>OZ012703.1:29848164-30554230 GCA_963942595.1 Cylloceria caligata
GGCCGACAGGCAGGTATAATTGAGACTAATGTGATAAACCTCTATACAATTAAACGATTCTTCTATTATATTTTTTTCTTTACAATCTCAGAAGTGGGATAAGGCTCTCACGACTGCCTATCTCATACAGCAAGGACTAAATACGGTCAGGATAAAAATCGAGTAAAAAGGAGAAGCAAATTAACGGCAGTCGAGAGAGTGAACGCTAACGTGCCGAGTGAGAGATTTGAGATCGTTGAAGCTGTAGTCAAAGCTGAGTGCATCGGGTCTGTGTTCGGTGAAGAAAAGAACGCCCCGAAAGATTACAGCAAAAATAAATAATAAACTAGAAATTCGAAGTTAAAGTTGTGAGTTTCGGCAGTTAAAACGCGCATTGGGGGCATTTAAATTCGAAAGTGATGTCGATTGTATGTCCAAAGTTGCTTCGTGTAGTAGTGGACGATTGAGTGAGAGCTGAAACGCGTATGTGTGTGAGTTTCGCCAGGTGTATATTAGTGTGTAACGAGCTCCGAAATGATGGATCCCCACACATTGACTGTAGCAGTCCTCAAGAATATTCTCGCGAATAATAATTTGAAGACAACGGGAACAAAGGCAGAGTTAGTAAGCCGAATGATGGAATTCGATCATCGATCAAATTCAAAACAGTGATATGAGCGTTGAAAATCAGAGGGAAGTAAACGTAGAAGAATCACACTGTAATACAGAGCCAAATAATTCGATTCCAGTGGTAGATGATCGAGAAATCCTTCAACGTGAAACCGAATTTATGCGCAGAGAGTCAGCGCTAGCATTACAAGAGCTTGAGTTCGTGAGAAGAGAATTGTTACAGGTTGCAGTCGAATTTAGAGCCGAGTTCAATACATTCGTTTCGGCGGTCAGACCAAAGTCTTCACGATCCTATGCGATCAGAGTTTAGTGTCACGAAAGTACGCGATTTAATCGCCGATTTTGACGGAAACTGTGATACGTTTCAAAATTGGGAGAAACAAATCAGGTTGTTAAAAAATACTTACATACTCGAAGAACATGCCACCAGGATTATGATAGCATCGAAGCTGAGAGGTAAAGCGCAAAATTGGTTTCATTCCAAGCCGGATTTCATCGAGATGGACGTAGAATCCCTATTGAGAGAAATGAGAACGATGTTCGATGTTTCCGTCGATCGAGTAACTCGACGTCGTCGTTTCGAGTCGCGAGTTTGGAGAGCTGCTGAATCGTTCAATGATTATGCGCATGAAAAAATAATACTGGCAAATAAAGTTCCGATCAACAACGCGGAATTCGTGGAACACATAATCGAAGGTATACCCGTTACTAGCATCAGAAACCAAGCTCATATGCAGAGGTTTGATACCGTCAAGGAACTTCTCAAAGGGTTCGAGAAAATTTCCATGCGCTTCGACCCAAAGTCGGTTCCGCCAAAGCATGAAAGAAGTAAAAAAACATCAACAACAAATCGATTAAAAAAATCTGAGTCTAGCAACCAACGAGGAACCGTACGCTGTTACAATTGCAATATGACTGGCCATCTCGCCGCCATGTGCAAAGAGTAACCGAGGGAGAGGACGTGTTTCAAATTCATAAAGACCGGTCATTTTTCGAGAGACTGCCCTTCGAATACTGTACCACAAGAAAAGATACAACAGGAAACCCATAACATCGATAAAACTCAGGAGGCAGAGGGGTTTTGGAAAATTGTCCAATTCGGGTTCAAGGAGGCGGAGAATGTGCATCATATAACAACCGAAGCACTGTTCGATACTGGTAGCCGGATAAGCTTTGTAAAGATGTCTGTTGTTCCCTCGGCGATAAAGTATGAATGTTGCGAATTGTTGAACAGGTATAGTGGAATCAATAACGCTAAACTAGATATTAAGGGAATCGTACCGGTAAGCTTAATAATCGATGGCGTTACCCAAGAGAATATCAATCTGTACGTTGTATCAAACAGTACAATGCATAGTGTAGTTGTAATCGGTCGTGACATTTAAAAACTATTCGGAATAAAACTTACAAGTCCTTTTGAAACACCTGCAGTAGATGCGCAGTAGATGAACGGTAACCGAAATATTAAATATAGACATCGAGCACGGACATCGTGAATGCGATCGTTTACAAATAAACCCGGAAGTGTCGTCTGGTATTTGTCGAAGAGTCTGTACTATCTTTGAAAATTACTATTTAAACCCAGAGCGTCCTACTGTTCCGAAAGTTCAAACCGCGTTAACGCTAACATTAAAAGATTCAAATCCGTTTCATTATGCACCGCGTCAATTGTTATTCACCGAAAAAGAGAAATTGCGTGACATTCTTGACAAATTACATCGAAAGGGCACCATTCGTCCTAGTAGCTCTGATTATGCTTTGCCGATAGTCTTGGTAAAAAAGAAAACCGGTGAGTCGAGACTTTGCGTTGACTACAGGACGCTAAATAAATTGATCGCACGTGATAATTACCCGATACCGTTGTTCGAGGATTTTATCGACATTCTGATTGAAACAAGATACTTTAGTTTACTTAATTTACGAGATGGTTTCCACCAAATATCAGTCACCGAAGAGTCTATCAAATATACGGCATTTGTGACACCTATTGGACAATATGAATGTTGTAAAATGCCTTTCGGTCTGAAAACAGCCCCATCGAAGTTTCAACGTCTTGTTAACAAAGTTTTAGCCGATCTCATGAAAACCGGAGATATTGTCGTATATATGGATGATTTTCTAATCGCTACTTGAACGATCCAAGAGCATCTAGAGGTTTTACAGAAAACGTTTCAATTACTTGTCGAGAATAAACTCGAACTACGCGTTGATAAATGCCATTTTCTACAAACTAAAATAAACTATCTGGACTATCATATATCCGATAAAGGTGTCAGTCTGGCTAGTGATGGAGTGAAAGCCATAGCGGACTATCCTGTGCCGCAAGATATAAGAGGCGTTCAATCGTTTTTGGGCATGTGCACTTATTTTCGCAAATTTGTTCAAGGATTCTCGATTATTGCTGCTTCTCTCTACGAACTGTTGAAAAAAAATGTTAATTTTCAGTTCGGTAAAGAGCAACTCGAGGCATTCGAGATGCTAAAGAATAAACTCGTGAGCACGCCGGTAATTTCTATTTATAGCCCACACGATCAGACGGAACTGCATACGGACGCGAGCTCTATTGGTTTCGCAGCCGTACTGTTACAGCGGAAAAAAATAGACGATAAATGGCATCCGGTGTTTTATTTTTCAAAACGAACCTCCAAAACCGAGAGTAAAATGCACAGTTTTGAGCTGGAAACACTCGCGATCATCTACGCTTTACATAGGTTTAGAGTATATTTGTACGGAATTAAATTTAAGCTTATTACAGACTGCAATTCTATCGCCCTGACACTTAAGAAGAAGGATGTAAATCCGCGTATTGCTCGTTGGTCATTGGAGATGGATAATTATTATTATACAATCGAACACAGAAGTGGCAATAATATGTGGCACGTCGATGCACTAACATGGAAGGATAGTTTTGTGTCCCCCTCCGATTTTTATGAAACGCACGTATGTTGTAGATCATCGAAAACTAAAAGACACGTATTTTTTTTTATCGGCGGAAAAACATTTCTAAGGGGTGAAATCGCCCTTCAAAGTTAAGCATGTCGAGGGGTGATTATGCAGTTTCACCCAGAAGGCTTCAACCGATTTTAATGAAACAAAAACCAAAACACTCCTCAAATTCCACGTGAAGTTGAAGAAAAAAATTCATTTGCAGGGATGAAACTGCATAATAACCCCTAACTTTGAAGGGCGATTTCACCTCTTAGAAATGTTTTTCCGCCGATAAAAAAAGCTTGTCTTTTAGTTTTCGATGCTCTACAACATACGTGAGTTTCATCAAAATCGGAGGGGGACACCAAACTTTCCTTCCTTATAAGTAGAGAACATAATATAATTCACGTAATAGAAGATAACTCTATGAAGCTTAATCTTGCTATAAAACAAGGAAAAGACGCGAAAATCATAGACATCAAAAACATGCTCGAGAAATCTGAAAGTAGCTACTTTGAGATGAGAAACGGTACAATATACAGAAAAAAGAACGATAGACTATAATTTCATGTACCAGATTCTATGCAAGGTAGTATTATTTGGGGATACTACGACGACATGGGACATTTGAGCCCAGAAACATTATGCTCGATTATTCAACAAAATGATTGGTTCCCAAGAATGAAAGAAGAGGTCAAATTATATACACAAAACTGCTTGAAATGTCTGGCCTTCTCTCCGTCCACTGGAAATTTCGAAGGTCTACTGAATAATATCACAAAAAGGGATACCACGTTCCAAACTATAGATGTAGATCATTTAGGACCGGTCGCAAAAAACCGCTTAAAACAACATATACTGGTAGTAGTAGACTCTTTCACGAAATTAACGAAGCTCTACGCTGTAAAGTCCACAACTAGGAAAGAAACTATTTATTGTCTAAAACAGTATTTTGCGAATTATAGCCGACCTCGAGTATTAATATCCGACAGAGGTAGTTGTTTTACGTCGAGGGAGTTTAGGGAGTTCGCGCAGGAACGTAATTTTTGACATGTATTGGTAGCTACCGCGTCTCCCAGGGCCAACGGTCAGGTCGAGAGAGTGAATCGGGTTTTAGTACTAATGATCGTAAAACTGACCGATAACGATAAAAAACGATATTGGTATCGGGTACTAGTACCGGTAAGAGTTAGAGTTCGCATTAAACAATTCCGATCATAAAACTACCAGGGAGACTTCGAGCAAGCTTCTTTTCGGCGTGAAGCAGCGTGGCGAAATCGTGGATGGCGTCAGCGATTACTTATACGATCACCCACCTGTTAAGTCTAGAGATTTAAAAGTGATGAGATTGAAAGCAGCACAAAAAATAGTCGAACATCAGGCGTATAATAAAACTTACGTCGGTAAAAGACGAAAAGAACAAAACGTTTATAAAATAGGAGATTATGTTATGATTAGAAACTTTGAGACAACTCCAGGTGAATCGAAAAAGCTTATCCCGAAGTTCCGGGGACCGTACATGGTAAAAAAGTGTCTTAGATTCGGACGATACATCGTCGGAGATGTCGAGAATTGCTCAATTACCCAAAAGCCCAACGAAGGCGTCTGGGAGACTACTAATATGAAACTCTGGGGCAAACAAGAGACAACGGGTTAACGTCAAAGAAGTTTTATTTGAAGAACCAACGATTTTATATTACTTATATCAAATATATATTATAAAAAGATACTTTAGCCTTGTTTACAATTGTCCGAGTCGGACAAAGGTCAGGACGGCCGAATTGTAAGGCTTACTTATGTAGTATTTGTAAGTAACATGTATGTGTGTATGGAGTGGGGAGATTCGTCGCGCGGCTGCGACAACCGAAACGTAAAGCAGTGCGTAGCGAGCGCTCGACCGACAGCCAGGTATAATTGAGACCAACGTGATAAACGTCTATACAATTAAATGATGTCGTTAAGCTGGTTTATTCGTCTTCTATTATATTTATTTCCTTACATACATAAATATGCACACATTGTACTTCATTCTCCTATCCACATTCATAACTCCTAAAGATCTCCTCATTTCCTCACATGGACTATTGTTGTGCCGCGGAATATTCCACTTCGTATTTCGTATATTAAGGAAAATATTCCATAGCAAAAAAACATTGGAATTCGTTCAAGACAGGAAACGAAGTTCAATGCCCGATCATACGATCGACACCAAGAACGCCGTCGCAGCATAAGGCGACTCGCTTGGCGATCGACGATAGGCTAACGCTAAAATTACGAATTAAGAGATTTTCGTGAACACAGTTAGCAACTGCTTTACGAAAATCAGTTATAAATTAGACTCAAGAGAGAACGGGTTGGTTTCTCGTCAAATACTTGAAACAACATATTATTGTACATTCTTTCATTGACTTTTAAATAGACAACGGAAAGTTACCGTTGCCTATAATGAATACTTCCATTTATATAAATTCGCGTTTTCATCAATTACTCGAGATCCATCTCCTAATCGGCCAACGATCCCAACAAATAATAACTTTTTAATATTATACCGAATACCGAATAATCCAATTACGCGGTACCGGCATAACATTTGGTGGCAGCAGTGGGGTCTGCTGAAGTTAAGTGATACGTAATTTATTTGGACAAAAAGTGTTTTGGACAAAGTAAATAAGAGTGACTCTGAAGTGACGACTACGAGTCGTGCGAGGGACGCCAGTGTAGTTCGTGAAAACCCGACTAAGCTAAGGCGAAAACGCCAAGTGTACGTCGGTGCGGTGTGACATATCGGTCAACCGTTTAAAATCCCGATTGTCGATGTTACGTCAAGTCGTGGAAAAACCGCACAAAATGTGCAACCAAGTGCTCGAAGCAGCAACTTGCGAAGAAGCCGTCGTGCAACCATTGGCGACGCGCCAACGACGAGCCCAGGAACCATTGAAGAAACAGGACACCAAGTCGATAGTACCCGAGAACATCGCCATGGAAAGGACTATCTACCAGATCCTCCTTCTGTAAGTGGCGGTTACGTTATACTAATACATATTGCCGAAATAAACCAAAGCCAGTTAGGACAGATATTTGAAAAATTTCAATATACCAGGTGTATGCATAAGTTTTTTCCGGTTTTTTGGTAAAAAAAAACACGTAATCTTCAAGAGATATTAATTTTTGTTTTATTCAAAATATTGGCCATCGGCTTCTACACATTTCGCCCATCTTTCAGGTAACTTATGAATACCATGCCAGAAAAACTGCTTGTCTTTTGCGGCAAACCATTCGTCGAGCCATTTTCCAACTTCCTCGAAATTGCTGAAGTGCTGCTCTGGGAGCGCATGCCCCATTGATGCGAAGAGGTGATAGTCAGATGGCGCCAGGTCTGGCGAATACGGCGGGTGCGGAAGGATGTCCCATTCAAGCGATTTCAAGGTGTCTTTCACTGCTTTTGCTGTGTGAGACGGCGCATTGTCGTGTAACAAAATCACTTTGCCATGTCTTCTGGCCCATTCCGGTCGTCTTTCGATTAATGCGTGGTTTAAATTAATAATTTGTTGGCGATAGCGTTGTGTATTAACGGTTTTGCTGGACTTCAAGAGTTAATAATACACAATACCGCTCTGGTCCCACCAGACACAGAGCATGGTCTTCTTGCCGAAGCGATTTGGCCTTGGTGTTGAAGGACCGGCTTCGCCAGGTGAAAGTTACGATTTTTTCCGCTTCGGGTTTTCAAAATAAATCTATTTTTCGTCACCCGTCAAAATTCGATGCAAAAATGATTTCCTTTCGTGGCGTTGAAGCAGCACTTCACAAGTGACTTTGCGATGTTCTATTTGACGTTCGTTCAAATCGTGTGGGACCCATTTACCGAGTTTATTGATCTTCTCCATTACTCGTAAACGTCTGCTGATTGTTTTTTGTGACACATGTAATGCTTCTGCTAATTGCCGTTGAGTTTGAGTTGGGTCATCATCCAATAACTCCTGCAATTGCTCGTCTTCGCATTTTTGTGGTCTACCACAGCGCTCACTGTCTTTCACATTGAAATCACCACTTTTAAATTGTCGAAGCCATGTCTCACATGTTCTAATCGATGGAGAGTGTTCACCATATGTTTCTACCAGCAAACGTTGACTTTCAGCACCCTTTTTCTTTTGATTAAATAAGAAAAGCAATGCGTGCCGCAAATGTTCTTTTTCAGGCACAAAACTCGACATGATCACTGAACGATAAAACAAAGACGCTAGTTTTTGGCGGACTCAACTTGTGTGTGTTTGTAGGTTAATGTCAGACGAACAAAATGACGTATGTGTCAAATTAATACGCTGCGTACTTTTCGCTGGCGCCATCTCTTGTTTAAACCGGAAAAAACTTATGCATACACCTGGTATATACGAGGGTCGATCAATAAATAGTCGGCTTGGTAAAGAAAATCGCGTTTTTTGGACAAAAATCTTTTTATTTCTCAACATAATCTCTTTTTAGCTCGATACACTTATTCTAACGATTTTCCAATTTTTTGATGCCCTCCGAATATCACGATTTCAGAAGGTCCTCAAAATAGGTCTCTGTTTCGGCGATGAGGTCATCTCTGCAACCGAATCTCTTTCCACCCAGCCATTTTTTCAGGTTTGAAAACAGAAAGTAGTCGGACGGGGCCAAATCTGGAGAATACGGTGTATGCGAAAGCAATTCGTTTTTAAATTCATGAATTTTGGCTATCGCAACTGGGCACGTGTGAACGCGTGCATTGTCTTGATGGAAGAGCACTTATTTCTTCGCTAAATGTGGACGTTTTTTCTTCAATTCATCATTGAATCGGGTCAGTACGGCTACATAGTATTCGCCATTAATCGTTTTTTTCGGCGGACGGTAATCGATGTAGATTATGCCGCGTGCTTCCCAAAAAACTGTCGCCATGACCTTACCGGCTGATGGCACCGTCTTCGCCTTCTTCGGAGCACGTTCGGTCGGTGAAGCCCATTGTTTCGATTGTTCCTTTGTCTCTGTTGTATAGTGATGGATCCATGTTTCGTCCACGGTTACGTAACGACGCAAAACCTCAACAGGATCACGCTTATAGATCGCCAAACACGCCTTTGAATTAGCTACACGTTCTCTTTTATGGTCGACAGTGAGCAAACGTGGCACCCAACTTGCGGATAATTTTTCATACCCAACTGATCACTCAGGATTGAAATCACTGAGCCATATGATATGCCTGTGGCCTCAGCAATGTCACGCACTTTTAGTCTCCAATCATTTAACACCATATCGTGGACTTTTTCAATTGTCTCTGGTATGACGACCTCATTTGGACGACCTAGACGTTCATCGTCAACAATGCCCGTACGACCGCGTTTAAATTCAGCTATCCATTATAAACTTCGTCTAGCTCCGCTTTGATTTCATTATTCGTTTTCTTTTTCAAAAACAAAAATCGAATCACTGCACGATACTCGATTTTTTCCATTTTTGTAAAAACACAAAAGTTGTTTGTCTTTCGATGGCTGTCAAACGCAAACTAAACATCGCAGCAAGCTGAAACTTTGACAACAGTCATGTGAAGGATGGCACTACTAAACGTCGCTATTGATTTCTTTCCTCGACCAACAGATGGCGTAAGGCCGCCTATTTATTGATTGACCCTCGTATATACCACTAGAGATATTTCTTTTGAGATTTCGTGGGTATATTTAGAGTATTGTTCACCGCGAAATTAGCAATGCCGGGATTTAGGGGAGCCATACCAAAACGTAGAGGCAATTCGTTAGAAACTACAATGCCCGGCGGGAGGGTGGACCTTGCAGCGGGTTTAGCTGCAGCTGTCGAGGACATGGTGTACGAAGCGCGCAGGGCGTTATCAGAGCTCTCGCCGTCGGGACGAAACCTCTCAGACAGGCAGGAGGCCCTCGCAGGCCGACTGGGCACTGAGTTGGGCGTGAACCGATTGAGGGACGCGTCTTTTCGGGACCACAGTAGTATCGATAGTGACGACGTGTTTAATATGGCTACTGGCGAAAGAACGCCTGAAAGCGTAATCGAGGACAAAGTCGAGCGGGAAATCGAGAACTTGCGTACGATAGATCGCGTCGGATTCTCTGTAGCAACCGGTATGGCAGCCCGGTCGATACCAGCAAGAGTACGCGATCGGTTGGAGGCCGTCGAACGGAGCCACCGAGATATGAAAAGAGCCCGAAACCAGTACGAAGACTACAGCGCGAGCATGAACGAGGCCAACGAGAACTCAATCGCGAACTCCAGAAGGCTGAAACACCGTCGGCAAGACGAAATTTGGCCGACACGTCAAACGAGGTAGGTGCGGATAAGTACGAGCTCATACATTCCTTGAGAGAAAAAATCGCCGAGCTTCAGCGATGCTGAGGAGGAGAGGGGACGGAGCCCCGTCAAGCCCCCTTACAGCCCCCGAGACTCACGCGGTTCGAGGAGACGCGAACGCCCTCAAATATGCTCAGCCTCAGTCTAGGAATCAAAATGGTGAAAACATTCGACGGGAAGGATTCAAAGGCGTTACCGCTCTTCTTAAAGTGCTGCGAGACGATTTTTCGCAGGGTAGCAGAGGAGGAGCATGATACCCTCCTGGAGTTGATAGTCATGAGTAAGTTAAAGGATGCGGCAGCAAGACAACTGCAGCACAAAACCATCACTACCATGGCGCAACTCAAGAGCGAGTTGGAAGCGTTGTACGGACAACGGCAGTCCCTGGCTGCGTTGCAGATGGAGTTCATCTCCCTCCAGCAGAGACAGAATGAGAACATCGTTGCCTACGCGGCAAGAACGGAGAAAATTACGGTAGACATAACCGAAATACTCTGCGAACCGTTAAGAACGGATGATCAGAAGATCACCGTAGAGGGCGTCACCCGAAGAAGTGCTCAGGCTAACTTCGAAAACGGCCTGCACGGCCAGCTGGAACTGCTGGTGCGTGCGAGATATTACCAAACGCTGCATGACACTGTAGCAGGGGCCATAGAGATTACCAATATAGTGCAGCCAAAGGGAGGGGCAGGTGGAGTATTAAGTCACCGCAGAAGATCCCATGGCGCGCCATCCCGGCAGGGAGAAAACTGTGACACCTGCGGAAAAGCTGGACACATGGCTCGAGACTGCACCCGGAAATCGGGAAGAATGAGCTTGCCAATGCCTAGCGTAAAGAAGTCCATGCACAACGTCGACATCGAGTGCAATTACTCTAAAAAGAAGGGCCACGTGTGGAAGGACTGCAGAAAGAGGTTGTCGCAAAACAAGAGCGAGCCAGCTGAAACGTCACAGCAGCCCGAGCGTCAGAGGGACGCAGGGGACAGACGGAAAAAACTATAAAAGCAGGAACTAGTCGAGCGAATACAGACACCCGCCCACTGGGAACGATGAGACTGAATACTCTGACGGCGCAGCAAAGACCCGCTCGCCAGCCAAAGAAAACGACTCTACAGCTTACCACGGCACTTACCACGGCACTTACCACGGCACCGATACTACAGTATCCTGACTTCACGAAGCCTTTCGTTGTAACAACGTACGCCTCAGACAGGGCACTCGGCGCTATCCTCTCGCAAGGCAAGATCGGGGACGATTTCCCCATATACTACGCTAGCCGCACCATGACGAAGCCCGAGCTGAATTACACGACTACGGAAAACGGATAACTCGCAATAGTTTGGGCTCTCGCTTAATTTCGGCCATATATTTATGATACTCGCTTCACGGTAGTGACGGACCACCAACCGCTCACCTGGCTGTTCGGAGTAAAGGACCCAGAATCGAGACTCATACGGTGGAAAATAAAATTGGCAGAACATGAGTTTCATGTCGAATACAAGGCAGGTAAGCGCAACACGAATGCAGATGCGCTTAGCCGTATATTACTCACTACAAGGGTCCAAGCGAGAGTGGAGAACAAATTCCGTGGATCGTAAGAGGACAGCATTACGGGGCAAGTAGGCACAACGAACGACCGCACAAACCGGAGGGCCGAAGATACCCCGTATAGCCATGTTATCTCGTTGGAGCGAGAGGTTGAGCTCGCCCACGAGACAGAAAAGGACGGCAAGAGCCCGGATACGGACAGCTGCACAAAGCGGAGAACCGAGAATACCACGGGCTAGCCCAGCAACGAGGCAGAGTGAGAAGCAGCGCTTGCCAATGCAACAGAAAAGGATAGCAAGAACCGCAGCGTGCAAGCGTGTCGCTCGACTGATCCCCACAGCCTAGCCACGAAGCCGTGTCGCTACTGAAGGGGCAGACCACGCACACTGACACAGAAAAGCACTGGTAAGACTGCGAGCATCGCTGACAAAGACAGAGCGAGCCCAGCACGCCATGGCGGACCCGCGAGGCGCGGAAGGCCGCGAAAGGCAAACGTTGCAAGGCCACTCGAGACGGAGAGCGACCCAACGGTAGAGCTACCGGTGGGCACACCGAATGACGAAACTGCGGACAGAGTACCGCAAAAGCCTGCTGAAGAAGTGAGGCACAGCGGGGTCCGTAGCCCGCAAACTTCCAGCAGCGCGAACGAAGACAGCGCTACAAAAAAGTATAGCGACTGCCGCAGTGGCGTAGCCATTCCCTCTATCGATGACCGCCTAAAAATAATGAGAGAATATCACGACACCCCATAGGAGGGCATCAGGGTATCAGGCGTACGTTACATCGGATCCGGACCAAGTACGACCGGCCCGGTCTACGAAGGGACTTGGAAGAGTACATATCGTCCTGCGGATCCTGTCAAAAGAACAAAATCAGGTAAAGACAACGAGTGCCGATGATGGTAACAGACACCCCACCAAGGTCATTTGAGAAAGTAGCAGTCGATATCGTAGGACCGCTACCTGAAGCCGCATCTGGAAAAAAATGTATACTTACTATCCAGCACGCGCTTACGAAGGACAGTGCGGCGACCTAAAGCTAAGATTAAATATAGACGGTTAGGGAGCTCCACAGAGCGCAAGGTAAGGAACCCCAATACGAAAAACAAGGTAAAATGAAAACTTGTTTAATTAAAAAAGCACGAAGGAAAACAAGTCATACATAGTTCAAAAAGAAAAAATGGAAATTCAGAAAACCCGTCGGCAGAAAGGGCAGGGTTGTCGACTATCATACGCGTCCTGCCGGAAGAGGCGCTCTACCCCGAGCACATCCTCAGGAACAAACTCGCCGTCGTAGTAGCCGTCGCCCCATAAGGAGTCCACCCATTGGCGGCTGGCTTCCCAACGGCGACAGACTCCTAGAGCCTGGGCAATGAAGCTCCTCTCCCAATCCGGGCGACGCTGAGCAGAAACGATAGGGAAATACGCTTCCTGGAACCAAAATAGTACCCGCTATCAAAAAGGTGAAAAGGAAAAGTTGGGAACAACACTTTTCCCGGCCAAGGTATTATACTTACCCCACGTCTCAGCAGCTCAGGCGTAAGGTCGCCCTCACGGCAGAGTAACACCACATTAATTCCGTTTTGCATAAAACAAGCCATCGCGAAAGAGACAAAATAGTCGAGCGGAAGGTTAGAATATGAATGAACCAAAGACCCCTCGCGCAACGAGATCTTTATCATGGTTTTGATAATTTTTTGCTATTTTTTCTTTATTGTCGATCTGGCAATCGGACTCGATTGAGGGGGCGAGTTTCCCATGCCCTGGCCCGCTTGGTTCGCAGTTGTCGTCCGAGTGGCTCGAGGTTGTTATCTACCTTGGCTGCTGCCGGGGTCGTTGCCTCGGTTGTCCTTGTCGGTGTCCGCTTCCGTTTGTACCTGTAACATTTAAACAGAAGGAAGCCGACCAAGGCTTCTGCTCGAATCTCCGAGCTTTTGTAACCCCTTCGGATCTCGCAGCACGCTTGATAATGAAACTTCCTCCGCGGTGCGTGTCGGAGGTGCCTCAGTCTTCCTCAATTTTAGGGCGTACAGGGGAAGGTAATCTTTTCGGATGACTTGAGACGTTCGCTCTGTTGTTTTCACGCTGAAATCTGGGGCGGTTAGAATACATACGCATATCAAAGCCAGTATTCCGGTTATTTGTGTCCATTTTCGCGTATTTTAGGACTTCGCAGGGTGCGTTGTTTGTAACCGAAATTGTACGGTGTGTCCGCGGGCAAATGTAAGATTTGCTTAGTGCCATGCAATTTTTAAAGTCATCCGTTGTCATCCTCAGGCATTTACGATTCTCGGTGTCAATGACTACGTGACTCTCAGTCGTGTCCACGTAGTAATATCCGCCGTTGCTTACTCGCGTGTGCGTAAGGTATACTTTTTGTATACAGTACTGTTGCTGCCCGATCAGCGGTGTCTCTCGCACGAGCACTACAGCGTCGCCTTTGTTTTGATAGGTGTGGTAGTGTGTCGACGAGGTGTCTTTTGAGCGTTCTTGGCAGCTGGGATGTTGTTCTGGCCTTACCACTAGCTATGTTGTTTACCAGCCACACTAACTCCTGTACGTCGATGAGTAATGCCTCGACTGCAATACTTATCGCGTCGAGCGTCTCGCTCAAGTGTTGGCGCTTCGTTACATAGTACGGGTTGTCGTTCAGCGTGTGTTTTACCACTTGACTTTGGTTTTTTAACGAAAAGCGTGAGTATGCTTATTTTGCTAATTCTCCTTCTTGCGGTCTCGCCAAGAAGAAAAAGGATGTTTTTTACTTTAAATGCGAATAACTCGGCGAAAAATCATCGTATCGAAACGATTAAAATATCATTTTAAAGAGAAGACCCTGTACTATCCCATTGTGTTGCGACCCCTGACTCACGCCATGGGTCGTCGCAAACTCGGACCAATATTTTTCAATTTCGCATGCTCTCGTCTTGTCATCCGCCATTTTCAATAAATTTATCTCGCAACATTGAAATAAATCGATCACTTAAGTAGAGATTCCAAGTTTTATTTTCATTCTTTAAAGATCTTTCTATCTTCATTATTTACGAAGTTACCGTCATTTGAAATTTAGTTATTTTTTTTTTAATTTTAAGTGTACCGCTTTTTTTTCGGGTGAGTGTATGTATGTATTATATAAAATAATTAATAAAACCGAAGATAAATAAAAAAAAGAACCAACGAATGATTAAATGAATAACTTAAAGCATTTAATTCAAATTTTCGGCCTTCCTTCGTATCATAAGTGGATGTTCGTATTTGTTAAGATAACTTTAGCCGACTCGAGTTTACTTCGGTGGTTCTTGACCTCCGTTCGTTCGGAAGTAAGGAAGCTAGTATAAATACTTGATTGGTAGGCAGGACCATTATCACTTCTTCAAGGTAGGGGTTTACCAGGTGTTCTTGTTGAATGAGGGGTGTGGGGTTAGGAAAAAGAGAAAAGCGGGTGGTATTATACTAGAGTGTGTGTTTCTGAGTCTGAGGTCTGCTCGATGAGGTTAGAGAAGGGGTTTTGTATTATTATCGTGGTTATCGCTTTAGGATGGCCCGGTGGCAGAACGTCATAAATATATTCTTTTGGGGGAATATTCGAATTACTCAATGGATTAGGATTAGTTGATGCGAGGGGGCAGGTAAGGATAGTACTTGATATATAACTTCTTGAAGGCGTATTCCGGTATCCGGAGTTTCCATAGACACGTAACTATTAGAGGCATATTCTTCTTCTATTCCTGGTACTGTTCTATATCCTGTGTAGGTTTTGCAGAGGAAGATAATGCAGTTAATTGCAATGAAGAAACTTAGTATAGTTATCAGAATTATTCCTCCAAAAATGAGAATTTTCACAAAAGTTTGTTGTTTAGCTATAGTCAGTTGGTGAGTGTCGGCTTCTGCCAGGTAACATTTTATTTCGGCTAGACTAATGCTAAATGGTAAGGATCCCAATTCTGTCAGGGGAATAGTTGTAGGTGTCAGAGTGAACCAGGGGTTTGCCTGTAGATACGGTTGAGGTTTCGTTAATAGAGGCAATAATTCTGTAATGTGCAACGGAGTCTTTATCTGGAGCGATTTTCTAGGTGTTTCTTCGGACAAGGATGATCCCATCATGGTTACATGGTCGTTATGAACGAAGCATCCTGGAGATATTCGCATGATTCCTCTTCCCAAAATTTCAATTTCTTGGACTTCACTGTTACAGTTGACGTAGATGTTTTACGGTTCCGGAAGAGAGTACAACTACTCTTTGGTCGTCTCGAGTTGCTTCTAGTAGGGGTTCTGTTCTTTGATAATTCTGACGTTGCAGTCGTCATACACTTTGCTATTTTCGTTATTTAAAATCATTACTTCGCATATGGGGTGAGAAAGAACATCAAAAATTAGATAATTTAGTGTGCATATTTGGTAAGTATCTAACCATAAGCATTGTTGTAACTCGGATGTGCCAAGCAATGCATTTCTATTACGTTCTTTAGAGAGCATCAGATACGTAGCCCTTGGGTGAACATATGCTCTTCCTTCCGTGGTGTTGCCGATGATTTGGGGCATAGGAAAGGGGTCAAGTTTGTACAGAGAATACAGGTTAGGATCTACCAAGGGGATGTGTATAATAATGATAATTTTTCCATCGTAATAGGTTGCTGAAACTCGAGAAATTCTTGATATGGTACTTGAATGTATATCTGTTAATGGTATTGGTACAGCAAATTGTGATTGACTTTCCTTTATGTCTCGAATAACCGATTCCCAAACAGCGAGGTTCAACAATTCTGAATGAAGGAGTCCCAGTTTGGCGTAGTATACAATGTCCGCGAGAGTTCGTAGACTGGTAAGGTAAGCATCGGCGACCAACTCGACGTTCTTCCTCCATTCCAGGAGACGTGTTGTGTACAAGATGCGGGGGTTGCTTTTCGTAAATGCTTCCCGTGCCATCTTCCAAGTTTGATTATGAATTAATTCCATAACTTTAATTCGGGGATTGATTGCTCGAAATTTGGAATTTATTATGTGCGTTCGATTTTCCAACAGGATCATGATCTCCTTGCGTTCTGATTTTACATAACTAATCCGATCATTATAATAGTCAACTTCGATTTCAGTGGGTTACAAGCTCAGTGTTTTACGAGCCGTCCCTATAAAATCCAATGGTATTCTGCCCGTGTCAGTAAAATTACTGTATCCTAATTCCCTGGCGAATGAACGATACTTATCAATTTGCGTGATCTTATATTTTATATCTTCCTTATTGAAATAAGTATCGCAATATTCGTATAAGAAAGGGTAGCAATCCCTTTCCATGGTGTCTAATGGTAGGTCGGCAAAGCAAGGTAGATGGTTTTCGAGCGGTCGTAAGTCCAAATAAGTGACTAGTTGCCATTCTGCTTGTATTGAATACATGTCTCTTTTAGGCTCGTAATATAGTCCCGCTTCATCCTCTATTTTTTTTAGCTCGATGTTTGGCAGGCCCATACCTCCTTTGAGGGTGTTATGCCGATACCGCGCTATTGGATAACTCGGTAATCGGTATAATATTAAAAAGTTATTATTTTGGGATCGTTAGCCGATTAGGAGTAGAAACTCGAGTAATTCGTATAGACGTGATTTTATGTAAAAAATGGAAATGTTTATTATAGGCAACGGCTACTTCCCGTTGTCTATTTAAAAGTAAAAAGAGTTTAATACAATAAAATGTGGTTACGAGCCCGTACGAGGAACCAACCTCTCGCGTCTGAACCTACTGTCAGAATTTAATATTTCGGGCGAGTCCGACCCGCGATCAACCGTTCAGGTTGATGTTAAACTTTAAACTGATTTCGGCAAAGCAGTTAATTTACCCCATTGACCGAAATCGAGTGTCGAATGGATTTCATAATAATCTTTGCTTGCAAATTCCAAGCTCGAGCTCATTGCAGTCATTGCGGGCAGCTCGATACTTACGTTTGCACATTGTTCTACTTTAGTCAGCGGTCCTCACGAAAAGGAGGACAATGGCGAAATAATGTACAAAGAATTAGTTCGCCGTACAACAATGGTGAGTAGGACGAGGATGAGAAGCATTTCCTCGGGATGTCAGTCTTGAATCACAAATATTACTGCTGTCGCACACACACACACACATATATATATATATATACTAGGTGACCCGGCAAACGTTGTTTTGCCATATAAATAATTTCCTAGTAATTTCTAGTGTAGACAAAAAATAGCTTACTTATTGTAAGTATGTATGTATGTTAGAATGTGTATATTGTATGTATGTAAGAATGTGGTATATGCGTGAAATAAGCATGGAGCGCTGTGAACGATGAGGGAATATAAAAATAACAAAAGGCAAACATTATTTTTAAGTTATTATAATTTATTCCTTAAAATTATATATCATTAATTAAACAATTACGACAGTAACACTATTAAACAATATCAATCTCTTAATGCTATAGCGTGAACAATATTTTTTGTTTGTCCATCTTTAGCTAACACAAACAAACTGGATGGTTTACCCACTCGAGAGCATGCCACGTATAATTGTCCGTGTGAAAAACATGGTGTTCTCAAATCTAATCCACAAACAGACATCGTTTGACCTTGGGATTTGTTGATAGTCATTGCAAATGCCAGTCTAATCGGAAACTGAATACGTTTGAATTGAATTGGCACATCTGTAGGTATAATAGGAATCCGTGGTATGAGTATATTTTCACCTCTGAACTTGCCATTTAAAATCCTGGCTTCGATCACGTTTTTCATTAATTTTTGAATGACTAATCGCGTACCGTTGCACAGCCGGGGCGGGTTCAAATTACGAAGCAAGATAATTGGAGATCCAACCTTCAATTGTAAATTATGCGGTGGCATGCCTGGCAAATCCAGTGAGTTCAAAAACTCTGTGGGAAAATTTACTGCTTCGCTGTCGTCGCAAACTGTATCAATAGATTTATATGATACCAAGTTCCCTGGCAACAACATTTGTATCTTCAGATTTAAATTGTCAACGTCTACATTTTTTGCCGCTAAAATCGCTCTTTCTGCAAGCCACTCATGATTTATGTACTGTGTGTGTACATCGGGAAATATTTGTTCAATGAGAGTATCTTGCGAATCAGCGATTGTGCAGAAATCGGTCGGTAATTTTACGTATCCAGTTTCATCTATAGCAACTTTTCCATCACCGATATCTAAGAGTTGTTTTGAAAATGTTTCAGCGGATGGATCTTGAAGCATTTGAACGCGCATATTTATTTTTAGCTGTAATTTTTCAACATTACGCCACAATGGAGATGATTTCAAGCAAGCGTTGATCTCATCAGCGTATGTTGAACGTGGAATGACTGGAAGTGTTTGTCTGAAATCACCTGAAAGGACCAACAGAGTTCCGCCAAATAGTTTGTCACTGTTTTTAATATCTTTCAATGTCCTGTTCAACGCCTCAAGTGAATGTTTGTGTGCCATAGTACATTCATCCCAAATAATAATTTTACACCGTTTCAGCACAGTGGCCATGGACGATTGTTTCTTAATGTTGCATACTACGTCAGGGTTATTCTGAATATTTAGTGGCAGCTTAAATACTGAATGAGCTGTTCTACCTCCATCCAATAAAGTTGCTGCAATGCCCGATGATGCAACGGCCAATGCGATGCCATTATTTGATCGTATTTCAGCAAGAATTAGCGAAATAACGAATGTTTTGCCAGTTCCACCCGGTGCATCCAAAAAGAAGAACCCACCTTGTCCAGCTGAAACTGCGAGCATAATGCGATCATAAATGGTTCTTTGTTCCTCATTCATTAGTGGGACATTGCGGGCAACAATCGCTGCCATTTCTACAGTACTGTACTGCAGTTCACGATTCATTTCAGTATTCATTAAATCAGATGCAGTTCGATTTGGCGAATTCATACCGAAATTACTAAGTGGTAAGTTGGCAATGACAATGCAAAGATCCTCAATAGCAATCAATGCTTCATTGTACATTTCGTCGCTGAATGTTATGGTTAGATCGTGGCACCGTATACGATGTTGATGCAATATATCATCAGTCATTGAATCTTTGTGATTTTCCCATAATATCTGTGCTCGGGCTGGGAAACATGTAGTCAACACTATAGCGAATAGTAGACGAATTTGTATTGCTGTACAGTTCAATGCAGCTTCAGCAAGCATGCATTCCCACTGGTTGTCGTCTTCCAGCAAGCCGAGTGCAAGGCATGCATCTTTATACGTTGGATATTGTTGCCCATTCACTTTACGTATATCTTGAAATGATAATGGGCCAGTAACATTAACCAACAACAGTCGAAGATAAAAGCACTCCGTGTGTCTTGGATTGACTGTAAATAATCGCCCCAAGGCGTTTGATTTAAATAAATTGAGACATGCAGCAACTGGTGAGCCTTGCTTGCGGGGCATCCATGTTTTTGTTTGAGTCCATGTGAAATAGCGTGGTACTTGTGAATAGAGTAATGTTCGTGCGAAGGCACCAAAATCATCCGCACGATTACACAATTCAAAAAATGCAGTGAGTGTAGTTTTAGGTGGATTTATTGCACGATCAATCGCTGTCTCGTTCGTGAAAAATACACGCTGACCGTTTTCAAGATGGATGGCTAACTGAACAACTGCTGGATCCCGTTCATGAATTGGAAAACCAAAGATACGCCAAGCAGCTTCATTGGAGCTGATGTACCGACCAATTTGGTAGAGCGTTATTTCATCGTTTTTATTCACTGGAGGAGCATTCACATTAGTATTTTCCACTCTAAACACAGCCATATCACTGCCTTTATGGACATACTTGCAAATGTATTTGATGCTCTTCACAGAACTGCAGAACTCAACATTAATATGAGCATTATATGTCTTGCTCAGCAGAGGCGAATATGGCACCACCCAACGATTGTCAATATCAATGTCTGTGTTGATGATATTTTTAATAAATGATTGTCCGCCATTTTCAGGATTTCTTCGACGATATATTGGGTATCCGTCGACATTTGTGACCGTATCATTGGTAAAATCTTTAGGGAAATTTTTAGTACATTTTCCATCAGCCATGCAAGGCGATGAACTATTAAGAGTACCACATGGACCATGAATCATGTTTGTTGTAACAATATCAAACAGCAGTTGGTCAGTGGATGGATCTGGAATTTCCGCAGAAATGATACTATCGATTTCTTCAGGACGGATTTTGTCGATGAACCAAACCAAAATATGTGCATGAGGTAATCCTCGCTTTTGCCACTCAACCGAATACATCCAGCAACGTGTGGGACCAAATACATGTGATGTAGTAATGAAACTTATTAAAGACTTCAACTTTTGTCTGAACACACGTGCTGTAATGTCATGGCGATGTATTGCATTTTGGCCAGGCAGTAGGAAAGATGTAATCTCTGGCCATTTTGGATTACATGTGAACGTGATAAATAAACATGGTCGTCCATATTCGCGCACGAAAGTCAGAGCATCCTGTATATATTCTTGCATATGACGTGGACTGCCTACGTACGATGATGGTAAAATGACATGGTTACCAATTTCGGCGACGTCGGCGTTGTTGTTGATAGCGTCTCGCAAATGAATGTACTCTTCCGCGCGCAGCTTTTGTTGATTATATCGTAAGTATCGTAGTCGTTCGCTCTCAATCTTCGCGTACATGTCGACCATGAATTGTTGACAAAGCTCACGACATCGTAAAATGACGTTGTCCAGGCCACGTCTAATCATTAATCGGTACGCATAATAATCCTTTGAGCTAACGTTCTTGTTTATTTCAGCTCCTGTAATATTTGTTCATAAAAATTAATTTAAATTTATTACTTTCAATAATTTAATTGTTTTGTTAAATGATTAATGATCAAATTAATAATCAATGAAGTACCTGATACGGGATCTCGTTGTTTTATGTTTATGCAATATCCGTCTTGTCCCTTCCAGAATATTAGCGGATATTGGAGAGCGTCATATGAACGATGTGTGTCAGCAATGAACTGAAGATTATTATTTCTTCTACGAATCACAATTTCTCGTGCAGCTGTACAATCGCCAACCATGATTCCAGCAACATCATCAACAACGGGTGCATTGAATCTACGAATATGCTCTCCAGCTGGTGTTTTATCAGGATTAATGACGATAGCGTGATTATCGCTTTGTAATTGGTGCATATGTGATTTGAATATTTTCAACAACTCGTTGTGCTCGTTCAAAAGAGCATCTAGCTCGCTGACGATGCGCCTGGCATAAAGTGAATCACGGTTATTATAATCACAACGTGCATTCACGCGATTGGCAAGTGCGCTTCCGGAATCCTCGCCGCCCATAAAGTAGATTTGTAAGAATTTATGTGGTTCGTTTGGCATTGGCAGCAGTGAGCCCATTTTATGATAAACTTGGCCTCTGATTTTGAATGTAGAATTGAATTGTTGACCATTTGCATTAGTATTTCGAACTATTTCTGTTGCTCCGAACGATGTCATTTGAAAGCATGAATTGAATCTTCGAATTGACTTCAGGAACACGTTAGAATCTGGATCCGTGCCGATAAGTAAGCCGTTCAATGGTTCAGGTGGTGTTTCAATTTCAGGTAGTTGCACTTTTCCTGACGCGCAACACATCCCAGCTGGCTCATTTTTGAATTTCAGAGCATGACAATGCGGACATTCCTTGTCCATAGCACCAATTACCACTTTTGAATGAGCATAATATTCAATATCGGGCTCATACTGGAATGCTAGACGCAGGAATGAATCAGATATAAATGCTCGATGTACCTGTTGTCGTTGTTGGTCATTTGTTCTTCGTCTATTGACTGTGAAACGGCGTGATTGTCGTTGTTCTAATCTTCTGACTTCATTGCGTTCAGCTCGTGTATCTTCTGGCTCTTCTTGATGCAATTGCGCCATTCTGACACGTGCATCAGTACTTTGTTGCTGGATTTGTTCTTCTGTTCTTTCGGATCTGCTATTTCGCAAGTTTCGAGCTTTACTTGTACTGCGGCTCAAATAAGCCCCTTTGCGTTTTCTTGGCATTGCTCACTGTACAAAACATACATAAATAGAATTAATGAAATTATTTAATGATGAAAAATGTTAAAAGTATAATTAGGGCCAGGATTTTTGCCGCAGTTTTGAAATGATTAGTTTTAATTTATGAAATTATAACAAAAATATAAGTTTTATGGAAAAATTTTTCAAACAAAAGTAAAAAATTTAATTTTATGAAAACATTGTCTCTTATAATTTTTTCATACAACCAATATTTCCATTGACATTTCATAATAAAGATTCATAATGATTGATTTTTTGGAAACTATGAAAATCTTAATTGTTCAATTGCATTTTTTTAATAAAATTAAATTAAAATTACATTTTTATAAGATCAACAACATTTTCGATATTAATAAAAAAAAGTATACTTACAACACAAAATCCGTTGTTATTGGAAGCTCGTGTCACGTGTTGAGTACTTTTGAGGTTATAAAATCACTTGATTAACTAATCGTGCAAAATACACTCAAAATTGATAATTTAATTATTATTGATAAAATAGGAATGATTAAAAGTTAATATGAGAGTTACACTGAGATAGCAAAATAATAATTGTCAACGTTACTACTACACTTGATGCATAAACAATAATGATGGCCAACAACTGTGTAGGGAGTGAGAAAGAAAGGAGACCGGCTTCGTTCTCATCCCTACTCCGTGCTGTTTACTGGGTCAGAAGTGACACCTGTAGACATCTGGCGGGGATAACTAATTAAATGACGATTGATCAGTTTTCGACCGGAGAGGAAAAATGATTAAATTACTAAAATGGCTATTAAAAAATAAGGGTTGATCGTAGAAGGGTGAAAATTGAGGATTGTATGTATTTTTGTATGTTGTATCATAAAAAAATAGAAATTAAAAATTCTGTCTAAAAAATAAAAAAATAAATTTAGGGGTGGACTACCCCTAATATTTAGGGGGATGAAAAATAGATGTTGGCCGATTCTCATAGATACCGGATAAGCACAAAAAATTTCATCAAAATCGGTCAAGCCGTTTCGGAGAAGTATGGCAACGAAAACTGTGACACGAGAATTTTATATATAAGATTGGTATATTAGATGCAACATATATAATGTGTTTAGTGTACTTAGTGCGTTTACCGAGTGCGGGGTGGGGAAGTCGGGGTTCTAGGATGGGTGTACAAGGGTGCAGTTACTAACACCTTTCGTACGTTAATAAGCGAGCTGGCTCAGTTCGGAGGATTTAAGGAAAAAGACTGAGCGATTAACAGGGGTAGTGTAGGTCTTTTGAGTATATGGGACTAAAGAGTATGTGGGGTCTTGGGAAGGGAAGCAGCTCAGTTCGAATTCGAAATTGTACTGTACAATCTTTTATTCTTGTACGTTCCGTCGGTGGTGCTAAATCGATTCTTCTGTAACTATACGTGTGTGATCTTCGAAATGGCTTCTTCGCTGGACTATAATTTACGACGTATCTTGATTGTTTATATCGATTCATTGATCGAATGTCAAGGTGATAGGTTTTTGGGTGATCGATTTCCAGTTGGTGAATTTCTCGTGCCGAGGAAGGATTATGTACAATCTTTACGACGTATGTTTGTTCATTTGAATCGAAGAGGGTGAGTGTGCGGTAACGTGTGCTTATATTCCTTGTTAAAATAACTTGTAAGTTTATTTCTCTTTATGTGATTAATTTATCCATGAAACTAAGTTAGAACACAGCTGTTTTATTATTGTTATCAACATTATTTTAAATGTCGTCTAGAAAAGGTTAAAAAATTAGAATTCGTTGCTATAGATGGGAAGAAACACCTCTTGTAGGAGTTGAGACTTTTAATTTGCGACGATTATTTGAAATGGAACCACTATCGGTATCGCTAAATGTGAGATCTGCGGCACAGTGAGTCCCGGAACATTATGCTATTAATGGAATATGGTTGACGACCCTGACGAAGGAATTTTGGACAGTAGAGATGGTGAAAATTGTGCTGGAAGGGATTTCGCAAGGATATCCCGAAGAATCTAATGCTTTTGCGGCTATCTCTTGTGGGCGGCGTCAAAGAAGAGTCTTGAGCAATGAGTAAGAAAAATTATGGTTATTTTGTGTTGATGCTATAATACTTGCTTGGGGATATACGTATATTGTAACAATTTAAATTTTGTTGTTCATATTTTTATTCTAGATGGGTGGAAAATGAAGGATCGTTGGGATTAGAACTTCTCTTTCGTTCCTGTTCCCCTTCGGGAAGTGTATCGTCCCATTAACTAGGGGAAACATTGATTCTCAATTTTTAGCTTGTAAATTCTCTATGTAGATAAGAGAGAATAAGGTGTGAATTTTGAAGAAATAAAAAGGAGAAACAAGAATATAAATGTGGATGTCAAAATATTGTAGTAAAAAATGTTGACAAAAGCAAGTATGCAATTTCTAATTTGTGTTGGTTTGTTTCTTTTTAACAATTAGTGGGAGTGCATATTAGAGTGTGAGTTACTTCTAAACGGCATATATTGCATGTTGTTTCGTTTCTTTTACACTCAGAACACATATTAGGGTGTACACAAGGTATATAAAGGGTGGTTAAATTTAAAGGGCCGATGTTGATTTTGAATAAAACACAAATTATTTAGGAAATTATTGTCAATTCTTTTTATTATGATAATATGGTATGGTTCAATTATATATGGAACAAAATATCGGCCAAATGGCCGCCGCGACCTCGGCGGCACACCTCCATCCGATGGTCCAAATTTTCGATGACGCTTAGGCATAATTGAGGTTCTATGCCGTTAATGTGCCGAATTATCTCATCCTTTAGCTCTTGTATTGTTGCTGGCTTATCGACGTACACCTTTTCTTTCAAATAACCCCAAAGAAAGAAGTCCAACGGTGTCAAATCACATGATCTTGGCGGCCAATTGACATCGCCACCACGTAAGATAACACGGCCATTGAATTTGTCGCGCAAAACAGCCATTGTTTCGTTAGCTGTGTGGCAAGTGGTACCGTCCTGTTGAAACCACATATCGCCCACATCCATATCTTCCAATTCGGGCCATAAAAAGTTCGTTATCATCTCACGATAGCGAACACCATTCACAGTAACTGCCTGACCGGCCTCATTTTGGAAAAAATACGGCCCGATGATGCCGCCAGCCCATAAACCGCACCAAACAGTCACTCTTTGTGAGTGCATTGGAATCGACAGAAGTCTCTTTTTCACGGTGATATGTTTTTGTCCGTTGTGGCTACATTCGTGTCGACAGCATTAATCTGTCGAACGGCAATTGCTGACCAAACGAGCAACAGAGCGTATGAGCAAAAGAGCGAGCAAGCGAGCGAAATAATCATTCTAAAGAAAATAGTGTTTCCAGGGGATATATTTGAAGAGAAGTTATTGTAAGTAAGAAATTAAATAATATTTTCGTGTGCTGACGACGATGATGGAGACGATGACAAAAAAGACGACGCTGACCATAGACAGCAAACCAAAATGGTACAGACATGTAGTAGTGTCGCAGAAGGAGTTTAATAAAATTCAAAATTTTCCCCTAAAAAAAGATTCTTCAAAAATATTCACGCGAATCAACTGATTTCAACTAAACCTTACACAAATATTGTTGAAGACCAAAGGAAGGCGACTGTATATATCGTACCCCTGAAAACCACCCCCTTTATCCCCTAAAAAAAATTCTTAATAAAATCTACACGCCTTCACCGATTACAACCAAACCAAGCACGAATATTGCTAAGAGCCTAAGGAAGGTCACTGAATATATCTCACCCCTGAAAACCACCCTCTCCATCCCCTAAAGAAAAATTCTTAATAAAATCCACACGCCTTCACCGATTACAACTGAACCAAGCACAAATATTGTTAAGAGCCTAAGGAAAGTAACTGGATATATCTCACCCCTAAACCCCACCCTCTTCAACGTCAGATATTTGAGAGAGAGACGCGCGAGAGAGAGAGAGTAACGCGAGAGACACCAAGAACGTGAGAAACGCAAGAGACGCGAGAGGGGGACGGAAGAGACGCGAGAGAAATGTATCTACATAAAAAGATAAGTCCTGACTGACTCACTGACTCACTGACTATAAGTTTTGTCCTTTCTCTTTATTGTTTTTTAGTATGGCAATTGAATTTTGAAATATTAATGGGGAGATGGTGCCTCACACTATTGTCCCCATCACGGGAGACGGAGCTTGCCTGTTCCGGTCCCTCTCATATCTTATATATTATAATCAGTTAATGGCTAGCGAGGTGCGTGAGCTAATCGTCAGGCACGTGGTGGACACCTGGGAGGAGTTCTCCATCATGTCCCACAACAGCGAGGGGGATAACTACATCAGCTCCGCTGAGTACCTCGCTCACATGTCCCGACCCTTTACTTATGGTGGTTTCTGCGAACTTGTGGTGGCTGGCCAATTGTTCGAGTTCGTCTTCGAAGTTTACTGCAATGGCGAGCTGTATGCGAGTGTCGGTGCTGAAGGTCATCCCGTGAGGAGGTTACGTTTTTCGCAGGACCTTTCTAGGGGCCATTTCAATGCGTACCTGCCACGTGAACCTGAAGAAGTATTTATCTTACTACTTCTTTCCCAGCTCGACCCCTATTTACATTTCTCATAGCCTTTACCTCTTTCCCAGCTTTTCCAGCTCGACTCCTATTCAGACTTCTCACAGCCATCACCTCTTCCTGTCCTCAAGAAGGCTCCTGGCAAACGTTGTGCTAGATTATCCGATGTTAAAAGGAGGAAGCAACTTAAGGATGCGGCAAGGAAATATACTCAGAATAATCCTGCGGTGAACCGTGATGCGGTGGCCAGGTACCAGCAAGATCACCCTGAAGTGCACCGTGATGCGGTGGCCAGGTACCAGCAAGATCACCCTGAAGTGCACAGAGCGGCGAAATTTCGATATGAGCAAAGCAATCCTGGAAGACGAGTAGAAAGGCGAGCACTTCTATGGAAAGTCAAGGCTCACTCAGGCATGGCATATGATCCTGACGTGGCTTATGAGGCAGACAGCACTGTAGATCTGGGTACTATGAGCCACAAATGCATATATTGCAATGCTTTGAAGTGGAAGGAAGAGCCCCGCGGCATGTGCTGCAGCACTGGCAAGGTGCAGCTTCCGCCCTTCGAACCTCTGCCCGAGCCTCTTTACAGCCTGGTAATGGATATCCACCCTGAGCACGTCCACTTCATGGACCATATTCGGAAGTATAATGGCTGCTTCAACATGACATCATTTGGGGCTAAGCAGGTTCTACGAGATGGTTTCATACCGACTTTTAAAGTTCAGGGGCAGGTGTATCATTTGATAGGAAGTCTGCTGCCAGCACTTCAACAGAAAGCCCAATTTCTGCAAATTTATTTTGTGGGCGACGACGAAAGGGAAGTACGCTTGAGGTGCAGCAAATTTTCTGACGTCAAACAGGGGTTAGTCAAACAACTGCAGAGGATGCTACACGACATCAATAGCTATATAAAGGATCTGAAGACTGCCATGGACAAGGTAGCTCCAACCTGCGAGAAGTTCGAAGTCGTTATCCATGCAGATAAAAAGCCAGCTGACGCTCATGGAGGTCGCTTCAATGCACCAACAGCAAATAAGGTAGCTCTGGTGATTGTTGGTCAGCAATTCGACCATCGAGACATTGTGCTGCGGAGCCATAACAACATATTGCAGCGCATTAGTGAAATTAATCGGTCATACGACGCCTTGCAGTATCCGCTTCTGTTTTGCCGTGGCGAGGATGGATACTCTATTGCCTTGCCTCAGCGCGATTCTAAGACCAAGTTGCTCCTCAATAAGACAGTCTCCGCAGCGAGGTTTTACTCTTATCGTATTATGGTCAGGCAAGGGGAGGTCAACCATATTTTGTACTTCCGCTCCCTTTTCAGTCAATTTTTGGTTGACATGTATGCCAAAATAGAGACTGAGAGGTTGAATTACATCAGGAACAATCAGGCGCAGCTGAGGGCAGACAGCTATATTCACCTGAAGGACGCTGTGAGTAGACAGGATGCTGACGCTGCTCAGCTGGGTCAAATGGTGGTCCTTCCTTCATCATTCACTGGGGGACCTCGCTATATGCATGAGCGGACTCAAGACGCCATGACATATGTTCGCCATTACGGTCGTCCTGATCTGTTCATCACTTTCACCTGTAATCCCAGGTGGAAGGATATCACAAATGTACTCCTGCCTAGGCAAAAGTCTCACGATCGTCATGACATCATAGCCAGGGTATTCCATCTCAAGGTGAAGAAGATGATATCTCTTTTGAACAAGGGCAGTCTGTTTGGTAGAGTACGGTGTTTTATGTACTCTGTCGAGTGGCAAAAGCGGGGTCTGCCTCACATTCACATATTGCTGTGGCTAGAGCAACGCATCTTCTCTGACATGATCGACAAAGTCATCTGTGCTGAAATACCTGATCCTGAGCAAGATCCTCTCCTCCACAACATTGTGAAGGCCAACATGATTTATGGGCCCTGCGGCAGCTTGAACTACAATTCGCCTTGCATGAAAGGAGGTAGTTGCAGTAAGAAGTATCCCCGACCACTTCTCAAGAACACTCAGACAGGAGACGATACATATCCGCAGTATCGTAGGAGGTCTCCAGCTGACGGTGGCTTCACTGTAGAAATCAATAGGATAAAACTTGACAACCGCTGGGTGGTGCCCTACAACCCTGTCTCGTCACGCACTTTCGATGCTCACATCAATGTAGAATTATGTAACTCTGTTAAGTCCATTAAATACATTTGCAAGTACGTGAACAAGGGCAGTGACCAGGCGTCTTTTGCTCTGGAGAATGAGAAGGATGAAGTAAAGATGTATGAGAGTGGGCGGTACATTAGTAGCTCAGAGGCGGTTTGGAGGATATTAGCGTTCCCTATTCATGAGAGGTATCCCACTATTTTTCATCTGGCTGTTCACCTCGAGAATGGTCAGCGTGTGTACTTCACTTCCGACAACTTGGCCGAGAAGCTTAGCAACCCTCCTTAGACAACACTCTTGGCTTTCTTCGAGTTACTTTTTATTAATCAATCGGTCGTGTATATGTTATTATTATTAAATTCTGAATTTATGCGACAATTCCCGACCACTTGTTAAGATGGAAATTTCGGTAAATCGCAACTCGGGGTGTGAGTCCGCGTTACCTAGATTCCTGCGTTATCGATCTTTCTTGGTCGAAAGATCTCAAAAAATCGAATCCCTAATTTTTGTCAACTCTGATTGCCTTACTCATTCGTAAAGAATTAATGAAGCAACCACAATTGACGGTTTCTTCGAGTTATGCAAAAATGAGGAATTTGCGAAAACCCTCCTGTACTCTGAGGTCCCTTCTTACTTTGTATGGGAGAATAACAAGTTTGCGAGAAGGAAGCGAGGGAACGATGTCGATGGCTGGTCAGGAGTGAAGAGAGGCAATGCGCTGGGAAGGGTGTACACCATTCACCCAAGTAACACCGAATGTTATTATCTCCGTCTGTTGCTACATGAGGTTCGAGGCCCAACGTCTTTTTCAGAGTTGAAGATTGTGAATGGTGTCCTTCATCCTACATTCCAGTCTACATGCAAGGCATTAGGTTTGCTGGAGGATGACAATCACTGGGATAGTACTTTGCAGGAAGCTACCCTGTGTGATTCTCCGTTTAAGCTCCGAGAGCTCTTCACAGTGTTGAGAAATTCAACTAAAACTGATGTTGATGCCTTGAACGATCTGCGAATATATTGGAAAAGGATGAGTACTCACTTCGAGCATGAGGAAAATAAAACCAGACACATAGCTGTTATGGTGAGGAAGTGGTTTATTTCTACCTTCCTGGTATTACAAGGAAAATGTCAAATCTTAGAATGGTTTTATGTTAAGATAAATTTAGAGAAAAATACAAAATTGATATAAAATATATACACCAAAATCATGAATTAACAAATGAGATAAATAAATAAACTTGATTTGGACTATTGGACTTGAGCAGCACACAATTCTATTACTTGTGTGCTGAGTGTGATTGAGCTTGAGCCAGCGGTGCGTGCAACGTAGTAACAGCTACGCAGCACGACACGCCGATGCCATGAGGTGCAAAATTTGTGTGTGATTCACTGCAACTACTCAGCACTGTATTGCTGAGTAGTTGCAGCGAATTAATACTGAGAGCACTCTCAATAAATGTTATAAGGGGCTCGTCTGAGTGAACCCAGCCACACAGTCAGCACTGCGTAGCCCAATGCAAACAGATATTAAGACTGTACAAAATGAGCAAGCATAGTCACTGGGCTCTCCCAGCAGATGTCGAGGAGGAAAGCACAGTGAATATGAACACCGGCATAATTGTATTAATTACCCGGCAAAAGAAGTGATGCAAAACGTGGTGCAGCATGTGCCACAACGCACGCCACGTGTGAGACCAAATGCTGATGTACCATATTTCCTCCGCACTGGTATTGAATTATGCAAATTGTGCCAGTGCACTCTTACCTTGAGCAATGAGTCCTGTTGAGTGAAGTTGAGTGATGCCGATGTAGAAGTAGATGAAAGGTCCGAGAGTCCAAAGATGCGCGTGCTGTCCATGCCGGTGTGTGTCGCAAAAGTGCAGAAAATCTCAAGATGGCTGCGAGTACGAAAGTTTCGTTGGGCGCTGGAGTCAGTTGAGCGAGATAGCCGGTGAGCGAAACCGAAGTCAAGCGAGAGAGACATCCTCTCGCTCGACGCGGCGTGCCTACGAGGCACATCCTCGGCTTCGCGAAGCCCATGCTTCGGCTATCTCCGCCTCAACCGACCACCGCGTAGTAAAGCAGCGCAACAGGTAGGCGCACGACGATTATCGATCGTCGTGCGCCAGCTGATTTTCCAACACACAGTGATGTTGGTTTTTTGTCAACTCTCTGATCCTCTTAGTCTTTGGGAGAAGTACAAAGACAGTTTTTCAGAAGATATCGCGCGGCAGGTGGAAAGAGAGTTGCAAGTTAGTGCGCAGCAGATGATGGAGCAGGTGTACAACAGATGCCTGGTGCTGATTGAGGACGCAGTGTTAGCTTTGGGAGGACAGGGTTTGCCTCAGTACGGCTTGCCTCAACCAACAAGGTCTGGAGGAGTTTTGGGAAATAAGGACTATCTGAGGGAGACCAGCTACGATACAAACGCCTTGGCACAAGTGGTATCAAATAACGAGGGTTTACTAACGGATGAGCAGCTCGCTGTCTATCGGCAGATCCTTAGCAGCGTTGAGTCAGGTGCTGGGCAGATTTTTTTCTTGGATGCTCCCGGTGGTACTGGGAAGACTTTCCTCATCAACTTGCTCCTGGCGAAGGTAAGGAGTCATCGTGGCATCGCTTTGGCTGTCGCATCCTCTGGCATCGCTGCTACGCTATTGGAGGGAGGCAAGACGGCCCACGCTGCCTTCAAGCTGCCCCTCAATCTCATTCATGCAGAAACACCTCTGTGCAACATCTTAAAACAAAGCAATATGGCCAAACTGCTGCGAGATTGTAAGCTCATTGCTTGGGATGAGAGCACCATGGCGCACAAGCGGGGTTTTGAGGCACTGAGCATAACCCTCAAAGACATCAGAAGCAACGATGGAGTGATGGGGGGAGTCACTGTGTTGCTTGCTGGAGACTTTCGGCAGACTTTGCCAGTAGTGCCAAGGGGAACTCGAGCTGACGAGATTAAAGCGTACATCAAGGCGTCATATTTATGGCCCTTCATCTGCAAACATTCTCTCAGGAAGAACATGAGGGTCCACTTGAGAGGTGATGTCTCCGCTGGGGAATTTTCCGAACTTCTACTGAAAATAGGGGATGGAGAATATCCTGAGTCCGATGGAAAGGTGACTATCCCTATAGGCCTGGGCGCAGTAGTGATGACCCTAACAGACCTTACAACCAGAATATACCCAGATATAGCCGATATCAAGGAAAAGTATATGGACTGGCTGTGCGAGCGTGACATTCTGACCCCCGAAAATGATAACGCTGCCATCATTAATGACATTCTACTTAATTCGTTCGAAGAGGCAGAAATGGAATATAGGTCTGTGGATTCAGTAATGCAAATGGATGACGCGGTCCATTACCCCGTGGAGTTTCTCAATTCCCTCAACCCTCCTGGATTCCCACCCCACAAGCTTCTCCTCAAAGTGGGGGCTCCAGTGATCTTGCTGCGGAATCTCAACCCGCCTAAACTTTGCAACGGCACCAGGCTACGAGTGAAGGCCCTTTATAGAAACGTTATTGAGGCCACAGTGTTCACTGGTTGTGCTCGGGGGGAGTCGGTATTTGTACCACGCATACCATTCATACCATCAGAGTACCCCTTCGAGTTCAAGAGGCTGCAGTTCCCCCTCAAGATATGCTTTGCTATGACCATCAACAAGTCCCGGGGGCAGTCGCTGAAGATAGCAGGGATTGACTTAAGGGAGGAGTGTTTCTCACATGGACAGTTTTATGTGGCTTGCTCCAGAGTGAGCTCACCAAGCAGCCTGGTGATTCTACCACTTCAGGGAAGAACTACCAATGTGGTCTACAAAAAAGTCCTTCAGTGTTATGACATGTGTTAAGGACCACCTCGGTTAAGGACGACACCGAGTAGGAAACAGGGAAAGCCATCCCTGGGATAATCCATAACAATCAGAAGTGGGATTATCGCAAATAAAGGAGAGACGTGTGATATCGTGCGAAAAGGAGACGAGCATCGATGCACAACAGGCGCATGCAACAGGCGGGAAGAAGAATTCGTAACAACGTGAAAGGAGACGAGCATCGACGCACAACGGGCGCGTGCAACAGGCGGGAAAAAAGATTTCGCAACAAAGTGTTAAATAAAGAACAAAGTGTTAAATAAAGAACAAAGTGTTAAATAAAGACAATAAGTGCACAAAGACAAAGTGTAAAATAAAGAACAAAGTGTTAAATAAAGACAATAAGTGCACAAAGACAAAGTGTCAAATAAAGACAAAGTGTCAAATAAAGACAAAGTGTCAAATAAAGGCAAAGTGTAAAATAAAGACAAAGTGTAAAATAAAGACAAAGTGTACAATAAAGACAAAGTGTAAAATAAAGACAAAGTGTAAAATAAAGACAAAGTGTAATATAAAGACAAAGTGTAATATAAAGACAAAGTGTAAAATAAAGACAAAGTGTCAAATAAAGACAAAGTGTCAAATAAAGACAAAGTGTAAAATAAAGACAAAGTGTAAAATAAAGACAAAGTGTCAAATAAAGGCAAAGTGTAAAATAAAGACAAAGTGTGATACTACAAAGTAAGGACAAAGACAGTAATAGTAGCGCGTGGGGGAAGTCATCTGCGAAAATTTACGAATCGTCAGGACAATTGATCGCCGACGTAAGTATCGATGGAGTACTCGTACCCGATCTACCACTATGCGTAGTGGAAGACGAGACCCAAACGATTACAGAAGAAATTACAGAAAAACGAAGAAAGAAGCAGCAAGAGCAAAATTCAGAAGAAATTGCGGAAGAATCCGTAGAAGAAAGAAGCGAGAAGCAAGAAGAACGAAACTCAAAAGAAATTACAGAAAAACAAAGAAAGAAGCAGCAAAAGCAAAATTCAAAAGAAATTGCAGAAGAAATCATAGAAGAAAGAAGCGAGAAGCAAGAAGGAACAATGCCAGATGAAACTAGCAGTGAAGGCGAAGCTAAGGAAGACACGACGATGGGGAAAAGCGAAAAGCCCTTCGACGACAACAAGAAATCGTCGACCTTTAACGACAACCCAAGCGGGAGGAACACCATAGCGAAGGGAACCCAAACCCCGCAGCTGAGAAGACAATTAGCGCGAGTGCGCAAAAAGTCCAGCGCGCTTCCAGGACTACTACACAAACCTCTTCGAGGACGAGGAGGAAGCAGGATAGCCGTTGTTAAGGACCACCTCGGGAGGTTCCGGCGGACGTCGGGCGCACATCCGAGATGCTGCAAAAGCGCGGCAAGAGTGTAGATACAGGGCGCAAGCACGAGGCTGGGGAGCCTCGAGCTACCCAAGAACAATGCAGTGAACATCAAGTAGCGAAACGAGACGGTCAGTGATATTAAGGAAAGAAGCCAGGTACGACGCCACGCGGGCGGTCTACTACGCGTAGTGAGGTTTTTTAGCCGGTAAGAGTCCGGCAGTACCCCGGGTGTCCATGAAGGATTTTGCCTCACTAAAAAAAAAAAAAAAAAAAAAAAAAAAGTAATATGATTTAATGTAATGTAATGTATTATACTGTAATAACAAATGTAATGTGTTCATTACATTACATTCAATCATATTACTTTTTAAGCCAAGAACGCGTTGTAGAGTTGTTATAGGCAAAAGTATGCGTTAACTACGGATGTGCGGCATTGTTTTGACCTATTTAGAAATTACATTTAAAGATACCCGTGGCTTACGAGTGACCTTGCTTAGGTCTTATCTATTTGTTTGTGTACCCGGGCAACGCCGGGTAAGACAGCTAGTCTATCTATATATTTATATAAAAAGAAAAGTCCTGACTGACTGACTCATCAACGCCCAGCCCAAACCCCTGGGCCTAGAAACTTGAAATTCTAGGGATATATTCCCTTCGTGTCGTAGACGCTCACTAAGTAGGGAATTTTAGAAATTCCACCCCAAAGGGGGTGTAAAAGGGTTAAATATGTTTTTACGTATTTCTCAATATCTCTTAGGCACGATGAGATATCGCCTTGGTTTTTGCTTGCAAATGTTACTCATATAAATGTTTAAAAACCAATTTCAGGATTTTTAGAAATTCCACCCCTAAGGGGGTGTAAAAGGGTTAAATATGTTTTTACGTATTTCTCAATATCTCTCAGGCAGGATGAGATATGCCTTGGTTTTTGCTTGCAAATGTTACTCATACATATGTTTAAAAACTAATTTCAGGATTTTTAAAAATTCTACCCCTAAGAGGGTGTAAAAGGGTTAAATATGTTTTTACGTATTTCTCAATATCTCTTAGGCACGATGAGATATCGCCTTGGTTTCTGCTTGCAAATGTTACTCATACAAATGTTTAAAACCCAATTTCAGGATTTTTAGAAATTCCACCCCTAAGGGGGAGTAAAAGGGTTAAATATGTTTTTACGTATTTCTCAATATCTCTTAGGCATGATGAGATATCGCCTTGGTTTTTGTTTGCAAATGTTACTCATACAAATGTTTAAAAACCAATTTCAGGATTTTTAGAAATTCCACCCCTAAGGGGGTGTAAAAGGGTTAAATATGTTTTTACGTATTTCTCAATATCTCTTAGGCACGATGAGATATCGCCTTGGTTTCTGCTTGCAAATGTCACTCATACAAATGTTTAAAAACCAATTCCAGGATTTTTAGAAATTCGACCCCTAAGGGGGTGTAAAAGGGTTAGAAACTGTAGAAAGTGTTTTAACGGTTTTTTTTTAATTCTATCCCTAAGGAAGTGTACAGGGTTGTTTTTCGCATATTTCTCAATTTTCCTTGCAAAGGATACCAATACAAATTTGCGTTTTCTCAAATTCTGTCAAGCATGATAAGATTCTGAGTTTATTTTCGCTTACGAATGTTGTTTACGCTTTTACTGCAAAATATAATTCAGTATTTTGTATTAAATAGCCCTTAAAAGGCCAAATTCAGATTCAGTTGAAAAATTAAAAAATTAAATAAATACCATGTCCAGCTCAAACCTCTGGTGCTAGAATCTTGGTTTTTGCTAACGAAGGTTGTTTATGTTTATAATTAGAGTATCTATTGAAACGTTTCGCGATTTTTACACCTTTTTCAGCTTCCGCTGTTACGCGCGTCTTATCAGGAGGTGGCGTGAAATCACGTAGTTTTTAATTTTGTTTCGAGCGGTTTCTTTCGAGATCGTGTGGAAGAGGGAGTTAGCTCGAAACCGGTTCGTGCTCTGAGCTGGATGGAGTGAGAAATGTTTGTGTTTTTATGGATTTGCGATCAATCTATTTGGTTGTTGTTTTTATTGTTGTTATTTGTGAGACCTCAGTTTAGGTTTTTGTCGTGTCGCATTCGTCCTTGTGACACCGGCGATTTTGTTACCCTCTCATCATTGGTCCTTTGACTGATTGGGTAATTCTTTCTTTTCTTTATGGTGCTGAAGGCACGGAATTATTTGATATTTTGATTGATTGTTAGTTCAGACAGGGTAGGAAGGATGTTTGTGGGATGATCTCGTTGTTTGTACGATCTTCACGTTCGCTTACAGAATTTTTCCTACAGGCTACGCATGTGGAATTGCTTCCGGTGTGTCTGGGTTTTTTGACTCTATAATTCGTAAAATAATGAGATATCACTTTACGGAGCATAACACTCAATTTATCTTTTAATTGCTTGTCGCGTTTGCTAGAACGCACTCTTCTAAAACTACGTAAATGGAATAGTTTCCAGTCTCGATTCGGGTTTTGATTCTACCATTCGTGAAGTGATTAGATATCACTTGCACGGAGCTTAACACTCAATTTATTTTTTCAAATGGGTTGTCGCGTTTAATGAAACGCACTTTTCTAAAACTACGTAAATGGAATAATTTCCCGTCTCAATTCGGGTTTCGATTCTACCATTCGTGAAGTGATTAGATATCACTTGCACGGAGCTTAACACTCAATTTATTTTTTAAATGGGTTGTCGCGTTTGCTAAAACGCACTTTTCTAAAACTACGTAAATGGAATAGTTTCCTGTCTCAATTCGGGTTTCGATTCTACCATTCGTGAAGTGATTAAATATCACTTGCACGGAGCTTAACACTCAATTTATTTTTTAAATGGGTTGTCGCGTTTGCTAAAATGCACTTTTCTAAACTATGTGAATGGAATAATTTACAGTCTCTTCCGGTAGTGAATTTAGTCTTCGTGAAGTGACGTAGTGTCGCTTCTACGGAGCTCAACACTCAAATTATCTAAAGAATTTATGCTGTTGTGATTTTGAATTTTTGAAGTTCTAGGATATGGTTGGTCGAATCAGGGGCTTCGCGTGTCTCTATGTGAGGCGTACGGTGTGTGGCCTATCTTTATTTGCTGCCGGCTTAGTCCTCATACGGGGCGTTCCTTGGTACCTTCGTTAGAAGTATTGGTCGGCCTTGTTTTTAATCATTGGACATCTAGCTAGTTGTCATGCTAGAGGGTGTTATTGTTTTGTAGATGCCCGTACGCGTGATCTGCCGTGTAAGGCTACGCCTTTCTGATGGTTGCGCGGTGAGTGTATAGTAGGGACGCGAGTGTAGTGCGAGGGGGGGAGGAGCGTGAATTTACCTACCTATCTCTACTCGTCTTTGTTATTGTTTGGGGTCCCTCTCTATAGCTCGCTGTTCGCAACCGATACCGGGTTCGCAGCTTGACCAACTAGCTCTTCCTATACCCCGGATACTGGAGCCTTTAGTTGCTCTCAATTAAGCCACCTTATTGCGCCTTAGGGGCTTTACAATTAGGTTTTTTAATTGGTGCAATTGGCCTGGGTATTCGTTCGTCACATGAGGTAGTTGGTGCTGGCCCTGACGTGGTGCCACCCACGCAGGTACACCCTACGAATCGGTTGCGCGTGGTGCAACAAGCCGGGATGCCACTCCCTAAACCTGGAGACACACGTGCTTCTCCACTCTGCAGAAGACGTGTAGCCACGGCGCTATGCGTGGGGACACGTTAATGCAGAGTGCCCTAACGCTGCGATTGGGGGCGGCCAAGGCGCAATTCAGGGGAGCCCTTTCCTCGCAGTGTATCCTAGATAATTCGTTCACTCAACCGACGGCCAGGACGCGATGCCAGGGAATCGGTTAAGAGAATGAATACTGTTTCTGACAAGATTTTTCCCAAACTGTTAATCTTTATCGAGATAGCTGCGTTCGGTCAAACGATGGCCATGGCGCGATGCAGGGGAATCGTTTGATCGAAAGCCTGCTTTTTGTGTTACATTCTGAATTTAAAATGAATTTATTGTGGCTGTCGGGCAGCGCTTCGTCTTGAAGAACAGATTTTCAACAAGAGCCTCGAGGCTTGTCCGGTCGTGGTTTATATAGTTTAGTGGATGGGCCCCGAGGGGGTGTTTGTGGGTATGTCACGTGATGTTTGTCGCCCTTCAATCACTGGGTGAAGGAGGTGCGGGGTGATGTATCGGTGTACCGTTATTTCTATATTTAGCCGGGCTTTGTCTTTTCGGAGTTTGAACCGCGGTTCTAGCGAGGTTGAATTTGTTATCCTGTTTTAATTTTTCCATCCATAGGAGGTTCAAACTTTTCCTGACAGTTTTTATTTGTCTGATGCATGTTTTTCCTAATTATTGTCGTGTGTGGTTCTACGCATGCTTTGCATGGACTTTCTAGTCTATGTTCTGGGTTGATTTACTCTAGAATCGTTTAATTATCGTGGATTTGGTGCTTCATCATGTGTTTTCTAGCTGTTTTTCCTAGATTTTTGTGTTATTTTTACTTTTGAGTATTTTGTCCAGTAGGGCTCGTTCTAATCTTGATTTGTTAATTGTTTTTTGTGATATTTTGGTTTGTTTTGTGTCTTAATTTTATTATTAATGTTTGATCATTGAGTGGGTGTGTGTGGTGAGGTTTCATTCGGATTCCCCTTGTTGTTCACTACGGACGTTTTGTGGAATTTCGAGAGTTCCACACATTCCTTTGTAATCTCGCCGAGTCGTGGCGTTCTCTGCACATCGTGTACGTGTGATGTGGTTGGCTTGACAGGGTGAGGTGGACTATGCCTTCTTGGCTCGGTAAGGCGTTTATTGTCGTGCGTCGTTCCGCCTGCTTCCTAGTGGGCGGGGGGTGCTACGCTAGGGTCCGATCTGTAATGTGTGATTTTGCTGTTTTGGGCCGGCCTCTCTTCTTACTTGTGCGAGCCGCTTTGCGAGCTGTGTTTGTTTTGATGGTGAGTTTTGTATTTAGGTGGGGCCTTTATCCGACGCCATGCTGCTTTAGGGTGGGTACTTTCGCTTGGCGGTGTGTACCTATTCTTATGTTATGTTGTCCTAGTCCCACTGGCGTTCGTTTGTTTTGCGTAGGCTAGATGTGTGGGTGGTAATTACGGTTTCATTATGGTAGCGGAGCGCCGTGATGGCGTTCCATTACACTATATATATATAAGGAAAAGTCCTGACTGACTCACTGACTCACTGACTCACTCATCAATGCCCAGCCCAAACCCCTGGGCCTAGAAACTTGAAATTCTAGGGATATATTCCCTTCGTGTCGTAGACGCTCACTAAGAAGGGATTTTTTAAGGTTCCCCTCCCAAGCGGAAATAAATGGTTAAATATGTTGTTTTTCGTTGTTTCAATTTTTCTTAACCCCGATGAGATACTGCATTAGTTTTTACTCACGAAGGTTGTTTACGCTTATACTGCAAAGCATAATTCAGCATTTTGCCCTAATCGGCCCTAAAGGGCCAAATGCAGATTAAGTTGGAAAATTTGAAAAATCAAATAAATACCACGCCCAGCCCACCTCACCTCAACTCCTGTACTAATTCGGAAGACATCAAAACTGCATATCATGTGGTACGCCCACTAAGAAGGGATTTTTTAAAGATTCCCCTCCTAAGCGGAAATAAAGGGTTAAATATGTTGTTTTTCGTTTTTTCAATTTTTCTTAACCCCGATGAGATACTGCATTAGTTTTTACTCACGAAGGTTCTTTACGCTTATACTGAAAGCATAATTCAGCATTTGCCCTAATCGGCCCTAAAGGGTCAAATCCAGATTAAGTTAAAAAATTTAAGTGCAACTTAATACTACCATATAGAGGTGATTAATTTTATAAAATAACATTAAGGTTCAAGACTTTATTATTCTTAGTTTTGTTCATATGGCGTTAATACTTTACTAATTAATTAAGTATTCATTAATGAAGCTTAATTATCGAATTTAATTTAATTTAGCCTTTTTATTTATTTATTAATTTTTTTTTTTTTAATGTCTCATTTATTTATTTATTTATTTATTATTATTTTTTATTTTTGTATAGCAACAATCACTAAAGATCTATTTTAATGTACTATCGCGTTTCTTTTTGGAAGTTTAATAACTACATTGCCTTTTGTTAATATAGCTGTTATTTCATGTGGACCAGTATAGTGGTCACCAAGTTTTCCCGTTTTAGGTCCTTTCAATAAAAATACTGGTTCGCCGATTTTAAATTCAATTGGAATTATTTTGCGATCTTGATATTGTTTCAATTTTTCTTTAAATTTAATTAAATTTTGTCGACCAATTTCTTGTATATCGTGAATTTGCGTGACTAATTGGGTTAAATAGTCGTCGTATGTAGCGATTTTTTCCATATCCGATGGTGACATCCCAGAGGAGACTCGGGCCATTTTTCCGAACCACATTTCATAGGGTGTATGCTTGGTACCTTCGTGTACATTTGTATTGTAATTATAAATAGCCATTTCAACCCATTCGTCCCAATCGCTTTGCTTCGTTGTAAATTGCTTGAGATATGCCCCAAGTGCGTGATCTTTCTAATGATCCGTTGGATTGGGGGTGAAAAGCGATGGTTCTAACTTTCCGAATTTTAAATAACTTCGCTATTTGCTTGAAAAATTTACTTAAAAAGTTGCTACCTTGGTCAGTAAGCACTGCCTTAGGCGATCCAAAATAACAAATGAAACGTTTGAAAACATTTTCGGCAATAGTTACTGCTTTTGCATTAGGTATAGGAATGGCCACAGAATATTTTGTTAATTGGTCTTGAATGGTCAATATATACTCATTCTCTTGCTTGGTTTTCGGTAAAGGGCCTACTATATCCATAGCAATTTTATCAAAAGGGATGGCGGGAGTATCCGTCATGATCATTGGCTGTTTAGTTTTTACGCGAACTAGTTAATTTAATTGACATTGTAAACATCGTTGAATATATAATTGAACGTCAGTTTTTAGATTTTTCCATTATTATTCGTGACGGATTCTATTGTATGTTTTGCTGACACCTCTGTGTCCGCCTATAGCAGAAGCGTGCATTTCCTCAATAATTTTTATCTGATCTTCTACGAGGGGTTGTCTAACTAGCCCATTACAAATAATAACTTCTGCTTCACTCTGTGCAGAAATTAATCGTATTTGTGTGATAACATCTTCCTAAAGTATATTCAAGATAAAATCTAATTTTGCGATACTAATAGTTTGGATCGATAATTTGTCGATTTAATGACGAGCATTTTTCAATGTTTCTATTATGTTTCCTAAGATTAATGTGGGTCCTTCACCGGAACCGTCGGTGATTGGTAGGGCTATATTGAATCTATTACTTCGTTTTGCAATTGATTGAGCCTTTTTCAACTTTACATTTTTTAAATGTGAAAAATCGTTATTATTGCGGAGTGCTATTGCTTCTCTATCAATAGGTTCACATTTGGTAGAAACAAAATAAACCAGGTTATCTCTACGAGTATGGAATCAATCGCGTGATTCTTTAATGTTGGAGGCTATAATCCTTCCTTTGGGAAGCTCACGAGTGGTAGATGTGGTTGATAATCTAGTTTTTGTTGCTTCGAGTTCGAGTTCTTCGTCGCTCGAGGACTCGGTATCGCTTACTTCGAGAGGCTTAAGGGTACGATTTCTCTGGACTAGCACGCTCGTTTCGTTTCGTGGGTTATTAACGTCGAGTATAATTTCATCGGTCGACTCTTCGTGGCTAGAACAGGTATTGCTTGTAGATGTTTCCGGCTATACTATAGGCTCAAGAACACCTGGGTTATTTACCGAAGTATTAGGTAAATCCACCTCGTCTTCTATACGCACCGGAAACGTTTCGTGGTCAGATGATATTTCGAGTGACCCATGTGGAAAAATAAGTTCCGTAGGCTGCACATCAGAGTGAACAGGTTCCCAATCCCAGTTACATTCCTCTATTTCATAATTGCATAATGTATGATCCTGGTAATTTTCCATAATATCCTCATCATTGTCAGGTTGTTCTTCTAATAATCGAGTTATCTCTGCATCCGTCAGTTGATGCTTAGGCTTCGTACGATTGCCAGTTACGGGATTTATTTGAATAATGAAAATACCGTCATTTGCGGTTGTTTCTTCAACTGGATTTATCGAAAGTGCATCAGCATTAACATTAGTTTTATCGGCTTTATGTACTACATCGTATTTGAATTCTGCGAGTTTTAGTCTCCAACGCAAAATTTTCGAATTACCGTCCGTTGCCCGTCGAAACCATAGCAGTGGTTTATGGTCGGTTACTACTGTAAAATAATGCCCATATAAATACGGCCGAAAATGAAGTATGGAATACACTATAGCTAATGCTTCCTTTACATACGTATCGTATCTTTCTTCTACCTCACTCAAAGCTCTAGACGCGTAGGCGCATGGATGGTCGTTATTAATTTCTCCTTGTGAGAGGATGCTACCGATAGCATAATCCGACGCGTCCGTAGTTAAAATGAACGGCTTAGGAAAATCAGGATATTGCAAGACTGGAGCTGTACAGAGTTTTTCTTTTAATATTTTAAATGAGTCCTGTTGTTCAAGTCTCTATTTGAATTTAAATTCTTCACGTAAGAGAGATGTCAGGGGTTTTGTATCCTTCTATAAACCGCCTATTATAATCTGTTAGTCCCGAGAATTGTCTAATATTTTTGATATTTTTAAGCACGGGGTATTCAGGTACTGTGTTGGATAATCAGCTGGCGCACGGCGATCGATATTCGCCGTGTGTCGACCTGTTGTTGGAGCGTAGCACGCTGCGCTCGAATATGCCGGAGATAGCCGAGGCAGGGCCTCGAAGAGCCGAGGCTGTGTCTCGCAGGCATGCCGCGTTGAGCGAGAGGTTAGCTCTCTCGCTTGACTTCGGCTATCTCATTTGACTCCAGCGCTCGACGACGCTTTTGTATCACGCAGCCATATTGTAAAATTAGACTTTTGTGAAAACCCGCTGAACAGTACACATCCTTCATTGGCACTCTCGGACTTTTCCACTGCTTTCACCGGACCGTCTCAACCTTTTCTGCCCACCAGGACTCAAATCAACGGTAAGCATTCACCGTCATAATTTAATATAATTCAATAACCGCGAGGAGGGTAATTCTCAATCGTGCATCCTCATAAAGGTCTCACCGGTTGACGTGCTCTGCTGCGCAGGCTGCACCACGTTTTCTCGCATTGCTTTTGCCTGCTCGATTAATATAATTACGAATGTGCTTTCTATTCACTGTATTTTCCCCCAGTAAACCTGCTGGGAAAATACTGTGAATATTTCTACTCAGTTGTGCATCTTCATCTTTTTACTTGGCTTGTTCTGCAGCGCTGACTGTGCCATACTGGCTCACAGCATATTCCAGCACTCAAGCAGTACAACTGCAAGTGCTCTTATCTATTCAATACATTTCCTCATAAATTTGCACAGAGAATATATTAACAACAGTATAATTTTTTTACACGCTCACATTTCTCACTTTGTCGCATGCTCCGCAGCACTGGCTGCGGCATGCTCACTCTCAAGCGTAAATAGCACGCAATTAATATAATTGTGTACTGGTTCTCTTGCAATAAAAGACAGCACACAATTAATACATTTGTGTGCTGGTCTCTCATATCAAATTCAATTTAATTTATTTTTGTATTTGATTTTTATAATTTATGGTGAATTTTCTATTTTGAATATAGTTTGTAAAGGAGCGTGGAAGGAGAATAAATTACTTTCTCTATATATCATCTTTGTGTCCGGCTGCTTTTTTCCCTGTCTTGAGTGAAGCTTCATAATTTTCAATACATTCGCAGATTCGCTCAACTTCAATCAGGAGGAATACCGCAACATACTGCTTCTAATTTTTAGGGTCGGGACGAACTCCATTGTTCCCGATTATGTGTCCAGATACGCGACTTCTCTTTTTAATAATTCGCATTCATCCGGTTGCAATTTTTAATTCGCGGCTTCTAGTCGTTTAACCAATTCGCGATATATATTCTCATGTACTTCGAGATTGCGAGCATAAATAACAATATCGTCTAAATAAACAAATACGCCTTTCCCGAGGATCCCACTCAACGTGAGGTCAATGGCTCTTTGAAATGTAGGAGGGGCGTTCCGTAGCCCGAATGCCATTCTAACGAACTCATAATGACCACGCGGTGTGGTGAAGGCCGTTTTATGACGATCTTCAGGTGAAACTTTAATTTGATGGAATCCCGACTCTAGGTCAAAAACTAAAAAATACTGTGCGCCTCCTAATTGGTCCAATATATCATTAATATTTGGTATGGGATACGCATCAGCGACTGTCTTTTCATTCAGTGATCGGTAGTCGATTACTACTCTGCATTTTTTATTACCTTGAGAGTCGGCTTTTTTAGGTACCACCCAAACAGAGCAATTGTATGGTGAGGTGGAGGGTATGGTTACTCCTTTTTCTAGCATATCTTCAATTTGTTTCCCGATTTCCTCTTTAGTGCACTCACTTCACCGATATTCTCGCGTATTTATAGGCAAATCGTCTATTGTAGGAATTCGATGTTGCAATATAGTAGTACACGTTAACATATCTCCCGGTACTTGATATAAATGGGAGCTTTCTTTTAAAAGAGTTTCAATACTTTTCCTCTCTTCTTTACTTAATTTGTCGATTCTTAATAATTCTTTGATTCGATCAAATCGATCGTGCATTACAGCTTTATATATCGTGTAACACGATCTTTCGCGTATAAAAGGCGTAATTTTGCGAGAAATATTTAATATACTGAGTTTCTCTATTAAAGAAACGTCCATGAATTTCTACCACTTTGAATTATACTTCTGGGTTTCGAAACTTGTTTCTTTATTGTTATCATTCTTAAAACTTTTTACTTTTGACGATTCAAGGGTACATATAGTTTGTACATTCTTTAATGATTCACAAATTTTTAAACTGGCCTTTTTATTTCATTCGATTTTCGTAGGTACGAAGGTTTCAACAAATTCTTGACAACAAAATTCTTTATCTTCTTTCATCATTACTAAATGCGATGTCAACACAATTGACTTTATTTTCTGCTGATACTTTAGCCTCTATCGAATTCGGATAGACAACGCTTTCAGCAATAACACAATTATTAATTTTTTCACAAGATTGTGTCCCTTCCGTCGGCACAGTTTTCCCCAAAAGGTCTGTATTCCTTTCTGTCTCTATCAAATTTTGATAGACAACATTTTCAGCAATAACACAATCATTAATTTTGTCACAAGATTCTGTCCTTTAACGTTACTCCCTTTAGTACAATTATTACAATCTTCCAGAGGTTCTGTCCTTTCCATAGGCACAGTTTTCCCCAAAAATTCTGAATCTCTTTCTATCGAATTCAAGTAGACATCGTTATTTCCATTAGCACAATTAATACAATCTTCCAGAGGTTCTGTCCTCTCCATAGGCACAGTTTTTCTCAAAAATCCTGAATTGAGCTCCCTCAGTCCTCCATCGACCGCTGCCCGTTTCGTCGGCACAGTCACCCCTGTGAAGCGTAGGCGATACTCACAATTACTACAATTTCTTTCCGTCTCTATCGAATTCGGATGAACAACGTTTTCTTTAGGTACAATTATCTTTACAGGTTCCACACAAGTGCTATTTTCAGTTGGATTCGACGTGCAAATTTCCGTAAGACTTTGGGCTTCGTGTTGCAATTTCTCAAATTCTCCTCTTACTGAAAAATCTTTCGTACACAATACACCTTTTTCCAAACCAGTTTCACAAGTAACTTTAATTATTTTCATGAAATTTCTTATTTCTTTTACATTTTCCAAAAAATTAAAAATATTCTCTGAAGAATTATCTCGGCGGGTATTGTCTCTACCGGGAGCTCAATCTTACCCGACAGAGAGAAATCTTCTTGATCGTTTCTTTTTATATTGTCTTTATTTTAAAAATGACCCAACCTCTTAGGAAGCTCGGGAATCTTTTCCCGTTTACTTGAATCGTCACTAGGATCCTTTATTTTTGTACCATGAATTAGTTCCTCCGACGACACTAATTCTAGTACTGGTACTTGGACTTGAACCGTATGCCTATTGCTGTTGGTTACGTAAATATAAGCTTTACCATTATCATTAATGACGATCCCGCTTTTTATGTTTATACCTTCACCTGCATCCAGGAGAGGCAAATAGCCTTCCCGTAAATCCAAATTTTTTACTCTCACAAAGCACAATTTGGTGGACTCTGCAGGGATAACAATAATTTCCTGAGTTGTAAATGGTATTCTTGTATTCTGAATTTTCAATTATCTTTTTTCGTAATCAATTTTCACGCGATTGCCGTCGAGGTATTCCGAAACCAACATACCAGCTTCCTTTATGGGGAAGTTATTGTCTACAATATGGAAAGTAGAGAAACGTCCGAAAATTTGTACGGTAATATTACCCAAAGTAAAAATTGAATTTGATGTGATTCCGTTAAGTTGCAGAATTTCTCCGCGATTTATAGAGATGTGTTCACTCACAAATTGTTTCTTTAGAATGTTCGGATCGTTTCTTTAGATGCTCTTGTATCAACCATTAGAGTGAAAGGAGATATTATTTCCGATGCCATTACCGTAACCGTCGGGATGCTACTTTCTCGATGCAGTTGTATATTAAAGATTCGGACTACTCGCGATTGGTATTCTCGGCTGTGATAGAAATTACATGGATCGGATGGATTCTCTGCGGGATCTCCCCAGGCGCACCCGTACTCGGCAGACCGCGCCGTTTGCCAAATTTTCGTATTCATTCTCTTTAATACGTCGGAAGGGACACTCTTGTTTAAAATGACCTGGTTGTTTACAATGAAAACACTCCCGACCCATCTCGGTGGGTCTAACATTATTATTATCAAAATTCCTTCGGTTATCAAATCGATTGTTAATCAACGGTTGCGAATTATTATTGCGAAATGGACAGATATAGGCTCCGTGGCCTTTTTTTTTACATATCTGACACCGAATGTCACTTGAATTCTGATATCAAATATTCTGCCGTACCTGTTCTTGTGGCAAGGACATCAATTTAGGGGGCGGGGCGGAGGGAAACGTGAACATCCATTAGCCGAATGACCCTAATTTTAACAAAGTTGACAAAATACAGATATATTTCCCTGTTCTTTTCTTTCCGGAGGAAAAATGTTATAACAACGATCGGCAGTGTATCCGCGTTTCAGACCTGGCATATAGTAATTAAAGAGGCTTCGAACTTCGATTTATTGTTATTTAAAGGGGTAAAGATTTTAAAACATTTGTCCGCCGAGTTTCCCGTTTTTTGACAGATCTGACACATGCTCGGTCCCTTATCGATATTTCCCAAATTTTGTTGACTGACAACCAATGCTTGGCTAGACTTCTGGGTCGAGCATTCTTTAGCACTGTGCCCTTTTTTATAGCACAGCTGACAATACAGTTCTTCGCCTGCTACCCCATGTACTCCCCATTCGCCTCAGGTTTATTTACCTTTGAACCCGAGGTTTCCAGCCCACGACTACGCAGGGCTGCCTGTGACACTAAACTTTTTTCTGTTTGAACTGCGAGTTTAATTAATTCATCAAGATTATTGCTCGGACTTAAACGTTGTTCAATTTCCCATTTTAACCCGCGTAGAAAACATGCCGGAAGACTTTCTTTAGTGTTATTAATAAATGCGGCAGTCAAAGGATTATCTCCGCTCGCATCATAATTTTCGAGTATTAAATTTCCCAAGTCTCTTACGCGATTGGAATATGCAATGACGGACTCATTTTCTCTTTGATATATGGATCCCAATTCCCCTTGAAGTTGATACACGTTTCGCGTAGGTGCATAAATATCTTTAAGAAATTTACCCAGATCCTCTATTGTTTAAAAAATGTGCCCCTGTATAGTGCGACGAGGTTCGCCGATTATTTTTATGCGAACTGCTCTTACTAAATTTGATTCGGCCCCTGGCCAATCATAGACAAGGCCTCTTTGCATCCTTGAATAAACATACCGAGTGATAAAGAATGACCGTCATAATTCGGTATGATAGCCAGGGCATCTCGAAGGGACAATATTTGATTATTATTAACCATTGTGGGAGGTGTATTTGGTGATGAGTCGTTAGACTTAATAAAGTTTTTAGTAGAAATTTTTACTGGCGGTGTTCTTTTTAATGTTTTGTCTGGGCTTGAGTCTTCGACCGTGAGATAGGTGGAGCAACCGGGTGTAGACAAATTGTATTCCGGCAAAAGATGTTATTTTTTCAGCAAATTTGTAGGTTTTGTATGTGAAGATTTGATAATTGACTTTAATGTGGATTTTTCACGATTCTCAATTATTCCCTTTGGAGTTGATAATGATTCTTTGTCAACAAGGGAAGGTGATCTAGGAATAGTTCCGTCGAAAGGGGTAGATCCGCCTAATGGCATGTAAAATATATCGCTGTTAGCTGAAGGGATAATACTAGGCGTAGCGCTAGCAACGGTCGAGGGGACTGAAAAGCTGTATCCGTATTTTCGGGTTCGCTTAGAGACTCGAAATTCTCCACGATAATTTGTGGGGATTTTACTGACCGACCTAGGTCTTCGGTACGGGGGGTGGGTATACTAACGCTGGAAGATATTCATTGATCTCGTCGTCCGGCCTTATGACAAACCCGACTAATGACAAAGGGTTATTTGGGGACTTTGCTTCTAATGTTTCCTTCAATTGATTCGTAAGTTGGTTTAAACTTTCGTCGTCAGAAAATTCCCTGATCTGTAGAGGACTATATTCCGGACTATAATATTTTCCAAAATTGCTTTCTATAAATTCTACTGGATCGGATGAACTTGTCTCGTCTTTTATATTCTCTTGGGATCGAGTGATGATAATATTGCCAGAAGTTCACTTGAGTAATTGTATATTACTGTCTTGATCGAACTTTATTACTTTTGCTCTGTGGGTGGCAGTTTCAGTTAACTTGTTGAAGTCTGAGTCTACGGTGGACACAACAGAATTCTTATTTGAACTGGTAAAGGAGGAAATTTTTTGGGAAATTGGAGCTGGTATCTCGGGAATCGAAATACTGGGACTATTACATGGGGACTCGATTATGGTTTCAAGTGTAAAATTATTAGGATTATCCTTTGGGAGCCTCTATCTTCTTTCCTCAGGGATTATTTACTCATCAATTCTTACCTTTGAACGAGTTGACCTCATTTATGATGTATTTTGTACAAGTATAATTTTTGGTATACCCCATCAAAGAGACATGCAACAATACATAAGAATATTATTAGGGTAGAAATTGGGCAGGAGAAAAGAATAGGAGTATCTTTCTTTTTATTATATGTAACAAAGAAGAATTATAGACCTTTATTCTTTCAATTTCGTTTCAAAATTTCCTAGTGGTGAAATCAAATGTGGTTTTTCCTTGAGGAGGATGATTTGGTGTTTATTCAACGATTCGATCTTAGTTATTTGGGTATTTAAGAATGTCACAAACGGATGATATCGTATCCCAAGTCTCGAATGATCATCGTAATCAGCAACAAGTTCGTCTAGGAATTTTTTCCGCTCAGCTGCTCGAATTTCTTGAAGTTGATCTATTTGGTCGTTATCAGGTATTTCGGTTCCGGCAATTTGAAAGTCCCGACTGCTATTTGTTTTATATGCAGTCGCACTTACTTGATGCGATGTTCCAACTTCCGAGTGATTTTTACACTCCGCTACTCGTTTACCTAAAGGTGGCTGAAATCCTATTATTTTTTCTTCGTTAAGGAAAATACCTTCGTTATCTTTTGTAGATTTGATGCTAGAGACGCCAAAATTTTGCTTGCTATGCGACTCACTCGCTGTTATTGTTAAAGGACAATTTGTTTTCTAGAATTTAAATTTATATGCGTTTCCTGCCTCGAGTAGCCGTTACGTTTCGCAATTGTGTCGTCGGAATGGTTCTTATGTTGTGTTTTTTTTCTTCCTTTGAGATGTATAGTTTTATTTTCGTTTTCTATTTCAATACCAGAGATTCTAGAATTTTGCTCGTTATACGATTTGCATGCAATTATTGGAACTTGGTACTGTTCTTTTAAGACTCGTCGTCTTAATTTCTGTGCTTGAATTTTCCTTCCTGCTCTACGGGTTTTCGGCATGGATGAATGATTCGATAGTGGTAGGGTAATTGTCAAAATAAGTAAGTAGTACGTGTAGTTATGTCTGCCTTTTTGTATCATGGGTTTTGTGAGTGAGCCTTGCTAGCCCTTAACCTCAGTTACGCGAGGGGCTAAACATAGGATTTCTCCCACTAGTGTAATGTGTTTCGTGAGCAAACCTTGCTACCCCTTAATCTCACTTACGCGAGGAGCTAAAACATAGGATTTCTCCCACTAGTGTAATGTGTTTCGTGAGCAAGCCTTGCTAGCCTTGACCTCACTTACGCGAGGAGCTAAAACATAGCATTTGTCCCACTAGTGTAATATGTTTAGTGAGTGAGCCTTGACAGCCTTAACCCCACTTACGCGAGGAGCTAAAACATGGGATTTATCCCACTAGTGTAATATGTTTTGTGAGTGGGAAAATCCGGTTGCCCAATCGTCTCTTGTAATGATTGTGTTCTTAGGAGTGGTTCGGATAATATAGGTGGGATGTGAATTAGGTGGGCTGATTTGATGACTCTGATTCTTGGTCGACGCAGTAGCTATTAACTGAGGTCGTACTTCCTCGGAAACAAATGAGCACGTTAGGTTGAACAAGCACTAGAGGTTATTTGTTGTACTAATATTTTCAGAATTGTATGCCCACTGCTTTAACACATGGTAGGTTGACAGAATATAAATGACAGTACAAGAAAGTAAATGGAGGATATTACGGAGCGAATCGTATAGAAAGAACACAAGAAGTCTGATGGCTGCTTGGTTTAAACAAATATAATATTACTCTTTATAGTTAATATTCGGGGAAGCTATGTTCCTTGTAGTTCTCGTTACGTACGTTTTAGCGATTATTCTTTCTTGTCGTTTTATCCGTTCTAAACCGAGTTGACTTAAGAAAATTTCTTGCGTGACTTGTTCAATGAGTTCTTGAGCGAGAACCTCGAGTTCCTTTATACGTACTTGAAGTTTCACTAATTTTTCCAGTCGTCCCATGCAACGGAGTATAATTTATAATTATATATATTGTAACGGTAATTTTGGGCTCGACACATAACTAATTAATTGAGACTTCATGGTGGTTGATAGTGATGCTTTATTAAAAAAAAACAGTTTCATAAAAAACGTCACTTTTTAATTACGTTCATTTAAATTTTGCGTAATCATCTTTTTACACTCGTAATTCTAGCGATTATTTCTGCAATTTATTATATTATTTCGGGTGCACGAATTCTCAGTATTCCTCGGAAGTCTGTTATGGTCCGGTAGAACGGTATCACTGTATATTCGATGCGCAGATATATCGTACCACTGGCTATTTTGCCTCGCACTCACTCCTTTGATAGAGCGTGTCAGCTCTATTTACGATTCTTTCTCTTTTACTCTTATTATGCTTTCTCTCGCTTCTCGTCAAACGGTATCACTGTATATCTGTTGCATAAGTATCTCGCTTCACTCGCTATCTTGCTACGCATTCGCTTCTTTGATAGAGTGTATCAACTCTACTTACAATTCTTTCTCTTACACTCTTATTTCACTCGCACACAGTTTATCATTTATATTTTCCCATACGATCTCTGTTTATTCAAATTCATTAATCCTATGCATCTTAATTCTACCTATTTCTTATCCTCTACATTTCCTAATTCTATATTCCGCTCTGTGTTGAGATTCGGGAATTCCTACGATTATTTTATTATAATTTCTTCTTATTTGAACATAAATTCTCGGTATTCTCGGGCTCGTACCTTGATGACGTGTTGACGCCCTGGTATTCCCTAGCTACCCACACCGATACCGCCTCACGCACACGCTCACTACTTGTACAGAGTGTATCAACTCTGTGTACAATTCTTTCTCACTTATTCCCGTCTCACTTTCTCTCTGTCTTCCTTCCATGTACACGATTCCGGCGACTTTTATCTATATTATCGGTTTAAAAGTCCATACCATTTCATCTTATTCTACGTTCTTATTTCGATGCACTCCTTACAAAATGCTTACAGACTACTCACCTACACGTATTTATTCCCCTACGGATCTACTCTATCTAACTTATTGATTACCTAAATTGTGGTCATTTGATGATTTCCACAATTATTATTTGTTAACGTTTAGGATTTCGGCACTTCCTCGTCTATAGCCACCTTTCACTGATTTTCTATTTCTGATCACAACTTCCGTACCTTTTCCGTTTGAACGATTTCGCTAAGAGAGCTTCTCTCTCCCCGCACCGGCCTTTTATAGCCTTCCCCTCGCTCCGCTGAACCCTACGTCATCATTTCGCTCTTATTTCGAATGTAACGCATTTCCTAATTTCTGCGGTTCGCCGCTGCCGCGCTCACCGCCTTCCCCTCGCCCCCCAGCAAGGCCAGCTGGTCGCTGACCTGCTGTTTACGTCAGCGAGGGAATTTCGGAGCGGCGACAGCTCTAGTTTTTCTACCGGGGGCAATGGTCTATTGCCCGCAAGCCTCGGTACTCTTGTACCGAGTCTAATTTTGTAGGTGTTTTCGCATCCTCTCGGCTCTTATGACCGTTCGACATAAGAAAATAGGCTAGAGAGTGTAACTCTGTTACAATATATATATCCACGTATATGTCCTTCAATACAAATTCTATCTCTTTTTATTCACTAGTCATTATTGAGTATTAGCTTCCACATTCGATTTCCACAAGGTCAATTTACTTACGAAAAAGACTTGCCAAATAACTTGAATAATAGCGGGTACTCTCTAAAACAAATCAATTTTTGCAACAATGTGGATCAATGGACTTGAACCACATCAACGAACGTTCTCAATTTGTAATTTTTCAAAGGGAAATCCGATCATCTAACTCAAATAAAAGTGTCACTTTCAACTACATCAATTTTTATAAATATAGATTTATTCAAACCCGATAATAATAAAATGGAAAAAAAATTTTTTACACTTTACATCCACATTCGGTAAAAAAGGGGAAAGTTAGATTTTATGAATTAAAATGGTTTATTACAACGTGGTTGGAAGGAAATAGTACATTTTCACGAATTGAATTGATTCACTAAAACTCAATATAAATTAAAAAAATCGATTTTCACGAATTAAATCACTACTGGAAGGCGCGGTAAAAAGGTAAAAGTTAGATTGTATGCTTTTAAACGATTTACAACACACGCGATTGAAAGGGAATAGTAAATTTTCACGAATTGAATCGATTCACTAAAACTCAATGAAATTGAAAAAATAATTTTGCACAAATTAAATCAAGATATTAAAACGCGGTAAAAAGGCAAAAGCTAGATTTTATGAATTAAATCCGTTTACAAAAACTAAGAATAAAGGAAGGATCACTTTTCATGAAATAAGTTGAACCACTAAAACTCCATAAAATGAAAAAAAAAAAACAATTTTCGCGAATTAAATTACTTCTGGAAAACGCGGTAAAAAGGTAAAGTTGGGTCTTATGAATTAAATCCAATCACAAAGGCCGGTCGATTAAGACGAACCAAAGTGACACCTTCTTAAGAAATCAATTTTCACAATTTAATTTATCCACGAAAGAACCGATTAATTAATTCGAACAACACGAACAATTTTTTTTATAAAATCACACGTTGTTTCTTTTCGATTTTTAATTTACTCGCGACAAAAATTAACTTGACACTTGTTTTTTCTTTAATCTAATTTTTACTAATTGAATTTATTCGCGGCAAAGATGACTGGTTAATTTGAACAAAATGAACAATCTTTTAGGATCCCGGACAAGCCCCCAATTTTTGTTACGTCAAACCCGCGCGGTGTTTTTACAAAGCCGACAAATTTAAGATGTGTGAGGCGTTTCGGCGTGAGTTTTCCGTACTCTGGTCAAGGAGAATGAGTTCTCCCTTTACCACACCTGACAAGAAACACCGAAGACGCAAGCCCCCTTTTGAGTCTAACCTTTCGGAAAATTACTCGGGACAGGGCTGAGAATGCTCGTTGATTGTTCGCGTTAACCGTCACTCGACTCGATGAACCAAATCGATAAATTAACCCGCGGAGGAAGGGCTTTTAGGGGGAAGGAAAATGGCAGGTTACTTTCACTTGGGGAAAAATTTACGGATATATCAGATAAAATAAATTAGAAAAATTGCGTTGGTACTTACGTTTGGTTTTCTGGTGAAGTTGTTTCGCCGGTAACCGATGCGTTGAAGGAAAAACAAATGATGGCAACCGTTTGTTCAAATAAAAATCGTTAAAGTCGATGATTCGTGAAGCTGTTAAAATTTATTCAAATAACCGAATAAGTGATACACGTACGTTCGCTACTCGCATTGCCGTGCACGAGCGATCGTTATTTTTGGACACAATACACTTGACGCGATACTTATGAGTCGATAAAACAGTAAAACGAAATAAACAGTGTGGACTTGTACAAAAACGGCAGAAAACAATTGAATTCAATTTCTTTTAGATATCTTCAAACTTGAGATAAATTCCGTATGATTGACATTAAGCCCGAGTAAATTCGAACTGAATTTAGACTGTTCAACCGTTTTTTTTCTAAGTACTCACTCTGAATTTTAGCTGACTCTACAGGGTGGGGTTCCTCCGCGGTGGTGAGCCTGTTTAGCTCACCAGTTTTGATCGCCACTTGTCGAACGGTCGACACTACAGCTGTACGCAGTGGAAGCTGTTCTACCTTTAGGGAGCGCCTACTCTCGCTCTCCGACTAACTGTTTAAGTGTCTATCAACTCTTAACTATCAACTAACTTTTTCCGGCATTTTCCCGTCCTTATATAGGTCCTGGATGGTCTAATTTTCTATGCAGGGAATTCTTAGAATTACAATAGCGCTCGGACTTTGGGGTTTATCGCGATGACGCATTTTTCTTCTAGCCATGCCGTCGTTCGATTCTCATTCCGAGTCGCTTGGGATGAGATGACACAGCCCAGGTAAAATGAAGCTGATTCGAAAAAGGCTCAGACTTTTAAGTAGATCTACCGAGCCTCTGGTGATTCATGTTGTAATTCTCATCTGCACCCGGTCTCGTTTAATTTCCATTCCGAACTACAGTACCACGTGTCACGAGGAACCATTTCCTGCCCCGAAGACTCGTTTTGGCGATAGACAGTGACGAATAAAGACGACTCGGACGCCAGTACAGCCAATATACTTTTCTTTAGTATTATCTTTCTTTCTTTTCCTTTTTCGTTATAACTACGACTTATTATATTAATCAGGGTCTATATTCATTTAAACGCTTATTAGTTAATGTCTAAAAAGGCCTAATTGACTGAACATATCCCGATAGTTTTCCTCAAGTCTTTTAAGCTGCATATCGTTGGTTACAAATTGAGATATCGGTGTGATAGGTTCTTACTCAATTGTTAAAGCCGTTTTATGAACAATAACTCTTCTTATTAATTTTTAAGGAAATGCATTCGATATGTATGTATTAATATTTCTATTTAAAAATTCTTTTCGAGGGATAACTCGTCGCCTCGGTTGCATGCGCCGAGATAGAGAGAGGGAGAGAGAGCAAAAAGCACGTTGGTCGGGACGCGTGGTGGCGAGGGGTTCGGTTCACGCTGCGCTGTAGATTCGAGTCGCTTCCGCTATCCCTTTTATGACTAATACCGAATGTAGTTCTTTGATAATGTTAAACTTATTTTTATTCTTAATGGGGTATAGCGTGACGAGACATATACTACCAGTATATCTACCACAGTAACTTAATGTTAATTGTTTTCATATCCTCTCATTGATGCTAACTATTTAGCTAAACAATGTAATTACTTTTCGATTTTCATTAATATTTAATTTTCATAATTGCAATTATTTCTTCTATCCTTTTTAGTGAGCATTTCGTTTCTGAATTCTTATCATAAGTTTAACTTAAAATTGTTCATAAGTCCAAATGCTTGTATATCAAATGGCTGCTTAGATTTGCAGTGGGTCGCAAAGTATATGTTTTATAAATATGTACTGTTCGTGGAAACACTCCTCGTCTTATGGTGTTAATACAGAGAGAGGGGAAAGACGGCATCGGCTCGATTGCGACCTGAAAGTGTAGAGCGGCATATTCCTTCATCGGCAACTGCTACCGTAGCCTAGAGTCGTCTTTCAATACCATTAATAAGACATATGTCTTCGTGTAATATTGAGTATCAATTTTCTTGTTCATTGCATCATTCGTCGTGGCATATGAGAACTTCCAAAGCAACGAGGACGTTGCCACGGCAGTTGGTATACCTTCGTGACCCAGATACGGTACATGACAGGGGGAAGGGAGCAAGTACCCAACAGAGCACGCGGGCACGAATCAACCAAAGACTTCGGCGACACGCGCTGCCAATAATATCGATAGGCCATAGAAGTTAAACTCTTGATACGAAATTCAGGTCCCTCCATGCTGATCGTTAGAGTGGGGCATTGACCTACAAATTCTCACTTTCTCGTTGTCAGGTACAAGTGAAGTGTGTGATTTACGTCAACTTTCTTGCGAGAAGGCTGTTCCTCGGGTCTTCCCTATACCAGCACTGTTAACTCACGTATGATGGTCGACGGACGATTTTGTAATCTAGACCTACCATCAAAGCCACAAAACCTTTTGTCCGACAGAGTCCAACCCATTTAAAGGTTGTCCATGGGATAGCCGGGCATAGTGGAGCTGCAGCAACCTCCCTGTCTCCCAATTAGTCCGAAGACTTAACGTCTCGCTTGGCATGCACCCGAGCCTACACCATGGCGGGGTTGCTAATACCCGTACAGAAAAGACGTTCACCCAGGGTAAGCAACCACAAAACACTTGACGTACTCCCGACCTTCTCCAGCGACATGTACAGAGTCTGGTACAACGTACTCCTGACACTGGTACAGCCACCTTCACAAGCCGAAGACCTCCTCCAGCAGCACGTACTCCCGAGCCCGGTACAGCATACTCCCGGCTCTGTACGGCCACCTTTGAAGGCCTGGTACACAAGATCATTATGGCTGCGATCTGGGTGGGCACAGTCCACCATCTGTGTGCGCCGTCAGGTACAGTGGTAAACCTGGCCGTCCATTCCTGGCACGCACCATGTGTTCCCACTGCCCTGCCTCGGTGTGGCTGCAAGTCTCACCCCTGCCGCCATCATTATACCTGCGTAATATCTGGCAACTATAGGACCCGACCACAGTGCAGGCTTATGATCTTCTTTAAAAGAAAGAAAGATATTGGAGCATGGTTACGTCAGGACGTAACACGTTATCGGCGTGGTGCGTCGTTGGCAGCATAGACGCCACGCAGCCTCGCATCATACGTTGACGATAGCTCACTCACCAGCCCGTCGTGTGGCTTCACGTCAGAGCTTTACATCAGACCACCTCACCAGGATCATCCGCATGAATCAACGCGTCAACTCACCAGCCTGAGAATCTAATCAACATCGGTGCATCAACACACAGGCCAGATCTAATCAATTGTATATTCTTTTTTTCATTCACAAGGTATTATTTAAATAGTGTTAAATGATTCAATAAATATTTATTTATTCTTGTTAAATATTAAGTGCATTGAATTTAGTATACTTGTCACCAGGATCCTTAATATCATATTAACATTCGCAGCTGTCACTCGACTTACTAACAAGGAAAGATACTTTGGTGTCCCCCTCCGATTTTGATGAAACTCACGTATGTTGTAGAGCATCGAAAACTAATAGACACGTATTTTTTTTTATTGGCGGAAAAACATTTCTAAGGGGTGAAATCGCCCTTCAAAATTAGCATGTCGAGGGGTGATTTTGCAGTTTCACCCAAAAGGCGTCAACCGATTTTAATGAAACAAAAACCAAAATACTCCTCATTGAAGACAATCAAAATTCCACGTGAAGTTGAAGAAAAAAATTCATTTGCAGGGGTGAACAACCCTCTGATTTTTCAATTTTCCACCCTACACAAAAAACTAACTAACCAAATTGAACAGAACATACACCATTTGGAAGCGCAAGTTAAAATAAAGATGACGTATTTTTGCACATTCACAGGAAAATGAATTTACGGGGGTAAACTACCCCTTATCCATTAGTACGTATATTTGTGCGTACATTCTTGTTTCTCGTTATTTAAATGTTCGAATTGATTCAAAACATTCTTGTTAGCCGAAGTCACCAGGGGGCACTTCAGATGATGCTTTGTTTATTATTAAGGGGGTGACCGGCTGTTACTTACAAGTAGAATGGTCCATTCACGAGTTTCGCGTTATTTACTGAAAAAAATAGCTTGTTCAAATACAGAATACAGGGGAATGTTGCTGGGGTTGAGTGGTTGTATGGCATATATGTATGGCTGTATTTCGAAACGTGCATTTTCACGTCCCGTGTTATCGCTCTCCCCACTCTCCATTCTCTTACATTTATTCTTACCGCCTTGCGCATCTACATACACCACAGTATATAATATAATGTATCATTCCTTTTACAATTCATCAACGTGCAATGTGCACGTCATAATTTGCAGCAATCATGGTTCGTAAGTCGTGCAGAAATGATACTCTTCAAAAAAATGTTGCAAGCATAAAGACTTCTTGCACCATGACCATCTGATGATGGCCACATTATTACAACCTAGTACTTCACAGTGTGCTTGAGACGATTGACCGAAACCAAAACTCATTGGATTGTCGAACTCGATTGGCTTATCGGTTATATAATTACTTTTGAACCATGCATATTTGAAAAGATTTATATATCTGGGTGATGAAAGTTGATTGTGCGCGAGCGATTGCAGTTTGATTATGTTGTTTCTCAAGTGTAAATTAATATCAGAATTAAGTAATAATACACTGTCGGAAAAATGTCGTACAAAATTTTTCCATATTCGGAAACCAAAAACGTCGAGTGGTTGGATTTTCCCTGTGGTGCCTTTAGGTATTATCTTTGTGATTGTTTTTTTGCCCCGAGGTGTTGCATTTTGAACAACTTCTGGGCAGTGTCAACTCCACGAGTCTATCAAGAATACGCTGTCACGGCCGGTGTTGGGGAAGAATACTGTTTCCAACCAAACTTTGAAGTGCTCTATACATAGGATGATAGTGGTTATCGATATAGTATATATTCATCATATGTTCAATATTTTCTGGCAATCATTTTTGTCCATACCTGAAGTAATTTTTCCTGACTTCGTTGCTGTTAAAAATACGTTTTCTGTCCTGAATAAATTTTTTTCCACGATTGGGCCGAACTCACCCTTTCCCTCTTTTAGAACGATAAAAAGGGGTGACAGTAATTTTCCATCTGCATTTATGGTTGGCTGGATAGTGTAGCTGTGAGTTGTAGATGATACGGATTGTACTACACATTGCACTTGTTTAGTTCTTTCAGCCGTCAGAGTCCTGCCAGAGTGGATTTCCAGTTGAAAACCGCTCTCATCTGAATTATATATGTTTTCCGGTACATATTTTTGAATATAAGGTTTAATTTCATTCACGAAGTTTTCTGCATTCATCCTTAAAACTGGTTCGTCTTCTATAGTCTTTCGTGTTACGAATTTATTAATTTTCCTGGACACAATACGATGTGATTTCTTGAACTTCCTAAGCCAATTACGAGAAGCTTTAAAACGAATGTCTTCGTGACCTATCTCTTTTTGAGCTTGTAGAGCCCACTTTTGAAGGTCGATATCATGAACAATGAAACCAGTATCTACTGCGCCTTGTATGTTTTTCAAAGTACAGTAGAACCCCTCTAATCCGCCCTCGGCTGGTCCGACGCCCCGGTTAATCCGACCATGCTCGAGCTAGCGAGCTTGTGCCGACTTGTCGGCACAAGCGGTGGGGGCTTGACTCACCACCCCACCGCCCGTCGCATCATTGTGGCGCGTGTCATTGTTGACGGTTTGTTATCGCTTGCCCGCTTTAGTTTTTTTTGTTTGTTGTTGTAAAAACAATGCATATATACGTTTTTAAGTTCATATATCGCTTATTTAACTGTAAAAAATGTCTCTTTATATGATATGTAGTAAATATTGCATTTTTCGGATAATCCGACCTTTTTTGCGTTCCGACCATTCCCCCAGTCCCAAAGGTGATGGATTAGAGGGGTTCTACTGTATATTCAGAGATTTGAGCTAATTTCTCCTTGTAGGTCCCACCTTTGTTCATTTGATTTGCACAGCGTTTTGATTGTCGTACAGATTTGACTTTTTTGAATTTCTGACTGACGGTATCGACACTGTAATTTTTCTTCTTACCGGATCTCCAGTATTCGATTGCTTTGCGTTTGTAATCGTAGCTTATGTCTTCTTCGTCTTTAGAACAAGTATCAGAATCGACTGGACCTTCATCATGTTGCCAAAGAGTGTCCTCGACAGGGTTAACATCATATTGCTTGAATGGCTCTTGAAAATCTAGCGATTGTTCCTCGATAATTTCAACTCCGTTATAATCGTCCATGCAGTCGACCAGAACTTTTTCGAAATTCTGCTTTACCTCGATTTCTGCATTGTTAATCGGAGTTTCGGGAATATTCATGTCTTGAAATGTAGCCAAAAGAAGTTTAATGACGTTGATTGGATTCACTTTCATGGTCTATTGATTTTTTTTTGTCAGAAATTATAACTGACGCACTGGCACTCCGTTCAAATGAGCAACTGAAGATCGCTGTATGTATCGCGGTTTTCATATTTGAAAGACTTGTTGTTGAACCACATGTGATATCAGCAGATAATACGCAGTCCCAGATAGCCGCCTATGTAGAAAACACCTCTTACTGCGTCGAAAGTATTTTTATCATATTGGCGTATGATTAGATTACTCAAAAAAATAAGATAATATTCATTTCGTTGGAATAATTGACAATGTTCTATAGATCGAACGACTGTTGCATCATCGACTTATTCCGAAATTTGCGCCGAATCGAAATACAATCTAATCGAAAGGTCGATAACATATGACGATAAATTATTGATAAGCACAAAATCAGCACAAAGAGTGAACGCAAGCAGCTCTTTAACATGTAAATAACGAGAAACAAGAATGTACGCACAAATATACGTACTAATGGATAAGGGGTAGTTTACCCCCGTAAATTAATTTTCCTGTGAATGTGCGAAATACGTCATCTTTATTTTAACTTGCGCTTCCAAATGGTATATGTTCTATTCAATTTGGTTGGTTAGTTTTTTGTGTAGGGTGGAAAATTGAAAAATCAGGGGGTTGTTCACCCCTGCAAATGAATTTTTTTCTTCAACTTAGCGTGGAATTTTGATTGTCTTCAATGAGGAGTATTTTGGTTTTTGTTTCATTAAACTCGGTTGACGCCTTCTGGGTGAAACTGCAAAATCACCCCTCGACATGCTAATTTTGAAGGGCGATTTCACCCCTTTGAAATGTTTTTCCGCCGATAAAAAAAATACGTGTCTTTTACTTTTCGATGCTCTACAACATACGTGAGTTTCATCAAAATCGGAGGGGGACACCAAACTGACCTTCTTGTAAGTACCAGCCGGTCACCCCCTTAATAATAAATAAAGCATCATGCGAAGTTCCCCCCGTTGACTACGGCTAACAGGAATGTTTTGAATCAATTCGGACATTTAAATAACGAGAAACAAGAATGTACGCACGAATATACGTACTAATGGATAAGGGGTAGTTTACCCCCGTAAACTTATTTTCCTGTGAATGTGCAAAAATACGTCAACTTTATTTTAACTTGCCCTTCCAAATGGTACATGTTCTGTTTAATTTGGTTGGTTAGTTTTTTGTGTAGGGTGGAAAATTAAAAAATCAGGGGGTTGTTCACCCCTGCAAATGAATTTTTTTCTTCAACTTAGCGTGGAATTTTGATTGTCTTCAATGAGGAGTATTTTGGTTTTTGTTTCATTAAAATCGGTTGACGCCTTCTGGGTGAAACTGCAAAATCACCCCTCGACATGCTAATTTTGAAAGGCGATTTCACCCCTTAGAAATGTTTTTCCGCCGATGAAAAAAATACGTGTCTTTTAGTTTTCGATGCTCTACAACAGGGGTCTCCAAACTTTCCAGCCTTAGGGCCATACTGATTACTCCAGTAAGTTCCGAGGGCCAAAACCATATTATCATTGTTGCCGGTGGTAAAAAGTGAAATAGTCCACTGATGAAAAAAAAAAGATGGCGCTAATAGCACGGACAGAATAATCTCGTTGGTTCGAGAAAGTTCTGGTGTCTTCCACTCACTTCTATATGGCAGTAATTGGAATATATAAGAAGGCTAGTGGCGCAACCACAAGTCAGTTCCTATGACACTGTTGTGAAATAAAATAGTGCGTACCTCCTTAAAACGTGTTTGTGCGTGTTTAAGTTTAAGACATCTTTGTAACAGTATTTTGATTTGAATTGTTGCTTTTGTGTGTGATTTAGTAGTATGGAAAAGAAGCGAAAAATTGATAGTGAATGCAGAAAATTCAAAGATCAGTGGAACATTCAGTATTTCGTAATTGAGTCCAGTAACAAGGCGCTATGTTTGATTTGCAATGAAAGCATAGCCGTTCTCAAGGAATATAACATTAAACGTCATTATGAAACAAAACATTTTCAAAATTATTCAAAATATACAGGAAGTTTGCGGACAGAAAAATTCGAAGCTATGAAGCGCCGATTGAAATCGCAGCAATCTTCATTTACAAAACTCAAAACTGAACAAGAGGCTGCAACTCGTGCCAGCTTTCGTGTGGCTCTTGAAATTGCAAAACGTGGAAAACCATTCACCGATGGAGAAATGATCAAAGAATGCATAATTGCAGTAGCCGAAGAAATGTGCCCTGAAAAGGTAAATTTATTAAAAACTGTCAGTATGTCAGCAAACACTGTGGCTCGAAGGGTAGAAAACATCGCTGAAAATATATCCTCTCAACTGTTCGACAAAAATGGACATGTTGAGTGGTTTTTTTTGGCCTTGGATGAGTCAACGGATGTGTTAGATACTGCTCAGGTGTTGATTTATATTCGAGGAGTAGATAAAAGCTATGAAGTGCATGAAGAACTTCTTGATATGTATAGTATTCATGGCACAACTACTGGTACAGGTATTTTTAAAGGAGTTGGAATGGCCATTAATCAAAAGAACCTTCGATGGAAAAACTTGAAATGTATTACAACTGATGGAGGCAAAAAAATGAGTGGGAAAGATAAAGGAGTGGTCGCTCTTGTGTCAAAGGCTGTAGAAAATGACGGTGGTTCAAAACCATTAGTCTTACATTGTATCATTCATCAACAGTCTTTGTGCGGAAAATGTTTGGATATGCCTGAAGTTCTGAAACCAGTCATATCAACTGTTAATTTTATCAGATCTTTTGGGCTGAATCACCGACAATTCCGACAATTTATTGAAGAGATTGGAGAAAATGACTTACCTTATCATACTGCCGTACGTTGGCTTAGTTGTGGGAAAGTCCTTCAGCGCTTTTTTGAACTTCGAGCAGTGATCGAAATTTTTTTGAATGAAAAGCATCGCCCTCTTACTGAATTACAAAACAACGCATGGCTGTGGAAGTTAGCATTCTATGTTGATTTGACAAAACATGTGAACGAACTGAATTTGAGATTGCAAGGAAAAAAACCAGCATCTTCCTGATTTATACACTAATATCAAATCATTCCGGAAGAAATTGATACTGTTTCAATCACAACTACGAAGTAAATGTTTTTCACGTTTTGAAACATGTGAAATATTCAGCCACACCACTGAGACTGAGTTTCCTATCGATTTTGCAATCGAAACTTTGAGTGCTTTAAAAATAATTTTTGATACTCGTTTCTCAGACTTTGATGCCATTGCGAATCAAATTAAGATTTTTCAGAATCCTTTTGATACTGACATTGAAACCCTAGCCCCGGAACTTCAAATGGAAATGATTGATCTACAGTGCAGTGATATAATTAAGAACAAATATCGAAACTCATCTTTGTTGGAATTTTATAAGAGTCTTCCACTGACACAATTTGATAATTTGCATAAATTTGCTCGTGGGCTGTTTTCTGTTTTTGGTACTACTTATTTGTGTGAGAAGACCTTCTCCAAAATGAAGTACACAAAAAATGTTTACAGATCTAAATAACTGATGAGCATCTTCAATCTCTTTTAATAATTGGTACAAGTAAAATTAGTCCACAACTACAAACTATTGTCAGTGGAAAATCTCAATTACATAAATCTCATTAGTATTTCATATGTCATTATGCTTGTTATAAGTTATGTTTTTATTTAAAATGTATAAAATGTTAGTTGGATTCATTTCAATAATTTGTTAGTTATAATATACTGAAGTTAAATTTTATGCATATTATACATGTCTTTACTCATTACAATTCTGTGTTTCTTTATCCAACTTATCACAAAAACAATAACAATAAGCCTACAACAATGTTATGAGTAGTTAGCCCATGACCATATCAATGTAGATGTCATATTAATAATTATTCAACATAAAATTAGAATACTTCAGTAAACTAAATTTAATTTGCTATAAAAAATATGTTCTCTAAAAGGAGTTTTCAAGTATGCTAGCTCTCCGCGGGCCGGACAAAATCTGTCCGCGGGCCGAATGTGGCCCTCGGGCCGTAGTTTGGAGACCCCTGCTCTACAACATACAGTAGCGGACAAAAGTTTAAGACGATGAATTACAATTTGGTTCATAGATCTGTCATACAAGTACTAACGTTTCTTTCGGCTTGTTGTTTTTTTACAATACATGTGTACGTTTGACCTTCATAATGTAGAAGTCTCGGTCGTCAAATGTAAACAATATAGATTATCCAATTTTTTTTTTCTTCTAACCATCTGTAAACAGCGGACATTAGTTTAAGACGATCTGTCGAACAAGATACCCGTAGTCGATCCACGCAATAATTTGATATATTAATACTGTAAATAGTTTGTGGTGTATCATCCAGTGTCTTAAGTTTAATTACGTACGAAAAGAGTATGGGTAAAGCCCGTAATTTGTTATCAACTGAACAAAAACTAATCGTGTCTCTACGGAAGCAAAATGAGACATTTTTTTCAATTGCAACTCAAATGAATCGATCAGAAACTTCTTGTAAGCAAGCGTGGTACAAGTTTGTGAAGACTGGGGACTATTTTGATCGACCAAAAAACGGTAGACCGCGGAAAACCACGCCAACGCTGGATCGTCGGATTCATCGATTAAGCGAGAGAGATCGTTTTCGTTCAGCAGTCGATATCAGAGCTGAAATATCCAGTAATAATAATGCACAAATTAGTGTAAGAACTGTCCGAAGACGATTAGACGAATTCAATTTGATAGCACGAAAGCCGCGGAAGAAGCCGATGCTCAGTAAAAAGAATAAAAAATTACGACTGCAATTTGCTAAGGCTCATCGGCATTGGACAAGTGAGGATTGGCAAAATGTGCTATTTTCGGACGAATTTAAATTCAACCGAATTTGTTCTGACGGGATACTGTATGTAAGACGTCGAATTGGCGAAGATTCAAATCCTCGATGTGTTTTACCGACAGTTAAGCATGGAGGTGAAAACGTAATGGTGTGGGCATGTTTTTCTCGCAATGGTCCTGGACCAATACGCCGAATTAATGGAATCATGGACTGTTTTCAATACTTGGATATATTGAAAAATACTATGTTACCGTATGCCTACGAAAATATGGGTGATAATTTTATTTATCAACAAGATAATGACCCAAAGCATACGGCTCGGGTAGTGAAAAGTTTTTTTCAAGATGAAAAAATCACTTTATTACCGTGGCCGTCGCAGTCGCCGGATTTAAATCCAATTGAAAACTTATGGTGTACCATAAAAAGAAGGGTTCAAAGAAATGAACCAAAAAATGTTGACGATTTGTACTCTTTGGTTGAAAAAACGTGGAATGAAACAACTGTGGACGACTGCAAAAAATTAATTGATTCAATGCCTCAAAGATGTGCTGATGTGATAAAAAATAATGGACTGTGGACAAAGTATTGAAGGGAGGAAAATATCTGTATATTTTCTACCAAAAAATATTTTTTTACGTATAGTCTTAAACTTTTGTACCCGAAGATATCAAACAAATTTATGTTTTCTTTGTTTATTGTATCTAATGTTGTTACGCGCAAAATTGAATTTATGTAATAAATATATGAATTAATGATTAATTAGCTACTACAAAAAAAAATCCACTGAGTCAATTCTTTTCCCAAAAAAATCAACGATTACTTTTTTTTTCCTCTTCGTCTTAAACTTTTGTCCGCTACTGTACGTGAGTTTCATCAAAATCGGAGGGGGACACCAAAGTATCTTTCCTTTAAGTGCGAATGCATCGACCTATTACCCGTCGACAGCGTAGTAATACTCAATTAGCACAATTTCACTGCGCAAAGCATTACATTCATCGATATTTGACATTCTTACTCATTTTGACTAGGCACCTACTCTGCGCACTTTTCAACTTTCTTTGAGTGCTTTTTCACACCAGTCAGTATTCATCACAAAATATTCTCAATCATTTCTCTCACTCAATATCATACATTTTTTGGTCCTTCCAGCCGGATATAATTTACTCACACTCAGTCTCATACAACCTGATAATAAAAATTTAGCTAGAATTACATTTTACCAAAAATACACAAACTGAACATTCCAATAAGGCCAATAGCTTGTTCTGTCAATTGTCGCACATACAAAATGCGATTTTATTTATAAAATGTTAACGAAGCGTCTCAAGAGTCCGATTTTTAATGTTAATGTCAGTTTTTCTCTGAATCATTGACTACGCACATCACTTTTGAATTAACAAAGAAATTGAGATAATTATGTCTTTCACGTATATCACTTTTGATAATAAGATTTACAAACAAATTTCTGGGCTTCCTATGGTCTTTCCATTAACTCCAATATTATATAACATATATAATTATGACCGATTGCGAAGAATGTTGCTCATCAAAACTTTATTACACTCCAATTTTATAAAAATATACGTTAATGACGTGATTATCTCTTTGTTCTCTAGTCAAATTCGACGAACTTCAATGATTTTCAATACTCACCATCCCAAATTCCAATTTACTATTGAAAAAGAAAAAGTCCATAAAATATCATTTCCTCTCATTAATAACAAATCCAGGAATGGTAACATTATCACAAATTGGTATTGTAAACCTGGTCTGGTAGATTTATAAACTTTTTCTCGAATCATAAAAAATAGGCATTGAATACATGTTCGTAGATAGAGCATTCAAACTTTCACATTGGCAGTTCTGAAGTAAAGACTTGAAACTCATTAATTACACGTTACTCTTACATGTTACTATTACATGTTACTCTTACATGTAACTCTTAACTTTTAATCATATAGATTATATCAAATGGATCGTTCATGTTAGAAGACGGACTATTACTACCATTCCCATCAATCAAGAAGATCAGAAAACTGACACAAGTTGAATTATGAATTTTCTATACATAGAATATACATACTATCCTTTACTGAGGCTTTCAAAAGAATTTAAAAGGGATCTTGTCACAAAAAACAAACATAACAGTAGCGTCCTACTCCTTCCGCGAACATGCAGCTACCCCCACTTTTTCACCCCCGCACTGACTCTGCTTAAACTGTGTCGGTGACGTGGAGATGGTAAAGTAGGGTGGTATGGGGACTCTGGTCAACAAGGAAAAGTAGAGATAAGAGCAGGATGGAGCAAACGCGTACACATGCGTGCAAAATAAGTACAATTGATTTCTTACCCATGCTGTCGTAACGATATCAGGTATCCGTTCCTCCCAGACGCGACAATTTGAATTTCTGTCCTTCGATTACATCTACTAGCGGAACGAATGCACGCGTACACGAACGCACGTACTTACATGTACACCACCGTATCTTCAGTTCTCAACTTGGTCCGCGTCCGAGAGGGTCACCTCGTCAGAGCTTTCGTCCGTGGCATCGATGTCATAACCGATGACCATTTCGTGTCCGAGGGCCTCTATAATGAACGCTGCCACATCCGGGTGCCCCTCGTTCGTCAAACGAACCCGAGGAGCATTATCGTCATTGAGGGGCGGCATCATGACAGCGTTCAAAGCATGGCTGCCGCACACTTCATCGAAGAGTTGGATTAAGCCTACGACATCGACGCGCTCGACCCCGTATTTCGAGCACTTCCTGCATCGCACATTTCCTGGGGGCGTAGGAATACATCTATCACACTCTCAACCAAAATCATTCGACACCAAAATGCGCCGCTCAAAATCTCTTTGCCGTATCGCGGATATATGTTGCTTTTAATATCTGCGAGTAGGATGCCAAAGACAGACTGAATGCTCAGTACGCTACTAGCGGGTATCATGGAGTTAAAGATAACAACCTCCTATGAATCATAAACAGGAGTTTACTGCTTTGAATGCGTCGACAGCGGTTTAGCATGTGTGTATCGCTTTGCGCTTTATTCTTCTTGAAATGCTTGCTCTGCAAGAAGGGGTAGAATATGATCCGGCTCCGAAAGAGAGAGGGAGAGAGATATACTTAATTTATATTCTCTAATTATTATACTATAATAATAAGAGATACAGTAAAACCAGGTATATGTTGTTAATTAATCAATATTTGATTGAAATCAGTTTTATACATTTACCATGGCATGCAATATCCCTGCAAATACGGTTATCTTCGCTCGGAGATTCCTCCATCGTTAAATTTATTTTTATGAATATCCGATCGTCGAGAGGTAGCATTGTAATATTCCCATACTATTTTATCAATTTTCATTATATTATCGCTAAAAAGATAATTAAATCGCGATATGGAGAATCCGCAGCACATAAAATGCGGAAATACGATACAAAATTGTCCGGACACATCTGACGTATTACTCTGTAATTGCTTGAGGCCCTACCGATATGACATGCAGTTTGTTCGTAGCCAAGCGAGATGTTCCGGTGTAATGCAGGTCCATCCTCGTTATCCAAGTTAACAACGAGTCCGGCCGGTAACGACCATACAATGGTTGAAAGCGGTAGATACTCCAGACTCTTGTAGATTTGTCTAGTGTTCATACTGAACACATACTCGATGATTAAATGGTGACCTATACGCTTTGACGGACATATATATGTAACATTTATTTCACAGCATCGTCGATCGTGTCACGACTGCGTGGTGAATATTTTTCCTGTTTTTATTCTCTTCCTCTTCGTCTCCCGACCAAACATCCATGAATGATTTTCTTTAAACGGGTGCTCGCAACGCCGGTTTTTTATATGGAAACCCTGCCGCATTGCACAGTGTGAAAACAATGTATCGCTTATCATAGCGTAAATGTGTACGATGGTGCGCCCTCCTCATCCCGCAGGTTGGAAATGTTACGAATCGTAATATCGCGTAGAAGTATAGCCTTTCCATGACCGCGTGTCTAAATACGTTTTGATTTTCGCGAAATTCCACTCAAGTTAGCGTATACTTATTTGCAACTCACGTCGCCCTCGTACCAGACCGTAAAAAAATATCTACATAAATTTATTCTGGCTTCTTCAATTTTTTGGTAATTTTGCAAAGTGACACGGTGGTATGACGATCCAGTAAACAGAGTATGGTCTATCCAGTGCTACTTCAGCAATTTCCCTCGGAATAAATTTCAATTCTTTACTACGCATTCCCTGTATATCATCTACAAATCCCTTTTCACGGCTAATCCGGGTAGATGCTTAAATTCGACTGATTTTCTATTTATAAAGATGCTTCTCCGCCGCTTAATACGAGACAATTTTATTGCAACATCAGCATACTTTCTCGCTTTACCGGTAAAATTCACCATTACCTGGCAAGAAGCATTGATTTCAGAAATTATCATATTCCGCGTAGACAACACGATTTACCATTGAAACACGTGCCTCCTCAAATTGTATCTCTATTTTCACGCGACCGTGCTCTATTGAATTTTTATGTGAATTGCTGTTCGCCGAAAGATCGGGTGCCAAATCAAAAGCAAACAGACAGTAACCATCCCGATAATTATCGCGATCGATCGAATTATCATCGTCCAAGAGATGCATTCCAATTCTCGAAAACAGCGTTTGAAGAGCATCCACTCACAGATAACTATCCGTGAACTCTCCATGAACACCGGAGTGTAATGAAACGGTCTTTACCCCGACTTTCGTATAAGGACATTTACCGTAGATTTAGCCAGAGTTCTAGCATGCGAGAGCAGTACACCAGGAGCTAGATTCGTTCTACGAACGAGAAACGATGCCTCGAAAAACTTTAAGCCGCATTGACCATTCCTTGTATCTCCGACAAGACAAAATGAATCTCTATACTGTACCAGCTGTAGACGCATCTCGATACCGTTTAATAAGAACCATTCCTGATGAAATATTTCGCAATGCAGATAGCCAAGAAAGTCTACAGCTTTTCGGGTATTTAAAAATTGTTTTCTCTTTGCAAGACTCGCATTTCCCGATATAATATCATCATTTTTTCCAGGAGTAACGTCGTACCAGAGAACGCTCATAAGATGTGATTTTTTGGCAGCTGGACCGTAATTAAAAAGTGTTTCTATGTATGCTCGATAAGAGTACGTGTTCGAGAATTCAGATGTTGAAGATAGGTGGACTGCAAAATTGTAGCAGGTAAATTAATAGTCAGTACACAGATGGGACTTACAGTAGCATTTATTGCTCCATCTGTCAAAATGCCGTGGACGAAATTACATAAATAAATAAGTGAAATATAGAAAATAAAGGTATCAAAATAAACGTATTAAAAGAGTTAGTACAGTCCCTGACCAGCCCGAACTTGACCACGATACTATGTACAATTCTAAGCGCGGTATGATTGTTGCTACAGATGTAGATATGCTTGCCATGGTATCCTTTTTCCAGGATACTGCGGGCACAAGCCCGAATGGCAAACAACTCCGTCCGAAGATCAGAGGAGGTACCGATTAGGGTATAGGACAGCTCGGTCCTTGGCCCCCCAGACCAAACCCCTGCTCCCACCTTTGAGCTTGTTTTGGCCCCGTCCGTGTACCAGATGAGCCCCTCGGGCGCCAATAAGTAGTCCAGATGCTCGGCCCATGACTGTCTGTCAGGGAAGAGAACCTCATAATTATGTTGAAAGTGGTACTCTTTTGGGCACCAGTTGCCCCCAAGACGGTTGATCTCTTCGTGATCCCCAGTTCGCTAAGATCGACGCGTGTCCGCGGGTGGCCCTGTTCCAACTCCTGCTTACTATCAGCCGGAAGGCTGCGCTCCTAGCTCTCTCTTCTGCTGCAATGTGCGGAGGTGGGATGTTGAGAAGGGCCCCGAGTGCCATGGTCGAGGTAGTGCGCATCGCACCTATAATCCCCAGCTCTGTTAGCCTGTAGACCCTGTCTAGCGCCTTCTTGTTTCGATCCCGCTCAACGCCGGGCCACTAAACTAAGGAAGCGGACGTCAATTGGGGGACCAGGATGGCAGTGTAAATCCACCTGACCATCCGTTGTTTCAATCCCCATGTTTGTCCAAACATCTTATAGGCTCAAAAAATATTTACAGCTTTCCGAGCCTGATTACCGATGTGACTCTTCCAGTTGAGCTTGCTGTCGAGCGTCACCCCCAGGTAGCAAACTTCCCGGGAAAACGACAGCTCAGGTCCAAATATTGAGGGAGGCCTCATGTTAAAATGCGTCTTTCTCATAAAGAGCCCCATCTCCGTCTTGTGCGGGTTCACCCTCAAAGACATCGACGTGCACCATTCCTGCACGATGTCGAGTGACTTCTGCAACTTGCTCGCCACCGTGGCTGGGTGGTTGCCTGTGACCGCTATGCAGACGTCATCGGCAAACCCAACTGTCTCAACTGCCAGCCCTCCAAGCCTGCTCAGGAGCCCGTCGACGACCATGAGCCACATCAGGGGGGAGGTGACCCCCCCCTGGGGAACCCTCTGCCGACGTGCGCCCTGACCTCCGTTCCGTTGAGGCTGGCAGTTATGATACGTGAGCGGAGCATGAAGTCCAACCACTGCACGATAGTATCGTCGATGTGGAAGTCTCTCGCTGCTCCGCATATGGCGTCGAAGGAGATGTTATCAAGCGCCCCTTCGACGTCAAGGAAAACGCACAAGGTGACTTCTTTCCTGTCGAGGGCGCCTCCTATCTCGCGAACGAGTACATGAAGAGCCGTCTCGACCAATCTGCCCGCTTGGTACGCGTGTGGCGATGGCTGCACCGGCATCCGCGCCAGCGCTCCATCTCTTATGAACCTGTCAACAAGTCTCTCCAGCGTTTTCAGCAGGAAAGACGTCAGGCTGATAGGCCTAAAAGGCTTGGCCTGGTCATATCTGTCTTTTCCCGGTTTCGGGATGAAGACTATTATGACCTCCCTCCAGGCCTTGGGCACGAATCTCAGGGCGAGACACGATCTGAAGACACAAATCAGGTGCTTGACCAGCCCATCCTCCCATTCTGAAGAAGAGCGGGGAAGAGCCCGTCCGCCCCTGGGCTCTTGTACCCGTCAAACGAGTCCGGAGCCCATCGAATCCTATCATACGTGACTACCGCTGCAGCGGTGATCCAGTCCCCGGGTCTCGTGGCATGTAGCTCCCCCTCAAACGAGGAGTCCTGCTCGACCTGCCTGGATCCCGGGAAGTGCACCTCCAGTAGGTGGGCAAGAATGTCTTCGTGTCTCTCAAGCTGCTCCCCGTTCGGGAGAGAGAGTCCACCAAGCTTGGGTTGTGGGCCATTTGCGAGAACTCTGCGAAGTTTGGCCACTACCGGAAGGGCCTCAACCTCAATGCAGAATTTCCCCCAGGCCTCTAGTTTTGACTTCCTTATGAACCCCTTATAGGTCCTTTGTTTGGCCCTATAATCAACCCAATCTGCATCGTTATTCGTCCTTAAGGCTTTGTTAAGGAGACGTCGAGAACTCGAGTGCCTCCGTCCCTCCGTGTCTTTAGAGGGCATACCGCTTCGAAGGCCAAAGTGATGGAAGAGGAGAGCGAGCTTTTTCTTGTTCCTCAATCCGACACCCTGTCCTCAGTCCTCTGCTCATCCCTACGAGCCTATCTTTGAGGTTCCTCTTTTAGAGGGCCCAGTCAGTGGCTCTTGGGTTCCGGTAGATCCCGACAACGGGCTGTACGCCCTCACACCTGAACTTAAAGAGGATGCGGCGGTAATCCGAGAGTGAGTCCTCATCGTCCACCCGCTGCTCCTCCAGCCACCGAGCAACCCTGAGGGTGCACACTGTTAGATCAATCACCTCTTGTCGCCTCGAGGTGACAAAAGTAGGCTTGGATCCCTTGTTGAGGATCTCAAGATTAGTCGTCGAGAGATATACCAGCAGAGCCGTTCCTCTCACGTTCGTATTCGAGCTGCTCCATATAACATGGTGCGAGTTGGCGTCGCATCCAATCACAAGGTTTAGCCCTTCCCTGCAGCAGTGTTCCACCACAATTTTCAGTCCCCTCGTTGGAGAGTGCACGGCCGAGTCATGCGGGAAGTATGCCGAACAAACAACAAGGTCAGTCGGCCCGCCTCCCAGCCTCAGCTTCACCGAGGCGATCGCGAGGTCCCTGTTGCAGAATCTGCTTAGCTTCAGGGCATGGTGTCTTTTGGATACAAAGACACACGCCCTTGGGCCAGGTTCGCATGGGTCAAATATCAGTGTCTCCATACTTCGATCGATCCCCTTAACGAGTCCCTTGTGGATCCAGGGTTCTTGTATAAGGGATACGTCTGCCTGGCCCACTGCTAGGTCCCGGCTGTGTACCACTGAGACCTCTATGCAGTGTTGCAGGTTAATTTGGGAGAAATGTGCTGGTCGCTGTGGGAAAAAAGTGTTGGTCGTTGAGTCCGTGGGCCCGGCTTTCGCCGATCCCTCCTCCCCAACGCGTGAGACCAAGTCTTCGACGGTCAGATCCCAGGCCCTCTCCGTAACGAGCTCCATCGGGTCCGACCCGATTCCGCTCTCGGCCGCTGGGACTGAAGTGGGTCCTCCTTGCGGAGTCCCAACGCCAGCCCGAGTGCTGATGTTCAGGCTGTTGTTTGTAGTTCCCATAAAAGTCCCACGAGTAAACAGGAATTATGCGGTCCGTCATCACAGAGCCTGTTGTGATGATAAGGCAAGATACAATTCGGGTTTCCCGGCACTCGGGCAACCCCCCACACACAAGGGCATCGTTTGGGACACCTTAATCCAAGTAGCATCTAGCCCTCCGCACGATAGCTTTCACCTTGGCTTGGGGCTTTTTACGCCAGCCGGATCCCTTATAGCCCGCGCTATCCAGGGAGTTCCATGGAACCTCGCGCCCAGGGTTGCGGTCGCCATTGATGTCCCGTTCCCCCGCCCACAAGGAATCACTTCGCTCCCTGGACGTATTTCCATCCGCCACCTAAAGACGCGCCCGTCTTGGTTGGCCTCGCCAATGCTCCCCGGACCTCTTGCGAAGGCCAGGGAACCCGGGTTATTTATTTTATTTATTTTATTTATTTTATTTTATTTATTTTATTTATTTTATTTATTTTATTTATTTTATTTATTTTATTTATTTTATTTATTTTATTTATTTTATTTATTTTATTTATTTTATTTATTTTATTTATTTTATTAATTTTATTTATTTTATTTATTTTATTTATTTTATTTATTTTATTTATTTTATTTATTTTATATTGCGATCTACTGTATTTGATTTATCGTCGTTAATCCGGCAGACCAGCTAGAGCGAGTGAGTGTGCGAACGACAATGTCAAGTTTAGATCAGAAACAGTATGTTGACAAGCCGACAAGGAGAACAAAAGACAGTCAAACCAATTATAGACTTAGTTTTTGCCAATAATGAGATGAAAGTTAAAGTATTTGATAAAACTTTTCTTCGGAGCTACTATATTTAATGTACCTACTATACTATTAATTAACTTCTGCGCTCTTCTGTTCACATTGAAACCCTGTTTTTGTACTAAATTCATTTCTAACAATCCAAGGAATGTGTTTATATTAAATTTGCTATAATCTCTACCACTAAATACTCTGAATCTACTTTTCGATTTAATCGATTCTAATTCAAATACTTTATCAATTAAAATTAAATGCGAGTAAGACTGAATATATGGTCGTGAGAACTGTAAGAAAAGTACTAAGGGCAAATATTGCGGTAAAGTGTATGAATGGAACACCAATAGAACAAGTAGAAAAAAATGAAGTATCTCGGCGTAATTATTGATTGTAAATTATGATTGGAAGAACATTGTGATTATATGATGAAAAAAATAGGTAAAAAACAAGTTTTGAAAATAGAATAGGTAATAGTTTATCAGCGTATAGTAGGTGTATTGTATATAAATCGATCATTGCACCTCATTTTGAATACTGTGCGACCTTATTAATTGGTATGGGTGAAACGCAGCTAAATAAACTGTAAGTAGCGCAGGATCGGGCTATGCGAGTCATATTGCAGTGTAGACGTGATACCAAAGTTGAGTGTATGTTGCAAGCGTTGCAGTTCATGTCCGTGAAACAGAGGCTACACTATAATACGCGTATATTTGTTTTTAAAATGGTGAAAGGCCTGTTACCCGATTATTTTAGGAATAAGATATAAATAGTAAGGAACATTAGTTGAAGACAAACGCGATAAGCTGAGAATATTGCAATTCAATTTCGTCGATCAAGTAATGCGCAAAAAGTATGTTTTACGAAGGAATAAAGATATATAAAAATTTACCGATAGAGACAAAAAGTAGTAGGAGATGGAGCATTTTAAACGAAATCTAAAGGAGTATGTCTTAGGTGTAAGTTATTATTAAGTTAGATTCATGTAATTATTTTATGTATTGAAATAGCTGTGAAAGCTAATAAAGATCTCTCTCTCTCTCTCTCTCTCTCGCATAGACATGGACGCACTTACGCACGGACGCCTCATTAGGCTCTCCACCAAAATTACTCGTCACAAAAATGCATCGCTTAAAACCTCCTTGCCGTAACGCGAATGCATATTACTTTTAAATGCCTGCGCGTAGGTTGCCAAAGACAGATTGAATGCTGACGATGGTACTAAAGGGTGTCATAGGCTTAAAGATAACAACTTCCTATGAATCATAACTAGGAATCCAGCGATTGAAATGCGTCGACAGCGGTTTTGCAAGTGTGTGTCGCTTTGCGCTCTGTTCTCCGCGGAACGCTTGTTCTGCAGTTAAAGGCGTAGAATATGATCCGGCACCGAGAGACTTCAATTATTATATAATTTTCTATTTATCACATTATAAAAATAAAAGACACAGTATGACCAAGTATTGCTATTAATTAATTAATATTTTATTTTAATCACTTTTACACACATTTACCATCGCATGCAACATCCCTGCAACACGGTAATCTTCGTTCGGCGATTCCTCCAACGTTAAATTTATTTTTATCACTGTCCAATCGTTGAAAGGTAAAAGCATTGTAATATTCACGTACTATTCTATCGTTTTTCATTACATTATCGATGAAGAGATTATTAAATCGCGACATCGTGAATCCGCACGACATAAGATGCAGGAATATGATACAAAATTGTTTTGTATACACATCCGACGTATTACTTTGTAGCTGCTTGTGGCCGTACCGATAGAACTTGCAGTTTCTTCGTAGCCATGCTAGATGCAACAGTGTATTCGGTGGTAGCCCGCAGCTATCAAAGTACATTCCTTTTCCGTCATGTTCAACGTACATCGCAATCAAGTGCTCTGCAGGTCCGTCGTGATTATCCGTGCTAACTACGAGTCCGGCCGGTAACGACCATACACGAGGAATTCTGTCATATGGGTTTACTCCAAGAGCTGAAAGCGGTAGATACTGTAGACTCGCGTAGATTTTTCTAGTGTTCATGCTGAACACATAGTCAATGATTAAATGATGACTTATACGCTTTGATACACGTATATATCCAAAATTTATTTCACAACATTCTCGATCATGTCACGACTACATGGTGAATATGTCTTCCCTTTCTTATTTTCTTCCTCTCCATCTGCCGACCAAACATCCATGGACGATTCTCCTTTCAATGGGTGCTCGCGAAGCCAATTATTTATTTGGAAAGCCTGGTGCATTGTACAGTGCGAAGACGCTGTATCGTTTATCATAGCGTGTCTGAAGCATTTTCGGAAAGATTTCGGCATAAATGTGTACGATGGTGCACCCACCTCATCCTCCAGGTTGGAAATTTCACGACTTGTGATATCGTAAAAAAGTATAGCTTTCTCATGACCGCGTGTATAGATACGTCTTGATTCTCGCGAAATTTCACACAAATTAGCGTATGATTGTTTATACAGCTCACATCGCTCTCGTATCATTCAACACCGTGGAAATATTTCGAGAGAAAATTATTCTGGCTTCTCGAATGCTGCGGTAATCCAGCAAAGTGATACGGTAGTGCGACGATCTAATAGGCAGAGAGCGGTCTATTCACTGCTACCATGGCAATTTATTTCGGAATAAATTCCGAGTTTTTACCACGCATTCCCTGTATATCCACGACCATATCCATTTTCACGTCTAATCTGTGCAGGTGCTCAATTTCGACCGATTAGTTACTCACAAAGACGCTTCTACGTCTCTTAACACGAAACAATTTTATTCCGACATCAGCACATGTTTTCGCTTATCCGGTAAAATCCATTATTACCTGCAGACAAGCATCGATTTCAAGGACATTATCATATTCCGGATAGACTACACAATTTACCAGTGAAGAAAGCGCATCCTCAAATCGTATCTCTATTGTCGCACTACCGTGCTTTATTAAATTCTAATGTGAATTACTTTTTCGCCGAAAGATAGGGTGTCAAATCAAAAGCAAACAGACAGTGTCCATCGCGATAATTATCCCGATCGATCGAATTACCATGGTTCAAGTAATGTATTCCAATTCCTGAAAACAACGTTGAAAAGCATCCACATACAGATGATTTTTCGTGAAATCCGGTTGTGACGGTTTTGAAGGTATTTGAGCACCATCCACATACAACAAAAGATAATTGATCTTGTAATTTTGGAAATTGAATGGATTTATACTGAAGTCGCCGCTAAATACTTTGTTATCGACGAAACCGATAATTATACGCTTCGGCAATTGACCTAGCACGATATTATCGATCATCTCTCCGTGAACACCGGATAGTATTAAAACGGCCTTTACCTCGACACTCGTAAGAAGATATTTTGCCGTAGATTTTGCCAGAGTTCTAGCATGCGAGAGCAGCACACCAGGAGGTTACCTTATGATCAAAAAGTACCCGGAATTTGACAATAAAACGAAAACGGTTCGACTATTTATCGATATTTATTTTATTCCCTTCAAAGTAATCTCCATCGTAAGAAATACACATATTCTGAAGCTTCTTCCAATCTTTAAAACACTTTTCATAGGCCGATTTTGGAATCGCCTTCAGCTCCTTCTGCGAATTCTCCCTTATCGCCTCAATCGTGTCAAAACGCTTTCCGCGAAGTAGTAACGCGAGTCGTGAGAACAGGAAAAAGTCACACGGGGCCATGTCAGGTGAATACGGAGCTTGTGGAATGGTATTAACATTGTTTTTAGTCAAATAGTCGCGTACAAGATGAGATGTGTGAGCCGCTTCATTGCCGTGGTGAAGAAACCACGAGTTGTTTCTCGCGCTTGAACTCGTCTCGTATTTTACCAAACCTACGAGTTTAACATAAATGCACGTTTAGGTGTATATTTTCCGTGCTCTGGTCAAAGAGAATAAATCTTCCCCTCACCACACCCGACGAGAAAATACCGAAGACGCAAGCCCGTTTTTGAGTCTAACCTCGCGGAAAATACTCGGGATAGGGCTGGAGTGCGTTTTGTTCTTTGTTGAGGTCAATCACTGTACGAATAATGGGATCGACTTGAATGACAGTTTCGCGTTGAGCAAGATTTCACTTTATTTGGTAAAAAAAAATTGCACTTACGGTTCTTTGTTGCTGTGGTTAGTGCTGTTGAACGTTGGTTGGACGTAGACTGGTGAAGTCGGACAAACTCAAGATTGTACGTGTACGTTGGTGCGTATTAATAATTGTTTATTCAAATAAAACTACATGAGTTTACTAGTCATCTGTTGGACGTTTAATATACCTGATTTCGCACGCGTTAATAATAATAAGTACTGTCGATCTCTGTATTCTGTACTCTTTGTCCAGTACCTTGTACTCTTCGTCCCATACTCTGTACTCTTAGGACCGTACTCTGTACTCCTTACTCCCCGTGAAAACTGTCCCTCCGTGAAACTGTGTCTCCGGCCGATTTTCGCGGCCTTTCAAGATTCCTGTCGTCAAGCGCGTTAAAAGAAAAGAAGGGATAAAATCCTATCCCGATTATGAGAATTTCCCTGTGGTCTATCTCAACCATATACGTATTCATTCCCCTTACCCCGCAGAGTAACTTCTCGAGATGCAGAGTAGTAGTTATATGCAGGTGCATCGGTATGTCGCGCTCTGATTTGTCCGCGCGATGTGATACACAGAGGACACCGCGATTAGGTGAGGGAAGGCGCTCGAGTCGCTTTTCCCCTTAAAGTGAGGCAATTTTTACCACCCCGCTTCTTGACTCACTTTCGATAGAGTTTCTTAGGCTAGGTCATATACTTATGCTCGCTTCTATGTGGATGTGTCTATGGTAGTGTCTAGAGGTTTCAGCGTTTGTATGAAGATTAACTAAATGATTCGCATCAAACTACTAGTAATAATTTTGTTACAGGTTTTGTAGTTTACTTGCGTTACCATACGCAAGCTAATTTTTGCGTTAGTCGCTTATTAGTACGAATATTTTTGTTGAATTATGGCTTATTCTAGTCGTTATTGGTTGTTCGTTTAATAAGCAATTACTCTACATATCGTTACGCCCTTTTTTTAAATAACCTGCTAGTAAGACAAGTATCCTCGTGTCATGGAGACGAGAGAGAGAGAGAGAGAGAGAGAGAGAGAGAGACGAATGAACGTTTATTAGCTGTATAGCTATTACTTAGTACAATTGATTACAACTAATATAACAAATATACAAAATATTAAATTATTAAAATGCAGGTACGTCCGAATTACATAATTGTTTACTTTTCTTTTAAGTACATTCAACCTATTACGATCTTTAACATCCCTGGGTAATTTGTTATACGAGTACCATTTAATTCCAGTATAGAATACACTTCTTTGGGCTATGCTTCTTTTCTTTAATTCTATCTGAATATTATTCGCTTGCCTTGTATTAATATTCGATATCTCTCGCCTTTTTATTGTTCTATTACTTAAATTCTTTGGCAACAGTCCATGGTCTATTTTAAAAAGAAAAATACATGAGTTATAATAGAGCCTTTGCCTTATAGACATGAAACATAGAGCGTTCAACATTACGTCAATTCTAGTATCCCTCCTACAATGCAAAATAGCTCGCATTGCTCTATTCTGCATTTTTTGCAATTTCTTATGCTCCGCAACCCCCAATCTACAAATAATGTTGAACAATATTCAAAGTGGGGTGCTATAATGCTTTTATATAATATAACACATCTCGAGTAGTCTGTTAAGTGTCTCCCTATTCTCTTCAAAAAACTAATCTTATTTCCAACCTTTCAAATTATGTAATCACAGCACTCCTGAAAGCGTAACGTTACATCTATCACTATACCTAGATACTTAATAGCATTTACTTTTTCTATCTCCACACCATTCAAACTCTGTATTTCAATATCCCTTTTCATGATTTTCCTTATACTCCTTATCACCATAAATTTTGTTTTATTTTCATTCAGTTTTAGTTTGTTCATTTCTATCCAGTTCTCTATCCTATTAAAAGCATGGTTCATTTTTTGTTGTACCTCCAAACTACTGTCCCCAACTACATATTAAAACGTTTCGCGATTTCTAACACTACTTTTTTTTTTCGGCTACGATACGCGAGAGTTCGATTGCGGTGTAAAATCGCGTCAAGTTTGAATTTTGTTCCGAGTGATCTCTACCGTGATCGTGTGGAGAGGCAGCTTGCTCGAAACTAGTTCGTGCACTGGGCTGGAGGGAGCGAGAGGATCCGTGGATGTGTAGATTTGCAATCAATACTAGGTTGTTATTAGTAATTTTTATTGTTTTTGTTGGTCAGACCTCAGTTTAGGTTTGTGTTTGCGTCGCATTTGTCCGTGACAGACATGCGGTTTTGTTTACCCTTTCATCATTGGTCTTTTTTTCTTGTTTGGGTAATTCTTTTCTTTATTTTTACTGGGTGGAAGGCCCGTGATTGCTGGAGAAGCTTCTGCTCGATGGTTAGTTCAGCTAAGGTAGGGAGGATAGTATGTGGAACGATCTAGTTGCTCTTATGCACTCGCTCTCGCTTTACATTAGTTACTTAACGTCTACCTATGAGGAATCTCTTCCAGTTCCTTTTTTATTGGTTTCGATTCTAATATTCGCACAGTGATAAGGTATCACTGGTACGGAGCTTGACACTCAATTTATCAATTTCAAGGGGATCGCGGCTGCTTAGTACGCGATTTTTCTTATCCTACGTATGTGGAATTCATGAAGTTCCATGTTTAATTCAGGTTCTGATTTTATAATTCGCAAAGTGATTAGATATCATCTTTACGGAGCTCAACATTCAATTTATCAAGTTTCAAGGGAGTCGCGTTCGCTAGTACGCGATTTTTCTAATCCTACGTATGTGGAATTTATGAAATTCCAGTTCAAATCAGGTTTTTGACTTTATAATTCGCAAAGTGATTAGATATCATCTTTACGGAGCTCAACACTCAATTTATCAAGTTTCAAGGGAGTCGCGTTCGTTAGTACGCGGTTTTTCTAATCCTACGTATGTGGAATTTATGAAATTCCAGTTCAAATCAGGTTTTGACTTTATAATTCGCAAAGTGATTAGATATCATCTTTACGGAGCTCAACACTCAATTTATCAAGTTTCAAGGGAGTCGCGTTCGTTAGTACGCGGTTTTTCTAATCCTACGTATGTGGAATTTATGAAATTCCAGTTCAAATCAGGTTTTGACTTTATAATTCGCAAAGTGATTAGATATCATCTTTACGGAGCTCAACACTCAATTTATTAATTTTCGGGTTCGTTACATCGGGTATAATTTTGACGTTAGCTGTCGATCTCTATTAGGATAGGGGTGGCAGAATCCTGTTGGCCATTTGCGTTTTGTGTGTCTCTATTTTTGAAGGGGGGGCCTAGTCGCTGGCTTGGTCCTCATACGGGGCGTTCCTTCGTACTTTCATTAGATGTACCGGTTCGCCTTATTTTAATCATTGGACGTTAGCTGGTGTTGTGCTATTTCGAATGTTATTGTTTCGGACTGCCCGTTTGCGGACTTGCCTCTCGAGGCTCCGCCCTGCCGATGGTCGCGCAAAGAGTTTATAGTAGGGACGCGAGTGTTGTGTGGTGAGGTGGTGTGGATGATTTTACCTACCTATCGTTTCTCGCTTTGTTATTGTTTGGGTCCCTAGCTATAGCTCTCTGTTCGCAAGAGACACCGGGTTCGCAGCTTGACCAGCTAGCTCTTCCTAGACCCCGGATACTGAAGCCTTTATTCGCAATTAATTAAGCACCTTCTCGCGCCATTAAGAGGCGTACGATTGGGTTCCCGATTAATTGAGACCAGCCGAGGTATCCGCAAGATGCAGGTGGTAGCTGGTGCTGGCCCTAACGTGGTCCCACCCACGCAGGTACACCCTACGAGTCTATTGCGCGGTGCACTCAGTCGGGATGCCACCCCCTTGACCTTGTGTCACTCGTGCTGCTTCACACTCCAAGAGACGGATAGCCACGACGCCGTGCGTGGGGACCCGTTAGTGGAGTGTGCCCTGACGCTGTGAGTAGGGGCGGCCAAGCGCAGTGCAGGGGAGCCTTACTCCTCACAGAGTATCCTAATGAGTTCGTTTACTCAACCGACGGCCAACCGCAATGCAGGGGAATCGGTTGAGAAAAAGAACACTCGTTCTAACATGGTGTTTCCCAAACTATTAGTATATTGTTCTTTATCGGTTCGTTCGGTCAAACGACGGCCAAGCGCAATGCAGGGGAATCGACTTGATCGAAAGAACACGTATTTGTTACATGGAGAGTCTACGTGTAATTTTATGTACTAGGTGTGCTGTCGAGCAGCACTTCATCTTGACTTATTAGATTTGACAAGAGCCTCGAGGCTTATCCTGTCGCGGTTTATATAGGTTGGCAGATGGACCCCGGGAGGGTGTTTTGAGGTAGGTCACGTGATGTTTGTCGCACTTCAATCACTAGGTGAGAGAGGTGCGGGATGACGTGTAGGGGTACCGTTATTTATCGAATTTCTATTATTAGCCGACCTTTGTCCCTCTAGGGTTTCAAGCGAGGTTTCTGCGAGGTTGAAATTCGTTGGATAGTGTTATTCTCCTACTTGTTGTAGGTTCAAACTTTTTATCTATTTTTTCTCCGGTTTGATTATGGTTTTTCCCGATTCAGGCCCCTATGGGTCTTCCTCGGTTTTGTAGGCTGCTGTCCTGCTGTTTTGTTGACGACTAATTGCCCAGGATAATTAATTGTGATTAATTATCTCTTCCTTGGTGTTTTTTGGACTGATTTCTTGTGGATTTATATGTTTTTTGTTCTTTTCTGGTGTTCTCCTACGTGAGGATCGTTTTTCTCTATGTTTTTTGTTTGGTTTTTGGTCGATATGAGTTTGTTTTATGTGTTTTATTAATATTAATGTTTAATTCATGAGTGGGGGTACGTAATGACGTTTCATGAGGATTTACTTTGTTGATCTTTCTCTATGTGTCGTGGTATCTCGATAGTTCCATGAATTCTTTCCTACGTTTGCCGGGCCGTGGCGTTCCCGCTGTTCTCGCCTTTTGGATAGAGTGGCCTATTTGGGGGTTGTGCCGTATGTTTAAGGCTTGGTCTGGTGATTGTGTAGGGCGGGGGCTACTACGCTTGTCTAGTAGGCCGGTGTGTTCTTGTTGTTACGCCTACTGTTATGTTTTACATCGTGATCTTTGGCTAGGCAGGCCTCTTATTTACGCCATTACTGTTAGGGTGTGTACTTGTAATTCTGCGTGTGTACCTACTAGTCCTTTCTATTCTCCTCGTCCGGTCGATACTTCTTTCGATCCGGTCTGGAGTGTTTTGTCTACCCAGAACTTTTTTGTGTGCTTTGTCTTATTTTGGTATATTTTATGTCTTATTTCAGTTTGTGTAGGTTGGTTGAGATGTGGTGAAGGTTGTGAGTTCTAGTAGCGGATCGCCTTAATGCGTTCCGTTACAATATATTAGTGTATCATCCGCGAATAACCTTATCTCACAATCTTCATTACGCAAATCAAATATATCGTTAATGTATAATATAAATAATAGAGGTCCTAATACTGATTCCTGTGGAACACCATATTCATTTCCAATCACGTCAGATTTCACACTACCAAATTGCACGCTTTGCACTCGATCTGTTAGATACGATTCTAACCATCGTAATACCGTTCCTCAAATTCCTATCCTATACAATTTCGTTAATAACAGCTGACGATCAATTGTTTCAAACGCACGCTTAAGAGCTAGAAACATCGCTCTTATTATTTTTCCACTGCTAATGGTATCTTTCCATTCACCAATAATCAACTGAACTGCAGCCTCACACGATTTCTGTTTTTGAAAACCAAATCGTTCCGTTGATATTATTTTGTATTTATCCAAGTATTCTTCTATTTGTTTCTTAGCACACAGTTCCCATATTTTTTCATATGTTGGTAATATATTGATCGGTCTAATTTCAGCTGCATTCTTTGGATTTCTTATTTTAGGTACTGGTTTTATGGTCGATGTTTTCCAATTCTTAGAAAAATATCCTTCTCGTAATGAACGGTTTATGACCTCAATAAATCTATCACTTATAGCACAGCTTACCAGTTTCATTATATAAGTTTATACCCTCCTCTGTTCCTTTCATGTTAGGGAGCTTTATATATACTATGCATTTTAATATGCTTTCATCAATATGCTTGAATACTATCATTTTTTCTGTAAGTAAATTGTTATTATTTATACTACCTGATTTATTATTATTTGGTATCGAATTAATTATTTCTCTAATGCTATCTATATAAAATGTATTGAATCTATTAGCTATATTATCATTTTCACTCTCACAATCCATTGTAATGCATCTTATATCTATCGTTTTCTTATGTGAAGTTTTTCCTTTTGTAATTGCCTTCACTGCCTCCCACATTTCCTACTGATTCTTCTTGTTCATATCAATTAGTGTTTCATTACATTTCGTTTTTTTTTCTTTTTTATGAGACTTATTACTTTATTTGTTTCTAACTTAAAATTATCCCAGTTCTGACTTAGATGAGAATAACATGCTATATTGTATAATTAATCTCTCTTAAGAGAACTTTGTTTAATTTCATTATCATGCCACGTATTTCTTTCAATTTCATTTTTAATTTCATATGTCTTCATTGGAGTTACTTTATCAAGGGCTTTTACTACCCTATCTACGGACCTATAATATATTAAATCTTTATCAAACTTTTGATGTTTTGCAAGAATGCATTCATTTTGCAATATTATGTTAAACCTCTTCTCATCAAAATTTCTATAATCTCTACGGGTAACTTTATCCTTTTCCTTATTTACATTTCCATTTTCTAAAGTAATTTGCAACACCAAGTGATCCGCGAACAATGGTTCTGCTATTACCTCTGTGTTAATATATTCATTTGCAAAAATGAGATCTATTACAGTTCTACTTGTTTTAGTGATTCTCGTTGGTGTTTTGACATGTTGCTTCATTCCATAAGTTTATTTCAACATGTCAATATTAAAATCTCTTACTGTAATACTTTTTTTTTCAATATCAACTTCTATCAGTTTCTCTAGAAATTGTATAAACCCCGCATGTAACGCATTTGGTGAATGATAAATAGCAATAATGATACCCTTAAACATTACCTCGGTTATCGCTATTGTTACGCTCCAGCAGTTTAAATTAATCGATTTAATTCCTAGTATCTGAAACTCTATACCCATCTTTACATATAAGATAACTCCTCCTGTATTTTTATTTGTTGAGTCACATCTAACCGCTGTATAACCGCGTATATCAATTTCAAAATCTTTAACTTCCTTCACTAAACGCGTTTCTGTTAATGCTAGTACCAAAAGTCTCCTTGTAGCTATCAACTGATTTATAACCTCATACTTCTGTGCTATTAAGACTCGCTTATTTGTACATAATACTACTCGTACATTTGCCTCCTTTGATTGCTACGTTTCTTCTACTTTTTAAATTTTACTCTCTTCCCTTTTTAGCATTAACTTATATGTTGGACATTCCTTATACAACGCACTGTGCTTATCGCTTATATCAACTTTGTATTTTTGTATTTTCTTCATACAATTTATACATCTTTTATCCTTTTCCTGACACTGCTCACAAGGAAGGATAGTTTGGTGTCCCCCTCCGATTTTGATGAAACTCACGTATGTTGTAGAGCATCGAAAACTAAAAGACACGTATTTTTTTCATCGGCGGAAAAACATTTCTAAGGGGTGAAATCGCCCTTTAAAGTTAGGGGTGATTATGCAGTTTCACCCCTGCAAATTAATTTTTTTTTTCAACTTCACGTGGAATTTTTATTGTCTGCAATGAGGAGTATTTTGGTTTTTGTTTCATTAAAATCAGTTGACGCCTTCTGGGTGAAACTGCATAATCACCCCTCGACATGAATGGCGATTTCACCCCTTTCACTAACTTTGAAGGGTGATTTCACCCCTTAAAAATGTTTTGCCGCCGATAAAAAAAAAATGTCTTTTAGTTTTCAATGATCTACAACATACGTGAGTTTTATCAAAATCGGAGTGGGACACCAAACTACCCTTCCTTGTCAGTTGCATGTTTTCCCGCACATCTACTACAAACTTGTTCTCTATTACAATTTTTTGCCATGTGGTTATATCCCCAACATTTAGAACATTTTAACACATTTACAAAATTATACACTTTGCATCTTTTCCAACCTATGTTTACTTTTTCTTTAGCGAATAGCTTTTTATGCGTTACTGCATCCATCTCTGGAATTAATGTCCCGTTATTTCCGTTACCACTTTCTCCTACTTTTCGTATCCTTTTAACTAACCTTATATCTACTCCTTCCTCTCCCTGACTAATATCATTTTGTTTTTTAATTGTACCTATAATCATTTCATCCTCTAACTTCAATACATCCTCTTCTATGTCTATTATTTTCAGTTTAGGTTTTTTGTTTTTTGGTTCTATTACATTGTATTTCTTTCCTAGTTTCTTCTCCATAGCTTGTTTCAATTTTTCAGTTCCTATCTTATTCTCACAATCTAATATAACACTCCATTATTTCCTTCTCTTATATGCGATATCCCTACTGGTAATTCTGTAATATCTATTTTATCTTAAACAGTCTTTTTGGTGAGAGAGAGAGAGAGAGAGAGAGAGAGAGATTTTTTTTGAGAGCGATTCGCCCGACTCGGTTACTCGTATATTTCGTCCGTATGCAAGTCAGCTAGATCGCTGCTCAGCCCTCGCGCCAAGACATTTATCGTAGCGCGGAGAGTCGGCCAGCCTCGCCTTTCTGCAGGAGGAGCTTTATTGAAACTCGATACAGTCTCATCTCTTTCTCGTTTCATCTATTTTTCGCTATTTTACTGAAAAATAATCCTATTATTTCATTTATCTTTTCTATATATGCATAACATATTCTATTATGTATATATATGATGTTATTTTTACTATAGATTCCAATATTATATGAGGGACTTATCAATCTAATCTCAGAAAGAAAAGGAAATTAATCCTGATATACTGATCTTTTTCTATTACCCGGTTACAACTGGGAAGACCATTAACTCAATGTGGGTTGTACTCATTTTCGAGTGACAGCCCTGGGTACTTTCCATAGAGAAGCCTAATTGTTCTGTTTGTTGCTGATAATTTACATAAAGTATTCGTGTGAACATTTTACTGGTCATAAATCTTTCATTTAAATCAATAGTTCCTCCACTTTTATTAATTTTTTCGCTCAAATAATAAATGTTCATCATGTCATCATCTTTGTAAGGAGGGAGAGAGAGAGACAGAAGATTTCTGGCAAACGCAAGAAGAAAGGGTGCGGCCGCTTGGTCACGTGATAGCGTTCACTCCAACCGCTCCTTTATGAACAACAGCCGAACCTCTGGTCGAGGATTGAGGGTAAGGCTGCGCTGAAACATAGATCCATAAATGACAGTCGATAACCGAGTCTACGCAGTAGACCCCATGCTTTGAAAATTTGCCGTTTGACCGGGGGCGCTGAAAATTTCTATCTTTACAAGATTATTTTTTCTGGGAGATGGTCGGTACTGTAACGGTAATTTCTTATCGTTAGCATTAATTTTTATTTCCAAGGGGAAATTCGAACTCGAACACAAGGATAATTAATTTTCGACTTCGAGGTAGGTAAAAGTAGGGTTTATTAATAAAGGCAATTAAAGTAAAATATCAATGTTCGGTTTTTTGGCATCGATCGCCAGTATATTGCATTTAAATTTGTTCTTTCCTGCGATTATTTTACGATTCTGTTTGTGTATTGCGTTCACGTAATTTCCCGGTACACCCAGCTCGGTAGTTTGTTATTGTTCCGTGCGTTGGTAGTGAGCCTGTCACTCGACACACAAACGCACACGAAGCGCGTCAAACTCGCTCTTCAAGCCGATATCCCATTTATACCTATAATGCTTTCTATCTATCACTCGTTTCACTTCCTTTCTATCCTCTTTAAACCTATTTGCTTATACATTTCTAGCTCATCCTACCGGTTTAAATGCTACGCACTTTAATTCTATTTGCTTATACACTATAAGCTTAATTCTATTTAATTAATTCTATGCAATTAATTCTATTCACTTACCAGGTCTATAAATATGAAACCGGAATTTTTGTATAGAAAATACACGTTTATTGTATGAAAATGATAAAAAATATTTTATTCGAAGTATTGCCCATCGCTAACTATACACTTTTCCCACCTGTCTGACAATTTGTGAATGCCACGCCAAAAAAACTGTTGCTCTTTTGAGGCAAACCAGTCATCGAGCCATTTTCGTACATTTTTGTAAGAAGTAAAGCGCTGCTCAGCAAGTGCGTGTCTCATCGATGCAAATAAGTAGTAATCGGACGGAGCCAAGTCTGGTGAGTAAGCCGCATGCGAAAGTATTTCCCAACTAAACGCCTCAATCGTTTCCTTGACCAGGTTTGCTGTGTGTGATGGTGCATTATCATGAAGCAAAATCACTTTGTGTTGCCATTTTTTATATTCTGGTCGTTTTTCACGTAAAGATTGATTCAAATCGATTATTTGTTGTCGGTAGTGTTCAGTATTAACGATTTCGCCAGGTTTTAGCAGCTCATAATAGATCACACCCTTCTGATCCCACCAAACACAGAGCATTGTCTTCCGTCCATAGCGATTTGGCCTTGCAGTCGATGTCGATGGTTCGCCTGGAGTTACCTATGATCTTTTACGGTTACGATTCTCAAAATATATCCACTTTTCATCGCCAGTCACAATTCGATGGAGAAATGACTTTCTTTTGTACCTGGCGAGCAGCATTTTGCAAGTGGTTTTTCGGTTTTCCTGCTGTCTTTCATTCAGTTCATGTGGAACCCATTTTCCCATCTTCTGGACCTTTCCCATGGCTTTCAAATGTATGGAGACGGGTTCTTATGTCACATTTAATTGATCCGCGAGTTGTTGTTGCGTTTGAGCGTCATCCTCATCCAACAATACTTGCAATTCGCTGTCTTCAAACTTTTTCGGTGATCTTCCACGTTCTTCGTTTCTCACGTCAAAATCGCCACTTTTGAATTTTTTAAACCACTCAAAGCACTATGATTTATCAAGAGCATACTCACCGTAAGCTTCGACAAGCATTCGATGCGATTCTGCAGCAGTTTTCTTCAATTGGTAACAGAAAATCAATGCTGTCCGCAAATCGTAGTTTCCAGGCACAAAATTCGACATGTTCAACGCTATTACAAACTATGCTGTTGTATGAAACTTGTATTGTTGTGAGTTGAAAATCTTTGTCAGAGATGTTAACAAGGAAATGGCGCCAATGACGCGGTTTGACGGTAACTACATTGACAGCTAGGGTCATCTATGGGCAAATTCCGGTTTCATATTTATAGACCTGGTAGATCCTATCTAATTTTAGATTAATGTCAATTTCTGCGAAATTTCACTAATTATTTCTCATATTATTCGAATAACTCGCCTGTCTTTTCTCTTTCTTTAGTCTTCGTTTTTCACTTTCCCAGATCCCTTCATCTTAATTTAACGACACGTATTTCAATAAGATGTTAAACAAAAACGTTTCAAAAACTAGTACTTGTGGAAAAATTTACGTATTATCACAGAAAAGATCCTTCGAATAAGAGAGCCTTTTCCTTCCTGCAGGCTCTTTTATACCCTGCCCCGCTGCCTCATTCCCCTCTTCGTCATTTTCGATTCCAATTTTTAAATGTAACGTGATTTCCTAATCTCTTGTCTTGCCATTACCGCGCTACCCGTCTTCACCTCGCCGCTAAGCGAGACCAGCTAGTCGCTGACCTGCTGTTTGTGGCAGCGAGGAAATTCCTGAGCTGTGACGTAGCTAGTTTTTCTGTCCTACATCCGGGTTCGGTGGCTTAGTGCCCGCAGTGCTCGGTGCTTCCAAGCGTAATCTCGCCTCTTCTAATAGCGAAAATATACTCAGGCAGGTCAGCGAGTGTGACTATGTCACAGTACAGCCGCACATCCACTTTGCTCCGCTCTCTGTAGTTAAAATCGCTCTCCTTTTCTCTTTGAAAATTTGAAAATAAAAGGAAAATGTTAAAAATTACTTTTACAGTAACAAAACTAAAGCAGAAAAATTTAAACGTAATTGAAATTAAAGTAGACATGCGATGTTACGTCAGTTTGTAACAATCACGCTCTGCACTGATCCGCAAATTTTTGGCAACTGGACCGTAATTCAAAAGTGTTTCTATGTTCGCTCGATGAGCGTAGACATTATTTGGAGGGGAAACTAGTTTTTGATTCAGGTATACATCCACTTAATTAAACATAGAATGCAAGAGATTGTTTACAGGGCCAGTGCTTACTTTCGGCGCTGTACCCGTGGCAATTCTGTAGAAAGAGATGTTATTTTCACTCTCAGACTAAGCATCATATGCGCGCGATCGATATACTCATCACCCTGCCCAGGAATAACAAATTCAATAGGTGTTAGCGAAGAAATCGGCTTATAATATACCCAATTGGAGGCTTCATGTGCGCATGTAGAAAATCCATCTTTATTCAGCTAGCCAAAAATACCAGCAACCGTTTGTTGACGAGTCTTCTTCTTCTTATTATTCTTAATATTCTTCTTCTTCTTTATTACTTGTCCCCACGAGAAAGGTGCCGATACCGTGTCCTCGTTGATTAGGCGATCCGATATAAACATAGCTAATACCGCCGTACCCACGACGGCCCCATCCGTGCTGCACACCGTCAATATCATCCATAGTGGCGTAATCAATCGTGACACCTTTTGAAATATAGTGTCACAGTCAACGTTCCCTGTTCAATTTCCTGAGGATTTCCAAACCCGTCTCTTATTTTGATCTCGATAGTGTGTAAATTGTTGCACGAAAAGACAGCTATATATCGTGTCTCCGAAAATGATTTAATTTTTATCGAATCATATTGAAAGTCGTCAGCATCAATGGGAACAACTCGTAAGAGGGGTGTCTGTACATTGCTTGTAATATAGCTCTCGCAGATATCGCTGTATAGAAACATGTTGCCTGGTATAGCACCAGTGAGAGGTGCTGGCATCGACTCCGTGTATTCGCAATGCAGTTCTATCATTACATACCTACAGGCCTCTTCGACCTGTCCGCCCCGATTTAAAGCGCAGATGACCGGCCACGTGAGGTAACTTATTTATACTCACTAAAAGAGCGTCTATAGAGCGATATACACCAGATGGAACTTGGTCTCTATCTACGCGTCTCCGTGTTAAAGATTTGAACCAGGTATATCATAATCACTATCCTTAAAAGATACTAGATTTCCTACAGTAGGAACATGTAAAAGAGTCATCGGATAAGCAATTTCCTCAAGAGAAACAGACCATTCTGCGTGCAAACGTGTCTGACGCGGTAGATTTGTAATAAATTTCGTCGTCGTATTATCCGAAAAATACTGTATACTACTGTTGCTCGGTAGTACGACAAAGAAAGAGCTATCCTTGGAGCTCACATTTATCAGGGACGGCGATTTCGAGCCTTCTTCCTCCTCATCCTCTTCTTCTCTTTCGTCTTCTCAGGTAACGGAGGCACTCGTACTCGCGATAATTCGGCCTGGAGAAAATACCGTCGATAGTCTTGTTATTCAGATCGTGCAAAATATACACGAATGGTTCTCGATTCACTGATATTCGTTGAATCTTGAAAAGCTCGTTACTCCAATCGCGCTCATATCCTTTCACGAATGCTGCTTTAGCTGTACTGATACGCACCAAGTCACCGACACTGTGTTTAGGCTTTGTAGTTTTTTACGCGTTACGCTTGTAACGCTCTACTAAATTTTCTCGGGATATACAGGCATTTTATAGGGTCACCTCGCCCGTTGGAATACACGTTTCGCTATGTCTAGTGTGATTATAAGCATATAAAAGATTTTGTAAAACATCGATGTAACGCGTATTTCGCGTGTACATACACGCCACATTCGATCCTTTACCGTACGATCCTTTACCGTACGATTAAAGCGTTCGGCAATCCAGACTTTTATATCGGGGTTACGAGGAGTCCGAAAATCGATATTCTTTCGTTGAGAGTTTGCTGAAATGGAACGCCGTTAAATTCTTCGCCTAAATCAGTTCGCAATTACTACGGGCGACGATTGTTACTGCGTGCGAGTATTCGTGGGAGACCGCGTACCACATTTCCGCACGTCTTATCATGCAAAGCCTCGACTCACGTATATTTGCTCAACACATCGATAACAACAAGCAGATATACGTACCCATCGTACGTAGCTATCGTGCGAAGATCATCCAAATTAGCCTCCCATACATCGACTATATTACTCACGTTGTACGTACGACGGGGAATTCGTCGTCGCACGAGACGATGCACGTTATATGAATCCTGTGTCTCGAGCCATGGTAAAACATTTTTTCTTTCCACTCTCCGATCCACCTGAGCAAAGTTTTTTTGCTCGAGAATAGGATGCAGAATGAGCGGTGTCATAATAGATTTTTAGAAAAATTTTCATAATTTTAACGATAACCAGTTAATTGGATCTTTTTGCTTTTTCTTTGCTGACTGTGCGGGGGACTGACATTCGCAGGGTTGTCATTGATTCTCTACCTGTGCGATGTTTTGCAATTGTTTGTCCTTATCTTCCTCCCCCTCCTGACCCTCGATGATGTCGTCGTCCGCCGTGAGCATTATATCTCTGTTTGACTGTGCAGTCTCGGCCTCGTCGTTGCTACTGTTGCTACTGCTGCTGTCACTATCGCATGGTAAAATGACACGCCGCTGCGGAGTCGAGGATAATGTAGGTGTAGGCTCGTGTAGTAACTCGGGATTACCGATAAATTCACGTAGCATCTGTATCGTTCGCAAGAGTTTGGCAAAGTGAGATCGGCCAACGGGTTTCTCGTGTTTTCTAGCGCGCATAGCATCATTCACAAGATCAATGATATAGGAATTTGAAATTTTTCTGCCGTCCATGGAAACAACACCGTTACGATCCCATGTAATTTTTTTTACCGACTGCACTGCATCGCAAATTGCAAAGCAACAATATTGCTTTAGATTCAAATTTTTTTGGTACGCTATTGATAATAATTATGTCATTGAGCCGACGTTTTACTTCGTTCATTAAAACGTCATCAATTTTATACTTGCGGCTATCGAATAATACTATTTTTCGGTTTGACGGAATATTCGGTCTCGCTCTTGTACGAGCGAGAATTTAGAATTTCACTCAGCTCAGAGTCAAGGCGAAACGATGTACTTGTATGTTATGTTATTTTGAGGAATAAGCACCATCTTTCTAGCATATTCCATGACTCGTGTTGGCCAAGATAGGCTCAAGAAGCAACTTGAGAAATACGATACAGTGCTGGACGATGATCTTCCTGTTGATACTCCAATTTCCCCTTTTGGGCCTAGTAGTCGAAGAATTATCGCGTGCCTCCGAAGATGATTATTTGTACATTGTTCAGACACACGTTTCCCTGTAAAACATTTAGAGCACACTCGCTTATACACTGTACTAGCGCCACTAGCGCAAAATTGCACGTCGTTAATCTTGCTTCAGATAACACAGTGCCTGTATATTATTATTTGTTCCTTATCGAGAGGTCCATGCAGCGGCATTACAAGCGCATTACTGGTATATCGCGCGTCGCATGGCGAAATTTTATTGCTTTTTGAGGCATTTAAACGTAATGGTATTGGTCATCGCGAAATATACAGGAGAGAAATCGACAATTATCAGACGTCGATTGTTTGAAATCGAATAATAGATAACCGTGCGGTGCAGCTGCTGCTTCGAAGTATACCTCCTGCAAAAATTTTAGTTTTTCGGAACATACCTGGTGTGCTAGATTTTTAATTTGCGCGCGATCTCGCGCATTTTTGAAGACAACAATATAATTAACGTTTAAGGAGATATGGTGCTGCCCGTGACCCTGATGGAAGAGATTTTGCGTGATGAAGATGATACTAAGAATTTTATGATGGCTACCCTTGGTGAAAATATCGACCACGATATTATACGATGCTTCGCGCATTAGATTGTGGGTAACCACAAATTTAGGCCTTATATCATTCGAGTAGTCTGCTGCTTGCGCTAAACCCTCCCGAAATTCGATTTTATCACCGCATTCTGAATACCCGGACTGCCACTCTGAGTAATGAAAAAGTATAGGGTCGAACGGGACATCCGTCATTTCGAGCATGTATTTAAAACATTTTTTGACAAAATATGTTTTACCACAGCCCGTAGGACTGCTTATCGAGAAGTGTCTATCAAAACCAATCAGATGACTCCTAAATAAGCTTATACCGCGGCGGCGGCGGTGACACCCGAGGCATCAGCTATTTTCGCGGCCTTGACGAGCTGATAGTGCGTGTGCCCGCGGTATAAGTTTACTGTTTACTCTGTATGTAAATTAAATAACGATAGTTTTCAATTTCTTACTAGTAAAGCAATATTTTTATTTCATGTGTATACAGTTCTATGCAAAATTTACGAATCATGTAATTCTGAACAGCAATATTATATCTACGGGGATAGCACAAGAAAGTCGGAAATAAAGGAAACACTCTATAAGGAAGACGGGACATAAAGAATCAACGTTGAGAAAGTGAGAACAATAGGGTAAAGAGATCGCAGCTTCTGCTATGAATAGCAGCACAAAAAGAACGAGCAGACAACGGTTTTTTACATAATAAATCAATATTTCTACTTTTTTTACGTATTGTACATAGTAAATACGATTCATAAAATTAGACATAAAGTTTATTTTAAAATACCGCAAATTTACCCATAAGATATAAAAGTATATACTCTTTAGTACAGTACAGTGCTTTCCCTGCCGCTTTCGCTTCGTGTTAACAGGTTCGCATGATTTCACTTCTTTACGCGAATCTGACGAAATTCCGTGCGTAGAATAGTGTCGAATTTAAAAATAATAGGTACGCTCCTAGCTCCTATCATGAAGGGCGCATTGCGTCATAATTTAAGTGACGGCTATTCGCAAAGTTTAGCCTGATAACCTTTACTTTACATTTTTGAATAGTCGTATCTCGGGTTGACGAACAAGGCACGCGTAAAATTTTGGTCCTCCCAAAACAACGTACTTATATAACTACCTGGCCCATATTCACATACATGATCTAGTGATTAACCGATAGCATACCCGTCACCTCAATCTCCAGACTCGTTGGCTCCAAGTTCGTGAAAACGATAACGGTTTTCGTGAGATTTTTGCATTGACCAAACTTTCCCCCGAATTAATTAAGCGCCAATTTTGCGACCGATCGTAAACCGGTATTTGACTGCAGAGCACTTCGTTCGAGGTATATGCCCCCAGGCTTTTCGTACAAAGCTTTGAAACGCTCTATTGCTTCCTCGTTATTGTTACACTCTGCTGGCGGTCCAGTCGCCGCCAGTTTTATTTTTAGGAATGTGACGATGTACTCGGCAAAATGAGCGCCTCGCTGCGTTGTAGAGTCATACTGCGTAACAACGTATTACCGAATTTCATCGATACGCGTCACTTTATATCCGAGCTAGACACCTTTTCTCGTCCACGACCTATATGCCGTTAAACGCTAGCTCAGTCGCGTCATCGTGTGTGCAGCCCGCGGATGTGTCCATGTCTGTACAGCATGTTCTACATAGGTGGCACAGTAGTTTCCCGTGCATGCGAACAGGCAGTACGGGCAAATACAAGTCTCGCGGTGCACTTCACGAGATCCTGGACGACGCTTAGATCGTTTTCAAGTCCGACGAGTTCTTGACCCTCGTCACCTACGTACAATCTCAGATGTCCAACGGGATATTTTCCATACTTACACACCCTTGGTTACAGCGAGTACACATCCACATAACGCATCTGCTCCCCATTCGCGACATCGTACATAATCACAAGAATTTCGGTTCGACCGTCAAAAAATGCTACGCGTGGTTCGAGAGGCGTCTCGTTGATGATGAAGTGGTTTTTCACGCATAACGATATTTTCTCGTTATTCGCGAGTGATGTGTCAAATCGCAATCCCATATCTCTTTAGAGTGTACCCTTTCCATCTGATTCGCCCGGAAGTAAGACCGGTATGCTCATATCACTCATCCATTGTATCACCGAATTTAGTTCGAGCATCTCTATTCACGCGATAACATCACGGACATCCATACCAAAGCAGTTGTGAAATTTAAGAACGTGATGGACCCCCGCTACCATGTAGTATCCATCGATCGCCGGTAGGCCAGGCGGAGAGTGGTACCCCCTGATGGTAACACCTGTTATGCCAGTACCGCGTAATTGGATAACTCGGTAATCGGTATAATATTAAAAAGTTATTATTTTGGGATCGCTTGCCGATTAGGAGATAGATCTCGAGTAATTCGTGTAACCGTGAATTTATGTAAAATGGAAGTATTTATTATAGGCAACGGCAACTTTCCGTTGTCTATTTGAAAGTCAATAAAGTATAATACAATAAAATGTGGTTTCGAGCCCGTACGAGGAACCAACCTCTCGCGTTTGAATCTACTAATAGAATTTATTATTTCGGGTGAGTCCGACCCGCGATCAACCGTTCAGGTTGATGTAAAACTTTAGACTGATTCAGGCAAAGCAGTTATTCACTCCTTTGACCTAAATCGAAAGTGGCAATGAATTTCACAATAATCTTTGCTTGCGAATTCCAGCAAGTCGTAGCTCGAACTCGTAGCAGTCATTGCTCGTAGCTCGTTGCTTACGTTTGCACATTTTTTCTACTTCGGTGAGTGGCTTCACGCGAAGAAGTAACTATGGCGAAATAATATACAAAGAATTAATTCACGGCACAACACACCGCAAGGCGATCCTTCTGTAGAAAATTCATTCGAAATACTCTCATATATGCTGATGCTATCGTACAAGCTTCTGTAAAGAGGCATACGCTTCTGCAACGTATAAGTAACTCACGAAAAGCTAGACACGCGCATCTCAAAACCATAACATCTGTATGACAAAATTGCAGAAGTTCCGTCGCAAAATCAAATTCATAATTGACGCGATTCGATTCTTCCTCGTTCCATTTTTAAAATCGCTCGCGATTCGCTGAGAACATTGTAGCGGGTGAGTAAAAATGCAGGCCGGTAGAGGACATGTGTAATTTGAATATTCCGATGTGTTGAATAAATGCGAAAATGTAACTTTGGCTACCTCATCCGCAAAAACGAAGTCATTAGGTAAAGCGCTAAGAGCCGTGGGTAAATGGTTTAGACTATCGAGTAAAATGGCATTGCCAATCTTCATCGAGACAATCATCGTACCATTCGTAAGTTGTGTATTTTGCACTCCGATTAGATATCGTAGAATAAATTGCGCGTCGAAACCTCTTGCATAATGAGCAATACAGATGGTGTTTCAAATTTTTGGGATAATGCCGATTTCACGAGCCCTCCAACAGGATCATCGATAAACACGAATTCGTGTTTACCACAGTCAGCAAAATCGGTCTCTATATCTGTGATATGAAGATATGTCATACGTACGCATTGTGAAACACATAAATTCGTCCCGTGAATTCGTGTCGATTTATCATCGTGCAATTGTTCGTGTTGCTGCATTTCAAAATCATAAAATAAAAATCTCATCGAAATCTTCTCTTTTTCTTTTCCTTTGGCGCCTCTGTTTTCTTAAAAGGTGCTATAAAACACGCGTAAGTAGTCGGTTGAGTTTGCCTGTATGTAATACAAAACGATATACCACATACATGCATCGTTTTATCTGTGGTTTTAATCATACCCGACCAGCCTCTACAGATTTTCAATGCTTTACAGACACTGTACCGTTGTTACGTCGAACCCGCACGGTGTTTTTATAAAACCGACAAATTTAAAACGGGTGAGGCGTTTCGGCCTAAGTTTTCCGTACTCTGGTCAAGGAGAATGAATTCTCCCTTTACCACACCTGACAAGAAACACCGAAGACGCAAGCCCCCTTTTGAGTCGGAGCTTTCGAAAAATTACTCGGGACAGGGCTGAGAATGCTCGTTAATTGTTCGCGTTAACCGTCACTCGACTCGATAAACTAAATCGATAAATTAACCCGCCAAGCAGGGAGTTTTAAGGGGAAGGAATATGGCTTTCCCTGTTTCGACGATACGCTGTCGCGAGGAAGTATTCTCTGTTTCGAGGACACGTTGTTGCGATAGACGGTGAGGGATAAAGACGACTCGGACGCCGGTACAGCCAATATACTTTTCTTTAGTATTATCTTTCTTTCTTTTCCTTTTTTCGTTATAACTACGATTTATTATTTTAATTAGGGTTTATATTCATTTAAACGCTTATTAGTTAATGTCTAAAAAGGCCTTATTAACTGAACATTTCCCGATAGTTTTCCTCAAGTCGTTTAAGCTGGATATCGTTGGTAACAAATTGAGATATCGGTGTGACAGGTTCTTACTCAATTGTTAAAGCCGTTTTATGAACAATAACTCTTCTTATTCGTTTTTAAGGAAATGCATTTGATATGTATGTATTAATTTATCTATTTATAAATTCTTTTCGAGGGATCACTCCTCGCCTCGGTTGCATGCGCCGAGATAGACAGAGGGAGAGTGAACGAAAAGCGCCTTGGTCGGGAAACGAGGTGCCGAGGGATTCGGGTCACGCTGCACTGTAGATTCGAGTCGCTTCTGCTGTCTCTTTTATGACTAATACAGAATGCAGTTCTTCGATAATGTTAAACTTATTTTAATTCTTAATAGTGTATAACGTGAAGAGACATATATATCTACCACAGTAACTAAATGTTAATTGTTTTTATATCCTCTCACGATGCTAACTGTTTAGTTAAACAATGTACTGGCTTTTCGATTTTCATTAATATTTAATTTTCATAATTGCAATTATTTCTTGTATCCTTTTAGGTAAGCATTTCTTTTCTGAATTTCTATGATAATTTTAGATTTAAATTGTTCGTAAATCCAAATGATTGTATATCAAATGGCCGCTTTGCGACCCACTGCAAATCTAATTTGCAGTGGGTCGCAAAGTATATGTTTTTATAAATAAAGGGTGGTTAAATTTGAAGGGCCGATGTTGATTTTGAATAAAACACAAATTATTTAGGAAATTATTGTCAATTCTTTTTATTATGATAATATGGTATGGTTCAATTATGTATGGAACAAAATATCGGCCAAATGGCCGCCGCGACCTCGGCGGCACACCTCCATCCGATGGTCCAAATTTTCGATGACGCTTAGGCATAATTGAGGTTCTATGCCGTTAATGTGCCGAATTATCTCATCCTTTAGCTCTTGAATTGTTGCTGGCTTATCGACGTACACCTTTTCTTTTAAATAACCCCAAAGAAAGAAGTCCAACGGTGTCAAATCACATGATCTTGGCGGCCAATTGACATCGCCACCACGTGAGATAACACGGCCATTGAATTTGTCACGCAAAAGAGCCATTGTTTCGTTAGCTGTGTGGCAAGTGGCACCGTCCTGTTGAAACCACATATCGCCCACATCTATATCTTCCAATTCGGGCCATAAAAAGTTCGTTATCATCTCACGATAGCGAACACCATTCACATTAACTGCCTGACCGGCCTCATTTTGGAAAAAATACGGCCCGATGATGCCGCCAGCCCATAAACCGCACCAAACAGTCACTCTTTGTGGGTGCATTGGTTTTTCGACAATCACTCTTGGATTATGATTCGCCCAAATGCGGCAATTCTGCTTATTGACGAATCCACTGAGGTGAAAATGTGCCTCATCACTGAAGATGATTTTCTTCGAAAATTGATCATCCACTGTTGCCATTTCTTGCCACCATTCTGACCATTGACGACGTTTGGAATGGTCAAGAGGCTTTAGTTCTTGAGTCAATTGCACCTTATAAGCGTGTAAATGCAAGTCTTTATGCATAATGTTCATCAACGACGAGCGTGAGAGGTGCAATTGTTGGGCACGACGACGAGTTGAGGTGGACGGCTCTTCAGCCACACTATCGCAAACAGCAGCAATATTTTCTGCAGGACGAGCTATACAAGCATGCACTGGTGTTTTAATATCTCCTACAGACCCGGTTTGCTCAAATTTTTGCACGATTTTTCCGATTATACGCACATTTGGACGATTAAATTGACCGAAAAAATCACGAAGTGCACGATATGCATTTTGATTTGAACGCCCATTTTCATAATAAGCCTGAATAACTTTAACGCGTTGCTCGATTGTGTATCTTTCCATGGTTCAAATTGAGTTAGTCTGAAATTCAGAAATGTCAAATGAAATGCAGAAAAAAACTTGACGTTTAGGTGTGGTTCACATTCAACATCGGCCCTTACAATTTAACCACCCTTTATATACTCTTTCAAGGGAACACTCCTTGTTTTATGGTGTTAACACAGAGAGAGGGGAAAGACGGCATCGGCTCGAATGCGACTTGGAAGTGTAGAGCGGCATGTTCCTTTGCCGGTAACTGCTACCGTAGCCTCGAGTCGTCTCTGCCATCGCTCCAATGACTAATATGACTCATATCATTTCTTCTTTTATCCTATTTTAATTCTGGCTATCTGTATGATATTATTGCTTAATTCTTATATCGAACTCGCGTTTAGATGTTTTATTCCCTTTAAATTATCGATCTATTTATTAGATATATATTCCGTAGCCTAAATATTTACTTCGTAAAAGTCCAAATCTTTGCTACAATTGTGTTTCAAACGTTATTTGTCTATCCAGAAATTTTGAAGAGCTGCCTTTTGAGCTTTCGGTGTTGTGATGTCAAAAACAAATTCCAATTTTCTATCAATATCATTAATAAGACATATCTCTTCGTGTAATATTGAATATCAATTTTTTTGTTCATTGCATCATTCGTCGTAGCATATAAGAACTTCTAAAGCAACGAAGACGTTGCCACGGCAGTTGGTCTACCTTCGTGAACCAGATACATTACATGACAGGAGAAAGGGCGCGAGCACCCAACAGAGCACGCGGGCACGAATCAACCAAATACTTCGGCGACACGCGCTGCCAATAATATCCACAGGCCATAGAAGGAAAACTCTTGATACGAAATTCAGGTCCCTCCATGCTGATCGTTAGAGTGGGGCAATGACCTACCAACTCTCAGTTTCTCGTTGTAAGGTACAAGGAGTGATTTTACGTTAACTCTCTTGTGAGAAGGCTGTTCCTCGGGTCTCCCCCTACCAGCACTGTTAACTCACGTCTGATGGTTGACGGACAATTTTGTAAACTAGACCCAACATCCAGTCTTAACCGTGGCCAAGAGGACTGCCATGACCAGATGTTTTTGCACGGTCGACTTGGAAAAACCCTGCCCTCACCATTTCTGGTTCATTGGACAAGTTAGACCTACCCCTGGGGGGCGGAGACTCACTTAGCCAGCAGCAATGATGTGGAAGGGTCGGAACCCCTCCACATGCACAGTCTGTTTCCAGCGGGGGCCACGGGGAGGCGGAGTCACCTGTTCTCTTACTCGGTCCCAGCAGATCACCCGGAAAATATCCAGATAGTTTGGCCTCAGTGGCTCGGCTGCACTAGCTGGCTACTTCCTTAGATCGGTAGCCTCTGCAACTGCCGATTACAGCCCACGTTGTAAGGTACAGTGGTGAACCTGGCCGTCCATTCCTGGCGCGCACCATGTATTCCCACTGCCCTGCCTCAGTGTGGCTGCAGGTCTGACCCCTTCTGCCGTCATTATACCTGTATAATCTCTGGCAACGATAGGACCCAACCACAGTGCAGGTTTATGATCTTCTTTAAAAGACAGAAAGATATTGTTGCATGGTTACGTCAGGACGTAACACCTCCCCCCTTAAAATGATCATTAGGTTTCTCCTAATCGAAATACCAAACATGCAACTACTTCCTTTTGTTTTTGCAATTAGTAAATATTATTATGTTTTTCAATGTACTGACTTGGAATCTATGATTGGTGGCAGTTTTCGTTGTCTCTCTCTTTTTTTTTTATCAACGATTTAATTGAATTTAGTTGTAGTAAAGAGATGGTAGACATATATAAGTAGTATGTGTACACCTTTGCTCCATCCCACTCCTGTCCCCACTGCTTCCCCCACCACGCGGCTACCCCTACAACCTCACTTTTTCACCGCCGCGCTACCGACTCTGTTTAATCAGTGTCGGTAACGTGGAGATAGTAAAGTGAGGTGGTGTGGGTACTCTGGTGAACAACGAAAAGTAGAGATAAGAGCAGGATGGAGCAAAGGTGTACATATACTTGGAATAAAATTTATAACTCATCCTTGCGTTGGCAGAATCTACGGCGGCTCTCCAGGGTGGCAGTCACAATAATTAGTCCGCGGTACACACATATGCACGCACTCTCTCTCTCACTCATTCACTCACTCACTCACTTACCCACACATCAAAATCCGCAGTAACGCGCCCGGGTAATGTGAATTACCCGCACCCATGGAGCGTGGGCACTGTCAGGGGAACGCATGCGTATCCCGATCAGCGTATCATTACCGCACGTTTCCTTGATCCGATCTAGATATCCGTCCTCATCAATTAAATGTTCGAGGCCGAATACCGTACACTTCACGAGCAACACCTGTAACACACTAATCGGCGGCTCGGGGTAAAATAGCTGCGGCCAGTCGACGTATATCGATTCCTCGGAATCGACCAGCAGCACCTCGCAGAACCCGTTATCACTCACGTCGATGATTTCCCCGCGCACAGCCTCTTGATGCCGCACAACCACACAAGACACCCCAACGCACAAGTCCTCGATTACAAATCACCTCTTCTCAGAGCGCTCCTCAATATATAATTTATATAAATCGCTCTCCAGTCGGCACGATGCCGCGCACATTAGCTCCGACCGCAGACACACCGTATTATCGTCGGTGCTACATATTACCCGACACACAAAAGCTGCCGTTAGATCGTCGCCTAGATTCCGCGGATACATTTTGCGATTTTTTCGATTTCGACTTTCATAGTGCACAGCTAAAGACAGACTAAATGCTCCGGATGATGCTGGCGGGGATCACAGAGTTTGAAGATAACAAACCCCCTTCTGAATCATAACTAGGTATCCAGAGCTCTGAATGCAACGACAGCGGTTTTGCAAGTACGTACCGCTTTGTGCTGTGCTCCTCGCGCAGCGCTTGCTCTGCAGTAAAAGACGCAGAATATGATATCGTACCACGGGAGACTTCGATTATAATTTAAATAAATTTATATTTATATATATCATAGCGTGCCTGAAGCATTTTTGCAAAGATTTCGGCATAAATGTGTACGATGGGGCTCCCTCCTCATCCTCCTGGTTGGAACTTGCACGACTCGTGATATCGCAAAGAAGTATAGCCTTCTGGTGACCGCGTGTATAGATACGTCTTGATTTCCGCGAAATTTCACGCAAGTTAGCGTATGGTTGTTTACAGCTCACATCGCCCTCGTACCATTCAAGACCGTGAGAACATTTCGAGAGAAAATTATTCTGGCTTCTCGAATGCTGCAGTAATTCGGCAAAGTGACACGATGGTGCGACGATCCAATGAGTAGAGTACGGTCTATCCACTGCTACTACGGCAATTTCCTTCGGAATAAATTCCGAGACTTTACCACGTATTCCCTGTATATCCACGACGATATCCATTTTGACGTCTAATCCGTACAGATGCTCGAGTTCGACTCATTAGTTACTCACAGAGACGCTTCTACGTCTCTTAACACTAAATAATTTTATTTCTACATCAGCACATTTTTCGCTTCTCCGGTAAAATCCACCATTACTTGCCGAGAGGCATCGATTTGAAGTACACTATCATATTCCGCGTAGACTACATAATTTACCGTTGAAGCAAGCGCATCCTCAAATCATACCTCTAGTCTCATACTACCGTGCTCTATTAAATTCCAATTTGTATTGCTATTCGCCGAAAGATCGGGTGTTAAATCAAAAGCAAACAGACAGTATCCATCGCGATAATTATCGCGATGGATCGAATTATCGTCGTTCAAGAAATGTATTGCAGTTCCCGAAATCAACGTTCGAAAAGGATCCACTTACAGATCATTTTTTGTGAAATCAGTTTTAACGGTTTCGAAGGTATTTGAGCATCATTTACGTACAACGGGAGATAATTTATCGTGTAATTTTGGAAATTGAATGGATTCTTACTGAAGTCGCCGTTAAACGCTTTGTTACGAGGGACGATCAATAAATAGTCGGCTTGGTAAAGAAAATCGCGTTTTTTGGACAAAAATCTTTTTATTTCTTGACATAATCTCCTTTTAGCTCGATACATTTATTCCAACGATTTTCCAATTTTTTGATGCCCACCGAATAATGCGATTTTGGTAGGTCCTCAAAATCGGTCTCTGTTTCGGCGATGAGGTCATCTCTGGAACCAAATCTCTTTCCGCCAAGCCATTTTTTCAAGTTTGGAAACAGAAAGTAGTCGGAGGGGGCTAAATCTGGAGAATATGGTGGATGGTAAAGCAATTTGTATTTAAGTTCATGAATTTTGGCCATGGCAACTGGGCACATGTAAACGCGTGCATTGTCTTGATGAAATAGCACTTTTTTCCTCGCCAAATTTGGATGTTTTTTCTTCAATTCGTCGTGGAATCGGGTCAGTACAGCTGCATAGTATTCGCCATTAATCGTTTTTTTCGGCGGAAAGTAATCGATGTAGATTATGCCGCGTGCATCCCAAAAAAACTGTGGCCATGACCTTACCGGCCGATGGCACCGTCTTCGCCTTCTTCGAAGCACGTTCGGTCGGTGAAGTCCATTGTTTTGATTGTTCCTTTCTCTCTGGTGTATAGTGATCGATCCATGTTTCGTCTACGGTTACGTAACGACGCGGAAACTCAACAGGATCACATTTATAGATCGCCAAACACGCCTTTGAATCTGCTACACGTTCTCTTTTGTGGTCGACAGTGAGCAAACGCGGCACCCATCTTGCGGATAACTTTTTCATACCCAACTGATAACTCAGGATTGAAATCACTGAGAAATATGATATGCCTGTGACCTCAGCAATCTCACGCACTTTTAGCCTCCGATCATTTAACACCATATCGTGGACTTTTTCAATTGTTTCTGGTATGACGACCTCATTTGGACTACCTGGACGTTCATCGTCAACAATGCTCGTACGGCCGCGTTTAAATTCAGCTGTCCAATATTTAATTGTTGATAACGAATGTGCAAGGTCCATATAAACTTCGTCTAGCTCCGCTTTGATTTCCTTGTTCGTTTTCTTTTTCAAAAACAAAAATCGAATCACTGCACGATACTGAATTTTTCCATTTTTGTAAAAACACAAAAGTTGTTTGTCTTTCGATGGCTGTCAAACGCAAACTAAACATCGCAGCGAGCTGAAACTTTGACAACAGTCATGTGAAGAATGGCACTACTAAACCTCGCTATTGATTTCTTTCCTCGACCAACAGATGGCGCAATGCCGATTATTTATTTATTGTCCCTCATATCGACAAAACCGATAATTACACGCTTCAGTAATTGACCTGGCACAATATTATCGATAGTCTCTCCATGAACACCGGAGTGTATTGAAACGGCTTTTACCTCGACTCTCGTAAGAGGATATTTAGCCATAGATTTTGCCAGAGTTCTAGCATGCGAGAGCAGCACACCAGGAGCTATTTTTGTTCTACGAACGAGAAGCAATGCCTCGAGAATCTTTAAGCCGCATCGACCGTTCATTGTAACGCCCACAAGACAAAATGAATCTCTAGACCGCACCAGCCGTAGTCGCATCTCGATACCGTTTAATATGAACCGCTCCTGATTGATCATATCGCAATGCAGATGGCCGAGCAAGTCTACAGTTTTTCCGACATTTAAAAATTGTTTTCTCTTTACAAGACCCGTATTTCCCGATGTTATATCATCCATTTTTCCAGGGGTATCACCGTATCAGAGAACGCTCGTGAGATGCAAATTTTTGGCTGCTGGACCGTAATTCAAGAGTGTTTCTATGTACGCTCGATAAGCGTAGGTATTATTTGGAGGTAAAACTAATTTTTGATTCAGGTTTACATCCACCCGATTAAACATAGAATGCAAGAGATTATTTACAGGGCCGGTACTTACTTAGGACACTGTACCCGCGGCAATTTCCGTAGAAGGAGATGTTATTGTCACTCTCAGACTAAGCATAGTATGCGCCAGATCGATTTACTCATCACCCTCTCCAGGAATAACAAATTCAATAGGTGAATCATCTGTTAGCAAAGTAATTGGCATATAATACATCCAATTGGAGCATCTGATAGTAGTTTGCGTCGGTGGGAGTGAATATTCAAGTTCCGATTGAAGACACTCGCACGAGTGCGCATGTAGAAAAGCCATCTTGTTTCAGCTATCCAAAAATATTTGCAACCGTTCGTTGACGAGTCTTCTTCTTCTTATTGTTCTACTTCTTCTTCTTCTTCTTCTTTTTCGTCTCTATTACACTTTTATTTGTACGGGAGATACGTCGTGGTTTACGTTCGTTCGATGAATGAGAAGTTCGCGAAATTTTACGCTTTTTATAACCAGACCCCCGCATGAGAGTGTCAATTTTTTCAGAGGCTTTGCATTTGAGATTACTTTAGAGTTATAAATCTTAAGCGACAATGTTATTGACCAAATTTCTATGATGGAATATTTTTGGCAGTTCGCAACGTGGTTAGAGTCAGCGCCGCCTGGATCCCTGTGTTATCGATCTCAGAAAGATCTCTAACAATCGAATCTTTAATTATTTGTCAGCTCTAATTGCCTCACTCATTCATTAAGAATTAATGAGGCAACCAAAAGTGACGATTTTTAAATTCTAAAGAAATCGTGAAAAAATATTGCCACAGGCCGGGTTCGAACTGGGAACTCCAGAATTCTAGCCTGGTACGTTACCAATGACGCCAACGCGGCTCTAGCAACATCAATTCACGATCTCTATTTTTAATGTCAACTGTTAAGCTTCATTCAGATTAATTAATTAATCAATATGCGGTCATATGTTCCTTTAGAGTGATAAATCTTAAGCGACAATGTTATTGACCAAATTGCTATGATGGAATATTTTTGGCAGTTCGCAACCCGGTTAGAGTCAGCGCCGCCTGGATCCCTGTGTTATCGATCTCAGAAAGATCTCTAACAATCGAATCTCTAATTATTTGTCAGCTCTGATTGCCTCACTCATTCATTAAGAAGTGATGAGGCAAAGTGAGATCAACCGATGGGTTTCTCGCGTTTTCTAGATCGCATAGCATCGTTAAGAAGATCAACGATATTGGAATTTGAAATTCTTCTGCCGTCTATGGAAACAACACCGTTACTATCCCATGTCATTTTTTTACCAACAGCGCTGCGATGCAAATTGCGAAGCAAAAATATTGCTTTAGATAAACATTTTTTTGGTACGCTATCGATAATAAGTGTGTCATTAAGTCGAGATTTAACTTTGTTCATAAAAACGTCGTCGATTTTATTCTCGTGACTATCGAGTATTGCTATTTTTCGTTTTGACGATATATTCGGTACTGTATTATCGTACTCGGCCAAGTGAAGATAACGCTGTAAAACTTGCTGGTACGCTATCCATTTCTCTCTCTCTCGCTCTTGTACGAGTGAGAGAGAGAATTTCACTGAGTGAGTGAGTTTAGAATTTCACTCCGCTTAGAGTGGAGGCGCGATAATGGCGTACCGGTAGTCTGTACAGAGCGCAACGGGTGTGTAGTTATAGTAGTAGTAGTAGTAGTAGTAGTAGTTTTTTTTTTTTTTTTTTTTATTAATGAGGAGGTGGAAATGCATTTACGCACAGAGTGTGGGGCTCGCCATGTTTGGATGTTATGCATGACCCTACCCACTAAAACCACCTCCTCTTCTTACCTCCACCGTGGTGGAGGCGGTTGGACTGGAAACCGCTTTCGCATTACTTCAGCCCAACCCCTGGTGCCCTACTAAGCGCCTAACTCGTGTTGCTGTTCTTGCCTTTTTGTTTTCAGCAGGTCTTCAGCGAATCTCATGATGGCCTCCCACTTTGCCGGATCGCTCAGCATCTGAGGGATCACGCTTTCTAGTCGTAGTGTGTCGCCGATGATCTCCGCTGCTATTCTTCGCATCTCCGTCCACCTGGTGCAATCGAAGAACGTGTGTCGGGCGTCGTCGATCTCGTTGGTGCAGTAGATACACAGGGGGCTAACGCGTAGGCCCCTTCGGTGGAGATACGCGTTAAACGTCCCGTGTCCTGTGAGGAGTTGCGTGAAATAGAAGTTGGTTTCTGCGTGCTCGCACTCAACCCACTCCTTTATGTCGGGTATGAGCCTGGCTGTCCACCTTCCGGTATTACAGTTTTCCCACCTATGCTGCCAGTCTTCGATGGTTCTTCGTTGTTCGCCGCTTCTTGCTTCCTCGTTCAAGGCGTCTGCTTTGCGCAGTCGGTGTAGCCGTCTCCGCTGTTGCGCCATTAGGTCGATCGGGGGAGCCTTCGCGATAACTAGTATCGCGGCCTCCGATACCGTGTGATAGGCGCATGCGACTCGGAGTGCGGCCCGCCTCTGCACCGATGCGAGTTTGCGCCGATATTTTTGGTGGACGAGCTGTTCTCCCCAGAATTCCGCTCCATAAAGCATGATCGAGTTGACCGTGCTCATCAGTAACCGCCTTTTCGCGTAACGAGGGCCGGCAACATTCAGCATGATCCTTGACAGCTTGGCTACAGTGCCGTTGGCCTTGTCGGCTGTTTTTGTCAGGTGATCCCAGAAGGTGAGCTTTTCGTCCAGATTGAGCCCGAGGTATCGGACTGATCTCCTGGCTTCGACGAGCGCTCCGCCGACGTCTACGGTGAAAGGCTTTTCAAACCATCGCTGCCTTGTGAGGATCACCATCTCCGTTTTACTGGCAGCCAGCTCTAGTCCGTGTTTGTTCAACCAGCCGCGCAATCTCCGCACCAGGTGTTCTATTTTTCGGCGCGCGTCCTCAGTACTGTCCGCGATAACGATCCCGGCGATGTCATCAGCGTACCCGACCAGGTGGGTATCGCGCATGAACTCCGTGGCGAGGAGGTCATCATAACGCGCGTTCCAGAAGTCTGGACCGAGAACGGACCCTTGAGGGACTCCGGCCGTGACCTCTGTGACACGGATGCCCTCGGTAGTTTTGTATTCTAGTGTCCGTTCTCGAAAGTAGTCGTCCGCAATGTTAAGGACGTACTGTTCTACGTTGAAGTCCATCTTCAGCACGTCGAGTATGTCCTCCCAGCCAACTGAGTTAAACGCGTTTTTTACGTCGAATGTAAGGAGGATGCACGCCTTGAGGGATCGGTGGTTCCCCGACCATGCCCGCTCCACGATGGCAAGGGCCTGGCTGATGGCTGTAATTGTCGATCGTTTCTTCCGGAAGCCGTGCTGATTAGTCGAGAGTCCTCCGGCGTTTTCTATGTTAATTGTTAGGCGCGTCTTGATCAGCTTTTCCATCAATTTTCCCGCAACATCGAGCAGGCAGAGTGGCCTGTACGAGGATGACGTTACTGGTGGACCCTTTCCCTTATCTAGTAGCACCAGTCACTGACGCTTCCATCGTCGACTAAAGGTGCCCGTGACCAGGCAGGCGTTGTACATAGCCAGGAGTACTTCGGGGTATTCCCTTGCTATGGCCTTGATGACGCTGACGGGAACGCCGTCCGGTCCGGGGGCTTTATCCGACTTCAGGGTCTTTGCGGCGTCTTGTAGCTCCGTTGTAGTGAAAGGCGCTACTAGGGCGACTGTCCGGTTTATCCTAGGTTTTCTCCGCGGGTGTCGTGGAAAAAGGTCGCCTATGATCGTCTCTATGACAGATGGTTCCATGAGGGGCACTCGCTCTCGCTTACCCAGTCCTTTGACCGCTATCTGATACGCCTTCCCCCACGGATCCTCGTCCAGCTCGGCGCATAGTTTCCTCCAGCTCTGGCTTTTGCTTTTCTTGATGGCGCGCTTTAGCGATTTTTTGGCCCTGTCAAGCTCGGTGGAGAAAATGTTCTCTTGTCCGGTTTGTCGCCCGCGGTTTGCCCTTACGGACTTGCGCCGCATGGCCAGGCACTTTTTTCGCAGTTTGCAGATCTCCTCGTTCCACCAGTAGTTGGGGCGTCTGTTCCCTCTGGTGCTTCTTACGGGCATCGACGCGTCGCAGGCGTCCGCGATGGCAGTCATTGTCTGATCTACGATGTTTTCTGCGTCCGTTCTTTCGGTAACTACTTCGCTGGTGGGCGGCCTCAGCCGGTTTTTCAGGCAGTTGATGAACTTTGGTTCATCCAACTTCCTGTTATTCCAGCGCTGGCGCCTATCCCTATGGCTCGTGTCGCGGGTTGGTGCACTGCTAGTCGAGAACTGTATGTACTGGTGGTCACTGGCGTTATAATCTTCCAGGACCTTCCAATCTAGCACGCCGGCAGCCGAATTCGGCGTAGCGAGAGTAACGTCAATTATCGTTTCGCGGTAGCCCGGCCTCCTAAAAGTTGATACGCCACCCTCGTTTAGGACGACCATGTCAAGTCGGGCGGCCATGTCCGCCAGCTCATTCCCTCGACTGTCGCTCCAGCTCATGCCCCATTCCGTCGACTTCGCGTTAAAGTCGCCAGTCAGGATGATTTCCCCGTCGATTTGTCGCAGAGTATCCTCAAGGTTGTTGAGTTGGCTCCGGAATGTAGAGATACCACGGTTGGGAGAGAAATAGCAGCTCAACAGGGTGAAGTCGCGAAACTTCACCCATACAATGCCGTCGCTGCTGCCGCTGCTGTAGGTGTGCTGGCTTGGGCTGGCTGCCCAGATAGCTGCTGTGCCCGTCGTATCCGAAAACCAGGAGGCCGTTGGCGCATTCGAATGCTGCTCCGATATGGCGCAGATATCGATGGCGCTTTCGTAGACGTGCTGGTGCAGCAGCGCCTGAGCAGTCCAACCCCTACTGAGATTGCATTGTAGGATGGTCGTCATCGCTGGTTCTCAACTGCTCCTTTCAGCGCATTCCGGTATATGACGCATCCTCCCGATCCAGGTATGTGGTCTTCGGCGAGTGTTTCGCCTTCGACTTCCGCGCACAGTATGCAGCGAGGTGGATTGCTACAAGCGGCTGCCTTGTGGTTATCCTTGCCGCATTTATAGCATAGTTTGCTACGGTCGGGGCCGGAGCACCTGCTCGATAGGTGGCCGTACCCAAGGCACCTGTAGCATCGCTGGATGGGCTCGTGCTGTCTCATTCGGCAGATTAACCAACCTATCTTTATGCGGCCACAAACTAACAGTTTGTGTGCGCTCTTCGCGTCGAGTTCTACGAAGGCTGTACGCAGCCCTTGAGAGACCGTCTTTGACAGTCCGATCCTTTTTATCTCAGCTGTCTCGCCGAGATCTTCGACAAGGGCGCTGTGAATGTCAGTCTCATCGGTGGACGAATCGATGTCTCGGATCTGGATTGTGACCTTGGGGGACAGGTTCTTTACCGCCCCACAGTCGCCCAGCGCTGTCCTTATGGCATCAGAGAAGGATGCGCTGCCCACCGATTTACGGTCTAACTCAAGTAGGATGCCTCCATCCCTGGTTTCGCGAATGGAGCGTATCGCCGTCTGATGTTGCCCGGGGTTTACCTTCGCCTTGAGGTCCTTGAGTATGTCTGTGTAGGACTTACCCTGCGCAGGCTGTATCAGGACTGCGTTGGCACGAGTAGTAGTAGTAGTAGTAGTAGTGGTAGTAGTAGTAGTAGTAGTAGTAGTAGTAGTAGTAGTAGTAGTAGTAGTAGTAGTAGTAGTAGTAGTAGTAGTAGTAGTAGTAGTAGTAGTAGTAGTAGTAGTAGTAGTAGTAGTAGTAGTAGTAGTAGTAGTAGTAGTAGTAGTAGTAGTAGTAGTAGTAGTAGTAGTAGTAGTAGTAGTAGTAGTAGTAGTAGTAGTAGTAGTAGTAGTAGTAGTAGTAGTAGTAGTAGTAGTAGTAGTAGTAGTAGTAGTAGTAGTAGTAGTAGTAGTAGTAGTAGTAGTAGTAGTAGTAGTAGTAGTAGTAGTAGTAGTAGTAGTAGTAGTAGTAGTAGTAGTAGTAGTAGTAGTAGTAGTAGTAGTAGTAGTAGTAGTAGTTATAGTTGCACGTCGTTGCTCTTCCTTCAGATAGCACAGCGCTTCCAATATAATTATTTCCTTTTTAGAGATAACAGACGCGGTGCAGCTGTTGCATCGAAATATACGTCGTGCAAAAATCGCCGATTCCCGGGACATACCTGACGGGCTACATGCTTAATTTGCGCGCTATCTCCCCGATTTTTAAATACAACGATATAATTAGCGTTTAAGGGAATATTGCGCTGCCCGTGACCCTGATGGAAGAGATTTTGCGTGATGAATATGACACTAAGATTTTTTTGATGGCTACCCGTGGTTAAAAGATCGACCACGGTATTGGTCGATGCCTCGCGCATTACATCGTCAATCACCACAAGTTTAAGTCTTGTATACTTCCAGTAGTCTGTTGCTTGCGGTTATCCCTTGCGAAATTCTATTTTATCACCGTACTCTGAATACCCGCACTGCCACTCTCAGTAGAAAAAAAGTATACGCTCGAACGGGACATCCGTCATTTGGCGCATGTAGTTAAAGAATTTTTTGACAAAATATGTTTTACCATATCCTGTAGGACCGCTAATCACGACTGTCCACGGATGTTTCTAACGTGTATCCATATCGATGAGTGTCTATCAAAATCAATCAGCTGACTCAGCTTAAGCTGATAAGGCGCGGGGCGCCTGTACTAGATGATGAAGCGTGAAGCGCGGTATAAGCTGATGTTTACACGGTATGTCAATTAATCAACAATCGTTTTCCTATTTCTCACAAAAAAAGCAATGTTTTTATTTCACTATGCATACATCGCTATGTGCAAATTTTACGAGTCATGTAATTCTAAACAGCAATATTATATCTACGGAGATAGCACGAGAAAGTCAGAACAAAAGGAAACAGAACAAAAGGAAAGCATTTTTTGACAACATATGTTTTACCGCAGCCCGTAGGACTGCTTATCGAGGAGTGTCTAACAAAACCAATCAGGTGACTCTTAAATAAGCTTATACCGCGGCGGCGACGGCGACCCCCGAGGCATCAGCTATTTTCGCGGCCTTGACAAGCTGATAATGCGTGTGCCCGCGGTATAAGCTGATGCTTACTCCGTATGTAAATTAAATGACGATAGTTTTCAATTTCTTAAAAGTAAAGCAATTTTTTTTTTTCATGTGCATACAGTTCTATATGCAAAATTTACGAATAATGTTATTCCAAACAGCAATATTATATCTACGGGGATAGCACAAGAAAGTCGGAAATGAAGGAAACACTCGATAAGAAAGACGGGACAAAAGAATCCAACGATGAGAAAGTCAGAACAAAAGGGAACGGTAGAGAGATAGCAGCTACTGCTACGAATATCAGCACAAAAAGAACGAGCAGACAACAGTTTTATACATAACAAATCAATATATTTTTTTTATGTATTGTACACAGTAAATCCGATACATGAAATCAGAGAAAAAGATTATTTCAAACTATCGCGAATGCAACCGTAAAACTATATACTTGTTCGGTCGAACGAATGGTTTAGAGTTGCCCAGGTACCAACGGTTGGTATCAGTTGCCAACAGTCGCTCGCGCGCGTGTGCGATCACGCGCTTCCCGCGGCCGACCATCTTTCTTGCATGTGTCTTGGGCGGGCATAAAGGTAGAGGGGATAGGGCAGACCGGGCTGCGCCAGTCGAGTGGTCGTGGGACTCGTGAACAGTTGTTTTCCTCCGTGCGTTTCCCGGAGAATCGAATAATCTAAGGGTTTTTTTTTATTACAATTCGATCGATACTCGGCTCTTGTGAGTTTTCGTTTGTTAACCCTTTCTAATTGTCTGCATGCTGGTGGGCTGAACATTAGCCCATAAGTACACTGATAAGTGCGGTACGTTCCGCCAGGTACACCGGCATGGCCCGGTTGTCCCAGCAAGCAAGCACAACGCTTGACAATAGGTCGTCTGCCGACTTATTTACGCATTTACATATTCACATGAAACGACCGGTCAAATACACCGAATCAGACGGTGATACCTAACCACAAGCGCAATGCTTACGAGGTCGCCAGCAACTTATACACATAATAATCATATTGCATGACAGAATTGAACTTACAATACGTAGACATATATAACCCTTTTCCGACTGCAGATTTCATCTTCACGATAATTATCACGCAAAATGTATTCGATAAAACTAAAAGCTGTATCTATTGTAAATTCATTCGTTGCGAGGGGTTTTTTCTCTGAGGTTCACACCTCGGGGATTTTCCTCTCTGAGCCTTAATTAAACGTAGAATTGTATGGCTCAAAGAATGTGTTTGATTGATTTTTTCCCTACCCCTGTAATCCTTGTTGTATAGAGTCAGAATTCGTTTAAAGATCAACATATTTATTTCTCAAAATTAAATACGCGGTCTCTTTTTCGTTAAATAGGACGCGCCCCACAAAACAATACTTTTTTGCGTTATACTAATTAGCGTATTTCAAAATAGCTGTACGGTACAGTAGAGTACAGTCGGTGCCGCTTTCGCTTCGTGTTAACAGGTTCGCATGATTTCGTTTCTTTAACTGTATGGTTTTAAGCATGCCTGGGCCATCGTGTATGATGCAATCACGGCGTTTGATGTCGGGGATTGTTGGATAGCATCGCGGTTGCTCACATAGTTTACATACATGATCTTGTGATTAACGGGTAGCATTCCCGTCACCTCAATTTCAGGGCTCGTTAGTAAATACATTAGCTCCACGCGCGTGAAAACGATAACGGTTTTCATAAGATTCTTACGTTGACCAAACTTTCCCCAGAATGAATTGAGAGCCAGTTTTGCGAGCGAACGTAAACCCGGATTTAACTGCAAAGCACTTCGCTCGAGATATACACCCTCAGACTCCTTGTACAACGCTATAAAACGCGCTATTGCTTCCTCGTCATCGTTACACTCTGTTGGCAGTCCACTCGCCTCCTGTTTTATTTTTAGGAATGTATCGATGTACTCGGCGAAATGACCACCTCGTTGCGTTTTCGAGTCATACTGCGTAACAACGTATTGCCAAATTTCATAGATACCCGTCATCTTATATCTGAGCGACACAGCTTTTCTCAGTTCATCCACGACCAATGTGCCGGCAAATGCTCACTCAGTCGTGTCATCGTGTGTACAGCCCGCGGATGTGTCCATATCTGTACAGCATGTTCTACACAGGGGAAGGAGAAGTTTCCCCTGCATCCGAACAGGCAGTACGGGGATATACAAATCGCGCGGTGCTATCACGGTACACTTCACGAGACCCTCGACGACACTTAGATCGTTTTCAAGTCCTACGAGTTCTCGACACTCGTCACCTACGTACAATTTCGGATGTCCAACGGGATATTTTTTATTCTTACACACGCATGGATACAGCGAGCACACATCTACATAGCCTATCTGCTCCTCATTCGCGACGTCGTTCAAGCTTACAAAATTGTCCGTTCGACCGCCGAAGAATGCATCGCGGGGTTCGAGAGGCGCCTGCTTGACCATGGTGTCATTTTTCATGTATAACGACATTTCTTCGTTATTCTTGAGTAATCTGTCAAAATCGCATTCCCATATTTCGGTTAGAGTTTACCCTTTCGATCTGATTCGCCCGGAAATAAGAACGGTCGTATCGCTCATCCATTGCTCATCCATTGTATCGCCGAATTTAATTCGATCATCTCTATTCACGCGATAACATCGCGGACATTCATGCCAAAAACAACCGTGAAATTGAAGAACGTGATTAACCCCCGCATCCACGTGGTATCCGTCGACAGCTAGTACGCCGTTGAAGGGCAATACTCTCTCGTGCGTCCAGCATGAGCGATAATGCAGTTGCGCTCACGCTCGAGCCATACGGGCCATACGATGGCCTTGCGCGACTGCTTATCGCCCCAGCGATACCCCCTGGTGGTAACACCGTAATGCGATCTTTCTGTAGAAAATTCTTTCGAAATACTCTCTCAAATGCTGATGCTATCGTGCATGCGTCTGCAAAGGGGCATACGCTTACGCAACGTATAAGTAACTTTCGAAAAGCTAGACACGCTAGTCTCAAAACCGTAACATCTGTACGACAATATTGAACAAATTGCGTCGCAAAACAAAATTTATGATCGACACGACTCGATTCTTCCTCATACCATTTTAAAAATTGCTCGCGATCTGCTGAGAACATGGTATCAGGTGAGTAAAAATGCAGAGCCGGCAGAGGACCTGAGTAATTCTGATATGCCGGTGTGTTGAATAAATAGGGAAATGTGCCTTTTGCCACCTCATCAGCGAAACCAAAGGCCTTAGGTATGGCGATAAGAGCCATGGGTAAATAGTTTAGACTATCGAGAAAAACCACATCGCCAATCTTTATCGAGACAATCTTCGTACCATTCATAAATAGAGAGGGCAACTATGTTTTTGCACTTCGATTAAATACTGTAGAATAAATTACGCGTCGAAACCTCTCGCACTATGAGCAATACAGATGGTTTTCTTAAATTTTTGCGATAATGCCAATTTCACGAGCTCCCCAACAGGATCATCGATAAACACGAATTCACGTTTACCACAGTCAGCACAATCGATCTCTATATCTTTGATATCCAGACATGTCATACATACGCATTGTGTCACACATAAATTCGGCTTGTGAATTCGTATCGATTTATCATCGTGCAATTGTTGGTGTTGATGCGTCTCAAAATCATTAAATAAAAGTCTCGTGGAAGGCTTGTCTTTTTTCTTCTCTTTTTACGTTTCTGGTTTCTAAAGAGGTGCTATAAAGCACGCATGCGTAGTCGGTCGAGTTTGCCTGCATGTAATACAAAATGATATACCACATACATGCATCTTTTTATCTGTGGTTTTAATCATACGTGAGCAACCTTTACAGATTTTCAATGCTTTACATCGCTGTACCGTCTATATTTACGAGACGTGATTTCCGCGGAGCCGTCACTCTTGTGATGAGCGAAGCAAAAAACACCAAAGAACGAACGATTACAGTCTCATCAATACTCAGGCTGAGTTTCTATTACCGTTGCATTAAGTGGATTTAGACCGAGTACATTGATAGCTACAGCGATGCTTGAGTACTCGATTATACTTGTAATTACACTATGTGCAGAATCCCCAACTACCTAGCGTACCAGCGATTGATTTAATATTCGCTGGCAGTGATGAGAACGCTTGTAATAGAGAATAAAGAGCGTATGAGTAATTTTACCAATTGACGAGCGTACGGATTTTCGCCCATCGTACAGAGCTCTTTTCCGAAGGTGAGAGATTTATAAACAACGAGCGCTATACACTCGTAAACCAAGTACTCCTATAAGAGCTGAATCTCGCGCACCCCGGACCCTCTAGACGGTGTCGTTACTCCCGCGTTACGCGTGAACTCTATCGCTGCTGTGAATTGCGCTCCTCGAAGCCCATTCCGAAATTGAAACCATCGACTGTGTAGCTCGCCCGTACGTATTTGACCGCGTTCGGCATGTGCTCGGGCTGTGACAAGGGATCGATGTAGACACAAATTATCGCTATTACTTATGCATAAAATTGACATTTTTGCTATAGACTCGTGTGTAAGCCTGGTGTCCACACCGCCTTCGACGCCTCGTACTATACATGTCGTCATTCTACATCTACCAGCGTCTATTCAAAATTCGCGCGGGCTCTGAGCTACACTATTAATTAGTCGCCATATATCGTCAGGAACGATGTCACGAGCTGGTCGAAATGATAACCATACAGGTCCTTGCACGAAAGACAGCACGCTCAGAGTCATACCCACATAATCATGTCCTTCGCATGATTCTGTAAGACGTGTGAGAACATCTCGTACACCGCCCTCGAACCATGTCAGATGATCGATACTGTCCAGTGGCTGACGAAAATAAAAATCTGTGTCTCGACCCTGCATTCTAAAGCGTAGAAAATATCGGCTCTGCTCATTGTCGATACCGAAGCGTTCACCAAGAGGCAAAATATCACCTCCCCATATAGCAGTACTTCCACCGCCAGTCTGTCCACCTGCAAGCATAATTAAACCATTTTTAGAATTTTTATTTTATTTTATTTTATTTTTTGTTTGTCGCTAACTATATAATATGTGTATAAATCGTGTAACGTAAGAATTACAAACTTATATTTGCTTCTAATCCTCGAATCCCTTGACTGCACTCGCGAATCGCCGACACATTTCGTAAACCAACTCAATTGTCGGCGGTCTCGGCACAATGAATCGTGCGAAGCGAAAAATGTTTGGGTCCGACTCGTACCCTGTTTTTTTCATTTTACTATTATTATCCCCGTAATTTTTTATTTTTGTCAGCGAAATTGTATTATTAAAAGCTTAACTGAATCCACCGGGTCCTCTTCCTCTTCCTCCTCGTCGTCATCGTCCTCATACTGCTCCTCCTCCTTTTCTTCTTCTTTTTCTTCTTCCTCGTTGTCTGTATTGCTATTGGTATCATCGTTTGAATTGTATTGTCGCGATGGACCTGCGACGGCTCCATCCTGTTCTCTCGCAGGGCCGACCATGAAAAGACCGTTTGTTGGGTTATATCCGCAGAACGGTTGCGTAAAATTTATCGAACGATTCCCTGCAGCGCTATTGCTATCGTTATCCCTGCTATGATCATCTGAATCGGGTCTACCGTCCTCATTGAAATCATAGGTGTCGGATCCCATTTCTTCGTCTTCATACCGTCGAACTATATAAAAATCTCATGAAATAAAGGAAATAAAATAAAAGTAATTAACGCAGTATATTACTTACGTCTTTCACTGAGTATGGGCTGCAAAGCAGGCTCATTCAGTCAACCGCGTCGACGAATAACACGCACCACCGAATCAATAATTATTTGATTATCAAATAATCCAATATTATGCGCATCAACTAAATCGCGCTGATGACACTCGCACAGCATACCGTGAATTTTACGAACAACCGCTTGTGTCGGAAGTTTCCATAGGGTGATCTGTAAATTTCTTCTCTCCCACCGCGAACGCAACGACGGTCTACGCTTCAATATAAACTCTATCAATTTTCTTATCAATGAACGCTTAACCACTCTGACCATGATTGTGTTGTTAGAGTAGTAGTAACCACAGTAAATCAGACAATTAACTAGAGATTTTTCAAAGCGGCTCGCTTTTATATATATTCCTTTAATACGCTCTTCCTCTCTTTCTCTCTCTGCATATACTGCAGCGATGTACTGCATACAACTAACCAACAAGATAGCCGCACACGATCACTTTCAAAAGCAAGACCTAGGGAAATATTTAGCGATGGTGTTGTACTAAGTTATCGAGTTTCGCTGATGAATGTCATATCGTTTTTATCTCATTTCGAGGCACTCGGCCATGAGGAAAATCATCAAATTTCATCGACGAATATTATTTAGTTTTCATGACACATCTTTTCTATATGGCGAGATAGGCGTGTGCACATACGTTTGCGAGAGTATGCAAGAGTTTTGGGATATATTTGTTGTTGCTGTTAATAGGCTGTTGAGAAGAATGCGACAAATATCAAACGATATTGGTGAGCAATTTTCAGTCGTATGATTTGCAGTATCAAAAGAAGAGGCGATGCAACTAGATGGTGGGGGAAATCTGTATAAAACGGAGTATGAACACCACCGATGATTCATTCGAAAAGTTACAGTCTACACGAAAGCAATAATAATAGCAAATAACGGTGCTACGTCTCATGCGATATCGCCATATATAGCGAACCCCGTTATGTACGGTTTAAATGAATCATTTGGTAAAATAATCGTCGCCGGGCTCGAGTTGCGCTCTACGTGTACTCTTACACCAGTGGTAAAAATATTGTCGAATACTTTTACCGGAAAAACACACAGCGCGGACGAGTGGCGAGTGTTTAAAAGTAATTTTTCTAGCGTACAACGATATTTCGAGGCTCATGAGGCTGATGCCGAGAAAATGTGTAATACCCGCATAGAGCACACAACGCATTACACACTTTTAACCTGGTGTTACCAGCACAGAGGTGTCTCATTTGGTAAAATAAGCGATATCGCTAATGAGGAATACGAGAATTAAGAGGAATCTGGAGAATCGAAACGCAAACGCTTCCGAAAATACTCTCCAAACATTGTTCTTCAGCGGCCGACATTTGATATGCTCGTCGAAATAAGTAGAAGAATTCATATTCATATGCAGGCTCTAGAGAGCAAAAGTGAAACGATTCAGCGGTGTATGAACGAGGTGGTATCATATGCCCGTGAAAAGATAGTTGTCAGTGAAACGCCTCGTGCAGCAGCGTATGAGATCATCGGTTCCAAGGAATTCTTTGAATAAGCGCTCGGACTCATCACGACCTTGCTAGCGCCGGAGGATACGGAGCTTATGAAAATCATTTTGTCTGAAATAATTGTGCCGTATCGTGGTCATATCGCTGATCATGCATCGGGTGTTGCGTTGCGAACGCAATCATTCTCCGTATGTGTAGCTATTTGTGATAAAGACACAGTTGTAAATAATTGTATATAGTGTACATTTCGCTCGAAACATTATAAAGTATATACTGAGGTCAGTCGTGAAGAGAGAGAGAGAGAGAGAGAGAGAAAATGTGAGTTATCACAGTCCTAAAACCGAAGCATCAGCAAAGGTCTGCGACAGAAAGAAGACGGAGCTCTCGTCTTTCTTTCATTAACACAGCAGATCATGGAATACGTGCCAATGTCGATTAGCAGCGAAGCAGCAGAGTTTGGTAAGTAAAAAATATAAAATAATATAAAAACCGTGATTTAAAAACATGTAATATTTATTTTTTATTATAAATATAATGTCTTGCAGAGCGAACAGCCCCTGCATATAAACCGACACCGAGGGTTCGTTATTCGTGTTATAGAGAGCGAGAGGAGGATACATACACTGTACAGATAGATCTAGCTTCGGAAATGAAAAGTGTCACACGTGATCCTCATCCGCAGTTGACGTTGGTGGTAGCAGATCATCAACGCTGCCAATTTTGTATGATGAGACGACGCGTATCAGGTAAGACAGTATCGATTATTCTGTAGACGTTGTTTTTATTGACCAGTGCGTTTAATTAAATACTTGTTTCATTCTTTTTTCAGAAGTACACTGTGATGACAACACCCACAGCGAAAAATAATTTAAAAGCAATATCACGAATCATAATACAAATTAATTAATTAATTAATAACAATAAAATAAAATGAACGGTGGAGGAATCTCCGAGCGCGGATTACCGTGTTTGCAGGGCTGTTGCATACGACGATAAATGTGTAAAGTGCTTTCCATAAAATATTGATTAATTTTTTAAAAAATACTTGATCTTACTGTGTCTCTTATTTTTATAGCGTAATAATTAGAGAATTATAATTAAAGTCTCTCTCTCTCTCTCTCTCTCTCTCTCTCTCAGTGAGGGATCATATTCTATATCTTTTACTGCAGAGCAAGCGCTTCGCGAGGAGCACAGCGCCGGGGTGTACATGCTCGAAAACCGCTTTCGTTGCATTCAAAGTGTCGGATACCTGGTTATGATTCATAGGAGGTTGTTATCTTTATTCCCGTGATACTCTCTAGCAGCATCCTTGAGCATTTAATCTGTGTTTGGCATCCTACTTGCAAGCAATAAAAAGCAATATGTATCCGCGATACGGCAATGAGATTTTAAGCGACGCGTTTTGGTGCTGAGTAATGTTCGTCGAGAGTGTGATAAGCGTGTTCCTGCGTACACAGGAAATGTGCGATGTGTACGACGAGCTGGAAGAGCGCCTGCGTAGCGTATATTCAGTGGAACGTCGAGGAAGACCCGTTGAACTTGGCGAATTCTATATCGGAATGTACAGGACATTGTGCCTCGTTTCAATAGAGTTGTCCGCGGCGAAGTGATTTACCCGGACTTTGATGGGTACTGCGAGGTATTGTTCTTAAAGTCCTTCGAAGTTATTACAGCTTCTAAATTCTCGAAGTTCTTGAAGTTTCGAAATTCTCGAAGTTCTTGAAGTTTCGAAATTCTCGAAATTATTGAATGTCGGAAGATATTGAAGTTCTTGGTGTTCTCGAAGTTCTTAAAATTATTTCGAAATTTCGATGTTCTCGGAGTTTTTGAGGATCTTGGAGATCATAGGGTTCTCAATGTTTTAAGCACGTACGATGATCTTGATGATGAACAGTATGGATCTTGCCCATCTGGTGTTGAAGGGTGTCGTTTTTTCACGTACATGGTTGCTTCCTCATAGTTAAAGGAGGAGGACTCTTTGCCCATCCAAGATGACAGCGGCCACATCGTTTCACTCAGGGAGCACGTAGACAACTTGTTATAATAACTAGTACTGATTTGTGCATATTTGAGTTAATGACTTGCAGAATCTTATTTCCAGTTAATAGCTCACCATTTTTCTAGTCAACATAAAATTTGGATTAATATATGATACAGTATTATTTTTCCTGCGAAAACGTATGCTATTTCCATGCGTGGGTGTGCAGGTTTTATTAATCATACCGATAGATGTAAAAATATATATGTATGTTTTCGTTTCTTTCTTTTTTTTTCTATTTATTTTATATAGAGACGAGTACAGTTATGGATAGGGAGGATAAATTTAATGTTCTCGACCAGGGAGTTGTGGGTCTAGAGAAATAATTTTTGTCAACAGGAGATGGTGGTGGGGTGGTAGGACTACGAGGCAGCGGACTAGACGTGGCCAGAGACCTACCTGGGTATTGAGTGGGTGGGGAGATCTCCAAAGTCATGTGCAGGTAGCGACAACTTGGGTACCAAAAAGCGTGCTGTTCCCAAGGATCGTCTTTAATTTTCCAATTTCTCATCACTATTCGACAATGAAAACGCGTTACTTCGTCTTCTTTTGCCGAAAAGAAAAATCCGGCGGAAGCTAATCGAATAGGATCCAACGCGTAGTTTTCGGGCCAAAAGGTGAAACTTTCTAATCGCTTTCTATAATTTTCAAAAGCTGGATACGATAGGGTCAATGAACTTCTTATCGGAGGTCTGTCGTCATGACAGTCGGGGGTCGCGTTCACTCTTACCTCCAATCGAGAGTCGAAACGTTCCTGGTTGCAAGGAAAAGGAATCTTTCGTGGGTTTGTCCTAATGGGTACGTTTCCGCAGGGAATATCTTATACAAATCGGCATTGTTCTTGCCATCTACAGTGATCTTTCATAGGGATATCACCTGCTTCCCAATTTTTAATCATCACCCTACATTCAAAGCAACTAACTTCGTCATCTATTCCAGTATAATAAAACCGTGCCACAGCTAGTTCTGCGGGGTCTGAAGATGTAACTGGCCAATTATGATAGCTGTCTAAACGGATTTGTTCAAACAAAAATTTTCCATGTGGCCCTTTCCTTGACATGATTAAGGTATGAGTATACACAGGATTCGCAATTTATAGTTTAAGAGTAGGAAACGTTATTATTATTATTATTATTATGATTTTTGTTGCAACTGACGCTGTTATTATTAGTCTATGTTACGTCCTCGTATTTAATATTGAATTTTTAAAGAGGATCGCACGGTCGTTGATACGGCCAGCCTCGATTTAACCGGGATTCACCGGTAGGGATGAGGCCGTTTCTAGTATGAATTTATCCTTGGATATTCTGTCGTTGTAAAATATATATATTATAACGTGGTAGAATATTCAGGCTACGTCCTCCTCGCTCGACGGCTACCAGCACGATCGCACAGGGCTGTAGGGGATGATTTTCGTGTTGTATTTTATTCTTTATTTTTTTTTTTTTTCTTGTTTCAGTTTTTTTAATGTATAATGCGATTTATAAAGTGTGTCCCAACAGGGGCGCCGGATTTAATTTTAAAGAAAAAACAAATTTATTTTTTGATCAAGCAAACATTTTTATTTCAACATAAAGAAAAATAGTTCCGATTAACCGTGAAATACAACATCAGGCAAATGGCCACCACGAAACCTCTGGCACAGGGTTATTCTTTTGTTGAAATTTTGAATAACGTCTTCGCATAAATGTGGCTGTATTTCACCAATAACGCGCTGTATTTCCTCTTTAAGATGTTCAACTGTTTCAGGCTTATTCGCATACACCTTTTCCTTAACATAGCCCCAAAAAAAAAGTCCATCGGTGTTAGATCGCACGATCTTGGTGGCCAATGTTGATCGCTAAGTCGAGAAATGACACGGCCTGGAAACTTAGTCTGCAGCAACACCATTGTTTCACGTGTTGTGTGGCAGGTCGCACCGTCTTGTTAGAAAAACATGTCCTCGACATCAATTACATCCAATTCGGGCCACAAAAACTCCGTTAACATTTCGCGATACCGCACTCCATTAACAGTTAGCGCATTTCCAGCCACATTTTCAAAGAAATACGGCCCAATTATTCCGCCAGCCCAAAATGCAGACCAGACAGTTACTCGCAGTGGATGCATTGGTTGGTTGAGTATCACACGAGGATTTTCAGCACCCCAAATCCGACAGTTTTGCTTATTTACGTATCCGTCGGGTTGAAAATGTGCCTCATCTGAAAAAATGATTTTCCTCGAAAAATCCGCATTAATTTGATGATGTTCCAACACCCAATCAGCAAATTCACGGCGCTGCGCATGGTCCCTTCGCTTGATTTCTTCCACCAATTGAACCTTGTACGCATGCAAATGCAGATCTTTTACCAAAATTCGTTGCATAGTGCTACTGGAAATGTTTAATTGTTGACCACGATGCCAAATTGAAGATCCTGGATTCTCGGCCACAGATTCCGTTACTGTGGCTATATTTTCGAGTGACCCACAAGGATGACGACGAACAATGATCTTCTGATCCATCAGCGTAAATTTGATCTGAAATTTTGTAATTAAACGCCTCACTGTCGATTCATTTGGCGCATTATTGCGACCAAAAACTTGACGTAATTGGCGAGCTGTTTTCGCAAAACTTTCACCATTTTTGTAATGTGTTTTTACAATAATTAAACGTTGTCGGTTTGAATACTTCTCCATATTCTTAAATCGCATGGTCTGTACGTGACAATGTAAAAAAAAAATCACCGTACAACTCGTATTAACAATTTCTCGCACGCGTTGAGGATAGTCGGGGCCTTGTAACCATTTCAGACCAGGACTTAATGAATTGCCTACCCTTGTTTGTCAAGGGGATAGCGTATTATTGGGTTAAATTGGAACGTTCCCGATGGACTTCATGGGAGCAATGCAAGGAGGCCTTTCAACAACGCTTTGGTGATCCCGATTTTCAATTTGCGCTGCGAGAGCGAATCCGAACGCGAACGCAGGGAGCAGAGGAACGGGTGGCGGATTTTTTCACCTGCATGTGGAATTTATTCGTTAGAGTGGTACCATCGTTCACAGCGGAGGAGCAGGTAAAGATCACTTTTCGGAACCTGCAGCCTATACTCCAGGTAGCTATAACCCTTACCGTGGCCGGTATTTACCGGTGCCATCCCGACCAGCGATCCGATCAGAGACGGCTCCGATGCCGAGGGTAACCGCGACTAGCACTAACCCGATTTTGCAGGAGCCTGCACCACTGAACGAAAATCCAGGGGCGGCTACAAGCTTTCCGCTTTCCGACAGGCTGGTCATCTGCCATAACTGTGCGATCGCAGGCCATTTTTCCAGGGGATGCACTGTGCGGAAAACGGTTCGCTGCTACCGATGAGAAAAGGAGGGTGAGACGACCCGAACTGCGCACAACTGCACGGGAAACGAGTATGGGAGCCGCCGTTGAGGGGAGAGGCGACTTCCTCGATTCAGAGAAATTCCCAACAGCCAGGCCCGACAGGTCCTGGTTATCTGCCTCGAGATTTTCGGGCGACCACTGCCCGCGTTGGTAGACTGCGGGGCAACTAGCTCCTTCATTAGCATGGAGGGACTGTTGGAGATGGCCAGGCTGGGGTGTTCGCGACGGCCAACACTGGAACATCATAGCACGATCGCAAATGGGCATCAGATTACCTACACGGAGGAAGTGGAATTCAGCGCAACGTTGAAGGATCGTTGCAGTAGACTCACTGCAAGAGTCTATCCCGACCTCCCGGTGCCATTGCTATTGGGCCGCGACTCTCTTTTCCTACTAGGGATTGGAGTGGATCTTAGGAGGCGCAAGTGGTTCTTCAGCGGAGAAACTACAGAGTTCGACTTCGAGCTTCTAGAGGTGATAGAAAATGATAACACAATGATGCCAATTACGGACCTGACAGAGGTTGAAACCGTTCGGTTGGAGGAGTTCCTGTCTATCCAAGTTCCAAAATTGAAATCGGCCCCCGGAGTTACTAACTTGGTAGTCCACCATATCGATGTTGGCGATGCCAGATCCATCAAACAACGATGGTATCCATTCACCCCGGTTATGAGAGAAGCTATGGACCAGGAGGTCGATCGTATGCTGGAGGCGGCTGTAATAGAGCCCTCTACCAGAGAGTGGAGCACTCCAATCGTGATGGCCGCAAAACCAAACGGCACCTTCCGGCTTTATTTCGATTTCCGTAAGATAAACAAGGTCTCTAAAAAGGACGCATACCCCATGCCGTACATGAGCCATATCGTAGATTGTTTGAGGTAGCCAACTGCATTTCTACACTGGACCTTAGTCAGGCCTTCCATTAAATCCCGCTAGATCCAGAGTCACGGGAAATTACGGCATTTACAGTTCCCCATAGGGGACTATTCCAGTTCAAGAGGATGCCGTATGGCTTGGCAACTGCTCCTGCTACATTTCAGCGATTATTAGACTGGGTTATTAGTCCCGATATGCAACCCCATGCATTTGCTTATCTGAACGATATTGTCATTGCAACCGATACTTTTGAGGAGCACCTGGAGTGGCTGAAACGGGTTTTCGAGAAGATCATGGCGGCAGGGTTGCTGATCAACCCTGAGAAATGTGAATTTTGTCGAAAGGAGTTGAAGTACATGGGCTTCTTGATTAACCGCGAGGGGATGTTGGTAGATTCGGATAAAACATCAGCTATCCTTAAGATCCCATTTCTGAGGACAGTTAAACAAGTCCGACAATTCTTGGGAGCTACTTCATGGTACAGACGATTTATTCCCGAGTACGCGAAGGTAGCGGAACCCATTACCAAGCTTACCAGAAAGCGACAGGAATGGTTCTGGGGCCAGGAGCAACAGAGAGCTTTTGACCATCTTAAGAAAACGTTAACGGAGGCACCAGTATAAGCACGTCCTGACTACACCAAAAAGTTTACGCTCCAGACTGATGCAAGCCTAACCGGGTTGGGAGCTGTGCTCACTCAAGAACCGGATGGGGCAGAACACCCTATTGCCTACGCGAGCCGTAGCTTAACCAGTGCGGAGCGTAACTACGATGTTCGGGAGCTGGAGTGCCTGGCGATCCTATGGTCAGTCGAAAAATTTAAACCCTATCTGAATGGGTATCGTTTTACAGTCATCACCGATCACGCGAGTTTGAAGTGGTTATTGTCTCAGAAGGAACCCAAGGGGAGAGTAGCCTGATAGACATGGAAGCTGATGAATTCAGATTTCGATGTATTACATCGGAAGGGCTCACAAAATCAACTGCCCGATGCTCTGTCCCGAATGTTTGAATCTACTCCTCCTGGGAACGATACCGAAGAAGATGACTGGCCTAACGTGGCAGGACTGCCATCCCAAGATTCTGTTAACGTGTTACTCACACTGCCACCCGGCGAGAGAGACCCCTGGTATGAGACACGAATCAAAGACGTATGGAAGAATCCAGCCCGTTATGACGACTGGAAAATCAGGGATGAGAAATTATTCCTGCAACGGAGAATGTCCCGTCTAGACTCGCCGGATACTGTCTGGAAACTTATGGTCCCGCGACACCAGAGACCAGCTATTCTCTATGAGAACCACGATGTCTTTCAAGCGGGTCATCTGGGGATTGACAAGACCTTCAAGAGGATAGTAAGTTCGTATTATTGGCCTGGCTTGTACCGAGACGTCACTGGATACGTACAACGCTGTGACACCTGTCAGCGTACGAAGTCTCGACAGGGGCCACCGATGGGACTGATGGGCCGTAGGGTTATTGAGGAACCTTGGACCGTAGTGACACTAGACATCATGGGACGCTTTTCACCCAGTCGGTCCGGGTTTGCCTATATTCTGGTAATTCAAGACTTATTCACCAAGTGGGTGGAGTGTTGTCCGTTAAGAAAGGCTACTGGAAAGAAGATCAGGGAAGCATTAGAGGAGCTGGGGTTTTCCCGGTGAAGGGGTCCGGAAGTGCTCCTGACGGATAACGGGACGGAGTTTGTTAACATCAACCCACGACAGGTAGTGGCCGAGTATGGTATTTTCCATACTACTACTCCACCATACCATCCTCAGGTCTACCCCGTGGAGCGGGTGAACAGGATCCTCAAAACCATGATAGTAGCGTTCTTGGAAAATGATCACAGGGAGTGGGACCTGCATTTGGCCGAGTTTCGCTTCGCATATAACACCACCTACCACTCCTCTATAGACACTAGTCCCGCGTTCTTGACTTTTGGTCGAATGCCGCGTCCTCACCAGTTCTACCGGAGGATACCGGGGAAAAAGGAGGTAAGGGCAACCGACCCAAATAGTTGGTCGGCCCGGATGAACAATTTACAACCCCTCAGGGATAAGGTGCAACTTGATCTCGAGGAAGCCTACCGGAGGCAGTCTCTTCAGTACAACAAACGTCGAAGTCCTGCCACCTTTAAAGTGGGGGATAAAGTGCTGCGTCGACAGCGGGTACTGTCCTCGGCTTCGCAGAATGTGGCGGCCAAACTGGCTCCCAAGTTTCAGGGGCCATATTGTATCAGTCGAGTTCTGTCACCTAGGGTTTATGAGCTGAAAGATCAGGAGGGGGGCATAGTTCGGAAGGTTTCGATTGACGACTTAAAGCCTCATCGGTCCCGTATCTCACTTGATATTTTAGATGGACCCCCTGTGGTAGATACGTCATCGAACAGAATAAATAAACATTAAAGAAGGCCTCTAAAAACTTGCGGTGTCGGTTTTGGTTATTGAGTAGGGACCTCCCACTTCCTTGCATGCTTCTCCTGGGTCCCGGTTATAGGAATCCGAGGGCATGGGTGGATACCCCTTTTGTTGGTGGTGGTACCGGAATGACGGCCACAACCGCGAGGAGCGGGAATTAAGAGTGGACCGCCATGGAACAGACCCATACAATCCTACGAGATCGTGGGGTACCAAGGTCGGACGTGTGACCGGAATTTGACTTATCAAAAACCGGAGGGAAGAAAGACGAGTTTTCCGGCCGAGGGCGGCCGTGTCTAAGGGGGGGAGTGTTGTAACGTGGCAGAATATTCAGGCTACGTCCTCCTCGCTCGACGGCTACCAGCACGATCGCACAGGGCTGTAGGGGATGATTTTCGTATTGTATTTTATTCTTTATTTTATTTTTTTTTATTTTTTTATTTTTTTTTAATATATAATGCGATGTATACGACCGAGGGACAGAGATAGAGTACGAAAAAGAGGAGAGCAACACATGCAACAACTGAAGGCTTCGGGATTCGGCCTTTTATCTGGACCGATATTTCGCATCTTTCCCTGTCGGGATATATCGTTGTCCCGCGCGACGTACCAAATGATACGCGGCTTTCTATCCTCAGCCGCCGTCGACCCACGGAAATCTATATATCTCAGGGGGTCATCTGTTGGACTACGCAACGCTGGTATCGTCTGTCGCTAATTAATACATCATCCAGCTGAGGCGCTAGTCGCGGTCATCGTGCAACACAGGCTCCCCTATTAACCGGGTTTGGCGGGTTAAGTGGGGATCATAGTTGACAGGCACGCGTGCTGGCAGGACCTCAGAGCTTTTTCCCGGTAACGTTGAGCGAACAAGACGTAGCACATACTGTATCTGTGTCCCGCACTACTTTTTGGCATCACGCAAACTATTATCGAGGCGAGGAAGATTAGCGTTGTCTCTCTCGACCACAAGGCGGAAAACGAGCATCTTACTATCCGCCACTGTACGAAAGGAAATCAAGGAGAGAATCTTTCGACGTCCTTTCGAGATTTCTCGGACTACGAGAACATTGCATCGTCATCGTCCCGGTGAGCTCTCTTCCCTTCTACGGTCTTTCACTATTATTTTATTATTTTATCATTCAATTTGTTGTCTATTAATTTCTTCGAGCTTGGTCACACCTGCGACTCTGGTACACCGCGTACAGAGTATTAATTTGTATCGGGAACCGCGGCGTCTATAGAGTGTAACTTCGAGATCATGTAACTGGTAGAAACCGGGAGAAAGTCACTGTATTATTCAATGGTGTTTTGAGGACGGTTAAACCGTGCGCGCGTTAGGCCATTATCCCGGAGTGTTTTGAATTTGTTAGTTGGTTTGTGTGGGATCTGAACGGGATAGACCGCGTCGCGGATTTTACCTAATAATTGACTTAGATTTATATGACTTAGTTTATTTCTTTTTGATTTATCTTATTGCCTTGGACTGCTTGGCGTTAACGCCTTGGTTTGAATTAGACTGACGTACCGTAATTAAATATACTTTATTTATTCTATTTATTTGTTCTTCTCTTATTCTATCTAACAGTACTTTATTATTTTTCGTTTTGCATTTGGAAGTAGTGCGAGTTCGGCCGTCGTCTCGTCTGTTGTACTTGGTCTTGAGGGACTTGTACGGTCGGTAGCGTATCTCACTTTGTTAAACTGTTTGTTGCTTTTATTAGTTCGGTTATTATTGTTAGTATTGTTTATTAGTCTTATTATCGTTATTTCGGAGGTCGGTCATTTAATTGGGGCTTTCTCATTTTCTTTTTATATATTTGGGGGTTTATTAATCATTCTTCGTTCTCGACTTATTAGCCGTTGCTTGCCTATGATTCTCGGGCTAGGAGATTCGAACTTGTCGAAGCTCGCGTACGTGACCTCCCGACGTCCCGTTGTTATGGTTTTTTGGATGTATGTGGGATTAGCTCGGGATAGGCCGTATCGCGAACTGTGCGTTGAGACAACCGAATATTTGACTTTGTCGATGCTCTTTGTTCGAAATTCGTAACGAGCGTGATAAGCTATACAACATCTACAGTGTATGAGAGAGAGAGAGAGAGAGAGAGAGAGAGAGAGAACGGGATAACTGGTACCGCTGAATTAAAGATTAAAAGTAAGATACCTAACTAGGTTTAGAAAATTGTTAAAAAGAAGGACTAATTTTACGGGACATTTTATTTAAATTCTAAATCGATGTTTATTGAAAATTAATATTTGTTCGCCAGAAATAAAGAGGTTTGTAAGTCCCGTACCTGCTATTGTTGTCGAAGTTATTTATCGGTGTTATTTTATTAATTTGACTTTGGTTATTGTCATGGTGTTGTGCCTTTATTGACGATATTTTATTAACTGTTTTTATTCATTGATTTTTTATGACTTATTTTAATTAGTTGATTTCATTTGCCTTTTATTCGAGAATAATTCTTGGCTTGACCGTCCGAACTACCCACTCTGCCTCGAACAGCTGTAGCTAGCCTGGGTTAAATCTGGCCGAACATCTTGTTATTTTTCCTTCCCGCGCGTAAGCGCCTGGCGCCCATCTCGAAAGAGTAAATTAAAGGAAGGAAAAATAGCTTGGGCCAGCTATAAGTAACGCGGTCCGTTGAGGCAGAAATTTACGTTACAATATATATATGAAGACAATTTGAAATGTTTCTACTCACCGATGGTTGTCATCTATGGTGTATGGTACATGGCTGCTAACTGCGTGAGCGGAAGGGCGTAGCGGGTAGTAAATTCAGTCGATGGTGACTACAGGTATGCCGGCCCAGAATTGGTCGAGAATAATCAGGTCCTCGAAGTCGGGAGTGTCGGTGTATTTGACGAGTCCGCGAGGACTGATGAGGGTCCAATGGAACACGACGGCCTCCTTATTGATAGAACGCTTGAATGTACCGCAATAAGATTTGTCGGATGTAATTCGCGGCAGCGATCGCACGTTAGAAACTTTTATGTTCTGGAAAGGATTTTCCTCGATTTCCCTCGCGATAGAGGAGATAGCACTCTTTTTCAACGGTATGCCAAGGGCAAGTGAACAATTGTCTATTTCGGTGTATTTTGCTGCAGAATAACTTTCATTATCTAATATTCTTCTGAATACGAGGTCTGTTCAAAAAGTATCGCGAATTTCGAATTTCCGCGGGCTACGTATATTCGATTTTCGATTTTCTTGTGGCGTTAGGTTGGTACTCATGTCCCTCACTTATGCTGACAAAGTCGGCCATTTTTAATGTTTAGTTAATTGTTGACAGCTATTTTGGTTGGACGTGTTTTGGTTTGTCTTCGATTTTTGCCTATTCCAAAAAATGGATCAAAGAATCTGTATCAAATTTTGTGTGAAAAACAAAATTAAGTGCGCGGACGCATTCCGAATGTTGACTGTGGCATATAGTGAAGCTACCTTGGACCAAAGTAACGTTTATCGGTGGTACAAAATATTCTGAAGGGCCGAGAAGATGCGAACAACGAAAAGCGTGCCGGATGCCCGAGCACATCAACAACAGACGAAAACATTGATGAAGTGAAGAAAATAATATTGGCCAATCGTCGAATCACCGTTAGAGAAGTGTTGAGGAATTGCAGATTCCTCAGCAGAATTGCTGAGGACCTAAACATATCGATTGGCTCGTGCTATTCGATTTTTACCAATGATTTGGGCATGAGACGCGTCGCCGCGAAATTCGTGCCAAAATTGCTCAATTTCGAGCAAAAACAGTGTTGCGTTAACATTGCTAAGGAGCTGTTGGACTCGGTCCGCGATGACCCAAATTTGCTCCGGAGGATCATAACTGGTGACGAATCATGAGTTTATGGTTATGACGTGGAAACCAAAGCTCAATCATCGCAATGGAAGCTGCCGCATGAGCTAAGACCGAAAAAAGCGCGCCAAGTTCGGTCAAATGTGAAAGTTTTGCTCACAGTTTTCTTCGATTGCAGGGGCGTGGTGCATCATGAGTTCTTGCTACAGGGTCGTACAGTCAATAAGGAATATTACCTACAAGTTAGGCGCAATTTGCGCGAAGCAATCCGCCAGAAACGCCCGGATTTGTGGAAGAACAAAAATTGGCTTTTGCACCATGATAACGCCCCTGCTCACACATCGTTGCTTGTGCGCGAATTTTTGGCCAAAAAAACATTCTAATGATGCCGCAGCCACCGTATTCCCCAGACCTGGCCCCCTGTGACTTTATCTGTTCCCAAAACTGAAGAGGCCCATGAAAGGACGACGCTACGCCACGATTGAAGCGATAAAGACGGCATCGAAGGAGGAGCTGAACAAGATCATAAAAAATGATTTTTTTAAGTGCTTTGAGGATTGGGAAAAACATTGGCATAAATGTATTATATCCGAGGGGAATTACTTTGAAGGGGACAAAATAGATATTAATGAATAAATAAATACTTTTTGAAAAAACACAAAATTCGCGATACTTTTTGATCAGACCTCGTATAGCGAAGAAACGGCGTATAGCCTTTCTACGTCCACCTCTATGTCTGCCCATGTGAGAGAATAGGATGAAAAATAGATGGTTGAGGAAGGGTTATTTGAACGCTGTACCGCTGATGCAAGCGAAACGGCGAGTTGCTTATTGGTCTAACTTATGAATGTAGTCGAAAGGGTAGCGCGTGCCGGTGGAGGCGCGACACTACAATAGATGAATGTGTGAAAGCGAAACTAGTGGTCGCTCGAGAGTGTAAATCGAGAATATCACGAGAAATTAAATGGAACGATTAAATGATGCAAAACGTTGAAATGTATTTAAAAGGAGCAAATAGCTTTTGAAGTGGATAGGTCGCGAAATAAATTTAACACTGATATAATTTTAGTATAATTATTTGAACTCACACTTATATGGTTTACACTTATGTTAGTCACAATGTTCTTTTTATAATTTTAAGTTACGAATTAAAACCGTGTCGAATTCGTGTCAGTCCGTTATGACCGCCTCGGATTCTACTTCTACGAGGATACAACAACGGGATATAAAAGTTCGTCGTAACGTTAAACCTTAAAGACCGATTGTCTAAGGTGGTGTCCAAGATTTTACTGAATTGTAACTCGCTTACTAATTAATGATCAAAGATTGAAGATGATTAATAGTGAATCGTGAATTAATTAATTCTACCGCGCGCTCTTGGCCCCGCGTATATACATATATGCCGCCGGGTGCCGCACGCTAACGTGGGGGTCGTGTCATTTTGGCGTGTGTCCTCCGTCCTATGCGTCCTGTATCTTCGGACAAAGGCGACCGCCATATAAGGCAATGCTTACAGTGATCTAATTGTTCATGGTATCGTGGACAAACACTTCTTAGAATTAAATAGTTTTGCGTCGCAGATTTAGCTAAGGTACTATGCATCGATACATTCCAACGTTACGATTCAACGTCTACTATAAACAATACACAGTTTCGCGTCGCAGGTTTAGCCAATCTTCTACGCATTGATACATTTTAGAGTTAACATCATGATTCTTATTTTAATTATACTGGTTACATTTATTTCCTGCTTGAACAAGAGGCCATCGCGTACGTATGTATAAATGTAATATGTTGTCTCTCTCTAGCAACAGCATTGCTAGGGCATGGCATGAATATTCAGGGGATGGACAGGTTGGAGTGTCTAGCTGGCGTCTTCTTCAAGTGGTTACAGGTGGTTCTTTACTATGTCGTTTTAAGCGAATGCCAACCACTCGGCATCCACGCATTGTATTTTATATTTGGAATATGTAAAATATGAAAATAAATTTAGTATAATTATTAATTTATTAAATTGAAACTCCAATATATGTATATTTCTAACATTAATATTTTTTATAATGAACAAGTTCAAACAGAGTATTACATAATCATTATTAATTGAACGAGGTATAGTGAAGTAAATTACGTAATAGCGAATCGTATATGACCAAGGAAATGACCTATCCTAATAGTTCTGTCTCTCTTCCTTACGCACGTATAGCATGTACCACTCGGTCAGCTGTTTTGTACTCACTCGCCTTCGCACTCGTGAGGAGACACAGGACATAACATCTATAAAAAAAAAAATTTCAATGTTTAATTATGAGTATTGAATTATCAATTAATTCCCACGAGACTAGGCTATCTCATATGACGCAACTATTGTTATGACATGATTATCATTACTGTCATCATATTATAGTACTATCTATCAAAATTTATTTTTATAATCAATACTATCATCATATTACTATCGTACTATTAAAATATTGTTATTATTATTATTATTACGTACTTTTTATTAACTTTACTTCTGTTTTTCTTTTGTACGTTACCCCTTTAATAATTTTGTTGCAATTTTTCGAATCCGGTCGTGGTAATTCCCAGAGTTTTCCAGTCCGTCCTTAAAGTAAAAAGTCCAGTTTGTTTACTTTGGAATACTACTGCGTTCTAGGGTCTATGTTTGATCTACTGAAAAGCCAGGCCTTTCCTCAATAGTAATACTTCCACACGGTTGGTCTAAGTGAAATAGCATATTTCCCAAATTTATACATGATTCTTGTTATTAATATTCTTATCGTTACTTATTAAGGAAGCATATATCGATTATTAATTAGAGTATAAATATATGTATATTTTTTTTTTCTTTTTTTTTCATTTGTTAATTTATTATTCTTTTGAATGCAACTTAATACTACCATATAGGTGTGACTGATTAATTTTATAGCAATGCAAATCTTTATTGTTCTTAGTTTTGTTAATATAGCGTTAATACTCTACTAATTGAATAAATATTCCTTATTGAACCTTATTATTCCTGAATCGATTTTAATTTAATTTAGCCCTTTTTTAAATTTATTTTATCAGGAGTACAAATTGAAAATGCGGGATTTTTTTCTATTTTTGAACGTTTATTCTGAAGAAATGGTAACAAATGAATTATTCAAAGTATTGTCCATCGCTAGCCACAACTTTTTCCCATCTTTCTGGCAATTTACGGATACCGTCGCGAAAAAATTCGGCCGGCTTGGCTGCTATCCAGTCATCGACCCATTTTTGGGCTTCTTCGTAAGAATGGAAGCGCTGGTCAGCTAGGCCATGTGTCATCGATCGGAAAAGGTGGTAATCGGAAGGAGCAATATCTGGGCTATACGGCGGGTGGGGTAAGACTTCCCATTTCAGCGTTTGTAGGTATGTTTTGACCGGCGCTGCAACATGTGGCCGAGCGTTGTCATGTTGCAAAATTACTTTGTCGTGTCTTTGCTCGTATTGTGGCCGTTTTTCTTTGAGTGCGCGGCTCAAACGCATCAATTGAGTTCGGTATAGTGCTCCTGTGATGGTTTCGTTCGATTTCAATAGCTCATAATACACCACACCCAGCTGGTCCCACCAAATACAGAGCATGAGCTTGGCGCCGTGAATATTTGGTTTGGCCGTCGATGATGATGCATGGCCGGGGTAACCATATGATTTTTTGCGCTTCGGGTTATCGTAATGGATCCACTTTTCATCACCAGTGACAATGCGATGCAAAAAACCCTTCCGTTTTTGCCGTTCGAGCAGCAGTTCGCATGCAAAAAAACGGCGCTCGACGTCTCTCGGCTTCAGCTCATACGGCACCCAATGTCCTTGCTTTTGGATCATTCCGAGGGCTTTTATACGATGGGAAATGGCTTGTTGTGTCACTCCCAATGAATCTGCGAGCTCTTGTTGAGTTTGACACGAGTCTTCATTGAGTATTGCCTCCAATTCAGCATTCTCAAACTTTTTCACTTGGCCCGGCCGCTCTTTGTCCTCAACGTCAAAATCACCACTTCTAAACCGCACAAACCATCTCTCGCACGTTGAAACCGATGGAACATGACTCGGATAAGCCTCGGAGACCAATCGATGTGCTTCAGCAGCACTTTTCTTCAAATTAAAGAAGTAAATTAAAACTTCCCGCAAATGCTGTTTTGTTGGCACGAAACTCGACATATTGAGAGCTCAAAAAAACTATGAATTTGACACTGCGACAAATTGACACATACTGAAAATTAAAGCTATAAGACGTAGCTTTGACATGAACATAGTCACAGTACTGCCTGATGCGTATAGCGTTAGTAACGCCATCTGTTATCAAACCCGCATTTTCAATTTGTACCCCTGATATTTTGTTCTATTTTATTTTATTTTATTGTCTCTTTCTATAGCAACAATCACTAAAAATAGAATCTATAATGGAATTTTTTATTTCCTTAATCTATTTCAATGCACTATCACGTCTCTTTTTGGAAGTTTAATACGCACATTGCCTTTTGTTAATATAGCTGTTTTTTCATGTGGACCAGAGTAGTGGTCACCAAGTTTTCCAGGTTTAGGTCCTTTTAACAAAAATACTGGTTCGCCGATTTTAAATTCAATTGGATTTATTTTGCGATCTTGATATTGTTTCAATTTTTCTTTAGATTTCATCAAATTTTGTCGACCAGTTTCTTGTATGTCGTGAATTTGCGTGACTAATTAGGTTAAATAGTCGTCGTATATAGCAATTTTCTCCATATCCGATGGTGACATCCCAAAGGGGACTCGGGCTATTTTTCCGAACACCATTTCATAGGGTGTGTGCTTGGTACCTTCGTGTACATTTGTATTGTAATTATAAATAGCCATTTCAATCCATTCGTCCCAATCGTTTTGCTTCGTTGTAAATTGCTTGAGATATTCCCCAAGTGCGTGATGAGACCTTCCTAATGATCCGTTGGATTGGGGGTAAAAAGCGGTGGTTCTAACTTTCTGAATTTTAAACAACTTCGCTATTTGCTTTAGAAATTTACTTAAAAAGTTGCTACCTTGGTTAGTAAGCACTGCCTTAGGCGATCCAAAATAACAAATGAAATGTTTGACAAATTTTTCGGCACTAGTTACTGCTTTTGCATTAGGTATAGGAATAGCCACAAAATATTTTGTTAATTGATCTTGAATGGTTAATATATACAAATTCTCTTGCTTGGTTTTCTGTAAAGAACCTACTATGTCCATAGCAATTTTATCAAAAGCGATGGCACGAGTATCCGTAATGATCATTGGCTGTTTAGTTTTTACGCGAACTAGTTTTCTTAATTGACATTGTAAACATCGTTGAATATATAATTGAACGTCAGCTTTGAGATTTTTTCAGTAATATTCGTGACGGATTCTACTGTATGTTTTGCTGACACCTCTGTGTCCGCCTGTGAAGAGTGCATCTCCTCAATAATTTTTATCTGATCTTCTACGAGGGGTTGTCTAACTAGCCCGTTACAAATAATAACTTTTACTTCACACTGTGCAAAAATTAATCGTATTTGTGTGTGTGATAACATTTTCCCAAGGTATATTCAAGATAAAATCTGATTTTGCGATACTAATAGTATGGAGCGATAATTTGTCGATTAAATGTCGAGCATTTTTCAATGTTTCTACTATGTTTCCTAAGATTAATGTGGGTCCTTCACCGGAACCGTTGGTGATTGGTAGGGCTATATTGAATCTATTACTTCATTTTGCAATTGATTGAGGCTTTTTTAACTTGAAATTTTTAAATGTGAAAAATCGTTAGAATCGCGGAGTGTTATCGTTCCTCTATCAATAGGTTCACATTTGGTAGAAACAAAATAAACCAGGTTATCTCGACGAGTATGGAATAAATCGGGTGATTGTTTAATGTTGGAGGTTATAATCCTTCCTTTGGGAAGCTCACGAGCGGTAGATGTGTTTGATAATCTAATTTTTGTTGCTTCGAGTTCGACTTCTTCGTCGCTCGAGGACTCGGTATCGCTTACTTCGAGAGGCTTAGGCGTACGTTTTCTCTGGACTAGCATGCTTTATTTGTTTCGTGGGTTATTAACGTCGAGTATAATTTTATCGGTCGAGTCTTCGTGGCTAGAATGGGTATTGCTTGTAAATGTTTCCGAATATACTATAGGCTCAGGAGTACATGGATTATTTACCGAAATATTAGGTAAATCCACCTCGTCTTCTATACGCGCCTGAAATCTTTCGTGGTCGCATGATATTTCGAGTGACCCATGTTGAAAAATAAATTTCGTAGGATGCTCATCAGAGTCAACAGATTCCCGATCCCAATTACATTCCTCTATTTCATAATTGCATAATGTATGATCCTGGTAATTTTCCATAATATCCTCATCATTGTCAGGTTGGTCTTCTAATAATCGAGTTACCTTTGCATCCGTCAGTTGATGCTTAGGCTTCGTACGATTGCCAGTTACGGGATTTATTTGAATAATGAAATTACCATCATTCGCTGTTGTTTCTTCAACTGGATTTCTCGAAAGTGCATCAGCAATAACATTAGTCTTCCCGGCTTTATATACTACATCGTATTCGTATTGTGCGAGTTTTAGTCTCCAACGCAAAATGTTTTAAATACCGTCCGTTGCCCGTTGAAACCATAGCAGTGATTTATGGTCGGTTACTACTGTAAAATAATGCCCATATAAATACGGCCGAAAATGAAGTATTGAAAATATTATAGCTAATGCTTCCATTTTATACGTATCGTATCTATCTTCTACCTCACTCAAAGCTCTAGAGGCATAGGCGCATGGATGGTCGTTATTAATTTCTCCTTGTGAGAGCATGCTACCGATAGCATAACCCGACGCGTCCGTAGTTAAAATGAACGGCTTAGAAAAATCAGGATATTGCAAGACTGGAGCTGTACACAGTTTTCCCTTCAATATTTCAAATGACTCCTGTTGTTCAAGTCCCCATTCGAATTTATTTTCTTTACGTAAGAGAGATGTCAGGGGTTTTGTGATCTTGGCGTATCCTTCTATAAACCGCCTACAATAATCCGTCAGTCCCAAGAATTGTCGAATATTTTCAATATTTTTAAGCACGGGGTATTCATGTACTGCTTCCAATTTCTTAGGGTCGGGACGAACTCCATTGTTCCCGATTATGTGTCCCAGATACGTGACTTCCCCTTTTAAAAATTCGTATTTATCCGGTTGCAATTTTAAATTCGCGGCTTCTAATCGTTTAATCAATTCGCGATATATATACTCATGTTCTTCGAGACTGCGAGCATAAGTAACAATGTCGTCCAAATAAACAAATACGCCTTTCCCGAGGATCCCACTCAACGTGAGGCCCATGGCTCTTTGAAATGTAGGAGGGGCGTTCCGTAGCCCGAATGGCATTCTAACGAACTCATAATGACTACGTGGTATAGTGAAGGCCGTTTTATGACGATTTTCAGCTGAAACTTCAATTTGATGGAATCCCGACGCTAGGTCAAAAACTAAAAATACTGTCTGCCTCCTAATTAGTCTAATATATCATTAATATTTGGTATGGGATACGCATCAGCGACTGTCTTTCCATACAGTGATCGGTAGTCGAATACTACTCTTAATTTTTAATGACCTTGAGAGTCGGCTTTCTTAGGTACCACCCATACCGGGCAATTGTATGGTGAGGTGGAGGGTATGATTACTCCCATTCCGAGAATATCTTCAATTTGTTTCCCGAATTCCTCTTTAGTGCACTCAGGCCACCGATCGCCTCGCGTATTTATAGGAAAATCGTCTATTGTAGGAATTCGATGTTCCAATATAGTAGTACACGGCAACATATCTCCCGGTACTTGATATAAATGGGAGCTTTCTTTTAAAAGGGTTTCAATACTTTTCCTCTCTTCTTTACTTAATTCGTCGAGTCTTAATAATTCTTTGATTTGATCAAATCGATCGTGCATTACAGCTTCAGATATCGCGTAACACAATTTTTCGCGTATTGTAACGGAACGCCATCACGGCGCTCCGCTACCATAATAAAACCATAATCACCACCCACACATCTAGCCTACGCAAGACGAAAAGAACGCCAGTGGGACTAGGACAACATAACATGAGAATAGGTACACACCGCCAAGCAAAAGTACCCACCCTAAATCAGCATGGCGTCCTATACAAACCCCACCTAGACACAAAATTTATTATCAAAACAAACAGAGCTCGCAAGAAGCTCGCACAAAAAGAAGAGGGGCCGGCCCGATCAGCACGCTACAAACCCAAGCTCAAGCGTAGTACACCCCGCCCAGTAGGAAGCAGGCGGAACGACACATAACAACAAACGCCTTACACAGCTAGGAAGACATAGCCCGCTTCACCCGTTCAAGCCAACCACACCACACCTACACGATGCGCAGAGAACGCCACGATACGGCGAGATTATAAAAGAATTTGTGGAACTCTAGAGATTCCACAAACTTTCAAGAGTAAAACGACACGGGGATTTCACATGAAACCTCACCACATGCCCCCACTCAATGATCAAACATTAATAACAAAATAAAGGAACAAAACGAACCTAAACAGTACAACAAACAATTAACAAATCAATACTAGGGCAAGCCCTAACCGGATAGAATACTCTATAACAAAATAACACAAAAACCAGGAAAAGACAGCTAGAAAACACGTGGTAAAACACCAAACTCACAATTATTAAACAAATCTAGCGCAAACCAAATCAGAACGTAAACCAGGAAATACATACGAAACATCAGCAAAACCACACATAAAAATAAGTAGCTAAAACATGCATTAAACAATAAAAAGCTCTCAGGAAAAGTTTGAACCTCCTGCGGGTAGCAATTTAACACAGGCCAACAAATTCAACCTCGCTAGAACCGCGGTTCAAACCCAGAGAAGACAAAGCCCGGCTAAATATAGAAATAACGGTATACCGATACACCACCCCGCACCTCCTTCAATTAGTGATTGAAGGGCGACTAACATCACGTGACATACCCAAAAACAGCCCCTCGGGGCCCATCCACTAAACTAAATAAACCACGACCGGACAAGCCTCGAGGCTCTTGTTGAAAATCTGTTCTTCAAGACGAAGCGCTGCCCGACAGCCACAATAAATTCATTTTTAACTCAGAATGTAACACTAAAAGCAGGCTTTCGATCAAACGATTCCCCTGCATCGCGCCTTGGCCATCGTTTGACCGAACGCAGCTATCTCGATAAAGACTAACAGTTTGGGAAAAAATCTTGTCAGAAAAAGTATTCATTCTCTCAATCGATTCCCTGGCATCGCGTCCTGGCCGTCGGTTGAGTGAACGAATTATATAGGATACACTGCGAGGAAAGGGCTCCCCTGCATTGCGCCTTGGCCGCCCCCAATCGCAGCGTTAGGGCACTCTGCATTAACGTGTCCCCACGCATAGCGCCGTGGCTACTCGTCTTCTGCAGAGTGGAGAAGCACGTGTGTCTCCAGGTTTAGGGAGTGACATCCCGGCTTGTTGCACCACGCGCCACCGATTCGTAGGGTGTACCTGCGTGGGTGGCACCACGACAGGGCCAGCACCAACTACCTCCTGTGACGAACGAATACCCAGGCCAATTGCATCAATTAAAAAACCTAATTGTAAAGCCCCTAAGGCGCAATAAGGTGGCTTAATTGAGAGCAACTAAAGGCTCCAGTATCCGGGGTATAGGAAGAGCTAGTTGGTCAAGCTGCGAACCCGGTATCGGTTGCGAACAGCGAGCTATAGAGAGGGATCCAAAACAATAACAAAGACGAGTAGAGATAGATAGTTAGATTCCACTCCTTCCCCCCTCGCACCACACTCGAGTCGCTACTATACACTCACTGCGTAACCATCAGGAAGGCGTAGCCTTGCACGGCGGATCATGCGTACGGGCGTCTACCAAACAATAACACCCTCTAGCACGACAACTAGCTAGATGTCCAATGATTAAAAACAAGGCCGACCAGTACTTCTAACGAAGGTACCAAGGAACGCCCCGTATGAGGACTAAGCCGGCAACAAATAAAGATAGGCCACACACACCATACGCCTCACATAGAGACACGCGAAGCTCTGATTCAATCAATCATATCCTAGAACTTCAAAATTCAAAAATACAAATTCTTTAGATAAATTGAGTGTAAAGCTCCGTGCAAGTGATATCTAATCACTTCACGAATGGTAGAATCGAACCCGAATTGAGACTGGAAATAATTCCATTTACGTAGTTTTAGAACAATGCGTTTAAGCAAACGCGACAACCCAGATAGGAAAACAAATTGAGTGTTAAGCTCCGTGCAAGTGGTGTCTAATCACTTCACGAATGGTAGAATCGAACCCGAATTGAGACTGGAAATCATTCCATTTACGTAGTTTTAGAATAATGCGTTTAAGCGAACGCGACAACCCATATAGGAAAATAAATTGAGTGTTAAGCTCCGTGCAAGTGGTGTCTAATCACTTCACGAATAGTAGAATCAATCCCGAATTTAGACTGGAAATCATTCCATTTACGTAATTTAAGAAAAGTGCGTTTAAGCAAACGCGACAACCCATTTAGAAAAATAAATTGAGTGTTAAGCTCCGTGCAAGTGATCTCTAATCACTTCACGAATGGTAGAATCAAAACCCGAATCGAGACTGGAAACTATTCCATTTATTATAGAGTCAAAAACCCAGACACACCTAGAGGAAGCAATTCCACATGCGTAGCCTGTAGGAAAAATTCTGTAAGCAAACGTAAGGATCGTACAACCAACAAGATCATCCCACCAACATCCCTCCTACCCTGTCTGAACTAACCAACAATCAAAGTATCAAATAAATTCCGTGCCCTCAGCACCATAAACAAAAGAAAGATTACCCAATCAGTCAAAGGACCAATGATGAGAGGGTAACAAAATCGCCGGTCTCACGAGGACTCATGCGATACGATAAAAACCTAAACTGAGGTCTCACAAACAACAACAATAAAAAACAATAACCAGATAAATTGATCACATATTCCTAAAAACACAGACATTCCTCACTCCATCTAGCCCAGAGCACGAACCGGTTTCGAGCTAACTCCCTCTTCCCCACGATCTCGAAGGAAACCGCTCGAAACAAAAGTAAAAACTACGCGATTTAACGCCACCTCATGATAAGACGCGTTCAACAACCTAAGCTTAAAAGTGTGTAGAAATCGCGAAACGTTTCATTGGCGCCCAACGTGGGGCTGGATAGCAAGAGAGAAGAACCAAGAGCGAAGAGAGAAAAGAGAAGAACTCTCCAAGAAAAATAAAATAAAAATCTGCATAACTCAAATTAATTAGTATGGATCCAGGCAAGGAAACCACGTTTGGAGACATCCCAACACCGACAACAAATACACAAACAACGCGAACAGTAGGAATGGACGACTCCATAATTCCGACAATGGCACAGTCATTAGCGATGTCTCAAGCACTACGAGGAAGTACGCCGATAAATATACCACCCCTCTCCGAAGCTTTTCCAAACGCGACAAGTTCACGAATTAATACGGAAAGAAGACAACAACTGCATCCCTTAGCAGCCCAGAATTACAACACTCGAAATGTAACCACAAATTCCACAGGATACCCTGCTCCACCTACAATAAGCCCTGCACCCCATGAGGCAGTGCAGCAACTCGCGATGCAGTCACTTCTGGCAATCTTTGAAGAAATGCAGCAAAAACAAGCATCAGAGAGCTCAATACAAGAGCAACGTTTCCGCGCACTAGACCAGAACCTCTCAAGAAAGATAGAATCCATACAGGACTACGTAACACAATCCATAGAAATGTTACAGGACGAAGTCCACGAAATATCGAGAAGAAGAGATGTGACTCCTCGGATGAATTCAACCTTCATAAATACCCAAAGAAACCAACAGGAACCCACAATAAATGTGAGCGAAGAAGACGTAAACACCTTAGGTCTACCTCCACCCCTATCAACGACTGGAAGGGCAGGAACAACGAGGAGGAACTCACAAGAAAATACAAACCAACAGGGACCCATAAACACCACGGTATCAAACAATAACTTGAGACTAGAAGCACCTACGTTCAATGGGAAGACGCAAGAACAACCCATGCAATTCCTATGCGATCTACGAGCATATCGAGACGTATACGTCCCTCGCTACCATTTCAAAATAATAATCAACCAGTGCATGACCGGAATCGCCAGAAGTTGGTGGAACATAACAAGAGACACCATCCGACAGTGGGGAGAATTCGAGGAAGAATTCAAGCGACGATTCTGGAACGAGGAAATACAAAACGCCATAAAATTAAAACTCGACTATGAGTGGTACGACGAGACGAAAAAACAAACCCGCATAGGATACGCACTCCATTACATAAGCCTCGCCCGCGATCTAAGGCCTAAACTAACAGAAGAGGAAATAGTACAGAAAATTAAAAGACATTTTCCCGACAACGTCCGAGCAACAATAAAAACCCTCGGAATAGAAACCATCGCCCGCTTACTAGATCTACTATCATCCTACGACGAGGAGGGTCCAGGCAACAAAGAGCGCACCAAGCCACCCAAACGCGAACTGTATCATCTACCAAACACGGGCCCATCAAACCCACCTCATCGAATGCATGAGAGAGGCAACATGAGCTCACGCGAAGGACAACAAAAAACTTCTTATGACCGCAGTCATCCTTCCAACCCCACACCACATGGAAAAATACAAAAAAACGAGGCAGAGTATCAGTCCAGAAATAAAGAAGAAAATAAACCACCATGGCGACCTAGAGACAGACCACGCGAAGAAACAAAAAGCATACGTCACACCACCATCACCGAAGAATCCAGAGAACCCCTCGAATTAATAAACGACAACGAGATATCCGAAAACGAGGAACCGTCACCTCTAGAAAACTAGACACGGCAGAGGTGACGTTAGGATACGGTGAAAACACTAGAGAATTCTTAACAAGAGAGGACGAATCTCCACTTCCAAGGTCCAAACCAAAATGTCCTATACTAACGGTATACCTACAAGATATATCAATTCGCGCATTAATCGACACCGGTAGCGAAATAAGTGCAATTTCCGAGCAATTCACAATGGAACACGAAAAAATCATCAACAAATACCCCATGCTGCCACTGACAGGTGTATCCGTGAGAGGTGCAACCTCCGGGCGAGCAGTCAAAGTAACTCGACAAATATTCGCTGAAATACTCCTAGAAAAAAGCGGTACCAATAATACACTCATAATAGTCCCCAGGTTAACCACCGACTGCATTCTGGGAATAGATTTTCTAGTGAAAATCAAGACCAGGATAGATCTCGAAAAATACGAAATATCGTGCATATTACCGACCAAACCCCTCGAAAGAATTAAAATGAAATTCAACAACCCATATATTTCCAACCAAACGAGCTCCCCAGAAATACACAAGATTACAATGGAAGACCGACAACAATATGGGGTAACCAACGAAGAAATTGATCTAAAAATATCAAACACAGTAGGGCTCAACGATAACGAAAAACAAATATTCCGAGAACTGCTAGAAAAACATAGGAATGTATTTCTCAAGCGACCTGGTCTTCTCAACTCATACCAACATAGGATAAAAGTCAAGCTACATGAACCATTTACAGCGATGAACTATCCGGTACCCATCGCATACCGAGACCAAGTAGACAGGGAAATAGAAAATCTGACAAGCCAAGGAATCATCCAGAAATCCATAAGCCCCTACACGAGCCCACTGGTAGTAAAGGGTGATTTTTTTGAGGTTAGGATTTTCATGCATTAGTATTTGACAGATCACGCGGGATTTCAGACAAGGTGTCAAAGAGAAAGATGCTCAGTATGCTTTGACATTTCATAATGAATAGACTTACTAACGAGCAACGCTTGCAAATAATTGAATTTTATTACAAAAATCAGTGTTCGGTTCGAAAAGTGTTTCGCGATTTACGTCCGATTTATGGTCTACATAATCGACCAAGTGAGCAAACAATTAATGCGATTGTGACCAAGTTTCGCACTCAGTTTACTTTATTGGACATTAAACCAACCACACGAATGCGTACAGTGCGTACAGAAGAGAATATTGCGTCTGTTTCTGAGAGTGTTGCTGAAGACCGTGAAATGTCGATTCGTCGCCGTTCGCAGCAATTGGGTTTGTGTTATTCGACGACATGGAAGATTTTACGCAAAGATCTTGGTGTAAAACCGTATAAAATACAGCTCCTGCAACAACTGAAGCCGAACGATCTGCCACAACGTCGAATTTTCAGTGAATGGGCCCTAGAAAAGTTGGCAGAAAATCCGCTTTTTTATCGACAAATTTTGTTCAGCGATGAGGCTCATTTCTGGTTGAATGGCTACGTAAATAAGCAAAATTGCCGCATTTGGAGTGAAGAGCAACCAGAAGCCGTTCAAGAACTGCCCATGCATCCCGAAAAATGCACTGTTTGGTGTGGTTTGTACGCTGGTGGAATCATTGGACCGTATTTTTTCAAAGATGCTGTTGGACGCAACGTTACGGTGAATGGCGATCGCTATCGTTCGATGCTAACAAACTTTTTGTTGCCAAAAATGGAAGAACTGAACTTAGTTGACATGTGGTTTCAACAAGATGGCGCTACATGCCACACAGCTCGCGATTCTATGGCCATTTTGAGCGAAAACTTCGGAGAACAATTCATCTCAAGAAATGGCCCGGTAAGTTGGCCACCAAGATCATGCGATTTGACGCCTTTAGACTATTTTTTGTGGGGCTACGTCAAGTCTAAAGTCTACAGAAATAAGCCAGCAACTATTCCAGTTTTGGAAGACAACATTTCCGAAGAAATTCGGGCTATTCCGGCCGAAATGCTCGAAAAAGTTGCCCAAAATTGGACTTTCCGAATGGACCACCTAAGACGCAGCCGCGGTCAACATTTAAATGAAATTATCTTCAAAAAGTAAATGTCATGGACCAATCTAACGTTTCAAATAAAGAACCGATGAGATTTTGCAAATTTTATGCGTTTTTTTTTAAAAAAAAGTTCTCAAGCTCTTAAAAAATCACCCTTTAGTAGCAAAGAAGAACGGAGAAATCCGGCTCTGTCTCGATGCTAGAAGGATAAATGAAATCATAGAACCAGATAATGAGCGGATGCAAACACCAGATGAATTGTTCCAGGAATGCAAAAGTGTTCGATATATAACCACACTGGATCTGAAAGCCAGCTTCTGGCAAGTGCCACTGACTCCCGACTCTCGAAAATGCATAGCATTCATGCACAGAGGACGATGCTACGAATTCCGAGTAACGCCATTCGGACTACGAACAAGCACAGCAAGCCTTGTAAGAGGTCTAGAAAAGGTATTACAGGGTCTGGGATACGTAATCAACTTTGTCGACGACTTACTTTGTACATCAGAAACGTTCACCGAACACATTAGCAACCTCGACGAGCTCCGAGAAAGACTCGGCACCATGGTCTAACACTTAACCTAGCAAAGTCACAATTCTTCAGAAGAGAAGCCAAATTTCTCGGGCATATACTAACCCCCGAAGGCATCTGTCCCGATCCAGAAAAAATAAAGAACATACAAGAATTTCCGACACCTAAAAATATCAAACAATTAAGGGGATTCCTCGGACTAGTAAACTATTATAGCAAGTTTACTCGCGAACACGGCGAATCCACCGTACCGCTGCTGCACCTCCTCCGGAAGAATGAAAAATGGAAATGGACAGAGGAGGAAACCGAAGCGTTCAAAATTGTAAAAAACAAATTTTGCGAGGGCGTGATTTTACACTACCCCCTCAAAAACCAGCCCTTTTTCATACAAACTGATGCCAGCGATTTTGCCGTTGGAGCCGTCCTGTTTCAAAAAGACCAAAATCACGATGACAGGACCCTATACTTCGCTAGCAGAACACTCAAAGGAGCTGAAATCGGCTACAATACAACCGAGAAAGAGCTACTAACAATTGTCTGGGCCTTGGAGAAATTTAGGACCTACCTGTTAGGTGCAACAGTAATAATCGTAACAGACCACGCCGCATTAACCTTCTTAAAAGAGTGCAAATTAGCACACGCGCGACTCACCAGATGGTCACTTGCCATACAGGACTACCATCCGACCATCCAACACTGCAAAGGAAAAAACAACACGATAGCAGACATCCTTAGTCGTCCCGACCATAAGAAAAACAACAGAGAAATAATCATCGCGAAAATCACGACGGAAATAACCGAGGAATTAGAAAACATGCTTTACAACCTTGGAAAATTCCAAGACGACGACGAATATTGCATAAAAATAAAAACTGCAATAAAAAATGGGACGAACATCAAAAACTACAAAATAATAAATGACGTACTACACATAAATCAGCACGAGTGGCAAAGAGCCATCGTTCCCAGTAAAGGCATAAGAAGCCTCGTTGAAAACTGCCACGAGATATACGGCCACGCAGGAGCCAAGAAGTGTTATTTAATATTGCGCGAACATTTCTACTATCCCAGCCTATACCGGTACATAAGAAAACAGCTAAAATACTGCGACTCATGCCAACGAAACAAGATCTATACAAAAGGGATGTTTGCAGAAATGCAAAACATCATACCAGAAAAACCAGGAAAACTGGTGTCAATTGACTATTATGGACCGTTACCCACCACGAAGTATGGTAACAAATACATCTTGGCAGTAATTGATGTGTTTTCAAAACTCACAAAAATATATCCCTTAAAAAAAGCCACTACCGAAGCCACCTGGAAAAAGCTGACACAGGACTATTTCCCTAGGTATGGAAAACCTCAAGCGATCTTATCGGATCAAGGTACGCAATTCACAGCGAAAAAATGGAAAGAATTCCTAGAGGAAGCCGGCATACGAAAAATCATGACGTCTATCCGACACCCACAGGCCAATCCCATCGAGAGGACCAATAGAGAATTATCACGACTATTTAGGACCCTCCTACCGAATAAACACAATGCCTGGTTCAATATGATACCCAAAGTCGAAGAATGTATAAATAACACATACCACAAAACGACGGGATATGTCCCACTACAATTACACACAGGAGCAACGCCCACAAGACCATGGGATAAAATCATAATAAACAATAATAAGACGCCAGAATACGAGCATCTAATAATGCTAGCCAAAGACAATATAAAAAAGGCACGAAACCGAAGCTCGACAAAATTCAATAACAAACACAGGCTGGAAGAACTTCAAGTAAACGACTGGGTACTTGCGAGAGCATTAAATGTATCAAACCCTACAGCAAAGATCACGGCCAAATTTCTGCCACTTTACGAGGGACCGTACCGACTGAAAAAACGGGTCGGGAAAGCAACATACATACTCGAAAACACAGAAAGCGGACAAGAGAGAGGTATGTACCACACGAGTGACCTCAGGCCATACTATCAACACACAAATTAACAAAGGAAAGCAAAACATAGACAAGCATGCCTACATTACGTGAGAAAACCCCACCATTAAAAGTACCCCCCTCCAAAAAACAATGCGAGCAAGGTACCGAGAGGAGAGCCGGCTGACAAGCTCAGTAAACGTTCAAAAATCCACTGAGCAACATGCACCAACAAACGCAAACAAACAGCACAAAGGAGGGCCGAGAAATAACACCAGGCAGCTTCCAGCCGGGCAAGACAGCCACGCGTGATCGACGCGAACACAAAAAAAGGCCGCGCAGCATACAAACGCAGACGGAGCCCCTGTACTTCAAATTCATGCAAGAAAGCACGAATATTCAACGAGAAATGCAGGGGCCAACCGGAACAGCACATGCCACACCAAAAACGACACGGATGCAGCTTCGGCAAATCCCATGGGCCCCAGCCATTAGAACGATAACGACTGTACCACGGGAAGCATACAGAGGATGGGTGAGGACCAAGAAAGGACCAGGCATCCTGCTGAAACCACATCTAATCAGAGCAGCGAAACGCGAACAGGTAAAAAGAAACTTTCTCTCTTGCCCCAATCCAATATACAAAAGGAGAAAACCAGAAACCAATCACACCAAATTAAAAATCTCAGAACCGAGCAAGGGCACCCCACCAGGACCCGATCGTGGAGGAGGCGACCACCAGGCAATACACGACCATGGCCGTCACGGCACCACCACCACGTCGGCCACTCCAGGCACCCACACAACCCTTAAGGGACCCACGGACCATCAAGACCTTCTCCGAGGCACCCACCACCTTCCATGTGTGTACGCCAACAAAGAAAAAAAAGGAGAATAAGAGAGATATGAAAGAATAAACGTACAACACAAAAATAAATATGAAAATAATTAAATAAAAATTAACTTCAAGATCAATAATGCATTAATTATTTGGAAGGGCCATGTAACGGAACGCCATCACGGCGCTCCGCTACCATAATAAAACCATAATCACCACCCACACATCTAGCCTACGCAAGACGAAAAGAACGCCAGTGGGACTAGGACAACATAACATGAGAATAGGTACACACCGCCAAGCGAAAGTACCCACCCTAAATCAGCATGGCGTCCTATACAAACCCCACCTAGACACAAAATTTATTATCAAAACAAACAGAGCTCGCAAGAAGCTCGCACAAAAAGAAGAGGGGCCGGCCCGATCAGCACGCTACAAACCCAAGCTCAAGCGTAGTACACCCCGCCCAGTAGGAAGCAGGCGGAACGACACATAACAACAAACGCCTTACACAGCTAGGAAGACATAGCCCGCTTCACCCGTTCAAGCCAACCACACCACACCTACACGATGCGCAGAGAACGCCACGATACGGCGAGATTATAAAAGAATTTGTGGAACTCTAGAGATTCCACAAACTTTCAAGAGTAAAACGACAAGGGGATTTCACATGAAACCTCACCACATGCCCCCACTCAATAATCAAACATTAATAACAAAATAAAGGAACAAAACGAACCTAAACAGTACAACAAACAATTAACAAATCAATACTAGGGCAAGCCCTAACCGGATAGAATACTCTATAACAAAATAACACAAAAACCAGGAAAAGACAAAAACCTAGAAAACACGTGGTAAAATACCAAACTCACAATTATTAAACAAATCTAGCGCAAACCAAATCAGAACGTAAACCAGGAAATACATACGAAACATCAGCAAAACCACACATAAAAATAAGTAGCTAAAACATGCATTAAACAATATAAAGCTCTCAGGAAAAGTTTGAACCTCCTGCGGGTAGCAATTTAACACAGGCCAACAAATTCAACCTCGCTAGAACCGCGGTTCAAACCCAGAGAAGACAAAGCCCGGCTAAATATAGAAATAACGGTATACCGATACACCACCCCGCACCTCCTTCAATTAGTGATTGAAGGGCGACAAACATCACGTGACATACCCAAAAACACCCCCTCGGGGCCCATCCACTAAACTATATAAACCACGACCGGACAAGCCTCGAGGCTCTTGTTGAAAATCTGTTCTTCAAGACGAAGCGCTGCCCGACAGCCACAATAAATTCATTTTAAACTCAGAATGTAACACTAAAAGCAGGCTTTCGATCAAACGATTCCCCTGCATCGCGCCTTGGCCATCGTTTGACCGAACGCAGCTATCTCGATAAAGACTAACAGTTTGGGAAAAAATCTTGTCAGAAAAAGTATTCATTCTCTCAATCGATTCCCTGGCATCGCGTCCTGGCCGTCGGTTGAGTAAACGAATTATATAGGATACACTGCGAGGAAAGGGCTCCCCTGCATTGCGCCTTGGCCGCCCCCAATCGCAGCGTTAGGGCACTCTGCATTAACGTGTCCCCACGCATAGCGCCGTGGCTACTCGTCTTCTGCAGAGTGGAGAAGCACGTGTGTCTCCAGGTTTAGGGAGTGGCATCCCGGCTTGTTGCACCACGCGCCACCGATTCGTAGGGTGTACCTGCGTGGGTGGCACCACGACAGGGCCAGCACCAACTACCTCCTGTGACGAACGAATACCCAGGCCAATTGCATCAATTAAAAAACCTAATTGTAAAGCCCCTAAGGCGCAATAAGGTGGCTTAATTGAGAGCAACTAAAGGCTCCAGTATCCGGGGTATAGGAAGAGCTAGTTGGTCAAGCTGCGAACCCGGTATCGGTTGCGAACAGCGAGCTATAGAGAGGGACCCAAAACAATAACAAAGACGAGTAGAGATAGATAGTTAGATTCACACTCCTTCCCCCCTCGCACCACACTCGAGTCCCTACTATACACTCACTGCGTAACCATCAGGAAGGCGTAGCCTTGCACGGCGGATCACGCGTACGGGCGTCTACCAAACAATAACACCCTCTAGCACGACAACTAGCTAGATGTCCAATGATTAAAAACAAGGCCGACCAGTACTTCTAACGAAGGTACCAAGGAACGCCCCGTATGAGGACTAAGCCGGCAACAAATAAAGATAGGCCACACACACCATACGCCTCACATAGAGACACGCGAAGCTCTGATTCAATCAATCATATCCTAGAACTTCAAAATTCAAAAATACAAATTCTTTAGATAAATTGAGTGTAAAGCTCCGTGCAAGTGATATCCAATCACTTCACGAATGGTAGAATCGAACCCGAATTGAGACTGGAAATAATTCCATTTACGTAGTTTTAGAACAATGCGTTTAACCAAACGCGACAACCCAGATAGGAAAACAAATTGAGTGTTAAGCTCCGTGCAAGTGGTGTCTAATCACTTCACGAATGGTAGAATCGAACCCGAATTGAGACTGGAAATCATTCCACTTACGTAGTTTTAGAATAATGCGTTTAAGCGAACGCGACAACCCATATAGGAAAATAAATTGAGTGTTAAGCTCCGTGCAAGTGGTGTCTAATCACTTCACGAATAGTAGAATCAATCCCGAATTTAGACTGGAAATCATTCCATTTACGTAATTTAAGAAAAGTGCGTTTAAGCAAACGCGACAACCCATTTAGAAAAATAAATTGAGTGTTAAGCTCCGTGCAAGTGATCTCTAATCACTTCACGAATGGTAGAATCAAAACCCGAATCGAGACTGGAAACTATTCCATTTATTATAGAGTCAAAAACCCAGACACACCTAGAGGAAGCAATTCCACATGCGTAGCCTGTAGGAAAAATTCTGTAAGCAAACGTGAGGATCGTACAACCAACAAGATCATCCCACCAACATCCCTCCTACCCTGTCTGAACTAACCAACAATCAAAGTATCAAATAAATTCCGTGCCCTCAGCACCATAAACAAAAGAAAGATTACCCAATCAGTCAAAGGACCAATGATGAGAGGGTAACAAAATCGCCGGTCTCACGAGGACTCATGCGATACGATAAAAACCTAAACTGAGGTCTCACAAACAACAACAATAAAAAATAATGCCCAAATAAATTGATCACATATTCCTAAAAACACAGACATTCCTCACTCCATCCAGCCCAGAGCACGAACCGGTTTCGAGCTAACTCCCTCTTCCTCACGATCTCGAAGGAAACCGCTCGAAACAAAAGTAAAAACTACGCGATTTAACGCCACCTCATGATAAGACGCGTTCAACAACCTAAGCTTAAAAGTGTGTAGAAATCGCGAAACGTTTCAGTATAAAAGGCGTAATTTTGCGAGAAGTATTTGATATACTGAGTTTCTCTATTAAAGAAACGTCCACGAATTTATACCACTTTGAATTATACTTCTGGGTTTCGAAACTTGTTTCTTTATTTTTATCATTCTTAATATTTTCTTCTTTTGACGATTCAAGGGTACATATCGTTTGTACACTCTTTAATGATTCACAAATTTTTAAACTGGTATTTTTATTTGCTTCGATTTTCGTAGGTACGAAAGTTTCAACAAATTCTTGACAACAAAATTCTTTATCTTCTTTCATCATTACTAATGGCGATGTTTCAACACAATTGACTTTATTTTCTGCTGATATTTTAGTCTCTATCGAATTCGGATAGACAACGCTTTCAGCAATAACACAGTTATTAATTTTTTCACAAGATTTTGTCCTTTCCGTAGGCACAGTTTTCCCAAAAAATTCTGTATTTCTTATCGTCTTTATCGATTTCAGATAGACAACGTTATTTCATTTAGTACAATTATTAAAATCTTCCAGAGGTTCTGTCCTTTCCATAGGCACAGGTTTCCTCAAAAATTCTGAATCGACCTCCCTCAGTCCTCCATCGAGCGCTGCCCGTTTCGTCGGCATAGTCACCCTTGTGAAGCGCAGGCGAGACTCACAATTAATACAATTTCTTTCCGTCTCTATTGAATTTGGATAGACAACATTTCTTTAGGTACAATGATCTTTACAGGTTCCATACAAGTGCTGTTTTAAGTTAGATTCCACGTGCAAATTTCCGTAAGACTTTGGACTTCGTGTTGCAATTTCTCAAATTCTCCTTCTATTTTTACTTTAAAATTCTTTGTACACAATATACCTTTTTCCAAATCAGTTTCACAAGTAACTTTAATTATTTCCATGCAATTTGTTATTTCTTCTTTTACATTTTCCAAAAAATATTCTCTGAAGAATTTTCAGTATCTCTGCGGGATATTGTCTCTACCGGGAGCTCAATTTTACCCGACAGAGAGAAATCCTCTTGATCGTTTCCTTTCATATTGTATCTATTTTAAATATGACCCAACCCCTTAGAAAGGTCGGGATTCTTTTCCCGTTTACCTGAATCGTTACTAGGATCCTTTATTTTTGTGCTATGAACTAGTTCCTTCCATGTCATTAATTATAATACTGGGACTTGAACTTGAACCGTTTGCCTATTGATATTAGTTACGTAAATATAAGCTTTACCATTATCATTAAAGACGCACCCGCTTTCTATGTTTATACCTTCACCTGCAACCAGGGGAGGCAAATAGCCTTCCCGTAAATCCAAATTTTTTACTCTCACAAAGCACAATTTGGTGGAGTCTGCAGGGATAACAATGGTTTTCTGAATTGCAAATGGTATTTTCACATTCTGCATTTTCAAATGTCTTTTTTCGTAATCTATTTTCACGCGATTGCCGTCGTGGTATTCCGTACCCAATATACCAGCTTCCTTTATGGGGAAGTTATTGTCTACAATATGGAAAGTAGCGAAACGTCCGAAAATTTGTACGGTAATATTACCCAAAGTAAAAATTGATTGAATGAAGATTTAGAAACATTTGTCCGCCGAGGGTCCAGTCTTCTGACAGATCTGACTCATGGTCGGTCCCTTATCGATATTTCCCGAATTTTGTGGACTGACAACCAATGCTTGGCTAGACTTCTGGGTCGAGCATTCTTTAGCATCGTGCCTTTTTCTATTGCACCGCTGGCAATACAGTTCTTCGCCTGCTACCACATGTACTCCCCGTTTCGCCTCAGGTTTATTTACCTTTGAACCCGAGGTTTCCAGCCCACCACTACGCCGGGCTGCCTGTAACACTAAACTTTTTTCTGTTTGAACCGCGAGTTTAATTAATTCGTCAAGATTATTGTTCGGACTTAAACGTTGTTCAATTGTGTTTCTTTCTTTAGTGTTATTAATAAATGCGGCAGTCGAAGGATTATCTTCGCTCTCATCATCATTTTCGAGTATTAAATTTCCCAAGTCTCTTACGCGATTGGAATATGCAATGACGGACTCATTTTATCTTTGATATATGGATCCCAATTCCCCTTGGAGTTGATACACATTTCGCGTAGGTGCATAAATATCTTTAAGAAATTTACCCAGATCCTCTATTGTTTCAAAAATGTGCCCCTGTATAGTGCGACGAGGTTCGCCGATTATTTTTATGCGGACTGCTCTTACTAAATTTGATTCGGCTCGTGGCCCCATCATAGCCAAGGCCTCTTTGCATCCTTGAATAAACATACCGAGTGATAAAGAATCACCGTCATAATTCGGTATCATAGCCAGGGCATCTCGAAAAGACAACGTTTGATTATTACTAACCTTTGTGGGAGGTGTATTTGGTGATGAGTCGTTAGACTTAATTAAGTTTTTAGTAGAAATTTTTATTGTCGGTATTCTATTCAATGTCTTGTTTGGGCTTGAGTCTTTGACCATGGGAAATGTGGAGCATAATTTTTTAGCAAATTTTTAGGTTTTGTAGGTGAGGATTTGATAATTGACTTTAATCTGAATTTTTCACGATTCTCAATTATTCCCGTTGGAGTTGATAATGATTATTTGTCGACAAGGCAAGGTGATCTAGATCCGTCGAAAGGAGTTGATCCGCCTAATCGTATGTAAAATATATCGTTGTTAGCTGAAGGGATTAGCTAGCAACGGTCGAGGGGGTTTGTAAAGGTGTATCCGTGTTTTCGGGTTCGCTTAGAGACTCGAAATTCTCCAAGATACTTTCGGGGGATTTTACTGACCGACCTAGGTCTTCGCTACGGGGGGTGGGGTATACTAACGCTGGAAGATATTCGTTGATCTCGTCGTCCGGCCTTATGACAAACCCGACTAAAGACAAAGAGTTATTTGGGGACTTTGCTTCTAATGTTTCCTTCAATTGATTCCTAAATTGGTTTAAGCTTTCGTCGTCAGTAAATTCTCTGATGTGTAAAGGACTATATTCCGGATTATAATATTTTCCAAAATTGCTTTCTATAATTTCAACTGTATCGGATGAACTTGTCTCGTCTTCTATATTCTCTTCGGATCGAGTGATGATACTATTGTCAGAAGTTAACTCGAGTGATTGTATGTTACTGTCTTGATCAAACCTTACTACTTTTGCTCAATGGGTGGCAGTTTCAGTTAACTTGTTGAAGTCTGAGTCTACAATGGACAAGGCTAGGATTTCTCCTACTAGTGTAATGTATTTCGTGAGCCAGCCTTGCTAGCCTTGACCTCACTTACGCGAGGAGCTAAAACATAGGATTTCTCTTACTAGTGTAATGTGATTCGTGAGCGGGCAAATCTGGTTGCCCAATCGTCTCTTGCGACGATTGTGTTGTTAGGAGTGGGTTGGTTTACTTAAGTGGGATGTGAATTAGGTGGGCTGATTTGATGACTCTGCTTCTTCGTCGACGCAGTAACTATTAACTGAGGTCGTACTTCTTCGGAAACAAATGAGTACGTTAGGTTCAAGAAGCACTAGAGGCTATTTGTTGTACTAATATTTTCAGAACTGTATGCCCACTGCTTTAACACATGGTAGGTTGACAGAATATATTAATGACAGTACAAGGAAGTTAATGTTACGGAGCGAATCGTATAGAAACAACACAAGAAGTCTGATGGTTGCTTGGTTAAAACGAATATTACTCTCTATAGTTATCATTCGGGGAAGCTATTTTCCTTGTAGTTCTCTTCACGTACGTTTTAGCCATTATTCTTTCTTGCCGTTTTATTCGTTTTAAGCAAAGTTAAGCAAAGGGAAATCCGAACATCTATCTCAAATAAAAGTGTCACTTTCAACTACACCAATTTTTATAAATGAAATCGATTTGTTAAAACCCGATAATAATAATAAATAAGAAAAAAACAATTTTTACACATTAAATTCTGTTTGAGAACTCCAGAAGATGTTGTTTGACCGATCTGTGAATATATTGGAAAAATATGAGTGTTCACTCACGACAGGGTGATCAATAACCAGACACGTTGATGGTATGTTGAGGAAGCGGTTTATTCTACATTCCACAATTTGGCATACACAATAATATAATTTGGAAAAATATAACGTTAAGAACTGTAACGTGGCAGAATATTTGGGCCACGTCCTTCTCGCTCGACGGCTACCCACACGATCGCCCAGGGTTGTAGGGGGTGATTTTCAGGTCTTATTTATTCTTTATTTTTATTTTTTTTCTTTGTTGTATTTTTTTTATATAATGCGATTGATACGGCCGAGGGATGGAAAGGGAGTAAGAGGAAGAGGAGAGCAACGCAACAACGGGAAACTTCGGACCGATATTCTATGTATTTCTTGGTCGGGTTGTGCCATTTTTCCGACGACGCACCAAATAATACGCGGCCTCCTATCCTTAGCTGCCGTCGACCCACAGGAATCGATATATCTCCGAGGGTCATCTGCTGTGCGACGCAACGTAGGTATTGGCTGTCGCGCGTGTTAATACATCACCCCGCTACGGCGCTAGTCGCGGTCATCGTACGACACTAGTTTCCCCAATTAACCAGGTTTGGCGGGTTAAGTGGGGATCATAGTTAACGGGCACGCGTGCCGGACGGACCTCGAGGCTTTTTCGCGGGGACTGTCGAGCGGGCAGGACGTTGTGTTGAGTATATCTCTGTCCCGTTTTACTGTTGTCGCGATACGAGAAGAAGGGCCAAGTAGCCGATCGTTATCATTTGGGGCACTAAGTCAACTCGCCCAAGGTCCATATTTTCTGACGTATTATTTGCACGGGAGGAGTGAAGATTGAAGCATATTCGAGGCTTCTCCCGGATTGCAAGGAACTTCGCAGCGTCATCGTCATGGTGCGCTCCCCTCCTATCTGCGGTCTTTCGCTAATATTTTATTCCTTTATTATTTAATTGGTTCATTCTAAATTTATTCGAACCTGGTCACCTCTGTGGCGCTAGTACACTGCGTGTAGGGTGTTAATTTGTATGGGGCACCGTGGCGTTTAGAAGAAGTAACCTCGAGATCGTGGAACGTGTAGAAACCGGGGAAAAGTCACTTTATTAATTGTTTTTTTTTGGATAATTAAATCGTGCGCGAATTAGGCCGTTTTCCCGAAGTGTGTTGGTTTGTGTGGGATTAAAAAGGGGTAGACCGCGTCACAGATTTTAATCGGTTTATGGATTTGAATTTATCTGGGTTAGTGTGAGTTCCCGTTAGGTTCGAGTTAGAAGGTCGCGCGCGTGTTAGTACGTCGTCCCGTTGTGAGATTTGTATAGAACGGACTGACACGTTATAGACCGCGTCGCGTATCAGATGAACTAATCGGTGCTTCTCTGTTTCCTTTATTTATTTATTTATTTATTCGTTAAAAAAAATTTATTTATTGATATTTGTTAGTTATATTTTATATTCATTCGGACTCCGTTACTTGCGCTTTAACATTTCATTCGACTTACTGAGGATTATCCCGACGTCGAGTATTTTATAATCATTATTATTGTTAGCATTATTTTTCTTTGCTGTTTTTTTTTTTTCCCAATTGGCCGTTATTTATTCGTTTCTTGGTATTTTATGAATCGCGGAAAATCTCTGGGGATCTGCTTTTACACGGCATATAAATTTCGAAATTGCAATAGCAAGCCGTTGGTGGCTTAGCGTACGTGACCTCCCGACGTCCCGTTGTTTTGATTTTGTGGAATGTGTGAGGGATTAGCTCGCTATAGGCCGTGTCGCGAACCGAGAACAGAGAGTACCGAGTATTAAATTTTGTCCAGAAATATTATTCGAAATTGAAAGCAAGCGAGTGTGAGAGTGTGAGAGAGAGAGAGAGAGAGCGGGATAACTGCTGCCGTTGAATTAAGGATTGAAATTAAGATACCCCACTATATTTGGAAGGAATTGTTAGAAAGGAGCGACTAAATTTGACGGGACATTTTATTGGAGTTCTAAATCGATGTTTATTGAAGATTAATATTAGTTTGTCGAAATAAAGAAGTTTGGAAGTCTCTTACCTGCTATGGTTGTTTGAATTATTTATTGGTATTATTTTATTAGTGACGATGTACGCTTACCTTGAGTCTTAAGTCCGGATGAGCACAGAAAGTTGAGCGAGTCCGGTGAATGCAGTGAAGAAAAAGTCCCAGAGTCCCGAAATGTGTGCGCTGTTCCGTGGATGTTTCGCAAAAGGGTCAAAATTTCCAATATGGCTGCGAGATATGAAATTAACGTTGAGCGCTGAAGTCAAATGAGGGAGATTGCCGGTGACTGAAGCCGAAGTCAAGCGAGAGAGATACCCTCTCGCTTAACGCAGCATGCCTGCGAGGCACTGCTTCGGCTCCGCGAGGCCCTTCCTCGGCTATCTCCGGCTCAACCGAACGCCGCGTGCTAGACTGCAGCAACAGGTCGACGCACAGCGAATATCGATCGCCGTGCGCCAGCTGATTATCCAACAAATTCACACTCGGTAAAAAAGGGGAAAGTTAGATTTCAAGAATTAAAATGTTTTATTGCAACGTGGTTGAAAGGAAATAGTAAATTTTTACGAATTCGTTGATTCACTAAAACGCAATAAAAAGTAAAAAATCAATTTTCACGAATTAAATCACTTCTGGAAAACGCGGTAAAAGGGCAAAGTTAGGTTTTATGAATAAATCGAATTACAAAGGCGGGTCGATTAACACGAACCAAAGTGACACTTTCTTAAGAAATCAATTTTCACAATTCAATTGATCCACGAAAAAACCGATTAATTAATTCGAACAACACGAACAATTTTCTTTATAAAATCATACCTTCTTTCTTTTCGATTTTTAATTTACTCGCGACATAAATTACTAATTAACTTGACACTTTTTTTTTAAATCCAATTTTCACGAATTGAATTTACTCGCGACAAAGATGACTAGTTAATTTGAGCAAAATGAACATTCTTTTAGGATCCCAGACGAACCCCCAATTTTTTTTACATCAAACCCGCGCGGTGTTTTTACAAAACCGACAAATTTAAGACGTGTGAGGCGTTTCGGCGTGAGTTTTCCGTACTCTGCTCAAGGAGAATGAATTCTCCCTTTATCGCACCTGACAAGAAGCATCGAAGACGCAAGTCCCCTTTTGAGTCTAACCTTTCGGAAAATTACTCGGGACTGGGCTGAGAATGCTCGTTGATTGTTCGCGTTAACCGTCACTCGACTCGATAAACTAAATTTATAAATTAACCCGCGGAGGAAGGGGTTTTACGCGGAAGAAAAATGGCAGGATACTTTCACTTGGGGAAAAATTTACGGAAATATCAGATAAAATAAATTAGAAAAATTCCGTTGGTACCTACGTTTGGTTTTCTGGTGAAGTTGTTTCGCCGGTTACTTAATAAAAAACGGCAGAAAACAATTGAATTCAATTTCTTCTAGATTCCTTCTTTAAACTAGAGGTAAATTTCGTATTATTGACATTAAACCGAGAGGCATTAAAACCGAGAAAAAGTAAATTCGAACTGAATTTAGACTGTTCAACCGTTTTTCTTCTAAGTACTCACTCTGAATTTTACCTGACTCTACAGGGTGGGGTTCCTCCGCGGTGGTGAGCCTGTTTAGCTCGCGAGTTTTGATCGCGACTGCTCGAACGCTCGGCACTGTGTTTTTCACCGGGGTTCAACTTAAGAGCCTTAGGTGATCGTCGACTCGACTCGACGTGTCGACGATCAATAACTATGTGACTTCTCCTAAGTAACTTTTTCGGAAATTTTCCCGTCCTTATATAGGTCCTGGATGGTCTAATTTCCTATGCGCGGGATTCTTAGAATAACAATAGCGCTCGGACTTTGGGGCTTATTGCGATGATGCATTTTACTTCTAGCCATGCCGTCGTTCGATTCTCGTTCCGAGTCGCTTAGGGTGCAATGACACAGCCCAGGTCAAATGGAGCTACTTCGAAAAAGGCTTAGACTTTTAAGTAGATCCAGCAAGCCTCTGGTGATTCATGCGGTAATTCTCATCTGCACACGGTCTCGTTAAATTTCCATTCCGAACTGCAGTACCACGTGTCGCGAGGAACCATTCCCTGCCCCGAGGACACGCGTCGCGAGGAACCATTCCTCGTTTCGACACGCTGCAACGAGGAACCATTCCTTGCTTCAACAACACGCTGTCGTGAGGAACCCGTCCTTGCTTTGACCACACGCTGTCGCGAAGAACCATTCCTTGCTTCGATGACACGCTGTCCCGAGGAAACATTCCCTGCTTCGACGACACGCTGTCGCCAGGAAACGTTCCCTGCTTCGATGACACGCTGTCGCGAGGAAGCTTTCTCTGCTTCGACGACACGTTGTCGCGATAGACAGTGAGGAATAACGACGACTCGGACGCCGATACAGCCAATATACTTTTATTTAGTATTATCTTTCTTTCTTTTGCTTTTGTCGTTATAACTACGACTTATTATTTTACTTAGGGTTTATATTCATTTAAACGCTTATTAGTTAATGTCTAAAAAGGCCTTATTGACTCAACATTTCCCGATAGTTTTCCTCGAGTCTTTTAAGCTGGATATCGTTGGTAACAAATCGAGATATCAGTGTGATAGGTTCTTACTCAATTGTTAAAGCCGTTTTATGAACAACAACTCGTCTTATTCATTTTTAAGGAAATGCATTCGATATGTATGTATTAATATTTCTATTTATAAATTCTTTTCAAGGGATTACTCCTCACCTCGGTTGCATGCGCCGAGATAGAGAGAGGGAGAGTGAGCAAAAAGCGCCTTGGTCAAGAAGCGAGGTGCCAAGGGATTCGGGTCACGCTGCGCATTAGATCCGAGTCGCTTTTGCTGTCTCTTTTATGACTAACACAGAATGCAGTTCTTCGATAATGTTAAACTTATTTTAATTCTTAATAGTGTATAACGGGAAGAGACATATATATCTACCGCAGTAACTGAATGTCAATTGTTTTTATATCCTCTCACGATGCTAACTGTTTAGTTAAAGAATGTACTGGCTTTTCGATTTTCGTTAATATTTAATTTTCATAATTGCAATTATTTCTTGTATCCTTTTAGGTAAGCATTTCTTTTCTGAATTCCTTTTATGATTTTAGATTTTAATTGTTTGTAAGTCCAAATGATTGTATATCAAATGGCTGCTTAGATTTGCAGTGGGTCGCAAAGTATATGTTTTATAAATATGTACTGTTTCGAGGGAACACTCCTCGTTTCATGGTGTTAACACAGAGGAGGGGAAAGACGGTATCGGCTCGGGTGCGACCTGAAAGTGTAGAGCGGCATGTTCCTTTGCCGGTTACTGCTACCGTAGCCTCGAGTCGTCTCTGCCATCTCTCCAATGACTAATATGACTCATATCTTTTCTTATTTTATCCTATTTTATTTCTGGCTATCTGTATGATATTATTGCTTAATTCTTATATCGAACTTGCGCTTAGATGTTTTATTCCCTTTAAATTATCGATTTATTTATTAGATATATATTCCGTAGCCTAAATATTTACTTCGTAAAAGTCCAAATCTTTGCTGCAATTGTATTTCATTTGTTATTTGTCTATTCAGAAATTTTGAAGAGCAACCTTTGGAGCTTTTGGTGTTATGTCAAATACAAATTCCAATTTTCTATCAATACCATTAATAAAACATATGTCTTCGTGTAATATAGAATATCAATTTTTTTCATAGCAACGAAAATGTTGCCATGACAGGGGGAAGGAAGCAAGCACCCGACAGTCGCCAGCAGAGCACACGAACACGAATCAACCAAAGACTTCGGTGATACGCGCCGCTAATAATATCCACAGGCCATAGAGGGAAAACTCTTGATAAGAAATTCAGGTCCGTCCATGCTGACCGTTAGAGTGGGGTAGTGGCCTACCAACTCATAGTTTCTCGTTGTTAGGTATAGTGGTGAACCTGGCCGTCTATTCCTGGCGCGCACCATGTGTTCCCACTGCCCTACCTCGGTGTGGCTGCAGGTCTCACCCCTCCCGCCGTCATTATATCATACCTATTTAATCTCTGGCAACTATAGGACCCGACCACAGTGCAGGTTTATGATCTTCTTTAAAAGAAAGAAAGATATTGGAGCATCGTTACGTCAGGATGTAACACCGTCTATATTCTCGAGACGTAATTCAAGCAGAAAGCGCCAAAAACGAACGATTACAGTTTGCGCAATACGCAGCCTGAGAGTCTCTATTACCGCTGAATTGAGTGGATTCAAACCGAGCACATTGATAGCTGCAGCGATGCTCGAGTACTCGCTTATACTTAGAATTACACTGTGTGCAGAACCCCCGACTACCTCGCGCACCAGCGAGATTTAATATTGACTGGCAGTGATGAGAACGCTCGATTTAGAGAATTAAGAGCGTATGAACAATTTTACCTATTGCCGAGAGTACGGATTTTCGCCCACCGTACAAAGCCGTAACGCGTTTTGCGAAGGTAGGACATTCATAAACAAGACACCTCTGGACGCCTCTAGACGGACTCGTTACCCTCGCATTTCGCTTGTGCTGTATCGCTGCTGTACCTAGGTTGTGCTCCGTTCCGAATTAGATACCATCGTCTGTGTAGCTCGCTCGTACGAATTTGACCGCGTTCGGCTTGCGCTCGAGCTGTAACACGGGAACGTCGTAGATACAAATTATCGCTATTACTTATGCGTAAAATTGATTTTTGGCTATAGACTCGTGCATAAGCATGGTGCCTCCACGGGCGCTTATGACACCTCGTACTGTATACGTAGTCATTCTACAGGTACCATCGTCTATTCGAAATTCGCGCGCACTCTGAACTACACTCTTAATTAGTCGCCATGTATCGTTAGGGACGATGTTACGCGCTGGTCGAAATGATAACCATAAAGGGCCATGCGTGAAAGACGGCACGCTCAGAGTCATACTTAAATCATAATTAAGCTATGTATTAGCATTTTTTATTTAATTTGATTTGATTTTTTGTTTGATGCTAGCTATATAGAATGTATATACTGAAACGTTTCGCGATTTTGTGCGTTCGATCACTTCATTTATTTTTGTTTGATGTTATGTTTATGCGCGTATGTATTAGTATGTCTCGGCCAAATCGCGTAGTTTATTTTTTTTTTCCGAAATTTGGTACGGAATTTGGAGGAATTGGACCTAGGCTGGTGAGTATGTGGTATAGTTAATGCCGGTAGATTTAGCGTTTTCGTTTTGCATATGCGGAATAATTTCCAGTTCGATCGGGACTGATTTTAATATTCATACGACGATCTGGTATCGTGCGTATGGAGCTCAACACTCAATTGATGAAAAAAAAAGTTATTGCGCCTGCTTTTACGCGATTTTCTAAAGTTACGTATGCGGAATCACTTCCACTTTGCTTCCGGGCAGATTTTAATATTCGTACGACGATATGGTATCGTGCGTGCGGAGCTCAACACTCAATTTGGCAATACAGGGGTTGTCGCGCCTGCTTTTACGCGATTTCTTAATATTACGTATGCGGGTTAATTCCCGATTTATTCTTTACGTGACGTTACTGTTCGCATGATGAGCTGGTGTTACCCCTACGGAGCTTAAAAACTCATTAAACAAGGTTCTCTCTCTCCTTTGGATTACGAGGCGGTTATCCTGCCTGGTCTAGCCGCTTTCGCTTGTCCTCATACGTGGCTTTCCCTGGTATTTTCGTAAGATATATCGGTCGACGTTAGTATAATCATCGGACAGCCGCTTGCTATTGGTGGTATGTTTTTAACGCATTCTATAACGTGTGACCTATTCATGTACTTCGCCTCGCAGGGTTCCGCCTTGTTGGGCGGTCAGCGGCAGGTTTCGTGTCTCGGCCTTACTAACATAGAGACGCGAGTATTGTTATGTCGGGTTGGGAGTGTGAGTTTACCTACATATCGTACTCGGCTTTGTTATTGTTTTGGTTCTCTAGCTATAGCTCGCTGTTCGCGCAAGCCACGGGGTTCGCAGCGTTGACCAATTTGCTCTTCCTGTACCCCTGATACTGAGGCGCTTATTCTCGTTACATTAAGGTACCTTATCGTTGCCTTTGTCGAGCAAGCGTGGCGCAGAAAGCCAGGATGTAACTCCCTAGGTCTTGTGACACGTGCTTTTTCACTTCCCAAGAGACGAGTGGTAACTGCGCTGTGCGTGGGGACTCATTAATGGGAAATGCCCTGACGCTGCACAGTAGACGCAGAGCCCGAAATCGTGGCAGAAAAGTCAGAAAAAAATTTTTACAATCGGGATATTTGAGCAGGCAGTCAGGTAGAGGACTAATGGCTGCGTTGAATGGTAAAAGGGGAACCTTTTTCACCGTATACCTTCGTCGCTGCGTCAGTTGGAAGTTAGCCTTCGAGACGAGTGTTCGCATCGCGCGCTGAACGAGCGAAAACTACCGTGACTTATAAAATCGATAACTTTAAAGTGAAGTGTTTTAAATCAATCCGGAGACATGGATACGACTTCTGGAGGTATGTAGAGGATATTTTTACATTGGTTGAGTTTAAAATAAATATGTAAATTATTGAAGTGTAGTATAAACTACTGCATAAATAAAGTGAAAGAATTTTGTAAACTTATATTTTCAACTATCCGAAAAGTTATACTTTCTGCCATATTCTGCGACAGCCAATGTCTAGGCCTTTAGTTTATTATATAAGCTTGCGAAATTAACAGGAATTAGCTGCCTAGAGCTGCCTAACTTTGTCTGTTATGGTTTTTGGCAACGTAAAACAGGCGGTTGCCGACCGTGCACGCGCGCGCGGCGCCATACGCCATGCCATGGGGCCATTGAACAGCTGCTACTTGAGCAATAGGACTATATCCATACATATACCATATATAATATATATATATATACATATATATATACAAAATACAAATTCAAGTAAATCATTTATATATCTATTTTTGTAGACATACAACAATACATATATATGTAAGTATATACTAAAGTAATTAATTTGAATCGTCACATTTTATTTATATTTGATACATTTTTATCATATATATATAGGTATATATGGGGCATTCCACGCCAAATCGGACAGTTCAATTTTTTTTCCCTTGATTTTGTCATATTTTCATGTACTCATCAAAAATCGGCTTCTGGTACATTTTGAGATGTTTTTGGTCACCCGTTCAAAAAATATTTGTTTATGTTTTTTTGCTCATAACTTCTTTCATTATAGTCTAAATTCAATTTTTTTTTCATGACTGTTGTTTTTTATGTACTTTTCAAAAAAAAATACGAATAATTATTGCGGCTACTTATTTGTTACAATAATTAAAATTCATTAAAATTTTGATCTGATCCTTCAACACAAATTCTATACAATTTTATGTCTTTATTACAGGGTCCCATTACGAAGGAGTACATTTGACGAGGAAAGAATTATATCTTATTATAAAGGATAATTTGAACGATAATTTCGCTACGTTATTGTTTGGCTTTCTGATTCGCAATCAGTCACTTTCACAACCCGCGTATATCAATTTTGTTCAATTCAATTATAATAATTAAAATTCAAATAACTAATGCAAGTTATATATCATTGTATACGAAAACGTCATACTAAATAAGTAAATTCTTTCATCCTTTTTTGAGTGGTACGGCAGGAGGGAGTTTTTTTGAAAATTTTTAATTTTTTTTAACATATTTGTCCGCCATATTGGATCAGCCATTTTGTTTACAATAATTTGGCTTTCGGATTCGTAATGAGCGACCCTCAAAACCCACATATAGCAGTTTTTTTCAAGATCGGACACCTTTTTAACATTCATGTCCGCCATATTGGATCGGCCATTTTGTTTACAATAATTTGGCTTTTGGATTCGTAATAAGCGACCCTAAAAACCCGCATATACCAATTTTTGTCAAGATCGGACACCTTTTTAACATCCATGTCCGCCATATTGGATCGGCCATTTTGTTTACAATAATTTAGCTTTCAGATTCGTAATCAGCGACCTTAAAAACCCCTGCATACCAATTTTCATTCCGATCGGAGGTTATTTGTATTTACTGCCACGATTTCGGGCTCTGCGTCCACTGTGCGCTGTGAGTAGAGGTGGCCAAGCGCTGTACAGGGGAGCCTTACTCCTCACTGGGTTTCGATAATTAGTTCGTTTGGTCAACTGACGGCTAAGCGCAATGCAGGAGAATCAGTTGATCGAACGAACACGATTTTCTGACAATTTATTTCCAAAACGGTTAGACTTAAAATTAAATTAAAATCTAGGTTGGCTGTCGAACAGCACTTCGTCTTGCAGCAGATAATTTCAACAAGAGCCCTGAGGCTTGTCTTGTCGCGGTTTATATAGTTTTGTCGGTGAGCCACGAGGGGGTGTTTTGGGGTAGACCACGTGATGTTTGTCACACCTTACTCACTGGGTGAGAGCGGTGCGGGGTGGTGTGTAGGTATCCCGTTATATCTTTGAATATCTATATTTGGTCAGTTTTTTGCTTTCTTGGGGTTTGAACCGAGGTTCTAGCGAGGTTGAGTTCCTAGATTCAATATAAGTTCTCTACCTGCTGTAGGTTCAATCTTTCTTCTGCGGTTTTTTGTTGTCGAGTCACTGTTTTTTGATTTTTTTTTTTTAATGTTGGTCTTTGACTCCCTCGTGATATTTGATTTGTCTTGATTTCCGATTAAATTTCCTTGAAATTTGCGTTTTTTGGAGTTTTTTATGTGTTCCTTGCTTGTTTTTTGATTCTCTAGATTTTTGTTGGGTTCTAGGTCTAGGTAGTGTTTCGAGGATTATTTAATTATTTAGTTTATTAAACGATTGTCTTTGTTTCAGAGTTTTTCCGATTTTAATGTTTATTTGTTAAGTGGGGGTAGTTGGTAGAGACTCATGTGATGGTACCCTTATATCTTTTGTCTCTTGGGTCTGTGGGACCTCAAGGGTTCCACAATTTGCTTTTGTCCTTCCCCGTGGTATGGCGGTCTTGGCGCATTGGGCTGTTCGTGTAAAGTCGCTTATTGGGAAGGTAGGGCCTACTACGCTAGGTATTTGCATGGCGAGGTGTGTAGCCTTCCGGGCAGTTCCGCCTGGTCTTCGCGTAAGGGCGGCGGCTACTGCGCTCGGGTTCACTAGGCGCGGCGTGTGATCTCGTTAGGGGGGAGGAGTCCTCTCAGGTACTATGCTTGTGAGTAGTATGTGTACACCTTTGCTCCATCCCACTCCTATCCCCACTCCTTCCCCCACCACGCGGCAACCCCCACCACCTCACTTTTCCACCGCCGCGCTACCCACTCTGCTTGACCAGTGTCGGTAACGTGGAGATGGTAAAGTGAGGTGGTGTGGGTACCTTGGTGAACAAGGAAGAGTAGAGATAAGAGTAGGATGGAGCAAAGGTGTACACATACTTGGAAAAATGAATAAAATTATGTACTCACCACCACCGCAGCTGTTGTAGGCATCTACCCTCCTGCCAAAGCGATTTTAAACTCCTGTCTCTCGAATGTACTCTCTCACACACGCACACACACACACATACACATGCACAGCGTCTTTAATTCATTACTATGTCCTCGTCAAAGCCCTCATCCACGGCATCGATATCGTAGCCGATATCTATCTCATCACCGAGGGCTTCTATAATAAACGCCGCCACATCCACGCGTTCACCGTTCGATAAGCGAACCCGCGGAACGCTATCGCCGGCATGAGGTCGCATCATGACAGCGATCAAGTCATCTCCACCACACGCTTCTTCGACGAGCTGCTCGATACCTGCAACGTCCACGCGGTCGAGTCCGTATATGGAAAACTCCATGACAAGAACCGGTAGCATACTTGCTAGAGGATCCGGATGAAATAGGTGAGACCAGTCGATGTAAATAGTTTCGCCGAAATCGACTAGCAACACCTCGCAGTACCCATCAAAGTCCGGGTAAACCACTTCCCCGCGGACAACGTTATTGAAACGAGGCACAATACAGGACATGCCGATATGCAACTCCCCAAGTTCAATGGATCTTCCACGACGTTCCACTAAATACACACTACGTAGGAGTTCTTCCAGCTCGTCGTATGCATCGCACATTTCCTGCGTACGCAGAAACACACTCATTACACTCTCGACAAACATTAATCGGCACCAAAACGCGTCGCTTAAAATCTCCTTGCCGTATCGTGGATACATATTGCTTTTTATTGTTTCCAAACAGGATGCCAAAGACAGACTAAATGCTCGAGACGCTACTAGAGAGTATCACGGGCATAAAGATAACAGCCTCCTATGAATCATAACTAGGTATCCATCACGTTGAATGCAACGAAAGAGGTTTTCGAGCATGCATAGCCCTGCGCTATGCTCCTCGCAAAGTGCTTGCTCTACAGTAAAAGATATAGAATATGTTCCCTCACAGAGAGAGAGAGAGAGAAAAACTTTAATTATTATGCTATAAAAATAAGGGACACAGTAAGATCAGATATATTTAAATTAACCAATATTTTATGGAAAGCACTTTATACATTTACCGTCGTATGCAACAGCCCTGCAAACACGGTCATCCACGCTCGGAGATTCCTTCACCGTTAATTTTATTTTTATCGCTATATGGAATTAATTTGTATTATCACTCGTAATATTGCTTTTAAATTATTTTTCGCTGTGGACGTTGTCACCATAGTGTACTTCTGAAAAAAAGAACGAAACAACTATTTAATTGAGCGCACTGATCAATAAAAAACATCGTGTACAGAATAATCGATATTGTCTTACCTGATATGCCACGACTCATTATACAAAGTTGGCAGCGTTGATGATCTTCTGCCACCGACGACAACTGCGGATGAGGATGTCGGGTGGCACTTTTCTTTCCCGAAGTTAGCTCTATCTTCCTCTCGCTCTCCATGACACGAATAACGAACCCTCGGTGTCGGCTCATATGCAGGGGCTGCTCGCTCTGCAAAACATTATTTTTTTAATTAAAAATAAATATCACATGATTTAAAATTATTTTATATTTTTTACTTACCAAGCTCCGCTGCTTTGCTGCTAATCGACATTGGCACGTATTCCATGATCTGCTGTGTTAATAAAACAGAGACGAGCGATCCGTCTTCTTTCTAGCGCAGACCTTTGCTGATGCTTCGGTTTTACGACTGTCTCTCTCTCTCTCTCTTTCTCTCTCTCACTGTGACTGACATCGGTGTATACTTTATAATATTTCGAGTGAAATGTACACTATATACAATTATTTACAACAGTTTCTTTATCACAAATAGGTGCACATACGTAGAATTATTGCGTTCGCAACGCAACACCCGATGCATGATCAGCGATATGACCACGAAACAGCACAATTATTTCGGACAAAATAATTTTCATAAACTCCGTATCCTCTGGCGTTAGCAAGATCGCGATGTGTTCGAGCACTTCTTCAAAGAAGTCCTTGGAACCGATGATCTCATACGCTACTGCACGAGGCATTTCACTGACAACTATCTTTTCACGGACATATGATACCACCTCGTTCATACACCTCTGAATCGTTTCACTTTTGCTCTCTAGAACTTGCATATGAATATCAATTCTTCTACTTATATCGACGAGCATATCAAATGTAGACCGCTGAAGAACAATGTTTGAAGAGTATTTTCGGAAGCGTTTCCGTTTCGATTCTCCAGATTCCTCTTGATTCTCGTATTCCTCATCAGCGCTACCACTTATTTTACCAAATGACACAGCTCTGTGCTGGTAACACGAGGTTAAAAGTGTGTAATGCGTTGTGTGCTCTATGCGGGTATTACACATTTTCTCGGCATCAGTCCCATGAGCTTCGAAATATTGTTGTACGCGAGAAAAATCACTTTTAAACACTCGCCACTCGTCCGCACCGAGTGTAATTCCGGTAAAAGTATTCGACAATATTTTCACCACCGGTGTAAGCGTACACGTAGAGTTCAACTCGAACCCGGCTACGATTATTTTACCAAATGATTTATTTAAACCGTACATAACGGGGTTCGCTATATACTGCGATATCGCATGAGGCTTAGCACCGTTATTTGCTATTTTTATTGCTTTCCTGTAGACTGTAACTTTTCGAATGAATCGTCGGTGGTGTTCATACTCCGTTTTATACAGATTGCCCCCACCACCTAACTGCATTGCCTCTTCTTTTGATACTGCAAATCATACGCCTGAAAATTGCTAGCCAATATCCTTTGATATTTGTCGCATTCTCCTCAACAGCCTAGTAACAGCAGCAGATATATCCCAAAACTCTTGCATAATCGCGCACACTTATGCGCACACGCACACATTGACATACAGATAATATTCGTCGGTAAAATTTGATGAATTTCCTCATGGCCAAGTGCCTTGAAATTAGATGAAAACAATATGACTTTCATCAGCGAAACTCGATAACTAAGTACATCATCATCGCTAAATATTTCCCTAGGTCTTGCTTTTGTAAAGCGATCGCGTGCGGCCATCTTCTTGGTTAGTCGTATTCATTACATCGTTGCAGTATATGCAGAGAGAGAGAGAGAGCTTGTTAAAGGAATATATATAAAAGTGGACCGCTTTGAAAATTCTCTAGTTAATTGTCTGATTTACTGTGGTTACTACTACTACTACTCTAACAGCACAATCATGGTCAGAGTGGTAAAGCGCTCATTGATAAGAAAATTGATAGAGTTTATATTGAAGCGTAGACCGTCGTTGCGTTCGCGCTGGGGTAGAAGAAATTTACAGATCACCCTATGGGAACTTCCGACACAGGCGGTTGTTCGTAAAATTCGCGGTATGCTGTGCGAGTGTCATCAGCGCGATTTAGTTGACGCGTATAATATTGGATTGTTTGATAATCAAATAATTATTGATTCGGTGGTGCGTGTTATTCGTCGACGAGGCTGGCTGAATGAGACTGCTCTGCAACCCATACTCAATGAAAGACGTAAGTAATATACAGCGCTAATTACTTTTATTTTATTTCCTTTATTTCATAAGATTTTTATATAGTTAGACGGTATGAGGACGCAGAAATGGGATCCGACACCTATGATTTCGATGAGGAGGGTAGAACCGATTCAGATGATCATAGCAGGGACAACGATGGCGACAGCACCGTAGGGAATCGCTGGATAAATTTTACCCAGCCATTCTGCGGTTATAAACTTACAAACGGTCTTTTCATGGCAGGCCCCTCGAAAGAACCAGATGAATCCGTCGCAGGCCCATCGCGACAATACAGTTCAAACGATGATGCCAACAGCAATACAGACAGCGAGGAAGAAGAAGAAGAAGAAGAAGAAGAAGAAGAAGAGGAGGAGGAAGAAGAAGAAGAAGAAGAAGAAGAAGAAGAAGAAGAGGAGGAGGAGGAGCAAGACGTAGACGATGACGACGAGGAGGAGGAGGAAGAGGAGGAGGACCCTGTAGATTCAGGTAAGCTTTTAATAATACGACTACGCTGACAAAAATAAAAAAATTACGCGGATAATAATAGTAAAATGAAAAAGCAGGGTACGAGACGGACCCAAACGTTTTTCGCTTTGCACGATTCACTGTGCCGAGACCACCGACAATCGAGTTGGTTTACGAAATGCGTCGGCGGTTCCCGGGTGCAGTCGACGGATTCGAGGACTAGAAGCAAATATAAGTTTGTAATTCTTACGTTACACGAATTATATGCATAGTATAGAGCCAGCGACAAACAAAAATTTAAAGTAAATTAAATAAAAATTCTAATAAATGGTTTAATTATGCCTGCAGGTGGACAGACCGGCGATGGAAGGACTGCTGCACGGGGTGGTGATATTTTGCCTCCTGGTGAACGTTTCGGTATCGACAATGAGCAGAGACTTTATTTTTCACGCTTTAGGATGCAGGGTCGAGAGACAGATTTTTATTTTCGTCAGCCACCGGTCGGTATCGATCATCTGACATGGTTCGAGGGAGGTGTACGAGATGTTCTCACACGTCTTACAGAATCGTGCGAAGGACATGATTATGTGGGTATGACTCTGAGCGTACCGTCTTTTGCGCAAGGACCTGTATGGTTATCATTTCGACCAGCTCGTGACATCGTTCCCGACGATATATGGCGACTAATTAATAGTGTAGCTCAGAGCGCGCGCGAATTTCGAATAGACGCTGGTACATGTAGAATGACGACATGTATAGTACGAGGCGTCGAAGGAGCTGGTGTGGGCACTAGGCTTACACACGAGTCTATAGCAAAAAAGTCAATTTTACGCATAAGTAATCGCGATAGTTTGTGTCTACAACGATCCCTTGTCACTGCCCGAGCGCATGCCAAACGCGGTCAAATACGTGCGGGTGTGCTACACAGACGATGGTGTCAAATTCGGAACGGGCTTCGAGGTGCGCAATATACAGCGGCGATAGAGCTCACACGTAATGCAGGGGTAACGACACCGTCTAGGGGGTGTGGTGCGCCCGGAATTCAGCTCTTTCAGGAGTACTTGGTTCACGAGGGTATAGCGATTGTTGTTTATGAATTTCTCACCTTCGGAAAACGCGTTCCGGCTCTGTACGATGGGCGAAAATACGTACTCACTGCAACAGGTAAAATTAATCATACACTCTTTATTCTCTATAACGAGCGTTCTCATCACTATCAACCGATAATAAATCTCGCCGGTGCGCTAGGTAGTCGGGGGTTCTGCACGCAATGTAATTCCAAGTATATTCGAGTACTCGAGCATCGATGTAGCTATCAATGTGCTCGATGTAAATCCACTTATTGCAACGGTAATAGAGACTCTCAGCCTGAGTATTGCGCAGACTGTAATCGTTCGTTCTTTGGTGCTTTTTGCCTCGCTCATTACAAGAGTGAGGGCTCCGCGGGCATCACGTCTCGTAAATATAGACGGTACAGCGTCTGTAACGCATTGAAAATCTGTAGAGACTGCTCGCGTATGATTAAAACCACAGATAAAAAGATGCATGTATGTGGTATATCGTTTTGTGCTACATGCAAACAAACGCGGCCGACTACGCATGCATGTTTTATAGCACCTCTTAAGAAATCAGATGCGCAAAAGGAGAAGAAAAAAGACAAGTCTTCCACGAGATTTTTATTTTATGATTTTGAGACTCAGCAACACGCGCAATTGCATGATGATAAATCGACACGAATTCACGAGCCGAATTTATGTGTCGCACAATGCGTATGTATGGCATGTCTGGATATCACAGATATAGAGACAGATTGTGCTAACTGTGGTAAACGTGAATTCGTGTTTATCGATGATCCTGTTGGGGATCTCGTAAAATTGGCATTATCGCAAAAATTTAAAAAGACCATCTGCATCGCCCATAATGCTAGAGGTTTCGACGCACAATTTATTCTACGGTATTTAATCGAGGTGCAAAAAACACAGCTGCCCTCTCTGATTATGAACGGTACGAAGATTGTCTCGATGAAAATTGGCGATGTCGTTTTTCTCGATAGTCTAAACTATTTACCCATGGCTCTTAGCGCTTTACCTAAGGCCTTTGGTTTCGCTGATGAGGTGGCAAAAGGTACATTTCCCCATTTATTCAACACACCGGAATATCAGAATTACTCAGGTCCTCTGCCGGCTTTGCATTTTTACTCACCCGATACCATGTTCTCAGCGGATCGCGAGCGCTTTTCAAAATAGTATGAGGAAGAATCGAGTCGCGTAGATTATAAATTTGATTTTGCGACGCAATTTGTGCAATATTGTCGTACAGATGTTACGGTTTTGAGACGAGCGTGTTTAGCTTTTCGAGAGTTACTCATACGTTGTGGGAGCGTGTGCCCCTTTACAGAAGCATGCACGATAGCATCAGCATGTATGAGAGTATTTCGAAAGAATTTTCTACAGAAAGATCGCATTGCGGTGTTACCACCAGGAGGATATCGCTGGGGCGATAAGCAATCGCGCAAGGCCGTCGTATGGCTCGTATGGCTCGAGCGTGAGCTCAACTGCGTTATCGCTTATGCTGGACGCACGAGAGAGTATCGCCCTCCGGCCGGCCTACCGGCCGTGGACGGTTACTACGTGGATGCGGGGGTCCATCACGTTCTTCAATTTCATGGCTGCTTTTGGCACGGTTGTCCGCGATGTTATCGCGTGAATAGAGATGCTCGAACTAAATTCGGCGATACAATGGATGAGCGATACGAGCGTACCATTCTTATTTCCGGGCGAATCAGATCGAAAGGGTACACTCTAACCGAAATATGGGAATGCGATTTTGACAGATTACTCGAGAATAACGAGGAAATGTCGATATACGTGAAAAAACACGCCATGGTCAAGCAGGCGCCTCTCGAGCCACGCGATGCATTCTTTGGCGGTCGAACGGAAAATTTTGTAAGCTTGTACGACGTCGCGAACGGGGAGCAGATACGCTATGTGGATGTTTGCTCGCTGTATCCGTGGGTATGTAAGAATGAAAAATATCCCGTTGGACACCCAAAATTGTACGTAGGCGACGAGTGTCGAGAACTCGTAGGACTTGAAAACGATCTAAGTGTCGTCGAGGGTCTCGTGAAGTGTACCGTGCTGGCACCGCGCGATTTGTATATACCCGTACTGCCTGTTCGCATGCATGGGAAACTACTGTTCCCCCTGTGTAGAACGTGCTGTACAGATATGGACACATCCGAGGTTTGTACACACGATGACGCGACTGAGCGAGCGTTTGACGGCACATGGGTCGTGGACGAACTGAGAAAAGCTGTGTCGCTCGGATATAAAGTAACGCGTATCTATGAAATTTGGCAATACGTTGTTACGCAGTATGACTCGACAACGCGACGAGGCGGTCATTTTGCCGAGTACATCGATACATTCCTAAAAAAAAAAAAGGAGGCGAGTGGTCCGCCAACAGAGTGTAACGATGACGAGGAAGCAATTGAGCGTTTTATAGCATTGTACAAGGAGTCTGAGGGTGTATATCTCGAGCGAAGTGCTTTGCAGCCAAATCCGGGTTTACGTTCACTAGCGAAATTGGCTCTTAATTCATTCTGGGGAAAGTTTGGTCAACGAGAGAATCTCACGAAAACCGTTATCGTCTTCACGCGCGCGGAGTTAATGAATTTACTAACGAGTCCGGAGATTGAGGTGACGGGGATGCTACCGGTTAATCACAAGATTATGTATGTAAACTATATGAGCAACCGCGATGCTATCCAACCATCCCCGACATCAAACGCCGTGATTGCAGCATACACGACGGCACAGGCACGCCTAAAATTATACAGTTATCTTGAGGGGCTCGGGCGACGAATATTGTACTGCGATACGGACTCCTGTATTTACGTGAGCCATCCCGGTGGTAACGAGTATGAGCCGTCAATCGGTCAATTTCTAGGAGATCTTACGGATGAATTAAGTGAATACGGGCCTGGTAGTTATATAACTTCGTTCGTTTCGGGTGGACCAAAATTTTACGCATACCTTGTTCGTAAACCCGACGGTACGATTATTGAAAAATGTAAAGTGAAGGGTATCACGCTAAACTTTGCGAATAGCCGTACCGTAAATTATAACGCATTACGATCTTTCGTGACAGGAGCAAGGAGCGTACCTATTATTTTAAAATTCGACGCTATTCGACGTACGGAATTTCATCATGTAGTAACGCGTAAAGAAACGAAATCATGCGAGCCTGTTAACACGAAGCGAAAACGGCACGGGCTGTACTCTACTGTACCGTATGGCTATTGTGAAATACGCTAATTAGTATAACGCAAAAAAGTATATAGTTTTACGGGTGAATTCGCGATATTTAAAAATAATCTTTTTGTCTAATTTCATGTGACATATTTACAGTGTACAATACATTGAAAAAATTGATTTATCATGTATAAAATCGTTATCGGATCGTTCTTTTTGTGCTGATATTCGTAACAGTAGCTGCTATCTCTCTACCGTTCCCTTTTGTGCTGACTTTCTCATCGTTGATTCCTTTTGTCCCGTCTTTCTTATCGAGTGTTTCCTTTTGTTCTGGCTTTCTAGTGCTACATCCGTGGATATAATATTGTTGTTTAGAATTTGATGATTCGTAAAATTTGTATATAGAGATGTATGCATTGTGAAATAAAAATATTGCTTTATTTGTGAGAAATATAAAAATTATCGTTATTTAATATACATACAGCGTAAACGCCAGCTTATACCGCGGGCCCGCGCCTCATCAGCTAGTGCAGGCGCTCCGCGTCTTATCAGCTCTTTAAGGCCGCGAAAATAGCTGATGCCGCGGGGTCGCCGCCGCCGCCGCCGCAGCCGCAGCCGCGGTATAAGCTTATTTAAGAGTCTGCTGATTGATTTTGATAGACACTCGTCGATATGGATACACGTTGGAAACATCCGTGGACAGCTGTGATAAGCGGTCCTACGGGATGTGGTAAAACATATTTTGTAAAAAAATTCTTTAAATACATGCGCAAAATGACGGATGTCCCGTTCGAGCGTATACTTTTTTATTACTCAGAGTGGCAGTCCGGGTATTCAGAGTACGGTGATAAAATCGAATTTCGCGAGGGTTTACCGCAAGCAGTAGACTACTCGAATGACGCAAGACCTAAACTTGTGGTCATTGACGATCTAATGCGCGAGGCATCGAACAATACTGTGGTCGATCTTTTCACCAAGGGTAGCCATCATAAAAATCTTAGTGTCATTTTCATCACGCAAAATCTCTTCCATCAGGGTCACGGGCAGCGCGATATCTCCTTAAACGCTAATTATATCGTTGTCTTCAAAAATCCGCGAGATCGCGCGCAAATTCAGCACCTAGCCCGCCAGGTATGTCCCGAGAATCCGCGATTTTTGCAGGAAGTATATTTCGATGCAACAGCCGCACCGCACGGCTATCTATTATTTGACTTGAAACAACCGACGCCTGATAATTGTCGATTTCGCGCCTGTATATTTCCCGATGACCAATACCATTACGTTTACGTGCCTCAAAAAGCAATAAAAGTTCACGATGCGTCGCGCGATGTACCAGTAATGCGCTTGTAATGGCGTTGCGCGGACCTCTCGATAAAAAGCAGATAATTATATTGCAAGCGTTGTGTTATCTGAAGCAAGAGCAACGACGTGCAATTTTGTGCAAAGCAGATGTAGCGCTTGTACGCTGTATATGCGAGTGTGCTCTAAACGTTTTACAGGGAAACGTGAGTCTGAACAACGTGCAAAAGAATCATCTTCGGAGGCACGCGACAATTCTTCGGTGACTAGCCGCCAAAAGGGGAAATTGGAGCGGTAAGAGGAAGATCATCGTCGAGCACTGTGTCGGATTTCTCAAGTTGCTTCTTGCGCCTGTCTTGGCCTACGCGAGACATGGAATATGCCAGAAAGATGGTACTTATTCCTCATGATAACATACATCGTCTCGCTGGACTTGCCACTACTGCCGCTGCTGCTACTACTACTACTACTACTAGTGCAGACCCGTTGCCTTCCGTACAGACTACCGGTACGCCATTATCGCGCCTCGACTCTGAGCTGAGTGAAATTCTAAACTCTCACTCGTACAAGAGCGAGAGAGAGAAGTGGATAGCTTACCAACAGGTTTTACAGCGTTATCTTCACATGGTCGAGTACGATAATGCCGTACCGAATATTTCATCAAAACGAAAAGTAGCAATACTCGATAGCCACGAGAATAAATCCGACGACGATTTAATGAACAAAGTTAAATCGCGGCTCAATGACACACTTATTATCGATAGCGTACCAAAAAAATTTTAATCTAAAGCAATATCGTTGCTTCGCAATTTGCATCGCAGCGCCGTTGGTAAAAAAATGACATGGGATCGTAACGGCGTTGTTTCCATAGACGGCAGAAGAATTTCAAATTCCAATATCGTTGATCTTGTTAACGATGCTATGCGAGCTAGAAAACGCGAGAAACCCATCGGACGATCTCACTTTGCCAAACTCCTGCGAGCGATACAGATGCCGCGTGAATTTATCGGTAACCCCGCGTTACTACACGAGCCTACACCTACATCATCCTCGACACCACAGCGGCGTCTTATTTTACCGCGCGAAAACGATAGTAGCAGCAGCAGCAGCAGCAACGGTAGCAACAACAACAACAACGACGACGAGGCCGAGACCGCACACTCAAACAGAGATTTAATGCTCACGGCTGAAAACGACATCATCGAGGGGGAGGAGGGGAATGAAGAAGAGGACGAACAATTGCAAAACTTTGCACAAGTAGAATATCGACCACCCACACAGTTAGAAAAGAAAAAGAAAAAGAATCCATTTAACTGGTCATCGCTAAAATTATGAAAATTCTTCAAAAAATCTATTATGACACCGCTCATCCTGCTTCCTATTCTCGAGCAAAAAATTTGGCCCAGGTGGATCGTAGAGTAGCGCGAAAAAATGTTTTACCATGGCTCGAGACACAGGATTCATATAACATGCATCGCCTCGTACGACGACGATTTCCCCGTCGTACGTACAGTGTGAGTAATATAGACGATGTATGGGAGGCTGATTTAGCTGATCTTCGCTCGATAGCCACGTACAACGATGGGTACGCGTATCTGCTTGTTGTTATTGATGTGTTGAGCAAATACGCGTGGGTCGAGGCTTTGCGTGACAAAACGAGCGCAAACGTGGCCCGCGGTCTCACACGCATACTCGCGCGCAGTAACAATCGTCGCCCGCAACAATTGCAAACTGATCGAGGCAAAGAATTTATCGGCGCACCGTTTCAGCAAATTCTCAAGAAAAAGAATATCGATTTTCGTGCTGCTCGTAACCCTGATATAAAAGCCTCGATTGCCGAACGCTTTAATCGAACAATAAAAGAGCGAATGTGGCGCTACTTTACATACACGCGAAATAAGCGTTACATCGATGTTTTACAAAATTTTTTATATGCTTATAATCACACTAGACACAGCGGAACGCGTATTCCTCCGAGCGAAGTAACCCTCGAAAATGCCTCTATAGCCCGAGACGATTTAACACGGCGTTACGAGCGTAACGCGAAAAAAATTAAAAAGCCTAAATACAGCGTCGGTGACTTGGTACGTATCAGTACAGCTAAAGCAGCTTTCGTGAAAGGATATGAGCGTGGTTGGAGTTACGAATTATTCAAAATTCAACGAATATCGTTGAATCGAGAGCCATTCGTGTATATTTTACACGATCTGAATAACGAGACTATCGACGGTATTTTCTACGAAGCAGAATTATCACGAGTACGAGTGCCTCCGTCATCTGAGAAGACGAAAGAGAAGAAGAGGACAAAGAAGAAGAAGAAGAAGAAGAACGCTCGGGATCATCGTCCGTGATAAATATGAGCTCCAAGGATAGCTCTTTCTTTGTCGTACTACCGAGCAACAGTAGTATGCAGTATTTTCCGGATAATACGATGACGAAATTTATTACAAAACTACCGCGTCAGATACGCCTGCACGGAGAATGGGCTGTTTCTCTTGTGGAAATTGCTTATCCGATGACTCTTTTACATGTTCCTACTGTAGAAAATCTCGTAACTTTTGAGGATGGTGATTATGATTTATCGGGTTTAAATCTTTTAACACGGAGGAGCGTTGATAGAGACCAAGTAGCACCTGGTGTATATCGCTCTATAGACGCTCTTTTGGAGAGTATAAATCAGCTACCTCACGTGGCCGATCATTTGCGCTTTAAATCGCTTCCGAGCGGGCAGGTCGAAGTGGCACGCGTATGCGACGATCTACGCTACCACGACTTTCGCGTATCGCCCGCTATCGCAAGGCTACTAGGATTCTCGGAAGAGGCTTGTAGCCCCGTAATGATAGAACCGCATTGCGAATACACAGGGTCGAGGCCTGCATCTCTCACCGGTGCTATACCGGGCAGCATGTTTTTATACATAGATATCTGCGAGAGCTATATTACAGGCGATGTACAAATACCCCTCTTACGAGTTGTTCCCATTGATACTGATGACTGTCCGTATGGTTCGATAAAAATTAAATCGTTTTCAACGCCACGATATATACCTCTCTTGCGCAATAATTTACACACTATCGAGATCGATATAAGAGACGAATTTGGGGATCCTATACCATTCGAGCGGGGAACGTTGACTGTGACACTACATTTCAAAAGGTCCCACGATTGATTACACCACTATGGATGATATTGACAGTGTGCAGCACGGATGGGGTCGTCGCGGGTACGGTGGTATTAGCCATGTTTATATCGGAACACCTAATCAGCGAGGACACGGTATCGGTAGCTTTCTCGGGGGCCTGTTTCGTCGAGTGTTACCACTTTTAAAGAAGGGCGCTAAAGCAGTTGGAAAAGAGGCGTTGCGCGCTGGTGTAAACGTAGCCGGTGATATCCTCGATAGAAATATAGCTGTGAAAGATGCTATTCGCGAGAGAGCGCGAGAATCAGGCAGTAATCTCAAACGCAAAGCCTCTGAAAAAATTGACACTCTCATGCGGGGGTCTGGTTATAAAAAGCGCAAAATTTCACGTACTCCTCATTCATCGAACGAACGTAAACCACGACGTATCTCTCGTAAAAATAAAAGTGTAATAAAGAGAAAAACAATAAAAAAGAAGAAGAATAATAAGAACAATAAGAAGAAGAAGAAGACTCGTCAACGAACGGTTGCAGATATTTTTGGATAGCTGAAACAAGATGGCTTTTCTACATGCGCACTCGTGCGAGTGTCTTAAATCGGAACTTGAATTATTTTCACTCCCACCGACGCAAACTACTATCGAAGGCTCCAATTGGGTGTATTACAAACCAATATCTTCGCTAACAGATGATTCACCGATTGAATTTGTTATTCCCGGACAGGGTGATGAGTATATCGATCTCGCGCATACTATGCTTAGTCTGAGAGTGAAAATAACATCTCCTACCATTACGGAAATTGCCGTGGGCACATCGTCGAAAGTAAGTACCGGCCCTGTAAACAATCTCTTGCATTCTATGTTTAATCAGGTGGATGTATACCTGAATCAAAAATTAGTTTCACCTCCAAATAACGCCTACGCTTATCGAGCGTACATAGAAACACTTTTGAATTACGGTCGAGCAGCAAAAAATTCGCATCTCACGAGCGTTCTCTGGTACGACGATACACCTGGAAAAATGGATGATATAACATCGGAAAATACGGGGCTTGTGAAGAGAAAACAATTTTTAAATGTCGAAAAAACTGTAGACTTGCTCGGTCATCTGCATTGCGATATATTCAATCAGGAGCGGTTCCTATTAAACGGTGTCGAGATGCGCCTACGGCTGGTTCGGTCTAGAGATTCATTTTGTCTTGTGGGGGATACAAAGAATGGTCAATGCGGCTTAAAGATTCTCGAGGCATCGCTTCTCGTTCGTAGAACAAAAATAGCTCCTGGTGTGCTGCTCTCACATGCTAGAACTCTGGCAAAATCTACGGCTAAATATCCTCTTACGAGAGTCGAGGTAAAAGCCGTTTCAATACACTCGGGTGTTCATGGAGAGACTATCGATAATATCGTGTTAGGTCAGTTGCCGAAGCGTATAATTATCGGTTTTGTCGATAACAAAGCGTTTAACGGTGACTTCAGTATGAATCCGTTCAATTTCCAAAATTACAAGATAAATTATCTCTCGTTGTATGTAGATGGTGCTCAAATACCTTCGAAACCGTTACAACCTGATTTCACGAAAAATCATCTATATGTGGATGCTTTTCAAACGTTGTTTTCGGAAACTGGAATACATTTCTTGAACGATGGTAATTCGATCGATCGCAATAATTATCGCGATAGATACTGCCTGTTTGCTTTTGATTTGACACCCGATCTTTCAGCGAACAGCAATACACATTGGAATTTAATAAAGCACGGTAGTGTGAGAATAAAGGTACGATTTGAGGATGCGCTTGCTTCAACGATAAATTGTGTAGTCTACGCGGAATATGATAATGTGCTTGAAATTGATGCCTCTCGGCAGGTAATGGTGGATTTTACCGGATAAGCGAAAAATGTGCTGATGTCGGCATAAAATTATTTCGTGTTAAGACACGTAGAAGCGTGTCCGCGAGTAACTAATCAGTCGAACTCGGTCATCTGTACGGATTAGACGTGAAAATGGATATCGTCGTGGATATACAGGGAATGCGTGGTAAAGACTCGGAATTTATTCCGAAAGAAATTGCTGTGGTAGCAGTGGATAGACCGTACTCTGCTCATTGGATCGTTGCACCGCCGTGTCACTTTGCCGAATTACCACAGCAATCGAGAAGCCAGAATAATTTTCTCTCGAAATATTTTCACGGTATGGAGTGGTACGAGGGCGATGTGAGCTGTAAACAGGTATACGCTAACTTGCGTGAAATTTCGCGAAAATCAAGACGCATCTATACGCGCGGTCACGAGAAGGCTATACTTCTTTGCGATATCACGAGTCGTGAAATTTCCAACCTGGAGGATGAGGAGGGCGCCCCATCGTACACATTTATGCCGAAATCTTTGCGAAAATGCTTCAGACACGCTATGATAAACGATACAGCGTCTTCGCATTGTGCAATGCGCCAGGCTTTCCAAATAAAAAATTGGCTTCGCGAGCATCCATTTAAAGGAGAATCATACATGGATGTTTGGTCAGCAGACGAAGAGGAAGAGAATAAAAAAGAGGAGAAATCTTCATCATGTGGTCGTGACACGATCGACGACGCTGTGAAATAAATTTTGCATATATATACGTCTTTCAAAGCGTATCGGTCATCATTTAATCATTGACTATGTGTTCAGCATGAACACTAGACAAATCTACGAGAGTCTGCAGTATCTACCACTTTCAACCGTTGGCGTATACCCGGCTGACAGAATTCCTCGTGTATGGTCGTTACCAGCCGGACTCGTAGTTAACACGGATAACCACGACGGACCTGGAGAGCATTGGATCGCCATGTACGTTAACCATCATGGAAAAGGAATGTACTTCGATAGCTACGGGCTACCACCGGTTATACCGCAACATCTCGCCCGACTACGAAGAAACTGCAAGTTCTATCGGTACGGCCTCAAGCAGCTACAGAGTAATACGTCGGATGTGTGTGGACAATTTTGCATCGTATTCCTACACCTTATGTCGTGCGGCTTCACCATGTCACGATTTAATAATCTCTTTAGCGATAATGTAACGAAAAACGACAGATTAGTGCGTGAATATTACAATGCTTTTGCCTCTCGACGATCAGACAGTGATAAAAATAAATTTAACGGTAGAGGAGTCTCCGAGCGAATATTACCGTGTTTGCAGGGATGTTGCATACGACGGTAAATATCTGTAAAGTGATTTAAATAAAATATTGATTAATTAAAAACAAATACATCGGTTTACTGTGTCTCTTCTTTTATAATTATATATACATTATAATCGAGGTCTCTCGCGGCACGGTATCATATTCTGTGTCTTTTACTGCAGAGCATTCGCTTCACGAGAAACACAGCGCAAAGCGGTACGCACGTGCAAAACTGCTGACATTGGATTCAAAGCGCTGCACACCTAGTTATGACTCAGAGGGGGTTTGTTATCTTCAAACACTGTGATCACCGCCAGCCTCATCCGGAGCATCCAGTCTGTCTTTAGCAGTGCGCGACGAAAGTCTGAATTTCTATTCACTAAAATGTACCCACTAAATCTAGGCCACGATCCAGCGGCGGCTTTTGTGTGTCGGGTGGTATGCGACACCGACGATAATACGATGTGTCTGCGGTCGGAGGTGATGTGCGCGGAATTGTGCGGACTGGAGGCCTATTTATATAAGTTATATATCGAGGAGCAATCTGAGCGGAGACGATTTTTAATAAGTGATTTGTGCGCTGGAGTGTCCTGTGTGGTTGTATGGAATGAAAGGACTATGCGCGGGTCGATCATCGACACGGATGATGACGGGTACTGTGAGGTACTGCTGGTCGATTTCGAGGAATCGATATACATCGATTGGCAGCACCTATTTTACCCAGAGCCGTCGATTAGTGCGTTACCGGTGCTGCTTGTAAAGTGTGTAGTATTCGGTCTCGATGATTTAATTGACGAGCCGGAAATCTAGATCCGATCGAAGCAGCGCGTAGTAATGATACGCTGATCGGGATACGGATGCCCACGCCCGACGGTGCCCAAGGTCCATGGGTGCGAGTAATCCGTATTACCCGTACGCATAGCTGTGGTTTTTGAGTGAGTGAGTAAGTGAGTGAGAGAGAGAGAGAGAATATATATATATATATATGTGTGTGTGTGTGTGTGTGTGTGTGTGTGTGTCCCGTCACTCTGGAGAGTCGTCACAGCTGCAGCCAGCACAAGGGTGAGTCAAATATTTTATTCCAAGTATGTGTACACCTATGCTCCATCCTACTCTTATCTCTACTCTTCCTTGTTCACCAAGGTACCCACACCACCTCACTTTACCATCTCCATGTTACCGACACTGGTCAAGCAGAGTGGGTAGCGCGGTGGTGGAAAAGTGAGGTGGTGGGGGTAGCCGCGTGGTGGGGGAAGGAGTGGGGATAGGAGTGGGATGGAGCAAAGGTGTACACATACTACTCTTGTGTCTTGAGTGTGGTCTTAGCGCGAAGGTGGGGCCTGCTATGCTAAACGACTGCTTGGCGGGTGTGTGGTCTCTACTAGGTGGTCCTGCCTACTACTCTATTCCATCCTTCTCAGGGTGGGTACTCGCGATTGCTCGCGTGTACCCACTGGTTCTCTCTGGTTTCATGGTCTGGCGGGTGTCAATTTGCGACTTGTTTATTGGTTTCTTTGCCATAATTTAATTGCTTTGGTGATTTTTATTGACGGGCTCTATTCTTGTTTTATGTTTTAGTATGTCTTTTCCTTTTATTCGTGTTTGCACGATCTTGATATTTCGGTTAATTGGTATTTTTTATGCTTCGTCGTGGGGCTCGTTCCCTTTTAATTTGTAGCGGGTCGTTCTAATTGCGTTCCGTTACAATACATTGTGTAACGTAAGAATTGCGAACTTATATTTGCTTCTAGTCCTCGAATCTCTCGACTGAACCCGAGAACCGCCGACACATTTTGTAGACCATCTCGATTGTCGGCGGTCTTGGCACAGTGAATCGTGCAAAACGAAAAACGTTTGGATCCGACTACTACCCTTATTTTTCGTTTGAACTATTATTATCCCCATCATTTTTTTATTTTTGCCATCGTACTTGTATTATTAAAAGCCTACCTGAATTTACCAAGTCTTCCTCCTAGTCCTCCTCCTCCTCCACGTCATTCTCATCGTCCTCCTCCTCCTCCTCGTCATTCTCCTCACTCTCCACGTCGTCCTCCGTCACCTCTTCTTCCTCTACCCTATATTCTTCTTGATCTCCTTCTTCTTCTTCTTCCTCGTCGTCTGTATTACTATTGGTATCATCGCTTGAACTGTATTGTCGCGACGGACCTACGACGGCTGCATCTGGTTCTTTCGTAGGACCGACCATGAAAAGACCGTTTGTTGGGTTATATCCGCAGAACGGTTGCGTAAAATTTATTGAACGATTCCATGCAGCGCTATTGCTATCGTTATCCCTGCTATGATCATCTGAATCGGTTCTACCGTCCTCATTGAAATCATAGGTGTCGGATCCCATTTCTTCATCTTCATACCGTCGAACTATATAAAAATCTTGTGAAATAAAGGAAATAAAATAAAAGTAAATAACGCAACATATTACTTATGTCTTTCACTGAGTATGTGCTGCAAAGCAGGCTCATACAGTCCCCTGCGTGTACTAATAACACATACCACCGAATCAATAATTATTTGATTATGAAACCGTCCAATATTATGCGCGCCAACTAAATCGCGCTGATGACACTCGCACAGCCTACCGTAAATGTTACGAATAACAGCTTGCGTCGGAAGTTCCCATAGCGTGATCTGTATATTTCTTCTCGCCCATCGCGAACTCAACGACGGCCTACGCTTAAATATAAACTCTATCAATTTTCTTATCAATCAGGGTTTAATCACCCTGACCATGATTGTGCTGTAAGAGTAGTTGTAACCACAGTAAATCAGACAATTGACTAGAGTTTTTTCAAAGCGGCACGCTATAATATGTTTGTTTAATATGCTCTCTCTCTCTCTCTCTCTCTCTCTCTCTCTCTCTCTCTCTCTCTCTCTCTCTCATGGTCAGACAATAATAGACCTAATTTTTTCGAATAGTACATGGCTACAAATTTAATTTGAGTCAAACAAAGTAGGAGAGAAGTACAAAGAATTTTATGGTATAGATTATAGCAAAACGAATCAGGATGATTTTCGCAGTCTGCTAAAAGTAAATATAAAACATGAATCGGATTTAGATATTAGTTCAAGAGCGGATAGAATAAAATTCCAAAAGTATGGCACGGGAAAGGCTGGTGTTCTCATGAAATAAAAATAAGGATGAAGTTAAGGGATGAGGCTTTCTGTAAAGCAGTGTATACCGATACAGAACAAGAATGACAAAGAGAGACAAAGACAACAAGAAAGACGAAGAGAGTCTCTTTCTCTCTTTCTTATTCGGGAGGAAGGGACATTTTCAATAGACACCCAGGTGTTTTGGGTAGTGTCAAATTTTTACCGACTCAAATCCCTCCTCTCTCTCCAGACACCACACTAGCCCCGCTTTCGCATCACTACAGTGTGATGTGCTATTTCGCCCTGTTCGGGCTTCGCTCCAGATTTTAACCCCTACCGGTTAATCTCAGGCTTTTGATGAGTCTAAATATTCTAGACGTTCAGCCGGGCTTCCCAGTCATATCTCGTCCCTCTGCTCGCTTTCCATTCCCTCTCGGTTTCTTCTTTCTTCTTCATTATGCCTGTTATAAGAGAGTGTACGGCTTCCCAGTTTTGCTCGCTTTCCAGCATTATCGTCGTGATGTTGGTGCCTTCTGTTCCTATCCCTCCCAGTGTCACCTTGAGTCTTAACCGGTTGGTTTCCGATGCTGGGCACGCAAAGACTGTGTGATGTGCATCATCCGGGCTGTGTCCACAGTGGAAGCACTCCATGCTTTTAGTCTTCTTAAAGCGCTCCAGGTATCAGTTGAAGCATCCATGGCCGGTGAGCGCCTGGGTAAGGTAGTATCCCACGCGTCCGTGCGCCCTTTCATACCATGCCGCTACTCTGGGGATGAGACTGTGCTCCCATCGTCCACGTGTATCATTGTCCCATCGTATCTGCTATCTCTCCATTGACCTCGGGCGTGATATTTCTTTTACTATCGCCTTTTTTTGCTTCACGCCGTGGCTCGCTTTGTTCTGCTACAACTCTTCATAGACTTCCCGCTTCTCGCGAATCAGCAAGTCTATTAGGGGCGTGCTTGCAAGTACGAGCGCAGCGCCTTTAGACACCGTTCTCTATGCCGAGTTAACCTTCAGGGCGCTCCGGCTCTCTACTCCTGCTAGCCGCTGCCGTACTCCCACTTTATCAACCGCCTCCGTCCATATATCCGCTGCATAGAGGATTTTAGCGAGTACCACGCTATTTAGGAGTCTTCTTTTTTGCTCCCTAGGTCCATCGACATTTGGCAACAGCCGTGCTAACATTGCTGCTGTAGATGCTGTCCTCTCCGCTATTTTAGCTGCGTGGTCAGCGTATCAGAGGCTACTATCTATATGTACCCCCAGATATCTCACAGATGTTGACCAAGGTATATTCTGTCCTTCCAGGACGAGTACTGGTGGTATGAATAATCTTTTGTCCGTGATGAGTACCGCCTTTGTTTGTGGACCGCCATCTTCAGTCCCTTGCCTTTTAACCAATTACTGGCTCGTCAGAGGCTTTCCTTCGTCGCCAGCTACAGCGCGTTTGTTGTTTTCGCTGTAACCACTACTGCAGCATCATCGGCAAATCCAACTATGGATACCCCTTGCGGAAGCTCGAGATTCAGTAGCCCGTCGTACATTATGTTCCACAAAAAGAGTCCGAGGACCGATCCCTGTGGGACGCCCGCCCTCACCTCGTACTCGACCCCCCTCCCCCGTGTCTTATAACAACTTTCTGTCGCTCAGGTAGGTGTCCCCATCCATCGTAGGTATTCTGGTACTCTTCTCGTTTTTAGCTCGTCCATGATAAGGTCCCACCTAGCTGTATGAAAGGCATTTTTTATATCCAAAGTCACCAGTGCACAGTAGCCCTTTGCCTTCTAGTTACCTTTTTTCACTAATTCGGCTGCGTTGGTCACCTCCGCTATAGCATCCACTGTTGACCGTCCCTTCCGAGAGCCATACTGATTTGCGGACAAACCGCCGTGGCTTTCGATGCGCGTCTCGAGTCTTTTGAGTATTAACTTATCAAAGAGTTTACCTATGTTGTCTAAGCGTGTTGGAGAATCAGCTGGTGCACGGAGATCGTTATTCGCTGTGCATCGACCTGTTGCTGCAGTGTAGCACGCTGCGCTCGGCTATGCCGGAGTTAGCCGAGGCAGGGCCTCGCAGAGCCGAGGCTGTGCATCGCAGGCATACCGCGTTAAGCGAGAGGTTATCTCTTTCGCTTGACTTCGGCTTCGCTCACCGGCTATCTCGCTCATTTGACTTCAGCGCTCAACGACGCTTTCGTAAAGTGCAGCCATATTGTAAAATCTAACACTTTCGTGAAAAACCGCCTGGACAGCGCACACATCCCCCGTACACTCGCTCGAACTTTTCACCATCTCACCGCATCTTCTCAGCATTTTCGTGGTCACCAGGACTCAAACACAAGGTAAAGTAAACCGTTACAATTCATCGCAATTCAATAACGGTGAGGAGGGTAAATCTCAGCGGTATATCAACATAAAGGTCTCACTTTGTGACGTGCTCTGCAGCGCAGGCTGTACCACGTCTTCCTCAATATAATTTGCCTGCTCGATTAATATAATTGCGCGTGTGCTTACTATTCACTGTGCTTTCCCCCAACTATGCTTACTGGGAAAGTACAGTGAGTATATTCCACTCATTTGTGCATCCTCATACTCTCACTTGCCGTGCTCTGCAGCACTGACTGCATCACGTTATTTCTCATTATATTACATACTGCTTTTGCTCAACTGGTATAACCGTACATGCACGCTCTTATTCCCAGCACATTTCCAAAATTAAGCATTCTGGAAAAGTGCTGTGAACCCACTCTTCGTGCTTGTGCATTCTCAGCTGTCGTTCTGTGTCGTGTTCTCTGCAGCGCTGACTGCATCACACTAACCTCTTCACCTGTCAGCACACAATTAATACAATTATGTGCTTTTCACATTAAATTCACTTTTATTCTATATTGTAATACTTTGTGTGCTTCTTGAAATTATGAATTAAATTTATTGTTTATATTTATTTGTGTCATTTCTCTACATATTTTTCTATGTTGTATGATGCGAAGGTAGAATAAACCGCTTTCTCTACCAAGATCTGTCAGTCTGGTTATTTATCACCCTGCCGTGAGTGAAAACTCATGATTTTCAATATACTATTACAGAGTCGTTTCAACTACACCAGAACGGAATTCTCAAACTCAGAGGCATATCGGCCTGTACGACGATGGCTCTTCCAGCGGTTTGTCCCCCTTTCTCAGCAAGACCAGCTTCTGCCCTTTCCATCTTCTAGCGAAGACTCCTCACTGTAAGGATACATTGTAAGTGTCCAGCAGTAGCTCTGGCCACGTTTCCACCACTTCTCCGAGGATCTCGTTCGGAATGTTATCCGGGCCTGGGCCTTTCCCTGACTGTAAGCGTTTCCTCGTTTCATGGAGCTTCTCGATGCTCAAAGGTGTTGCTGTCATTTCTCCGTCTTGTCTTTCATCCACCGGTCTTTGTTCGTGGACAGGGAACAGCGCAGTGATTATTTCCCTCATTCGTTCCAGGCACGATATTCCAGGTATCTGTTTGCGAGCCACCAATTTCTTCGTAACTAACTTTTTCGGGAGGCCCCACGGAGCTTCTTCTATCGACCGACAGAGTTCCTGTCAGCACTTTCTCTTGCTACACTAGATAGCTAACCGTAGCTGCTTTCTCGCCTCCTTGAATTTAGCTTGCAGGGTCTCCATTGCTGCTTCTCGGCAGTGTTCCCCAGCTGTGTTGGACATTTCTGGGTTCCACTTTGGCGATTTGCAGTTGAAGTCCCCTGCCACTAGAACTTTCCCTATCGCCGTTCGTATATTTCCCTCCAGCTGGTCGATCTGACTCAGGAAATCTTCGTAATCGAGATTTGGTGAGTAGTAGCAGCTATAGACTCGTATGTCACCTATGTCTATCCAAACGAAGTTGGACGTCGGCTTACCGACTTCTCCAATCTTCAGGTCGCTATTTAGCACAGCAACCGCTGTCCTGCCTGTTGTGTCTTGGAAACATGCTCCACTGTCCAGGCACTTGTACTATTCACTGATGTTCAGTACATCGGAACCCTTTTCCACAGCCGTTTGCATCAACAGATCCTGCGTCTCGCGACCGCTTCCTAAGTTGACCTGTAGGCACTTCGTCATTACCTAGCCTTTTTGAGTGCCTCCTGGAACGACGGACACCTTCTACTACCTAGAATGTGATTTGCCTCCTTCTGTGCTTCGTTGCATATTCCGCAGAGAGGTTCCTCTTTGCATTCTTTTGCGATGTGGTTTTCCTTAACGTAAGGGCGGCACAACTTGGATCTGTCCGGCCCCTTGCAATCCAGCGCGACGTGGCCGATTCCTTGGCAGCGAAAACAGCGAACGACCTGTGTCTTCTCTCTAACCCGACACAAGACCCATCCTATCTTGACCTTGCCTATCTTTAGTAGCTTTTCTCCGATGCCCTCTGATGTGGTCACTACGGCTGTTTGTGTTCCACGGAATCCTTGCCCGATCGACCTCACCTCTACTGATTCGGGGTGGTCCCATTCCGCTGCCGCTAATATAGCATCCTCGATTTCCTTCTTTTCCGTAACCTCGTCTAGGTCTCGAATTTCGAGCATGTACCAGGTGTATGCATAAGTTTTTTCCGGTTTTTTGATAAAAAAAAAACACGTAATTTTCAAGAGAAATTAATTTTTGTTTTATTCAAAATATTGGCCATCGGCTTCTACACATTTCGCCCATCTTTCAGGTAACTTATGAATACCATGCCAGAAAAACTGCTTGTCTTTTGCGGCAAACCATTCGTCGAGCCATTTTCCAACTTCCTCGAAATTGCTGAAGTGCTGCTCTGGGAGCGCGTGCCCCATTGATGCGAAGAGGTGATAGTCAGATGGCGCCAGGTCTGGCGAATACGGCGGGTGCGGAAGGATGTCCCATCCAAGCGATTTCAAGGTGTCTTCCACTGCTTTTGCTGTGTGAGACGGCGCATTGTCGTGTAACGAAATCACTTTGCCATGTCTTCTGGCTCATTCCGGTCGTCTTTCGATTAATGCATGGTTTAAATTAATAATTTGTTGGCGGTAGCATTGTGTATTAACGGTTTCGCCGGGCTTCAAGAGTTCATAATACACAATACCGCTCTGGTCCCACCAGACACAGAGCATGGTCTTCTTGCCGAAGCGATTTGGCCTTGGTGTTGAAGGACCGGCTTTGCCAGGTGAAAGCCACGATTTTTTCCGCTTCGGGTTTTCAAAATAAATCCATTTTTCGTCACCCGTCACAATTCGATGCAAAAATAATTTCCTTTCGTGGCGTTGAAGCAGCACTTCACAAGTGACTTTGCGATTTTTTATTTGACGTTCATTCAAATCCTGTGGGACCCATTTACCGAGTTTATTGATCTTCCCCATTACTCGTAAACGTCTGCTGATTGTTTCTTGTGACACATGTAATGCTTCTGTTAATTGCCGTTGAGTTTGAGTTGGGTCATCATCCAATAACTCCTGCAATTGCTCGTCTTCGCATTTTTGTGGTCTACCAGAGCGCTCACTGTCTTTCACATTAAAATCACCACTTTTAAATTGTCGAAACCATGTCTCACATGTTCTAATCGATGGAGCGTGTTCACCATATGTTTCTACCAGCAAACGTTGACTTTCAGCAGCCTTTTTCTTTTGATTAAATAAGAAAAGCAATGCGTGCCGCAAATGTTCTTTTTCAGGCACAAAACTCGACATGATCACTGAACGATAAAACAAAGACGCTAGTTTTTGGCGGACTCAAGTTGTGTGTGTTTGTAGGTTGATGTCAGACGAACAAAATGACGTATGTGTCAAATTAATACGCTGCGTACTTTTCGCTGGCGCTATCTCTTAGTTAAACCGGAAAAAACTTATGCATACACCTGGTAGATTCGCGCCATCGCACGGTTGCTTGGCCCCCCAAGAGATCGGCCACTGCCTTCCTTAGATTTCCAGTTTCTCCACTTCCTTTCTTAACCTCTACCAGGAGTTCGCCGCCCCGGGTACGCCTTAAACCTGATATTTTCACACCGCATTTTTCTGGATCCACCTTCGTTTTGATTTGCCGGAGCATATCTGCATATGAAACGCCTTTCATGGGTTTCACTGCGACTGCTTCAGGCCGCTTGCTGTAATAGCTCTTCCCAGGTAGTCGGGTCGGGCTCTTTTTTCCCGCCTTCGCTTTTTCTCTGGTCCATCGTTTCCCAGTCAGTCTCTTGCGCGTCGGAATCAGGTTGTCGATTTCTACGCTGCGGTGTGCCGCTTGGTCGACTTCCGTTGTGCCCTTTTACTTTGTCGCATCTTCGTTTTCCCAGCGTTGAAAGCTGAGGGGGTAAGGACGCAACTCGCTTTCTTCTCTCGGTGTCCTTTTCGGTACTTCTGCGGACCACTCTTGACTTTTCGATGGGCCTTGTATTTTTATGTACCTCTTGTACTTGTACTTGTGTGGTTGCGTCCTTTCTTTCCGCTACCTTTTCTGCTGACGGACTCTTTTGATTTTTAACACGTGGGATGTCGTTAACTGTGTCCCCACTTGGTGACTCCATGCAGGCTTACTCGAGTGCTCGCTTGTGGGACTCTCACTTTCACGAGGGCTCCGCGGTAGTCTTGTATCTGTTGGTACTAGATAACTGTCTCTGTTATGGCGTCTCGGTTGGGCTGGATATTTTTTGATATGTTTTTTTGGATGTGTTCGTGATCGGCTTGTCCACCTGGATAGTAGGGGTGATACTGCGGCATTTCGCTGATGACTCCCCATGAACCTGGGATTCGGGTTTCCGTCCATCCTCCGCATCTTTTCCTTTTCTTTCTTGGATTTTTTCATACTCCTTTTTATCTTTTTGATTGTTGTCTAGATCTTCCATGCAGTTCCCACAATTACCTGGGTCGGTATGCCCGCCCTAGCAGAGCCTAGTTACTGGGGTAAGGCCACTTACATACATCTGGGGTTGGACCAGCCGCCCCAGGGGAACCGTTTGTGACATCCCTCTCAGATGCCATGCAGCCCTCGATAAAGTGTCTCACATCTTAGCTTGGGATATTTGGTCCGCGGGGGCTCCTTTATTTCACCCCTACCCGCCACCCACGATAGTATGGTGAGCATTCCTCTATCCGCCACCTCAGGGCGCGCCATGTGGCAGGCACCTCTCTCTCTCTCTCTCTCATTACTTCGGGAAGGCGGCATCAGCTCTTTGGCTCTTCAAACTCTTTGGAGCTTTCGCTCGACTGTGGCAGGCTACACTGTTTGCTGTATACCTCTGTATCTTTCCCGTTCCTCTTCACGTAGTCGTTTCAGGACGACTGTGGAGAACGTGTTGGTTGCAGACCAGTTAGTCACAGTTGTTGTCACCAGGCCAACTAAGGTTTCAGGGTCGGGCCCAACTCTGAGTACGTTCTCTAGTTCCATTCTTTCACCATCGAATCGTGAGCACGCAAAGAACACACGTTCAGCATCCTCGAGCATTCCACATCCCGCCGGGCAGTCTGGGGAGTCGTCGTGGTTGTAGCGGAATAGATACGCTCTAAAGCATCCATGTCCACTGAGCATCTGCGTGAGTTAGTAATTGACCTCACCGTGTTTGCGGTTCATCCAATTGTCCACATACGGAATAACTCGGTAGGTCCATCTCCCCTTTTCTGAAGCGTTCCACTTTTTCTGCCAGAAGCGGAGGCCTTTTCGGCGGATAATTCTCTCCTGTTCTCCACGAGTCTCGGTGTGTCTGCAGTCATAGAGTCCTTTCCGTTCCTGGGCTAGGACCTCTTTGGGTATCATACCTGCAATAATGCATGCGGCGTCCTCCGATACGGCGCAGGATACCCGCAGCGCACTAAGTCTGTACGGCGCTGCAACTTTCCGACGGAGCTCCTTATTCTCAAGTGCTGCGTACCATACAAGTATCCCGTATGTGAGTATGGAGGTAACCACCGACGCCAGCAGTTTTCTCCTGGGTTGTCTAGAGCCGCCAATGTTTGGCATAAGCCGTGTCAGTGTGGCTACTACTTTAGAGGCTTTCGTAACAATATTCACCACGTGGTCTTTATAGTTCAGCCGCCCGTCGATCATCACTCCGAGGTATCTCGTCGCGGGTAGTGAAGTGATGGTACATGCTCCTACGTCCAGATCAACAGTTTCGAGTTGCTTCCTCGATGCGATAAGGACTGCTTCGGTTTTATGGTCCGCCAGTTTCAGCTTTTGGTGCGTCATCCATTGCTGGATCTTCTCGTAGCAATCTCCGAATATTCGGGAGATTTCCTGAACGTATTTACCAACGATAATTAGTACTGTGTCATCAGCAAACGTCACTATCTGGGCACCGTGTGAGAACGTCACTCTCAGAAGGTCATCATACATCTTGTTCCATAGGAGTGGGCCCAAGGCCGATCCTTGTGGAACTTTCCCGGTAATTCGGTATTCGAAGGGGCCTTCTTCCGTGTCATACTTAACACCCTATTCTCGAAGTAGTTGCTGATGGTTTTCTTCAGATATGTCGGTACTTCTATTCTGTCCAGTGCTGCACAGATGCGGTCCCATCGGGCAGAATTGAAAGCATTCTTGACGTTAAGAGCTGCGATCAAGCAGTATTTTTTGCTTCCGTGTTTCCATCGTTTCATTTATACGGCTTCTGCAGCTACGCTGGTAACACGGTTGATGGCATCAACTGTGCACCTGTTCCTAAAGCCATATTGCTTATTCTCGAAGAAGTTTCCAATAAAGGCTTCAATCCGATTGTGCAATATTCGTACGAGGATGTTCCCTGCTGTGTTAAGCATGCAGAGAGGGCGGTACGGTGAAGGGTCTAGTCTCTGCCGCTTTCATTGATTCGGGAAAGTTCCTTCTCAAAGGCAGGAAATGTACATCTGGAGGAAAGGCTCGGGACATTTATTAATAGCCGTCTTCAGGGCAACATTTGGAATGTTGTCGATTCCTGGGGTTTTGTTGTTTTTCACTCTTTTAACAGCACGAAGGAATTCATCTTAGATGATCAGTGGGATCTCTTCATTCTTCACCTCTTGGACTTGGTAGTTCAGCGGCTCTTGTCTCGGGAACAGCGTTGACACGATATCATTGAGCTGATTAGGGCATGTCGGCTGTTGGCTTGATTGTCCTCTCAATTTCGTCATGACCACTTTGTAGGGTCTCCCCCAGGGATCGTCGTCTATTTCCTTCACAAGGTTTGTCCAATACTGGCCTTTACTACGCTTGATAGCTTTGGTCAGTGCAGACCGGGCTATCTTGTGCGCGGCATTCAGCTCCGAAAACGTTGGTCTCCCGACTTTCTGTTGTGCTAGTCTCCGGGCACGATTGCTGACAGCGCGGAGCTGGACGATCATGTCGTTCCACCAGTATACGGGCTTCTGTAGGTTCCCACTCCCTCTTCGAGGCATGGCAGCGTCACACGTGGTAGCGACCCTTTGCGTGACTTGGTGCACTTGCTCTTCTGCGCCTCCTGTAAGAACCGGGCTGTCTTCTCCAAAGCTTAAGGCGAATGCCTCTTCATCAAAGAGGTTCGCTTTCCACCCCAGGAACTGCTTTGTTTGTTGTTTCCGCCGACTCCTGTCTCGCTGTCTGTTGATTGTCCACGAAATCTACTGGTGATCGCTCTTTGTCTCAATGTTTCTCACCTCCCATCGGTTTTCGCCCTTTATAAGGCCACTGCTTACGAAGGTGAGGTCAATCATCGAGCTGGCTTCTCCCTTCTTGTAGGTGGGTAGTAGTCCATCGTTTAATAGCATCAGGTTGAAGACGGAGAACGCTTCTAGGAGCACTTGGCCTCTTGCCCGTGTCTCCCTACTCTCCCATCCTGGTGCCCACGCGTTGAAGCCGCCGGCTATAGCCACTGTGCTTTTCGCGTTATCCACTAGCCATTCCTGTACTCTCTCGTACTCCTCCATGCTCATGCTTGGTGGCATGTAGCAGCCGAAAAAGTGTACGCCGTTGATCTCACCCTGGATAAAATGCTCCTCATTTTCTGCTATCACCTGTTGGAATGGGTATCTGCCTGGGGTCCAAATGACGGCTTTTCCCGTTGTATCGGTTTTCCAGTTAAGTCCGTCAAGGTGTTTGTTAGGCTTTGCGATCGGGTCATATATATTTTCCTTGCACACAGTCCGCGTAAGCAAGTCCTATGTTGCCTCGCAATGGTTGAGGTTTATTTGCAGTACTCTCAGCGCCATTTCTGAGTGAGGGTTTTGCACGCCTTCACGTACACTTGGCAGTTTCTGCTACCAGATACGTGGCATGTCTCGTGGCGCTTCCTTGCTCCTTGCAGAGCGTACAGCAAGGTGGTTCCTTACAGGATTCCGCTTTGTGGCCTTTATCGCTGCACTTAACGCAATAGTTGGATCTATCCTTGCCCTCGCACTTGCTGGCTATGTGGCCATACCGCCAACACTGGAAGCAGTTGGGCGCAGTTGAGCAGGTTGAGGCTCCGGCTCTTTTTTTCTCCTTTTTCCGAGGCCTCACCTGCTCCCAAAGGAGATCCACCTCTGGGCGGTCGTTTTTTGTGGACATTTCTTCTTGGTCCTTTTCTTTGTGGCCCTCCTTCCGCCTCTTGGCCCGCTTCGCCTTTCGGCTTACGGGACCCTGTGGTGGAGTGATGTCCTTCCTCTTCTTCCAGGGTTCAGTGGATGATAGTGGTGATGTCGCAGCATCTGCCATCTCCTTTGGCGCGACGGGCTCTGTCGGGGTAATCTCCATCATGCCCTTTAGTCTGCGGAAAGTACTTTTAATGGCGTTGGTCGCCAGGAAGTCGACCAGTTCGTTGATCTGGTCCTCCAGTCGCTCAAGATCCATCCTCCTCGATTCCACACGCTCTTCACTCGTAACATTACACACAGTGGAGGCCGAATGATCTACCTCCATAGTGCCAGTGCTGCGGTCGCTAGATGACGACGCCGGGAAGCCCGCTTGCTCACTCCCTGTAAACGCCGGTACTGGGGATCCGGACCCCTGCACCGTAAACTTTGTTTTTTTCTCCCGTTCTCCCTAGTCTGTTGGTCCACGGGAGGTATTTTAATTGCCTCCTACTCTCTATATCTAGAGAGCACTCCCCTATCCGCCACCCGAGGACGCGCCAAGTAGAGGTGAGACATCCCCCCTCCTCTGGGGATGTGTCTGCGTGTGTTTTTTTTTGTTGAGGGGGGAAATGCACAGCGTGTCGGACTCATGGACAAGCCACCATACCGACTAAAACCTTAAACTTCCGTCTGTGGTCTTTTTAAAATCTCCCACGGTACTACCGTGAGGCATCACTTCATGGGAGAGACCATTAGCCGTAACTCTTCCTCCGGCATTTTCAGAGAACGTTTCTCCCCCGTCCTACTCTGGATGGCCCGAGTGGATTAGAGGTTTGCGTCACTTGCTGTTTCTTCGTCTGCCTGTTGTTCCAGCGTGGCCTTTTTCTTCTCGCGCTCTGATCTGCGCAACTCCTCCATCACCGTAGTAGCATACTATAGGCACTAATCGCCTTCCATGCCGTCTCCCATGACAACATCCGTTCCACCAGGTTCTCCGGCGTCAGCCGTGTGTGCACCTAGTCCTCGACGATGTCGCGTAAAGCACTGAAGCGCGGGCACCGAAAGAATGTGTGCTCAGCGTCCTCCTCAACTCCTGCGCAGGTTGGGCAGTCTGGAGCATCCTCACAAGTGAATTTATGAAGGTACTTCCAGAAGCATATGTGTCCTGTCACGACCTGTGTGAGATAGTTGAGCTCCTCGTGCCGCCGGTTTACCTATTTCTCCACGTTCGGGATCAGCCGGTGTGACCACCGTTGCTTTGTTTTGTTTTGGTTTATTTTTGGCCTCTGCCGACTTTCCCTGCTGGTAGAGCGTCCTTCGCTACATGGCCAACACCTCGAGTGGCAATATTCCCGCTATGACATTAATTGCATATTCCGAGACTGTGTAAAACGCACAGGCTACCCTCACGGCGCTGACCCGGTAGGGCGCTGCAACCTTCCGTCGATACTCCTTCACTAGCAGCGCATCAGCCCATATGGATATACGATAGGTGAGCACCGACGTAATTACCGACATGAGCAGCAGTCTCCTCTTCTGTCTGGGGCCGCCGACGTTGGGCATCAGCCGAGACAGTGTAGTCACTACCACAGAGGCTTTGGTGCTGATTTGTTCTACCTATTCCTTGAAGTTGAGCCTAGCGTCGAGAATCACCTCACGATACCGAATAGACGGCTGAGATGTGATCTCGTTTTCCTGCTTGACCCGAGGAGAGATTCTGTTTTGTGTTCTGCGAGTTGCAGTCCGACAGAAGACATCCACTTCCCGATCTCTCTAGGAATTTCGCAACAATAAGCACTGCCACATCATCTGCAAAGGCCACGAGACGTACTTCACGTGGTAGTCTCAGAAACAATATCGCGAAGAAGAAGAGGCCCCAGTACAGAGCCCTAAGGTACTCCTCCAGTCACTCTGTACATCCTCGGTCTATCTTCCGTGTCGTCCATGAGAAACCTGTCACACAGGTAACTCGGCACTATCCTCCGAAGGTACCATGGGATACCGAGTCTCTTAAGGGTCTCCATGATACATTTCCATCTCGCCGAGTTGAAGGCATTTTTTATATCGAGAGTAAGGATCAAGCAGTACTGCTTCGATCCTCTCGTATATCTTCTCCCTGCGATTACGTCCTTTGCTGTATTCACCACCTTGCTGATCCCGTCTAGAGTAGAGGGCACTTTCCTGAAGCCATACTGGTCTTCCGCCAGCAAAGGGTCGACAACCTTTTCAATCCTATTATGGATGATCCGTTCGAAGACCTTGCCTGCTGTATGCAGCATGCAGAGTGAACGATAAGATGATGGTTCGTCCGGAGGCTTCTTCCCGTTGGAGGAGCACTAGTCTCTGTCACCTCCACTTATCAAGGAATGTTCCTTCTTTGAGACATATGTTATATATATCCAGGAACATCGCTGGTACCACCTTGATGGCTGTCTTCAGGGCCACGTTTGGGATTCCATCCATCCCAGGAGCTTTGTTGTTGCTCACTTTTGATGTTGCAGTGAACAATCAGCAGGCTTCCAGCTTTCGTCCTCCCTATCTTTTGCACAGAAGTGCAAGCATCCTTCAGCCCTGATCCTTCTTGATGTGACTCAAGATCTCGGCGTAACTAATGCGCTCATCTTTCTTCTCGATGATGAGGGCATTTGACAGGGCTACCCGTCCACAGTGCTTACGAGGCTGCTGAGGAGGTATCTGTTGGCTTCTCTCACGAGGCCTCTTCTCCTTCCTCTTTCCCTCTTGCCACTCCCACGCCACGTCTCTCTCGTCCTTCGGTTCATCGGACGGCCGCTGTTCCTTATGTGGCTTCTTCTTTTTCGCCTTTTGCTCTGCCGATTGCGAAGTGTGTCGGTTTTTCCTCCTTTTAGCTCTGGCTAAATGCCTGCCCTTAGGGATTTCCTCGACCTCCATTCTCTTGACTTCTTTCTGTGTGCGCTGCTGCTCGAACTGGTTCAGCCTCAGCGTAGTCGATGTGATCCCGACCGACGTTGTCTTTGGCTGACTCAAAGCCTCTGCCAGTCCACCCAGCTGTTCGATACGCCGCAATTTGGGTCCCATAGTCGCCACTTTCCAGTGGATTTCCTTAGGGATGTTTGATTTGCCTTTCAGGAAGTCACAGAGCTCTTGCAGCAATTCGCCGTGACGATGCGTCAGCTCCTGCCGCTGCTGCCTTTTCGTGTCATCGCTTGTCGCATATAGGGCCAAGCGGTGCACCTGTTGATGTGACGTTTAGCTCCCCCCACAATCTGTGAAGCCAGCGTCAGCCACCGGGGCTTCCACCTGATCGGAACTGGCGGCGGGATTTCCCTTCTGAGGGCTGCCCACGTGGGATAATTTTGTTTTACCATCACTATCCATCTTAATTTTGGCTGTCATAGGGGGCCTATCCTGCACGCCTCTTTTGGTCCGCGGAAGCTATTTTAATTCGCTCCTGTCCACTGGTTCAGCAAGCTGGCCCGGTAAGGAACTTCCCCTATCTCCCAGGGACAAGTCCCGTCACGGACAAGTTCCGTCGCAGAGTGTGTGTGTGTGTGTGTGTGTGTGTGTGTGTGTGTGTGTGTGTGTGTGTGTGTGTGTGTGTGTGTGTGTGTGTGTGTGTGTGTGTGTGTGTGTGTGTGTGTGTGTGTGTGTGGTTGTCCACGGAGGGGGGAAATGTTTTATGCATCCTAGGGAAGTACAAACTTCCCCGTGTGCCGGACCGGACTTACCACCCCCCCCCCGCCATTTTGTTAATACGAGTTGTATGGTGATTTTTTGTGACATTTGTCACGTACAGACCACGCGATTCGTAGGTAATCTACGATTGGCTAAAACTAAAACTGCCAACTAAGGGATTTTAGCAAACGCAGCTGCTAACTGCTTTACTAAAATCAGCATTAATTTAGACTCAACAGAGAACGGTTGGTTCCTCGTGAAATACTCGAAACAACGTATTATTGTACTTCTTACTTTGACAATTAAATACACAACGGAAAGTTACCGTTGCCTATAATAAATACTTCCTTTTATATAAATTTGCGTTTTCATCTTTTATTCAAGATTCATCTCCTTATCGGCAAACGATCCCAAAAAATTATAACTTTTAATATTATACCGAATACCGAATAATCCAATTATGTGGTACCGGCATAACATTTGGTGGCAGCGGTGGGATCTGCCAAAGTTAAGTGATTCGTAATTTATTCGGACAAAAAGTGTTTTGGACAAAGTTAAGAATACTCTGAAGTGACGACTACGACTCGTGCAAAGGACGCCAGTGTAGTTCGTCAAACCCGACGAATCTAACGCGAAGACGCGAAGTGAACGTCGGTGCGGGGTGACGTATCGGTTAACCGTTTAAAGTCCCGATTGACGGTGTCACGTCAAGTCGTGAAGAACCGCACAAAGTGTGCAAACGAGTACGCGAAGCAGCTACTAGAGAAGAAGCCGTCGTGCAACTATTGGCGACGTGCTAAGGAACCAACAAAGGTACGAGTCAACAGCGTCAGGAAGGACGACAAGGATCATCTACCGAACGGAGCCGCAGGACACCCAGTCATCAGCACCCGAGAACATCGCAATGGAAAGGACCGTCTTCCAGACCATCTTACTGTAAGTCGCGGTTACGTAACAATTATACATATTGCCAATACTAACTAAAGCCAGTAGGGAAAATATTCGGTAATTTCCAAAATATACATGTATGTTGCGAGATTTTTTTTTGGGTAAACATATTCTCTGCTCGCCGAGAAATTGCACAACTAGCAAAATACCGGGATCCAGGGGAACAAAACCGAAACGTAGGGGAAATTCGCTGGAAACCACGATATCCGGAGAAGAGATAGACCCTGCAGCGGGTCTAGCTGCTGTGGTCGGGGACATAGTATACTAAGCGCGCAGGGCGCTATCAGAACTCCTGCAGCCCGGTCGAATTTCCGCCAACAGGCAAGCGGCCCTCGCGGGCCACCTGACAACCGAGTTCGGCGTAAACCCACGAAGGGGTGCGTCGTTTCGGGATAATAGTAGCATCGGTAGCGACGATGTGTTTAACAGATCGACTGGAGAAATAACTCCAGAAAACTTCTCCAGCGATAGGTTCGAGCGGGAAATGGAAAATTTGCGAACGCTAGATCGTGTAGGGTTCCAGGCAGTTACCGGCACGACGACTCAGGCACCACTACCGGAACGAGTTAGGCTACGATGCGAAGCGGTCGAAAGAAGTCACCGTGAGTACGAGCGGGCTCAGCGAGATCTCGAGCTGGAGCTCAGGCTCCAAGACCGCGACTCGCCGTCGGCACGGCGAAACCTCGTGGACATGCTCAACGAGGTAGGTGCGGACGAGTTCGAACTCATCCGGTCCCTACGAGAGCAAAACGCCGAACTATCGCGGAGGCTGGAAAATACAGAGTTGGAGGAACGCCCGATACCACGTCCACGGTCGAGACAAACTGAATTTGAGGAACCAGATTATCCCCCTGCGGATCCCGTGTTTCAAAGAGAACAACAGAGGGAGCCAGAAACATCGAGTAGGACGCTCGATCTTGGTCTAGCGCTAAAAAACATAAAGCGTTTCAACGGAAGCAAAGCTGATGAACTAGACGCCTTCTTACGATCATGCGAGACTGTTTTCAAGCGAGTAGCGCCTCGGGATCAAGACAGCCTGTTAGAACTGGTGCTCAGCAGCAAGCTCGAGGGTAGGGCGTCCAGAGAAATGAAACATAAAGTCATCCTCTCGGTAGCACAGCTTAAAACCGAGCTGGAGACTCTGTACGGGAAGCGGAAGTCATTGCCTGCGCTACAAGTAGAATTCAACTCCCTCCGGCAGGGCCAGGGAGAGGACATCGTGGTATACGCCACAAGGACCGAGCGTATCACCGTCGATATAATATAAAAGCTCTGCGAGGAAGCCACCACGATGTTGGAGATGCGCATCGTCGAAAAGATAACACGGAAGAGCGCACAGGCCAACTTGAATGAACTCCTCTAGGAATCGTGAAAATCATTCTCGAGACGCCAGCTCTAAACGTAGAACATTGGTTTTACATCGTTCCGAGCACCGTGCCACTGAGGGTCAACGGACTGCTTGGAATGGACTTCATTAAACGTCATAAAGCAGATATCTTGCACGGCGAAATGATTAAACTATACGGATATTGCATGCCGCTCTTAGATGGATCGGTCGACATGACCCTGCCGCCACGCAGCGAGACCGTCGCGTATGCTGCGACCAAAAGGAAATTTATCGGACTGCTCTCTAAAATGGAACTCGGAAACGGAGTAATGATAGGAGCCTGCATCACGGCGCCGCGCGGTAGTAGCTGTGCAGTAAGTCTGATAAACACCACAGAGAAGGCTGTTGAGGTACAACGCCCCGTGGTGGAACTCAAGCCCCTAGAGATAACGGCAGTGGGTCACGGTCCCGAGGCCGCGACGCCCGAAGCATGCACCGTCAGTGCGGAGCGAGGGGCCGACTGCCTCGCGCGACTAGCCCGAGAGCTCGACACGGAAAATCTCAATAAAGAAGAGGACCTCGTCTTGGGATTTCACAAAATTCCGATGGCGCAGCAAGACAAGGAGAAAACTGCATTTTCCACTCCGTAGGGTCATTTCGAATATAACCGCATGCGATTTGGACTTAAGAACGCGCCACCGACCTTCCAGAGGCTGATGAACTCTGCGTTAGCGGGACTGCAAGGAGTTAAATGCTATGTGTACCTAGACGACATAGTAATACACGGAAAGACCTTAAAGGAACACAACGACAGGCTGCGAGAGGTTCTGCAGCGGCTAAGAGAGGCCAAACTGGCGGTGCAACCAAGCAAGTGCCAGTTTTTGCGCAAATAAACGCAGTACCTTGGCCACATCATATCCGAAAAGGGTGTACGTGCCGATCCGAAGAAACTGGAAGCGATAAGGGAATTCCCGGTGCCAAGAAACGTAAAAGGAGTTAAATCCTTGCTCGGTCTAGCTGGTTATTACAGGAAATTTATGAAATATTTCTCGAAAATCGCTAAGTCTCTCACCGAATTAACCCAAAAAGGGGTTAAATTCGAGTGGACCGCAGTAAGGGACTCCGCGTTCGATGAATTAAAGACGGCACTTACCACGGCACCGATACTGCAGTACCCCGACTTCACGAAGCCTTTCGTCGTAACAACAAACGCCTCAGACAGAGCACTCGGCGCTATACTCTCGCAAGGCAAGATCGGAGACGATTTACCAATATGCTACGCTAGCCGCACCATGTCGAAGGCCGAACTGAATTACACGACAACAGAAAAGGAATTACTCGCAATAGTTTGGGCTCTCGCTCAATTTCGGCCATACATTTATGGTACTCGCTTCACAGTAGTGACCGACCACCAACCGCTCACCTGGTTGTTCGGAGTAAAGAACCCAGGATTGAGACTAATGAGGTGGAAAATAAAATTGGCAGAGCATGAGTTCGATGTCGAATATAAGGCAGGAAAACGAAATACAAATGCAGATGCACTAAGCCGAATATTCCACACAACGAGGGCCCAAACGAGAGCGAAGAACGAATCCTGTGAGTCGGAAGAATAAAGCACCACGGGGAAAGTAGGCACAACGAAAGACCGCACAAAGCGGAGGGCCGAAGATACCCTGTATAGCCATTGTAGCTCGCAAGAGCGAGAGGTCGAGCTCGCCCGCGAGATAAAAGAGGACAACCAGCGCCCGGGTACGGACAGCCGCACAAAGCGGAGAGCCAAGAATAGAGCGGCAGAGAGAGAGAGAGAGAGGCCGCGCCGGTCCATGCGCCAAAAGACGAAGAAGAGATCCGCTGCGTGGATGCAGGTTGCTATACTGATCCCCACAGCCCCGCCGCGAAGCCGAGCGGTCTGGGAAGGGGCAGACCACGCAAGCTAGTACAGACAAGCACGAGTAAGACTGCGAGCATCGCTGGAAAGGACAGAGCGAGCGCAGGACAGTATTGCCGACCCGTAAGGCGCGGTAGGCCGAGGAAGGAAAACGTTGCAAGGCCGCTTGAGACAGAGAGCGACGCAACGGCGGAGCTACCGGTGGGCACATCGAGCAAAGAAACTGCAGGCCGAGCACCGCACAAGCCTGCTGAGGAAGCGAGGCAAAGCGGGGGCCGTAGCTCGCATACCTCCAGCAGCACAGAATAAGACAGCATTATGAAAGAGCACAGCGACTGCCGCAGTGGCGTAGCCATTCCCTCGATCGATGATCGCCTGAAAATAATAAGAGAATACCACGACACCCCCATAGGAGGGCAACAGGGTATCAGGCGTACGATACATCGGATTCGGACCAAGTATGACCGCCCGGCATAAGAAGGGATTTGGAAACGTACATATCGTCCTACGAATCCTGCCAAAAGAACAAAATCAGGAAAAAGGAACGAGTGCCGATGGTGGTAACGGACACCCCATCGAGGTCATTCGAAGAAGTTGCGGTCGACATCGCAGGACTGCTACCGGAAAGCGCTTCCGGGGAAAAATACATACTTACGTTTCAGGGCGCCCTTAACAAATACAGTGCAGCGATTCCCCTGCCGAACCAAGACGCTTCGACAGTAGCAAGGGCGCTCGTTGAAGAATTAATTTGCCGGCACGGAACACCGGAAATGATACTGTCAGACCAGAGCACTAACTTCCTCAGTGTGACCTTCAAAGAAATGTGTCGACTGCTGAGAATTAAGAAAATAGAGACAACGACATACCACCCGGAATGGAATGGCGCCCTGGAAAGGTCGCACCGTCCTCTCGCAGAATACCTGAAAAATTTCTTAAGCAAAGATCAAGCGAGATCAAGGAGACACTCCGCATACGGGGACCGGACTATCTCCCCACATGCTGGTGTACGGTAGCGAAGCTGAATTACCGACGGCCGTAAGAGAGGAACCCCGAGGCACCTATGCATATGACGACTACGTCCAAGAACTACGAGAGCGGCTACGCGCCGCATAGACTATAGCGCGTGACAACCTGGAAGGCGCGAAAAAGCGGTCAAAGAATGCGTATGACCACAGCGCGCAGAAATAGGAGTACTGCGTCTGCGAACGTGTACTCCTCCGAGATAAGACGGTGCGCAGAGGGCGGTCTGCAAAGCTGACCCCTAAGTAGACGGGACCCCATGAGATAGTGGAAAAGAGGTCCTCCGTCAACTACGTCGTCCATGAAGGGACGGAAAACTCAGGCGGTGCATGCTAACTGCCTGAAGCTCTTCATGTACACAGTACAGTAGAAAAAAAACATACAATTTTTAAAAGTTAAGTAGGCGTACCCCACACCTGGGGCAGGAGGTCAGGGGACCCTCCCGGAACAGCCGACTAAGGCCTATAAAATTAGGAAAGGGCTCCGCATTATCACCGACCCAGGGCCCCAGGCCCCATAGACATTCGACCGCCCGGCGACAACTCTGCCGGCAGCGACAATTGGGCAACGCCGCCAAAACCGCGTCCGCGCGGCTGCCTCGGTCCCGCCCCTGTACTACCAGCCCTTTCTGAAAAGGAGAAGGGAACTTTATAGAAAATTGTATACACTTAAATAATCAAAGGAGGAAAGAAAACACTTACCGCGAAAGCAAGCGCATCAGGGGTTACTTCTTCCCCCCGGCACACGACAGCTCCATAAAACCCCGACATGAAAAAAGATACAGCCGACATCGTTGCGGGTTGAATGAAGAATGAGCAAAGAAGCTTCCGCGAGACGGAACCCACGCGACCGCAAGAAAAAGAGCACAATAGCACCCCCTCATCTGATTGCAGGTTGATCGCAGCAAAAAGTGGACTAGCTATAGCCATGCAGCATGGCTGGACTACGTCGTCGCCGCTTTTACCAGCACTCCGGGTATATACTACGAAGACATAGGAAGCCTCACGATAATTCAGTCCATGTGGGGGCTGATTATCAGGCTGGACCTCGCTGCACTAATGCACCGAGAAACGGAGATAAGCCACAGCCTACAACGTCTGACGGAGCTGTGCGAGGGCAGAACTCGTGTCAACGACCTATGCCCCATAATAAGCAATTCAGTTCTGAGAATGAAGAGAAGGATAAAGATGGGGGTATTGACCATTTACGATCTTCTCGGGACGCGCCCCGTCAGAGAGCACAGAGGATTGATAGACGGCCTTGGAAGCATAATCAAGGCCATCACGGGAAACATGGACGCCGCAGATGCCCGGGAGCTCCATGAAGAAATAACGCAACTTAAGACCTCCCACCAGATCCTGAAAGAAGGGCTGAAAAATCAAATTCAAGTCGTAAGAACCGCGCTCAGCCTATTTAACGAAAGCTCGCACCACATACAGGCTAACAAACAGACTCTGCTGGCCCAGGTACTGCGTATCAACCATACGCTCAACGACGACCTGAACTACATAAAGAGACGCCAACACTTGGACGAGACGTTCAACGCGATAAGTATTGCAGTGAAAGCATTAATACAGCGACGTACAGGGGCTAGTATGGCTGGTTGACGACATCGCTAGCGGCAAGGCTAGAGCAACGTCCCTGCCGCCACGCACCCTCGCAAGACACCTTGTCGAAGCACTACCACACCGCCCGTCGGGCAGTAGGTTCCCAGTCGCAATAGCACACGACCAAGTGTCATCACTTATGCGACTGGCAGATACCAGGGCCTACAGCGAAGGCAACGCAGTAGTACTCGTGCTGGATATACCGCTGATCAGGCAGCAACGGTATAGTATACAAAAAGTATATCCTATACCCATGCGAGCTGACAACGGCAGGCACTACTACATAGACGCAACCGAAAACCACTTGGTAATAGATATCGAGAACCGCAAATACTTAAGGATGATACCCGATGACGTAAAAAATTGCAAGGTACTGCACAAATCATTTGCCCACCAACACACCCCACTATTCCGGTTACGAACAACGCACCCTGCGAAGTCCTAATCTATGCGAAAATGGACACCGGTAACGGCGAAAAATGCGCAAAAAGGGTTATCAAAATCACCCATCCCTTAATCGTCCCAATGCAACGGCAAGGGCGATGGCTATACGTCGCGCCAACCCCAGAACCCGTAGGAATAAATTGTGAAAAAAATCCCACTCACCACGAAATACTAAACAATTCGGGAATACTGGCTTTGGCAGGCGTATGTGTAGTAACCGCCCGAGATTTCGAGGTATATTATGTCGTCGAATATTCTACTTCACGTATTCTCTGGAATCGTCCCTAGCTATCATTCAAGACAGGAAACAAGGTAGACGCCGACGCGGAATATTCCACTCACGGTATCCTCTGGAATATTCCTTAGCTGACACAGCTAGATATAGAATTCTAAAATATAGAATTCGTTCAAGACAGGATGCGAGGTAGACGCCGATGCAGCATGAGGCGACTCGCTAGGCGATAGGCTAAAGCTAAAGCTGCGAACAAGGGATTTTCGCAAACGCAGCTGCTAACTGCTTTACTAAAATCAGTGTTAAACTAGACTCAACAGAGAACGGTTGGTTCCTCACCAAATACTCGAAGTAACATATTATTGTATTTCTTACATTGACGTTTAAATAGACAACGGAAAGTTACCGTTGCCTATAATAAATACTTCCTTTTATATAAATTCGCGTTTTCATTAATTACTCGAGATCCATCTCCTAATCGGCAAATGACTTCAACAAATAATATTTTTTTAATATTATACCGAATACCAAATAATCCAATTACGCGGTACTGACATAACATTAATTTTCGTATTGAATGTTATTATGATAATTTTTGTTGTAATCGCATAAATGCCTACAGTGATTGTTTTGTTATACTGAATCTACATCTTTAATAAGAATTTTAACTGATACATTGTAAGGGCTGAATAACCGAGTGGGCTAAGTTGCAGTCACACAGTCCACAATCAATAGGATCCCATATTCGAATTTCACCAATGACAAAATTGTTTAATACGTTTTGATCCGTGATTAGCTTACACATATGAGCGGAATAAGTTAATATACTAATTGAAAAAGTAAAAAAAAATTATTTTTTAAAGTTAAAACTGCGGGAAGGGGGGTGGGGAGTCAGTAAATAAGGAGTAGACAGAGCAGGTATGGAAGGAAGAAAACATAAGCATGGAGGAGATACGAAAGACGATAAAGAGGCAAAAAAGGAAAGGCGGCACATATGGAAAAGGTATCGAAGGCATGGAAGTTTGAAGGAGAAGGTGGCATAGCAAATATGAGAAAAGTATGGAGAGAGGAAGGTTAAATAATGGAATGGAAAGAGGGTGTAATAGCGTCAATTGTAAAGAAAAAAAAAGAAGAGAGGAAGAGTGGAGGAGGAAAGAGGGATGACGCTGATGACGACGCTATACAAAATGTATTCAGCGATTCTGGAGAGGAAGCTGGAGAAGGAAGTGGAGAAAGATGAAATGTTTTGACAGAATCACAGAGGGTTCAGGAAGGGGATAGGGATAATAGACATCTTGGTTTCAAACTTCCTGGCGAGCAGGGAAATAGTAAAAAAAAAAAGGAGAAAAGATGGAAAGCGGCGTTTCATCCGGCAGACGCTGTAGAAAGAAGTAGGGTAACGAAAGTGCTGAAAGGAAAGATCGAGGCGGAATATAGGGAATCTGTGAATAGAATGAAGATAGAAGGGGTAAGCGGCGGATATTTTGAATGGCGAAAGAGGTTAAACAGAAGTCAAATTAAGAAGAAGAAGTCCCATTAAGTCTAGCATTGTTTAACCTGCTGACGGTGGATATAGACCAGAAGTTGAGGTGAGGGAGAAGACAAGGGGTAGAGTTAGGAGGGCGGAGGTTAGACTCGCCAGCCTATGGGGATGATATTGCGGTACTAGTAGAGGGGGAGGAAGATATGGAGATAAAAAAAGATAAGGCGGTTCAAGAGATAAACAATGACTGAAAGTGACGACGTAACAAAATAGAGGAGATTAAGAATTTTAGGTATCAAGGAGTCCTATTTAAGAGGAAAGAAGGGGTGGAGACGCATGTGAAGCACAGTGTGTGATTGGCAAACGTTATGGTATGTTGTTAAGGAGGAACTGAAGAAAGATAAGTTAAGGAGCGTGATCGATAGAAAGAGAGGGCAGCGGATAAGAATAGGAGTGGGAGATTAAAAATTCTATTAAGGTGAAAGTCAGAAATTTGAGGTTAGGTGGTATATACATAGAGAGGTTGTAGTGGAGGAGATATTAAAGGATTTGGACGGGCTATGATTGAGGAAAAGAAAGACAAGGCTGGGATGCTTTACTAACGTAAAGCGTATTTATTTATAAAGTGGTATAAAAGAAGATTAATATGGGAGTAGGGGTGGGAAGACTATTTAGATGCAAGGGAGAGGAATAGAACGGGAAGGAGCTATAGAAAACAGTGGCAGAGATTCTGAGTGAGAAAGAGTTGAGGAAGGGTAGATGAAGGAGTTCAAAGATGCAAACAGAAGCAGATAAGAGGAGTACAGTGTGGAATGTAGGGAATAGGAGTGAAAGGAAAGATGAAGGAATAAAAGAGACGAATTCCAAAGGAAATTCTGATTTTGAAGTGCTTCAATGTGAGGGAACTTGCATGAGATAGAAAAGAATAGAACACTTGTGAACTACTGGTTTAACGTACAGATTGAACGATGCGAGGATTTATTTGTCGAAAATAAAAATGGTAATTGGTAATTAAAACATAATTACAGCAAAAATAATAGTTAATGAGGCGAGAAATAAAGTAACTTTGTCCACTAGTATTCGCGAAGAGTGCCACGAGGCTAGCGAACTGGCACAATGGTTTCCTAGCAAGAAGAAACCGTTAACCGAACTGACCGAATTGTTTGTATTCTCACTGCAAAGAATCGCACAAGTGAACACGAGTAGTCCGGACGTAAATCGGACAATCCGCGACACACGTTGAAGAACTACCGGTAGAAATGAGAAGTCCTAAGCATAACAGGTAAGAAGCGTCCTATGAGCGCAAATCCGTACGCACAAATAGAAGCGTTCTATAAAAATCCGGAGAGCGAAGTGTTGTTGGAACAAGAAACCGGATGAAACTTGAGTAAAACGGAGCGGAAGCTGGAAGTGACCGAACGTTTGGAAAGATCGGCTAGACGTTTGTCTATCAACTGAGGACCTCTCGAGAACTCTGAGAAAACTATAGACTTTTCTGAACAGAGGAATAGAACGAAACGGTAGAATTGCATGAAAGGAAGGAAACGGAAGTCAGAGTGGAATTCTGCAAGAGAAGCAAGTGCGGATGGAGCAACGTAATGTAAAAATGATAATGTAAATAGGATAAAAGGAGAGCGATGTTAGTAAAAGTTCAAATATGGGAAGAGGAGGGCGAAAGAAGGAATATAAATAGGTCGGAGGCGAGCGACTGACGGACTTAAAGGCGAGCGATAATAGATAAGTAGAATAAACTAGGTAAAGATTAGGATAAGGATTGTAAGAGAGAATTGTAAGAGTTAGAAAAAAAGGAGTAGTGGGGAAATGGGTGTCATTATAACTCTACAGTGACCAATAGAACATTACATACATAGAGTAAAATTGTCAAATTAATTAATTAAATAGGTGTGAAATAATATTTTTCTATTAATTTATCAATGTCTATAAAAATGCACCTCGCATATTACAAAATTCATTCCAGAGATCGGCAGATATAAAATGCTGCTGGTGCTTCGCTACGCTCAGCTGCCATGCGTGCAGCCGGGAGCAGCACCTCGTGGATACTCAACTCAAGCAAGAGGTCGTCTCTTAGATAGATCGTCGTGATCTATCTTTCGCTTGGCAGTAGCGTTGCTCAACGACGCTTTCGAATAGCTCAGCCATCTTGATCATTTTCGCTACTCTGGTGAAAACCGCCAAGAACGCAATATCAGCCTCTTCTCAGCTTCGGATTTTTCACTGCTATCATCGGATATTTTCACACTCAAAACGTGCTCAACTGGACTCAAATCGAACGGTAAGCCGGAACCTTGATAATTTACCTAAATTTAATCCAGGTGAAGTGAGAAAAACTCATTTTGTGCATCCTCAGGTGTCTCACCTCGTGGCATGCTTTGCAGCACGGGCTGTTTCACGCTTTCTCTTACGATTATTTATTGGCACGCAATTAATAAAATTGTATGTGCGGCTCCCTAATCACTTCAAAATCAGTTCACATTTATTTTTATGTTTTTTTTTTGTAGTTTGAGAGGAAATATAGACCACTTTATCTGTCTACATCGTTCGTTTGGTTGTTTCACCCCTGTCATAACTAAGAACTCATTCTTTTTCAATATCTTGCAGCTCACACACGCATCAGACCAAGGAATCTCAAACAGAGTCAATTCATACAACCTTGTCTGATGTGTAGATGGTTTGTTTGGAATTATTCAAGACGGTTCGTGCACTGGGCTGGAACTACTGGTTTTATGCATATTTTATTGTATTTGTTTTAGAAAGAGACCTCAGGTTAGGTTTATTTGTCGCACTTGTCTGTGGTAGACAAGCGCTTTGTTACCTTTTTATCATAGGTCTTCTTGTCTTTGGGAATTAAGGATGTTTTAATTCGGACCTTTAGGATGGTAGTAGGTATGGTAAACTGCAACTTTATCGGTATTTATACAAGGTGACTGACGGCCATGATACGATGAGGGAATCAGAAACATAGGCTAGATAAACTGAATTTTCAATCGATTTAATTTCGGATTTTTATTTTATATTTGTACAGTGAGCAGATGTTACTGTACCGAGCTTAACACTCACTTTTAAGAAAAAGGAATAAAATCCCGGTTTCGCCGAAGGAGTGTTTTTGGGTAAGTCAAATGATGTTTGTCTCATTTTTATTTCGAGGTCAGAAAGTTACGGGTAGTGTATAAGTGTTCCGTCACATTATGACCTTATTAATGACCCGTTTTGCTATTTTTCGGTCGTATAAAAGTCTTCATCTAGGTTCTCGCAACGATTTGTTTCCTCGTTTCTATGTTACTTTCCTACTTGTTGTAGGTTCATTATGTCTTTTGGCCTTTTTTACGGTACCTATGCGTATTTTCAGCGTTTTTGAATTAGTTTTCGTGTGTTTGTTGTTATTTTGGTGTAAGCAGCAATGTTTTTGATGTTTTTTTCGTTTCAGGTTTATTCTACGTCTTTTTGATTCTTGATTTTACCCTCGTGGCAGTGATGCATCGGAGCGAGAGGGGGGGTTATGATTTAATTTCTTGATAAAAGTTATTGATTAATCCCTTTTTCAGGTGTTTTATGTTTGGCCGTGTTTATGGGCTCGTACGAGCTCTTGCTAAAAATCGCTCCTGAGTACCCTGCGGTCTTCCGATTGGTTAGATTTGTGAAACTTCAAGTGTTCCACATTTTATCGTGGCCCTGACCCGTGCTCACTTGGGCCGTGGTCTTATCGTGCTGTGCCGGTGCCTCGCGTAGGATCTTTGCGCGAAAGCGGGGCTTACTGCGTTAGGTAGCTACTTAGCTGGGCGATGGCTCTCTCGAGTGGTCCTGCCTTCTGATGAGTACTATCCCTCTTGGGGTGTGTACTGGTTACTGCTTCGCGATAAGCCTACTTCTATCTTCTGCTCGCCTGGTGTCGCGGACGCCTATTCACGTCTTTATTTATTCGTTGTTGACAATAATTTATGTATTTTGACTTTATTATTGATGAACATCGATCTCGACGAGTATGTGCAATATGATATTTTGATTTGTAATTCCGTTCGCGTAATTCTTTGTTTTTTTTATGTACTCCTGGTTTTATTGCTTTTGTCGTCGGTTTCTTTCGATTTGTAGTGGAGTTCCGTTACATTATATATTGTTGGCATTTGATATTATAAGCTGTAGTCATATTACCATTGTCTTGAGTAACACTGACGTACGAGTATATATCGACAAAAATTGAGACAACAAGTTCGTCTTATGCACACGCGGTGCAAACACCGAGGCATCGCTGCCGCGAGACAATCACACTAACAAGGAACGTCTGTCTGGTGTTCTTTTCCGATTTTGATAAAACTCGCGTATGTTGTAAAGCATCGGAAACGAAAAGACACGTATTTTTTTTTATCGGCGGAAAAACATTCAAAGTTAGCCATGTCGAAGGGTGATTAAAATACTCCTCATTGGAGACAATAAAAATTCCACGTGAAGTTGAAGAAACAAATTTATTTGCAGTGGTGAACCCCCCCTGATTTTTCATTTTTCCACCCTACACAAAAAACTGACCAACCAATTTGAACAGAACATGTACCATTTGCAAGGGCAAGTTAAAATAAAGTTGACGTATTTTTGCACATTCACAGGAAAATGAGTTTACGGGAGTAAACTACCCCTTATCTTAGAAACAAGAATGTATGCACAAATGTAGGTACCAATGGATAAGGGGGAGTTTACTCCCGTAAACTTATTTTCCGGTGAATGTGCAAAAATACGTCAATTTAAAAAATACGAAAATTTAAAGACAAGTGGTTAGACAAACAGCGGAAATTTTCAAAAAGATCAAGGCTATCAATAGGCTGCAGGAGATAGGCGAAAACACCGTCGCTAGATATAATTATTACTGAAGATACAGAAGGAACAGAGGGGATGCCACTGTAGAACGGCAGAAAATGTGACAGTCGGGGAACTTTTGTTCGCAGATACCCGCCGATGTCGAAGCCCGGATACCAGGAAGGAAGAACAGATGAGCCACCGGTACCAATAATCTCATTCGGTATAGAAGGGACAGAACTATGACGTCAGATACCACACTGGACGTCTAGCAGCCAAGCTCTCGCTGCGTCTAGCCAAATAGCGCGTCAGCTGAGACAATAACAAAGGCGGCACACAGCAGTTACCGAGAATAAATTGATCCAACTACCATTGTAGCAGGCGAAACTAAATAGATTGGTTACTCCTAGTACGTGGAGTGTAATCGAATTCAGCGGTATAAGATGGGGGAATAGGATTATGGGAAAGAAAAATACTTTATGGCGGCTGCCCACTAAAAAACCAATCCAGCATAATATTGGATACAGCTCTGTAACTATGAACATGTGCAGGTGCACCAAAAGTACATCCCACTGACGCCGAACCGCAGCGGCGGTTGGGTGAGCGAGCGGCAAGGCCACCACGGGAAGCTGAAACGAGAGCTCCGTCCCCTTCATCGGGCCTCATGACGTAGGTAGGAGCATAGCCGCACGGCGGAATATACACCAGGGTATCCACGATCATAAAACAATTAAGCAGTCTAGCCTATAGAGGACGCGAGTAGACATCTTACGATAATATCGCTCGAAGACGAGGCCGGTGTAACAGTAACAAATAAATTCGAAAATTACTACATAGCAAGAAACTACAACATTATTCTCGTTTAAATCGCGGACACGATTATACAGGCGTGCGTGAGACCGGGAATTATATATGTAAGGCGCGTGATTGCCTGAAACCAAGCAGAAGGGTTGCGAATCGTATATTTTATCCATTTCCTATTATGTTGTATATTGCCATATTTCACAGATCTTTTTGCATAAACCCTACTTTTATCTACTACTGAGGTCAAAATTAATTTCCTCCCTGCTCGAGTCCACACTCAGCCCCTTCAGGGTATCAAAAATGCAATGTTAACGTTAATACCGCTACAATATATGGGTCAGTATCGATATATCGATACTCAAGTGGTTAATAAAATAAATTCTAAAATATGTTAATGTAAAAAAACGCATATTCGCTAACTCTGCAGTGTCCAATGCTAAACTGTAATAAGTGAGACTGTATATAAAAAGTAAAAGTATGACAAACTATTGCAGACCTGTATCATTTGGAACCGAAGACATAACATTGATTACACAAACAAATAATCCATTAATGTGGAATAGAACTGTCATTATATTTTACCATAAAAGCCATAGTTTTGATCGTGGACACATATAATAGTATTTTATTCTAAGAACCTGGTCAGTATATTTTTCTTATGACTACGTACGGTAACGTAAGTTTAGCCTCCAATTTACCAAACGTCATCTATAGCTCGTCTCACGGAAAGATACTTTGGTAACCCCCTCCGATTTTGATGAAACTCACGTATGTTGTAGAGCATCGAAAACTAAAAGACACGTATTTTTTTTTATCGGCGGAAAAACATTTCTAAGGGGTGAAATCGCCCTTCAAAATTAGCATGTCGAGGGGTAATTTTGCAGTTACACCCAGAAGGCGTCAACCGATTTTAATGAAACAAAAACCAAAATACTCCTCATTGAAGACAATCAAAATTCCACGCTAAGTTGAAGAAAAAAATTCATTTGCAGGGGTGAACAACCCCCTGATTTGTTAATTTTCCACCCTACACAAAAAACTTACCAACCAAATTAAACAGAACATGTACCATTTGGAAGGGCAAGTTAAAATAAAGTTGACGTATTTTTGCACATTCACAGGAAAATGAGTTTACGGGGGTAAACTACCCCTTATCCATTAGTACGTATATTTGTGCGTACATGCTTGTTTCTCGTTATTTAAATGTCCGGATTGATTCAAAACATTCCTGTTAGCCGAAGTCAACGGGGGGAACTTCGCATGATGCTTTATTTATTATTAAGGGGGTGACCGGCTGGTACTTACAAGAAGGTCAGTTTGGTTTCCCCCTCCGATTTTGATGAAACTCACGTATGTTGTAGAGCATCGAAAACTAAAAGACACGTATTTTTTTTTATCGGCGGAAAAACATTTCTAAGGGGAGAGATCGCCCTTCAAAATTAGCATGTCGAGGGGTGATTCTGCAGTTTCACCCAAAAGGCGTCGACCGATTTTAATGAAACAAAAACCAAAATACTCCTCATTGAAGACAATCAAAATTCCACGCTAAGTTGAAGAAAAAAATTCATTTGAAGGGGTGAACAACCCCCTGATTTTTCAACTTTTCACCCTACACAAAAAACTAACCAACCAAATTGAACAGAACATATACCATTTGGAAGCGCAAGTTAAAATAAAGATGACGTATTTTTGCGCATTCACAAGAAAATGAATTTACGGGGGTAAACTAGCCCTTATCCATTAGTACGTATATTTGTGCGTACATTCTTGTTTCTCATTATTTACATGTTAAAGAGCTGCTTGCGTTCACTCTTTGTGCTGATTTTGTGCTTATCAATAATTTATCGTCATATGTTATCGACCTTTCGATTAGATTGTATTTCGATTCGGCGCAAATTTCGGAATAAGTCGATGATGCAACAGTCGTTCCATCTATAGAACATTGTCAATTATTCCAACGAAATGAATATGATCTTATTTTTTTGAGTAATCTAATCACACGCCAATATGATAAAAATACTTTCGACGCAGTAAGAGGTGTTTTCTACATAGGCGGCTATGTGGGACTGCGTATTATCTGCTGATATCGCATGTGGTTCAACAACAAGTGTTTCAAATATAAAAACCGCGATACATACAGCGATCTTCAGATGCTCATTTGAACGGAGTGCCAGTGCGTCAGTTATAATTTCTGACAAAAAAAAAATCAATAGACCATGAAAGTGAATCCAATCAACGTCATTAAACTTCTTTTGGCTACATTTCAAGCCATGAATATTCTCGAAACTCCGATTAACAATGCAGAAATCGAGGTAAAGCAGAATTTCGAAAAAGTTCTGGTAGACTGCGTGGACGATTATAACAGAGTTAAAATTATCGAGGAACAATCGTTAGATTTTCAAGAGCCATTCAAGCAATATGATGTTAACCCTGTCGAGGACACTCTTTGGCAACATGATGAAGGTCCAGTGGATTCTGATACTTGTTCTAAAGACGAAGAAGACATAAGCTACGATTACAAACGCAAAGCAATCTAATACTGGAGATCCGGTAAGAAGAAAAATTACAGTGTCGATACCGTCAGTCAGAAATTCGAAAAAGTCAAATCTGTACGACAATTTAAACGCTGGGCAAATCAAATGAACAAAGGTGGGACCTACAAGGAGAAATTAGCTCAAATCTCTGAATATACTTTGAAAAACATACAAGCCGCAGTAGATGCTGGTTTCATTGTTCATGATATCGACCTTCAAAAGTGGGCTCTACAAGCTTAAAAAGAGATAGGTCACGAAGACATTCGTTTTAAAGCTTCTCGTAATTGGCTTCGGAAGTTCAAGAAATCACATCGTATTGTGTCCAGGAAAATTAATAAATTCGTAACACGAAAGACTATAGAAGACGAACCAGTTGTAAGGATGAATGCAGAAAACTTCGTGAATGAAATTAAACCGTATATTCAAAAATATAGACCGGAAAACATATATAAATCAGATCAGAGCGGTTTTCAACTGGAAATCCACTCTGGCAGGACTCTGACGGCTGAAGGAACTAAACAAGTGCAATGTGTGGTACAATCCGTATCATTTACAACTCACAGCTACACTATCCAGCGAACCATAAATGCAGATGGAAAATTACTGTCACCCCTTTTTATCGTTCTAAAAGAGAGAAAGGGTGAGTTCGGCCCAATCGTGGAAAAAAATTTATTCAGGCCAGAAAACGTATTTTCAACAGCAACGAAATCCGGAAAAATTACTTCAGGTGTGAGCAAAAATGATTGCCAGAAAATATTAAACATATGATGAATTATACTATATCGATAACCAATATCATCCTATGTATAGAGCACTTCAAAGTTTGGTTGGAAAAAGTATTCTTCCCCAACACCGGCCATGACAGCGTATTGTTGATAGACTCGTGGAGTGGACACTGCCCAGAAGTTGTTAAGAATGCAACACCTCGGGGCAAAAAAACAATCACAAAGATAATACCTAAAGGCACCACAGGGAAAATCCAACCACTCGCCGTTTTTGGTTTCCAAATATGGAAAAATTTTGTACGACATTTTTCCGACAGTGTATTATTACTTAATTCTGATATTAATTTACACTTGAGAAACAACATAATCAAACTGCAATCGCTCGCACACAATCAACTTTCATCACCCAGATATATAAATCTTTTCAAATATGCATGGTTCAAAAGTAATTATATAACCGATAAGCCAAACGAGTTCGACAATCCAATGAGTTTTGGTTTCGGTCAATCGTCTCAAGCACACTGTGAAGTACTAGGTTGTAATAATGTGGCCATCATCAGATGGTCATGGTGCAAGAAGTCTTTATGCTTGCAACATTTTTTTGAAGAGTATCATTTCTGCACGACTTACGAACCATGATTGCTGCAAATTATGACGTGCACATTGCACGTTGATGAATTGTAAAAGGAATGATACATTATATTATATACTGTGGTGTATGTAGATGCGCCAGGCGGTAAGAATAAATGTGAGAGAATGGAGAGTGGGGAGAGCGATAACACGGGACGTGAACAGGACGACAGTCGAATAAATGCGCATGCCGAAACCGGGTATTTGTTATTTCTCGCCTATGTCCTCAGCTGATTGCCGCTGTTTCGAAATACAGCCATACATATTGTAACATAGTTACACGCGCTAACGCGAATTTATATTTCCGATCGGCTAGAGGAGCCGATATTATATATTTCGAGCAATAAGTACAGCGGACGCTAGGCCGACGAACCCGGACCTAGCGTAAAAACTAGTGTCGTCACGCCTCTGGAATTCGCTCGTCGCCGAAAACAGCAGGTCAGCGACCAGCTGGCCTTGCTCGGCGACGAGGGAGAGCCAGGGGGGTCATGACAACGGTATCGCAAAATCGAGCGAAATGGGACGAATTTTAAAACCGAAGTCTGAGATAACGTAGTGGGAACCAGGGTGGGGAGACATCTATAAAAGCGCTTGCACCGGAAGGAAGGCTCTCTTACTCGGTAACACGAACCCAACTAAAGTCATTTCGGAGTGCATAAGTCTTGAAAACGATTAATCTTAAAAGTAAAGAGAAGGAAAGTTAATTAGTCGATCGTGGAAAAACGAAAGAACACTAGAAGTAGTTAGGAATAATCAGGATAGGATTAAGTGAATAAATATAATCAAAGAAATTCAGTGCATCGAAATAAGAAAATAGTATCAGGGGTACAAATTGAAAATGCGGGTTTGATAACAGATGGCGTTACTAACGCTATACGCATCAGGCAGTACTGTGACTATGTTCATGTCAAAGCTACGTCTTATAGCTTTAATTTTCAGTATGTGTCAATTTGTCGCAGTGTCAAATTCATAGTTTTTTTGAGCTCTCAATATGTCGAGTTTCGTGCCAACAAAACAGCATTTGCGGGAAGTTTTAATTTACTTCTTTAATTTGAAGAAAAGTGCTGCTGAAGCACATCGATTGGTCTCCGAGGCTTATCCGAGTCATGTTCCATCGGTTTCAACGTGCGAGAGATGGTTTGTGCGGTTTAGAAGTGGTGATTTTGACGTTGAGGACAAAGAGCGGCCGGGCCAAGTGAAAAAGTTTGAGAATGCTGAATTGGAGGCAATACTCAATGAAGACTCGTGTCAAACTCAACAAGAGCTCGCAGATTCATTGGGAGTGACACAACAAGCCATTTCCCATCGTATAAAAGCCCTCGGAATGATCCAAAAGCAAGGACATTGGGTGCCGTATGAGCTGAAGCCGAGAGACGTCGAGCGCCGTTTTTTTGCATGCGAACTGCTGCTCGAACGGCAAAAACGGAAGGGTTTTTTGCATCGCATTGTCACTGGTGATGAAAAGTGGATCCATTACGATAACCCGAAGCGCAAAAAATCATATGGTTACCCCGGCCATGCATCATCATCGACGGCCAAACCAAATATTCACGGCGCCAAGCTCATGCTCTGTATTTGGTGGGACCAGCTGGGTGTGGTGTATTATGAGCTATTGAAATCGAACGAAACCATCGCAGGAGCACTATACCGAACTCAATTGATGCGTTTGAGCCGCGCACTCAAAGAAAAACGGCCACAATACGAGCAAAGACACGACAAAGTAATTTTGCAACATGACAACGCTCGGCCACATGTTGCAGCGCCGGTCAAAACATACCTACAAACGCTGAAATGGGAAGTCTTACCCCACCCGCCGTATAGCCCAGATATTGCTCCTTCCGATTACCACCTTTTCCGATCGATGACACATGGCCTAGCTGACCAGCGCTTCCATTCTTACGAAGAAGCCCAAAAATGGGTCGATGACTGGATAGCAGCCAAGCCGGCCGAATTTTTTCGCGACGGTATCCGTAAATTGCCAGAAAGATGGGAAAAAGTTGTGGCTAGCGATGGACAATACTTTGAATAATTCATTTGTTACCATTTTTTCAGAATAAACGTTCAAAAATAGAAAAAAATCCCGCATTTTCAATTTGTACTCCTGATATATAAGAGGATAAATCAAAGAGTGCGGACTTTAAACCAGTAGGAACCATAGGAATCGCCTTCCCTGTGCGAGAAAGTGAGAAAGGGCGAACAGTGAAATCAGTGTGAGAGAGCAAAGAATTCTAAACAGAGTTGTTACACTCTGTCCAAAGAGAATCTGAGGCGTATGGATGTATGTGTGTGGCTCACGAGTCAAGACTAATGCATAGGCCTGTAACTGAAGCACAAGCGGGGATACCGAGAATTCGCGCTAGAATAAGGAGAAATATCGTCGAAATAATCACCGGAATTCCCGAATTGAAATACCTCTTTGATCGTGAAAAATTCGTTCTACCGAAGTGAAAAGGAAACGAGAAATAGATTAAGAAATAAATGGTGGACGTTAGATTTAGGAGCATAGGTTAAATGGATATATATATGCTAGTAGTACATAAGGAAGTAGGATTAAATAATGTAAATCTTAGGTCGGCAGTACAAACTAGAACCGCCCGATTGGATGAGAGAGAGAGAGAGAAAGTGTAACGTGAATAAACGAAAAAGAATTGTACACAGGGTTCATACACTCTGTACAAAGAGCGAGTGAAATGCAAGTGACAGATTGTCTGAAGATGTATGTGTACCGAACGTACAGCAAAACCGCTGTACGAAAAGAATAACAAACCTTCGAGGATACCGAGAACAGATGCATGCCAAATAAAAATTATAATCATAGAAATAATTGCTGAAATTACGGAAATAAATAGTCATCCTAGAGAAATTCGAGTGACCATAATTAATAAGTGACATTTTATGAAATTGTTTCTACTTTGAATAAAGCCTCACTGTCCACCACTACGAAGTCTGTATTAATTAGTCATGTGATCGAGCCCGAATCCCCACGATAAATAAAATATATGTGAACGTTAAAAAAAATTACCGGTACAATATATGCCATACAACCACTCAACCCCAGCAACATTTCCCAGTATTCTGTATTTGAACAAGCTATTTTTTTCAGTCAATAACGCGAAACTCGTGAATGGACCATTCTACTTGTAAGTAACAGCCGGTCACCCCCTTTGTAATAAACAAAGCATCATCTAAAGTGCCCCCCGTTGACTTCGGCTAACAAGAATGTTTTAAATCAATTCGGACATTTAAATTACGAGAAACAAGAATGTACGCACAAATATACGTACTAATGGATAAGGGGTAGTTTACCCCCGTAAATTCATTTTCCTGTGAATGTGCAAAAATACGTCATCTTTATTTTAACTTGCGCTTCCAAATGGTATATGTTCTGTTTAATTTGGTTGATTAGTGTTTTGTGTAGGGTCGAAAATTGAAAAATCAGGGGGTTGTTCACCCCTGCAAATTATTTTTCTTCTCCAACTTCACGTGGAATTTTGATTGTCTTTAATGAGGAGTATTTTGGTTTTTGTTTCATTAAAATCGGTTGACGCTTTCTGGGTGAAACTGCAAAATCACCCCTTGACATGCTAATTTTCAAGGGTGATTTCACCCCTTAGAATTGTTTTTCCGCTGATAAAAAAAACGTGTCTTTTAGTTTTCGATGCTCTACAACATACGTGAGTTTTATCAAAATCGGAGGGGGACACCAAAGTATCTTTCCTTGTTAGTTAATATTCCTCCCTTTTTATTACACTAAAAAGTTTTTTTTTAATTTTTAAACAAGAAATAAATGCCCCGTAAAATATCTAAGGGGTTTTCATAATTGATTTAATTACCTTATAGATTCCGACAGTGAAAATCCATGATACTCGCTCCTGCTCTCACGCGACTTATATCTATGAATCGAGCAATGATAATTTACTGCCTTCTAACAAAGTCTGTTTCGAACCGAATTACGTACAGCCAAAACAAAATAATGACAAATAAATGTGGTGAAATAGGATACAATAATATCTATCATGAAGTAGTCAACGCGGGCTACTGCCTATGCCATGCAAATCCCTGTCATATAGAAACTAACGACCACGGGACGACGGAAGGTGACGTACGCGACGCTACTGTAAATTCGAACGTTACAATAAAGAAAATCAAATAATAAATCAAAAATCAAATAATGAATATTGTTGGAGAATCAGCTGGCGCACAGCGATCGATATTCGCAGTGCATCGACCTGTTGCTGCGGTCTAGCACGCGGCGTTCGGTTGGGCCGGAGATAGCCGATGGAGGGCCTCGCGGAGCCGATGCTGTGCCTCGCAGGCAAGCCGCATTAAGCGAGAGGATAGCTCTCTCGCTTGACTTCTGCATCGTTCACCGGCTATCTCTCTTTTTTGACTTCAGCGCCCAACGACGCTTACGTATCCCGCAGCCATGTTGGAAATTTAGACTTTCTGGAAAATCCACGGAACAGCGCACGCATCTACTGGACTCTCGGACCTGTTTTTGCTGAATTCACCAGACTCGCTCAACATTTTGTGCTCGCCAGGACTCAAAACTCAGGTAAGAGTACACCGTCATAATTCTGTGCAATTCACTGGCGGTGAGGAGTAAAAAATAAGTCGGTACATCAACATAATTGTCTAACTTTGTGGCGTGCGCTGCAGCACGGGCTGCATTACGTTTTCCTCACTCTATCTTGCCTGCTCGATTAATATAATCACGCATGTGCTTCATATTCACTGTAGTTTCCCCCAGTAAATCTGCTGGGAAAATACTGTGAATATTTTCTACTCAGTTGTGCATCCTCATTATTGTTACTTGTCTTGCTCTGCAGTGCTGACGGTGTCACGCTGTCTCATATCACATTCCAGGAGGGTCACGTATTCGACGAATCGTCACGGTAATAACTCTGCGTTTAATAAGCTAAAATAGAACAGAAAATGAATACCGCGAAATACACCTCGGACCGTACAAATCCCTTCCAAGCGTACTGTGACAAATTTATTTCCTCGTTACATCTTTTTTGAATGAGGAGTTAGAATTGGTCCTTCTCCTTGGAGTATACCGTCTAAAGGAAGCAAGAGGTAGGATACAACAGAGGATCAAACACCAACCAGTTTAGTCAATTCGAGCAATTTAACTTGTAACGGTGTTATAATATATTGTGATGTTCATCTTGTGTTGTAACGCCTGTGTCAAAATTTATTTAATTAAGCTCCCAATAATCAGACCAACTCCAAACCCTAAACGCTGCATTGACATTGCCTCGTTGCAACCACCTTTTTCGAAAATAATAATATCCAGGAGGTAACACTGCAAAACAAACAAATCTGAGGTGTGACGTTCTAGCGCCGTACTTGCCTCTTTCCTAATATCACAAGTAGTTATGTGACATCTAGACCAATATAACAATATATGTGGTCGGATACTCCAGTGAACTATTCCTAATACCAGGACTTCTATGTTAAAAGTCCCACGACGATTTAGTATTAGTCATTCAGAGACTATTGGTTACCACTGCAAACCTACCCAAACACGTCAGGAAAGCGAATAATATTAAGATAAATATGCTCTTTAAAATCCATTTACTTCACCGATTAAACAAAAAAAACCATACGTTTACTCCGTTCAGAGTTTGAGCGATCACATTCATTTTATCACATAATAATAATGCTTTCAGCTAACAAAAAAATCAGTATTTCCGTTACAAATCACAATTTATTAATTATCCTCCCATATGCAGGGAGAGCAGTGTATTTAATTAAACCAGTTTCCTTTAAATATGCGACCCGCCGGCTTAAGTGATATCAAACACTCGGCAAATTGGCCACAATAATTTCGACTACAGGGAAAACCCGCAAGTTGACATTTATATTAGAAAACAGTTCAGCACACACTGCATCAGAAATATACAAGTCTCTCGAGGCGCTACAATCTCTGTATCGAGACAGAGAATATAAAAATATTTATATAGATTGTTGTTTGAAAATGCAGTTGGTAGAGGTAGTGGACTGTATTGTATTCAGAATAAAATTAGACATGGTACACAGATGTTAAGAAATTATAGCATTTTATTGCACAACAACAAATGCAATGGATACATTACAAATAAAACAAGGAAAAATATAGCAGAAAAAGTGAATGTTTGAATTCACAAAAGTAAACGTAATAAAAAATAAGAAGGACCGACACTGCACACGATTATATTAAACGGTGAGTTCACACTTGACAAAATTGTCCGGTGTTTTAACGTACTGGCTGTCCAATAACGCACGGTGCACACATCGAAGCACCGCTACCGCGCGTTACTCACACCGAATAGACCGGCCTATGCTTGTCAACTCATGACACGCGGTGCACACAACGAAGCACCGCTGCCGCGCGTCACTCACACCATGTAGGCCGGCACGTCAGAGGTAAAGTCCCGTTAATCGGTTAGAAAAGCACGACTAAGGAAGCGCCATCTGAGGCTAGTGAGAATTAAAAACCAGCGTTGGTTTTGGAGATGGGTTAAAGGGCCGCCACCAGATAGTAATATCAAAAGCATGAATCGAACGGAGGGGTATAAAAATACCAGAATTTTGGCATTCGGGGAACACTTTCGTTCGCAGATCCCGCCGATGCAGAAGCCCATATACCAAGAAGGAAGACCAAGTGAACCACCACTTGCTGCAACCGCTTTGGTATACACGGGACCCAGCTGTGACGTCAGACCCACACCAGAGGGGTAGCAGCTGGGCCTATGCTGCGCCCAAGTGCAGCCGAACCGCAGAGCCGTCAAAACAACAACAAAGCAAACTCACTCTGGTAGCCGAGGATAGACGATCCGGCAGGTTATTATATCCAACAAAATCGAGAACCTACAGCAAATCCCACATTTAAAATGACCAACATAAAATATACCAGGATAGCGTAAGGATAAAGGAAAATAAGTAGGCTAGCAGTTACGGTATCTCAGAGAAAATATAAGATTATATTCAATTCAACGAGGTTCGGCCCTGATATGTCAAACATCTGCGCATGCATTTCGAGTGCATCTCGCTGACGCCGGACTGCAGCGGCGGTCAGGTGAGGATCCCAGGCGGAAGCTCTACTCCCACCAACGGTCCCGTGACGTAGGAAGCGAATATCGATCGACGAAGTAAAGATCCGAGGATACGAGCTCCACGAGTAGCTGCCGGCCACTTACCGACAGTACGCGTGCTCAGATAAATTATCTAGCGAACCCGGCAGGTGAAAAGAATTATACACCGACACTCATGATTTCACTCTACAGCAAATCATATTATAAAACATTTTTTAATTCTCCACTTCAGCAAACACGATTATGGACGCATACAAGAGCCCGGGAATAACCAATTATAGGGCATGGTAGCCAGAATACCAGAAAAAGAGATCGAAGTCGTACAACTGAACTTTAAATTTATTTTTCACTCATATATCGCACAATTAACATAATGTTTTTTTTTTAATAAACCCTACTTTCATCTAATATAGAAGCCTATATTACTTTCCTCCCTGCTCGAGTCCGAACTGAAATCCTTTCAGGATAGTGCCAGCGATAAGTACCGTTACAGTGTGTCTTTTTACTAACCACTCTGTGATGCTGGTGACGCGCGTGACCCAGCACGAGGTAAGCCACCGTTTACTGTTTGAGCACCAATAACTGAAGAACTGAGCACCTACGCGGCATGAGGTGAGACAAACCGAACCACCAGATTTTCTCTAGTAAGATGGCTACCGCCTCAAACAAACAATTACCACCGATGCCGTCGTAGAGCGTGTGCGCGCAATGAACTATCCCGCACTATGCCAACTCCATGTGTTTTACACTCCCGCGAAGCGCTGCCGGCCCACATCAGTAGTGAGTGCTTGCTCATGCTTGTTTGCAGTAAGCAGTCCCGACAATGTTATTCTGTCGAAGAAAGTTAATTCCAGGTCCTGACGAAGCGGCTTTAAACTCCAAAGTTTTTTAAATAACTGTCAGGACCAGAAGATGCTTTTCACTACTACGAATCAGTTAACAATACCGTTCTTATAGCAACACTTAGCAAAAACTATCTTCAGGTCATTGTATAGCTGCTTAACTTCAGGCAGTACTGTCAGTATTAGGATATGGTTTTACCATGCATTGCTCCATGTAAAATGTACTTACAGAGCTTATTATGGCAAACGCTATCTCCTAGCCTCAACGCAGCTGCGTATATTGTTTAAAGATCCAAATCATTATTATTAAATACAACCTCATGCAGTTTCTCAGATACAAATTTCTTCTGAAATTAGTATTGATTTTCCTTCGAATCCTAGTTCCAGCAGGAATTCGTATTTAATCTGGATTCAAATACAAATCCCTTCAGGCATTTATATTCGATTTTCATCCAAATACTGAGATGAAGGGTATATCTCATGCACATGTCTAGCACGCATCTAGGCTTCGGCGCTCCGTGCCACTCACACCAAGGAAAATAGTAAATCGGTGACTTGACCACCATTACTTGATCGAGAGATGTGCGGCAATAAAAGTGCTACCTGAAACGAGAAAACAGTTCAAATTTAATTAGGAATTTAATTACAAAGCCGCCGATGGGCTACAGGAGGAAGTAGCTACTTTCACTTTTCAAGGCCATCGATGGGCTATAGGAGATGGGTTAAGAAACGTCCACCAGCTACAGTTATAATTAAGGATGTAAACAAAACAAAAATGGGGAGAGTTTACTTTGGTATAAAATAGCGTAAAGTACGAAAGTCGAGAGCACTCTGTTCGCAGATAGCCGCCGACGTCGAAGCCCTGCAAATACCGAAGGAAGGAGGACCGAATCAGCCATTTTTGACTAGCAATGGACCAGCTGCGTGAGGATCTAAGCAGAAACGGCGAAATCCGAATGTGACCTCTGTCAGCAGGAGCTCTCGTTTCATGCCACGGCAGCACAAATCATCTGAGAACACGGCTGGCTGCCCATAGCAGATGACGCGGAGATTTCAGCGAGATCACCGCTGTCACACCAATTCCTTCTCGAATCCCCATCGTTCGAGTGGAAATTCGGTTCTTCCGTGTATGGGAGGTTGAATAGACGCTAAAAAGCATAATATACTAGGGACTGTCGAGTGTTATGTGGGAAGTAAAAAATATATGTCGTACTCACCATTATATGGCTAGGCAAATAATCTCGTTGGAGTAGCTCCTGGATGGCGGCAGGCCACAGCGAATACGGATCTCAGTTAGAACTCGTGTATAAAACACTTAAAAGCACGTTAAAACATGGAATGCACTATTGCGTAGCGGCGCGTGACACCCCTACTTCCGTATGTGTTCGCCGATGCGCGGAGGCAAAATCTCACTAACACTCCACAGCAGAGGCGGTCGGACAAGCGAGCGAATAGGCTATAGAATGAAGCTCTTACGACAGCTTTGCTCCGCCGATAAAACAATATGAAGTAGTTAAGAGCGAATCCGAACAGCGGATCGCAGATAGATGAATTCATAACGGTTAGAAGACCCACGGAAGCAAGGTATGCGGAATAGAGGCGTGCGTTTAGTAAATAGAGGGTACTTGAATGCCTATTTCCTGTAAAATATTCTCCAGACATAAGGCCGGTAGGGAAATTATAAGGAGTATCGTAATTACCATCAATCAAATGACACTACATTTTTATGTAAATGCGGATACGATTATAAAGGCATGCATGCGCCCAGGACGGCGTATGTAATCGGCCTATGTTTAATTGAATAAACCCTATTTTTACCTACTACTGAAGTCTAAATTCATTTTCTCCCTTCTCGAGTCTGTACTCTACTCTTCCGGGTGTATAAATTCAATGTTAACGTTGAATACCGTAACAATACAAATTCCTTCAAGACTTAATGTTTGGTATTCATTCAATATGAATATATACAACTGCTCATCCATTCGCCGATATTCTGGGTATCCATCGTCAACTGTCTTAGTTTCTTTCAGAAGTAGTCGAAGACATCTTTTGCTGCATTTGCGGTCTTTTATATAGGGCAAGTTGGTATTCAAGTTCCTGCAAGGTCCGTGGATCATGTTCGCCCTAATTATTTCGTGTAGAAAAGGATCCTTTTCAGGATCAGGAATCTTCGCGCAGATAACCTCATCGACCATATCTGGTGTAATTCGGTGCGCCAGCTGTGACAAAATGTAAATATAAGGTAGACCTCGTTATTGCCATTCTACAGAATATATTGGAATAGTAACCCTTCTATTAACAATGCCATTAATTTCTTTAGTTTTAAGTGGAACACTCTTGCGATGATGTCATGACGGTCGTGGGATTTCTGACCAGGTAGTAAGGCCGCTTCAATGTCCTTCCACCGGGGATTAAATGTAAATGTAATAAAAAGATCAGGCCGACCGTAATGGCGGGCATATGTCATAGCGTCTTAAGTCTATAAATGCATACACGGAGTTCCCCCAGTGGATGGTATGAATAGGTGCATTAAAGCGTCCCTCGTGAAAATCGTGAGTTTTTAGGTCCTTTATGTACTGGTTATTATTGCGCAATATCTTTTGCAACTCTCTGACTAATCCTGGTTTTACTTCAGGAAAATTGTTGCATCTCAAGTGTGCTCTATCCTTGCCAATAAAATAGATCTATAAGAAGTAAGGTTCTTTTTGAGGTGGTAGCAGCAAACTATCAATTACCTAAATGATATATAGTATCAGGGGTACAAATTGAAAATGCGGGTTTGATAACAGATGGCGTTACTAACGCTATACGCATCAGGCAGTACTGTGACTATGTTCATGTCAAAGCTACGTCTTATAGCTTTAATTTTCAGTATGTGTCAATTTGTCGCAGTGTCAAATTCATAGTTTTTTTGAGCTCTCAATATGTCGAGTTTCGTGCCAACAAAACAGCATTTGCGGGAAGTTTTAATTTACTTCTTTAATTTGAAGAAAAGTGCTGCTGAAGCACATCGATTGGTCTCCGAGGCTTATCCGAGTCATGTTCCATCGGTTTCAACGTGCGAGAGATGGTTTGTGCGGTTTAGAAGTGGTGATTTTGACGTTGAGGACAAAGAGCGGCCGGGCCAAGTGAAAAAGTTTGAGAATGCTGAATTGGAGGCAATACTCAATGAAGACTCGTGTCAAACTCAACAAGAGCTTGCAGATTCATTGGGAGTGACACAACAAGCCATTTCCCATCGTATAAAAGCCCTCGGAATGATCCAAAAGCAAGGACATTGGGTGCCGTATGAGCTGAAGCCGAGAGACGTCGAGCGCCGTTTTTTTGCATGCGAACTGCTGCTCGAACGGCAAAAACGGAAGGGTTTTTTGCATCGCATTGTCACTGGTGATGAAAAGTGGATCCATTACGATAACCCGAAGCGCAAAAAATCATATGGTTACCCCGGCCATGCATCATCATCGACGGCCAAACCAAATATTCACGGCGCCAAGCTCATGCTCTGTATTTGGTGGGACCAGCTGGGTGTGGTGTATTATGAGCTATTGAAATCGAACGAAACCATCACAGGAGCACTATACCGAACTCAATTGATGCGTTTGAGCCGCGCACTCAAAGAAAAACGGCCACAATACGAGCAAAGACACGACAAAGTAATTTTGCAACATGACAACGCTCGGCCACATGTTGCAGCGCCGGTCAAAACATACCTACAAACGCTGAAATGGGAAGTCTTACCCCACCCGCCGTATAGCCCAGATATTGCTCCTTCCGATTACCACCTTTTCCGATCGATGACACATGGCCTAGCTGACCAGCGCTTCCATTCTTACGAAGAAGCCCAAAAATGGGTCGATGACTGGATAGCAGCCAAGCCGGCCGAATTTTTTCGCGACGGTATCCGTAAATTGCCAGAAAGATGGGAAAAAGTTGTGGCTAGCGATGGACAATACTTTGAATAATTCATTTGTTACCATTTTTTCAGAATAAACGTTCAAAAATAGAAAAAAATCCCGCATTTTCAATTTGTACTCCTGATACATGCCCCTGAACTTTGAACATAGGCATGAATCCGTCTCTTACAACTTGCTTACCCCCAAAGGATGTCATTTAAAAATAACCTGTTGAGAATTCCTTCATTGGTGTTAGTGGATCAAATCTGGAAGATATTGAAAATAATGAGTCTTCACTCACGGCAGGGGATAAAATAACCAGGCTGACAGATGTTGGTAGAGAAAATGGTTTTAGTCTACTATCGACTTCAAATATTATAAAATATCAGAGAAAATGCAAAATAATATCAGGAGTACAAATTGAAAATGCGGGATTTTTTTCTATTTTTGAACGTTTATTCTGAAAAAATGGTAACAAATGAATTATTCAAAGTATTGTCCATCGCTAGCCACAACTTTTTCCCATCTTTCTGGCAATTTACGGATACCGTCGCGAAAAAATTCGGCCGGCTTGGCTGCTATCCAGTCATCGACCCATTTTTGGGCTTCTTCGTAAGAATGGAAGCGCTGGTCAGCTAGGCCATGTGTCATCGATCGGAAAAGGTGGTAATCGGAAGGAGCAATATCTGGGCTATACGGCGGGTGGGGTAAGACTTCCCATTTCAGCGTTTGTAGGTATGTTTTGACCGGCGCTGCAACATGTGGCCGAGCGTTGTCATGTTGCAAAATTACTTTGTCGTGTCTTTGCTCGTATTGTGGCCGTTTTTCTTTGAGTGCGCGGCTCAAACGCATCAATTGAGTTCGGTATAGTGCTCCTGTGATGGTTTCGTTCGATTTCAATAGCTCATAATACACCACACCCAGCTGGTCCCACCAAATACAGAGCATGAGCTTGGCGCCGTGAATATTTGGTTTGGCCGTCGATGATGATGCATGGCCGGGGTAACCATATGATTTTTTGCGCTTCGGGTTATCGTAATGGATCCACTTTTCATCACCAGTGACAATGCGATGCAAAAAACCCTTCCGTTTTTGCCGTTCGAGCAGCAGTTCGCATGCAAAAAAACGGCGCTCGACGTCTCTCGGCTTCAGCTCATACGGCACCCAATGTCCTTGCTTTTGGATCATTCCGAGGGCTTTTATACGATGGGAAATGGCTTGTTGTGTCACTCCCAATGAATCTGCGAGCTCTTGTTGAGTTTGACACGAGTCTTCATTGAGTATTGCCTCCAATTCAGCATTCTCAAACTTTTTCACTTGGCCCGGCCGCTCTTTGTCCTCAACGTCAAAATCACCACTTCTAAACCGCACAAACCATCTCTCGCACGTTGAAACCGATGGAACATGACTCGGATAAGCCTCGGAGACCAATCGATGTGCTTCAGCAGCACTTTTCTTCAAATTAAAGAAGTAAATTAAAACTTCCCGCAAATGCTGTTTTGTTGGCACGAAACTCGACATATTGAGAGCTCAAAAAAACTATGAATTTGACACTGCGACAAATTGACACATACTGAAAATTAAAGCTATAAGACGTAGCTTTGACATGAACATAGTCACAGTACTGCCTGATGCGTATAGCGTTAGTAACGCCATCTGTTATCAAACCCGCATTTTCAATTTGTACCCCTGATAGATATAAAAATAAATACAAGTGAATTTCAAGTGAATTTTGAATAATTAATTTATGAGAAACACACAATTATATTAATTGTGTCCTGTCTTTTCTTGTGTAGTGGAAAAACGCGGTGCAGTCAGCGCTGTACGGTATAATGAAAGGTTGAGGATGCACAAATAAGAAGAAAATATTCACAGTACTTTCCCAGCAGGTTTAGTTGGGGGAAAGTACAGTGAATTAATAAGCACACACGCAATTATAATAATTGAGTGGGCAATGTGTGATGTGAGAACGTGGTACAGCCCGCGCTGCAGAGCACGCCACAGTGTGAGATCTTTATGTTGATGTACCGCTGAGATTTACCCTCCTCACCGTCATTGAATTATGTTAAATTGTAACGATAACCTCTTACCGTTGATTTGAGTCCTGGTGTGCACGAGAATGCTGAGTGGATCCGGTGAGATTGGTGAAAATTGTCCGAGGAAAATTGTGAGAGCAGAGGTTGCGCTGTTCGAGCGGGTTTTCACAGAAGTGTCAAATTTTGCAATATGGCTGCTCTTTCCAAAAGCGTCGTTGTGCGACGCTGAAGTCAAGCGAACGAGATAGCAGGTAAGAGATGCCGAAGTCAAGCGAGAGAGCCTCACGCTTCAAGCAGCGTGCCTGCGAGTCACGGCCTCGGCTCTGCGAGGCACTGCCTCGGCTATCTCCGCTATAGCCGAGCGCAGCACGCTACCCAGCAGTAACAGGTCGACGCACGGCGAATATCGATCGCCGTGCGCCAGCTGATTATCCAACACAACCATTATGTTTTCTTATACGTTCCATAAAATGTTTGTGCTCAGGATGTAAGTTCATAATTGAACTGTAAAGTGGTTCAAGCAAAGGCTCAATTGATGGAAGCTGAACTTTTCCGGCGCCGCAGCACATTCTGGGAGCTTCTTCTTTCCACTTCATTGCATTACAGTTAGTACACGTTTGACTTACAGTTCCGAGGGCTACCGCTATACCAGCTTCATACGTCATCCCAGACAAAGCTTTAACTTACAAGGAAGCGAGCACCTTTCTAAACGTTTTCCTGGATTATTTCGCTCATATCCAGCAACGACTGCTCTGTGAGCCTCCGGATTTTTTTGCTGGTAGGAAGCCACTGCAGCTCGGCGCTCCTCTTTAGTATTCTGCCTATAGCTAGCAGCAGAATCTTTAAACTGATTTTTTCTGACACCATCGATAAATCTAACACGACGTTTCTTTACGGACTTCCCAAAGTTGGAGATACTCTTCGTCTGAGGAATGAGGAGTGTGGGTAGCATAAGTTCATGAGGAAGGTATACGTCGAGAAGAAAAATGCATTCTTTCCACGAGATTGCCTTCTTCTCCAGATTTCTCATATAGTTTTCCATTATGATAGACCTCGAAAACTGTCCCAAATATTTATTCGGCTGCCACTTACTCGCCCAAATCACCATATTGTAACATAGTTACATGCGTTAGAGCGATATTATAATTCCGAACTGCTAGAAGAGCACGAATAATATTTAAGAGGTCTCGAAAACACCTGTGCGACAGACTCGGTACAGGCGTACCGAGTTTTGCGGGCAGAAGGCTATCGCCCCTAATGCAAAAACTAGAGCTGTCGCCGCTCCAAAATTCCCTCGATGACGAAAACCGCAGGTCAGCGACCAGCTGGCCTTGCCGGGAGGCGAGGGGAAGGCGGTGAGCGCGGCAGCGGCGAACCGCCGAAGTCAGGAAATGCGTTACACTCGAAATAAAAGCGAAATGATGACGTAGGGTTCAGCGGAGCGAGGGGAAGGCTATAAAAGGCCGGTGCGGGGAGAGAGACGCTCTCTTAGCGAAATCGTTCAAACAGAAAAGGTACGGAAATTGTGATAAAAAACTAGTGAAAGGTGGCGATAGATGAGGGAGTGCCGAAAGCATAGAACGTTAGCAAAGAATAATTGTGGAAATCATTAAATAACCACCATTTAGGTAATCAATAAGTAAAATAGAGTAGATCCGTAGGAAAATAAATACATGTAGTTAAGTAGTCTGTAAGTATTGTTTATTAGAATTAGTGCATCGGAATAAGAAAATAGGATATAAGAGAATAAATTAACAAGTGCGGACTTTAAACGAGTAGAAACCAGAGGAACCGCTTTTCCTGCGCGAGAAAGTGAGAAAGAACTAAAAGTGAGATAAGTGTGAGAGAGAAAAGAATTGTAAACAGAGTTGTTACACTCTGTCCAAAGAGAATCTGAGGCGTGTGGTTGTGTGTGTGTGGCTCACGAGTCAAGACCAATGCATAGGCCTGTAACCAAAGCACGGGCCAGGAATACCGAGAATTTAGGATCAAATAAGAGGAAATAATAATGAAATAATCTAGGGAATTCCCAAATTTCGGTATAGAGTAGAAAATAGAATTAGGAATTGTAGTAGATAGAATAAGTAGAATTAAATGAGAATAAGTAGGATTAAATGCATAGGAGGAATAAATATGGATATGCGAATCTCGTATCGGAAGATATAAATAATCGAGTGTGTCTGAGCAAAATAAGTGTGGAAGAAAAGAATTGTACATGGAGTTCATACACTCTATCGAAAGAGCGAATGCGAGGAAAAATAACTAGTGGAGTTAAACATTGGTACACCAAGTATATAGTAATACCGCTGAATAAGAGAGTGAGAGAAAGAATTATAACTAGAGTTAGTACACTCTATCGAAAGAGTGAGTGCGAGTAAAGTGACTGGTGGTATGAGTATATGTGTCGAGCGTACAGCAATACCGCCGGACGGAAAGAAAACAAACCGTCGATGATACCAAGAATAGATGCATACCAAATAAAATTATAATCGTCGAAATAATTGCTAAAATTGCGGAATTAAAATAGTCACTATGCAGAATTTGAGTGACCGCAATTAAAAAGTGTTTTTGTTTTATGAGACTATTTTCTTGGAATAAAGCATCACTATCAACCACCATGAAGTCTCAATTAATTAGTTATGTGTCGAGCCCAAATCCCCACGATAAATAAAAATATATGTTAGCGATAAAAATTACCGTTACAATATGTGTGAGGACGTGACATATGAGGGAAATACTCAGCGGAGCTACAGAAATGATTATCATCATTATTATGAGATAGAATGGAGAATCAATACGCGATTTACTATCTCTTCGCGCAATTCCGTATCATTAACTTGAGTTCCATACAAAGCATATGAAATTGCCCTAAGCAGGCAAGCTTCATCACTAATAATCTGCAAAACGGTGTTAAACACCGTTACACCCTTTATGTTTAAAACTTTGAGAACCATTTAAAAGATAAATTAGAGTGGGAAATAAAATATTAACTGTGAAGAAAGTACGACAAATTTAGGAAAAAATAAAAGCTATAAGTATTAAAAAGAAATTATGAAATTAGTTTCATCAAAATCGTAATAATTGTAACTATTCCGAGTAAAACGCTACGAAGAAAATGTTGAAGACAATTACATTTATTAGTATTTAACGAAAAATTAACTTGAGAGAGGACTGCTTCTCTCACGGACAGTTGTATGAGGTGTGTTAAAAAAATAACGGGAATTTTCGTTTTTTGGAGAGAATTTTATTTATTCATCTATAATAATGGTATCTCCTTCAAAATAGTCCCCATTAGATATTTTACACTTAGCCAGCGCTTTTCTAATCCCCGAAGCTCTTCTGGAACTTATTCTTTGGGATAGCTTTTCGCTCTCTCCGCGATGCGTTTTTGATCTCATCTGTTCAGTGCCTGAGAGTAGTTTGCGCCCGGGCCATTGCGATCTCCGTTGCTGGCCGCGCTCGACCAACTCGCGTCAACAGGGATGCCAAATCTCTTGTGAACGAGGAGGCGAGCGCGCCAGATACATTCTGAATATAGTGCAGCGCTGTCGTCCGTCGAGTGACGATCGTCGGTGACGTGCAAGGCGAGAGGGCCCTGGGCCCTCTCACATACGACTCTACGGAGTAAACCATACCACACAAGGCGAGAGGGCCCTGGGCCCTCTCACATACGACTCTACGGAGTAAAATCACATTCGATGGTCACAGCGGTCGGGTGAAAGGCCATGGTCCTAGATTCTCCGAACACGGATGAGCGGCCGTATAGTCCTAGATTCACCGAACACGGGTGAACGGCTATGCGGTGCTACATGCTCCGAGCGCGGGTGAACGGCCATGCGGTCGAGCTTCTCCGACCCTTGACCATATACCTCTTACCAAAAAAAGGACAGCAACGGCTGACGAATCCTAGGTAAAGGTCATCAAACGCAAAGTCGAAAGTTCGACACGAAATAACGCGCGATATCGCAATGGCACCGGCCAAACGGGCCCGACACATTCTTTTACACACAAATACACAATCGTCATAATCGTCGTGGGTTTTTATGCCGCAAAGGTTTCCCCACAAGAGCCAATAAACGTAGAAAATTCGATGGCTCAAACGCGAGTGTTTTTATTGTTTTCCAAAAAACCTCAACCTCCATCCTTCAAGAAAAATTATATATTCAAAACTACGAGGCAACTTCGCAATGAAGGAGCTTCGACAATACATCATCTATGCTAGCAAAAGGACGGCCCTTTAAGGTTCTCTTTATTTTTGGGAACGGAAAAAAATCACACGGAGCCACGTCTGGCGAATATGGAAGCTGAGGCACCATTACAATGTTGTTTTTGGCCAAAAAAATCAGGAACAAGCAATGAAGTGTAAGCAGGTGCATTATCGTGATGCAAAAGCCATGAATTGTTTCACCACAAACCAAGCGTTTTTTTCGGATTGCTTCACGCAAACGGCGTTGAACTCATAAGAAATACTCCTTATTGACCGTTTGACCTTGTGGTAAGAACTCATGGTGCACTATGCCGTTAAAATAAAAGAACACAGTGAGCATAACCTTCACATTCGACCGCACTTAATGAGTTTTTTTCGGTCTTGGTGATTCAGAATGCCTCCACTGTTACGATTGAGCCTTAATTTCGACGTCATATCCATAAACCTATGTTTTATCACCTGTTATGATACGTTTTAGTAGTTCTGCATCGTTGTTGATTTTATTTAGTGACTCCTAGGCAACTTCCATTTGTCGTTGTTTTAGTTCGAAATTCAACAATTTTGGAACGAATTTTGCTGCCACACGTTTCATACCCAAAACTTCCGAAAAATGTCATGGCATGAGCCAATTGATATCAACAGCTACTTCTCCGATTGTGATTCGGTGATCATTCATGATCATTTCTTTCACTTTTTCCACGTTTTCATTGGTTTGTGATGTGCTGGAGCGTCCAGGGTGCTTGTTATCTTCAACATCTTCACGGGCATTTGGAAAACGCTCATACCACTCGTAAACCCTTGTTTTACTCATAGCAGATTCACCAAAAGCAATATTTAACATTTCTAAAACTTTGCTGTACTTTATTTCAATCTTATAGCAAAATTTTATACAAATTCTCTGAACCATTTTCAAAATCACCAATCCTACCAAAATACACGTGACCTTTTTGACAGCGGATAATAGGATAAATATTCAATATGACTAACACAGTACAGCAACTTTTCAGATATGTTTACCAACACAACAACAACAAAATCACGCGAATTGAACTAATACAACACGTGAAATTATAAAATTCCCGTTATTTTCTTAATACACCTTGTATGTGGTGTTGTGCCGCGGAATATTCCACTCCGTATTTAGTATATTCGGGAATATTCCATAGCAAAGTAACATTGGAATTCGTTCAAGACAGGAAACGAAGTCCAATGCCCGATCGTACGATCGACACCAGGAACGCCGACGCAGCATGAGGCGACTCGCTTGGCGTTCGACGATAGGCTAACACTAAAAACGCAAACTAAGGGATTTTCGTGAAGACAGTTAGCAACTGCTTTACGAAAAGACAGTATTAAATTAGATTGAAAAGAGAACGGTTGGTTCCTCGTTCAATACTCGAAACAACGCATTATTGTACTTCTTACTTTGATATATAAATAGGCAACGGAAAGTTACCGTTGCTTATAATAAATACTTCCTTTTATATAAATTCGCGTTTCCATCTTTTACTCGAGATCCATCTCCTTATCGGCAAACGATCCCAAAAAATAATAACTTTTAATATTATACCGACTACCGAATAATCCAATTACTCGGTACCGGCAACTTCCCTCCCCCCTTAAAAGGAAAAATTTTTTCTTTAAAAAATTTTTTCTTCGATTGGTTTCTCGTATTTCCTCTTACAATTTTACTGTTTGATGTTATATAACAATACAATAAAATGTTTCATTTTTTCATTCGTTGACGATGAAGTTTTTCCTCTGCTTCTTATCGTCTTTCGTGCCGAGCGAGTCGTTCTCGGTTGGGGGGACGGGTGCATACTCTGGCCAGCTCGGATCGCAGTTGCTCCTCTGGCTGTTGTCGTCTGAGCGGCTCGAGGTTGATGTTTACCTCGGCTGCTGCCGGGGTCGTTGCCTCGCTTGTCCTTGTTGGCGTTCGGTTTCGTTGATACCTATAACATTTAAACAGAACATAGCCAACCAAGGCTATTGGCGCTACTGCACCCAGTGAGTAAAAACTCAGATTATGGATGTGTTGCATCCCGTCTTCGTCGGTATTGAGGTTGTCCATGATTTGGTCGGCTCGAGCTCCGAGCTTTTGAAACTCTTCCGGGTCTCGCAGCACGCTCTGTAGGGGAATTGTCCTCTCTGTCTGCGTAGGGGGCGCCTGACCTTCAATTTCCGTTAATTTTAAATTGAACGATGGAAGGTAGTTTTCCCTGATGACCTGCGACGTTCGCCCGTTGGTTCTGATACTGAAATCTCGGGCGGTTACTATACATATGCCTACTAAAGCCAGTATGCCCGAATTGTGTAATATTTCGTGTTGAATGGGAACAATATTTCCGCAACTTATTCCTACTGGTTCGGGGGTTGGCGTGACGTATAGCCATCGCCCTTGCTGTTGCATTGGGACGACGAAAGGATGGGTTATATCGATGACCCTTTTTGCACAGTTTTTGCCGTTATCGGTGTCCATTTTTGCGTAGATAAGGACCTCGCAGGGTGCGTCGTTCGTAATCGGAATTGTAGGGTGTGTTGGAGGGCAAATGTATGATTTGTCCAGTACCTTACAAATTTTTACGTCGTCGGCTGTCATCCTGAGGTATCTGCGATTTTCGATATCTATGACTACGCGATTCTCGGTCGTATCGATGTAGTAGTGTCTACCATTGTCCGCTCGCATGGGTATAGGATATACTTTCTGTATGCTATACTGTTGCTGCCCGATCAGCGGTATATCCAGCACGAGTACTACCGCGTTGCCTTCGCTGTAGGCCCTGGTATCTGCCAGTCGCATAAGTGTTGACGCTTGGTCGTGTGCTATGGCGACTGGGAAACTACTGCCTGGCGGTAGGTGTGGTAGTGCTTCGACGAGGTGCTTGACGAGTGTGCGTGGTGGCAAGGACGTTGCGCTGGCCTTACCACTAGCTATATCGTCCACTAGCCACACTAGCTCCTGTACGTCGCTTAGTAATGCTTCGACTGCAATACTTATTGCGTTGAGCGTCTCGTCTAAGTGTTGGCGTCTCTTCAAGTAGTATATGTCGCTGTTGAGCGTGCGGTTTACAAGCTGCATTTGGGCCAGCAGCGTCTGTTCGTTAGCCTGTATATGATGTGCGCTTTCATTGAATAGGCTGAGCGTGGTTTTTATGATCTGGCCTTGGTTTTTCAGCCCTTCCTTCAGGGTCTGTTGGGACGCCTTAAGATTCGTTATTTCTTCATGTAGCTCCCGTGCGCCGGCGGCGTCCATGTTTCCGGTGATGGCCTTTATTATGCTTCCTAGGCCGTCTATCAACCCTCTGCGCTCTCTGACGGGGCGCGTCCCGAGGAGGTCGAATATGGTCAATACCCCCATCTCTATCCTTTTCTTCATTCGTAGAACGGAGTCGTTGAGGATGGGGCATATGTCGTTGATCCGAGTTTCACCTTCGCACAGTTCGGTGAGGCGTTGTAGATTTTCGCTGATTTCTACTTCTCGCTGCATTAGAGCGGCGAGGTCCAACCTGATAATCAACCGCCACGTCGATTGGATTATCTTGAGGCTTCCGATGTCTTCGTAGTAGATTCCCGGGTTGCTGGTAAACGTGCTGACGATGTAGTCCGGGGGACGCTGCGTGGCTTTTGTTAGTCCACCTTTTGCTGCTATCAGCCTGTAATTAGGTAGGAGAAAAACGTGAGAATGCTTACTGCGTTTGTTCTCCTTCTTTCCTAGAGCGGTCTCGCGGGTTTCGATGTACGAGGGCTCTTTGGCTCATTCTTACTCTAACCGTCCGCTCTACCGCTTCGTTCTTAACTATGGCCTTTCTGATGAAAGACGCGGTGAATGGCGTTCTGATCTGCCGTGGGGGCGACCTCACGCCCGGGCTGCTGCGGAGTGAGGTAAGCATTTTATTTTGGCCGGGAAAAGTCTTTTCTTTTCCTTTTCCTCCTTTTGATTCGTTATTTTGTTCCAGGAAGCGTATTTCCCGAGCGTTCCGGCTCGGCTTCGCCCGGGTTGGGAGATTACTTTTATCGCTCGGGCGCTGGGGGTTCGTCGCCGTCGGGAGGCCGGCCGCCAACGAGTCGACGCTCTATGGGGCGACGGCCACTACGCCGACGAGGATTTCCCCGAGGGCGCTCTCGGGCTCGGACGTCTCTTCAAACAGGATGCACCTAAAGATCGCTATCCCTGCCCGTTTTGTAGGCGGGTTTCTTAATAAATGAACCAAGTTTTCTGCCGTACTTTGTTTGTCATTGAAGTTCCTTACCTTGCGCTTCGAGAAGCTCCCTACCCACATTTATTTAGTTTTATTAATTCTTTATTATTAATTATGAATTCGAGGCGTCTTGGTTCGGCCGTGCTATGCACCGTAATTTGCTAGCGCATCCTGGACGGTAAGTATACATCTTTTCTTTGATGCGTTCCTGGTAGCGGTCCTATTTTGCCGACCGTTACTTTCTCGAGGGACTTCGATGGGGTGTCGATTACCCTCATCGGCACTCATTCCCTTTTCCTTCAATTATTTTCAGGCGGTCATCGGCAGTAGGAGTGGCTACGCCACTGTGGCAGTCGCTATACTCTTTTATAACGCTGTCTTCGTCTGCGCTGCTGGAAGTTCGTGGGCTACGGGCCCCGCCGTGCCTCGCTTCCTCAGCAGGCCTTTGCGGTGCTCTGTCCGCAGTTTCTTCGTTCGGTGTGCCCACCGGTAGCTCCGCCGTTGGGTCGTTCTCTGTCTCGAGCGGCCTTGCAACGTTTGCCTTTCGCGGCCATCCGCGCTTCGCGGGTCTGCCATGCTGTGCTGGGCCCGCACTAGCCTTGTTGGCGGTGCTCGCAGTCTTACCAGTGGCCTGCGTATGTAGCTTGCGTGGTCTACCCCTTCCCCGACCGCACGGCTTTTCGGCGGGGCTGTGGGGTTCAGTAGAGCGTTCTGCAGGCACGCTGCGAATCTCTCTGTCCTCTTCTGGCGCATTGGCCAGAGCGGCCTCTCTCTCTGCCGCGTTGCTAGGCTGGCCCGGGGTATTCTCGGCTCTCCGCTTTGTGCGGCTGTCCGTACCCGGCAGCATGCTGTCCTTTTCTTTCTCGTGGGCGAGCTTGGTCCCTCGCTCCGACGAGCTACCACGGCTGTAAGGGGTATCCTCGGCCCTCCGCTTTGTGCGGTCATTCGTTGTGCCGAGTTACCCCGTGGTGCCGTCCTTTTCCGATCCACGGATTTCATTCTCTGCTCTCTCTTAGAAGACTTCGCGTGGTCGCGTATATGCGACTCGGAGCGTCTACATCTGTATTTCTTTTTTCGGCTTTATTCATTTTACCGGACCCATGCCCCGATTTTACTTTCTTTCCAGGCAAGGGTTGCAATTCTAGGTCCGTCGATCTGACCCTAAAGGGTGTGCGATACTGCACCTCGTGCGTGTGCTGTCGCTCGTTCCCTTGTAGATATAATACACGCTTGTATTCGCACATTATTCCGGCGCGAGCTGCTTGCTTTTCGCTGCCGGGGGGCACCAAGTCGGGCTTCCGTCGTTGCTGCGCGAAGCGTTTGGCCCCGTGCTCGTTGAGCGTACGCGTAGTGCCTTGACCTGCCGGCTCCGTACGGCCTTCGCTATCTCCGACGGCTCGAGTGTCGCCGACGGCCGTTGCACTTCTCCGTCGTTTTTATAACCATATAAACTCACTTTATTAGGTTTTGACGGTGTGACACGGAATCTCGCTACTTTTCCTCGGCTGATTCCGCTCCTCATAGGTAGTCCGACAGATTTATTCTCCTTGGCGGCATCCGTGTTAGACCCGTTTCCGTAAAGAGAATTTGTCTTCGTAAGCAGGCCTATGTATTTGCACGTGGCTGCAGTTCTACCGCGTGGTGACGAATTTATCCTCGTCGCACCGTCCCTTAGCGGCATGCAGTGCCCATACAACTTGAGCATCTCGCCATGCAGGATGTCCGCTTTATGCTGCTTGATAAAGTCCATGCCAAGTAATCCGTTGACCTTCAACGGCACATTGTTCGGAACGATGTAGAACCAATGCTCTACATTTAGAGCCGGTGTCTCGAGTACAATTTTAGCTATCCCGAGGGGGGTGAATTTTTCACCTGCAACACCCTGTAATTCCACGGAGCACCTGCTCACCATGGTCTCGGGCTTGAGACAGCCTTCCTTGATTATGCTGCACTGCGCTCCGGTGTCCGCTTTGAGGGTGAGTACCCCGGTCGTGGCCAACGGTGCATCGATATCGAAGTCGCTGGCGGTGGCACTCGACGCCGGCAGCGTTACTTGTAGAAGCTGCAGCGTTGTTTTCTTCTGCTTGCACGCAGGTCTCTGCTGAACAGTTAGCGTATTCAGTCTCAGTGCGCCCAGCGCGTTCACGCCTGCAGTGGCTGGATCTGGCCCCGCAGTTACCGTATTTTTTGCATCTTCGTAGCCTGCGTTTCTTGGCTGTCGGGGCGGCTGCGTTGGCTCGCTTTTATTCTGCGACAGTCTCTTCCGGCATTCTTTCCACATGTGGCCTTTCTTCTGGCAGTAATTGCAGGTTATTTCCACATTGTGGATTGACTTGTTTTCACTGGGTACTGGTAGGCTTACTCGTCCCGTATTCTGGGTGCAGTCTCGAGCCATGTGTCCAGGTTTTCCGCAGGTGAAACAATTTTCTCCCTGCCGGGGTGATGCGCCTTGGGACCTTCTGGGGTGGCTTAATACTCCACCTACCCCTCCCTTTGGCTGCATCATATTCGTGATCTCGATGGCTCCTGTAACGGACTCGTGGAGGGTGGCGTAATTACGAGATCTCACCAGAATTTGGACCTGCCCATGCAGTCCATTTTCGAAGTTGGCCTGGGCGCTCTTCCGTGTTATTTTTTCGACGATGCGCATCTCCAACATCGAGGTGGCTTCCTCGCAGAGTTTTTCTATTATATCGACGGTGATACGCTCAGTCCTGGCGGCGTATACCGCGATGTCCTCACCCTGGCCCTGCCGGAGGGAGTTGAACTCTACTTGTAACGCAGGCAACGACTTCCGCTTTCCGTACAGGGCCTCCAGCTCGGTTTTAAGCTGCGCTACCGAGAGGATGACTTTATGCTTCATCTCTCTGGACGCCCTTCCCTCAAGCTTGCTGCTGAGCACCAGTTCCAACAGGATGTCTCGATCCTGGGGCGCTACTCTCTTGAAAACTGTCTCGCACGATCGCAAGAAGGCATCTAGTTCGTCAGCGTTGCTGCCGTCGAAGCGCTTTATATTTTTCAAGGCCAGCCCCAGGTCGAGTGTCCGACTCGGTGTTTCCGACACCCTCCGTTGTCCCCTCTGGAACACGGGATCCGCAGGGGGATAATCCGATTCTTCAAATCGGGTTTGCCTCGACCGCGGACGTGGTATTGGACGTTCTTCCAACCCTGTATTTCCCAGCCACCGCGATAGTTCGGCGTTTTGCTCTCGTAGGGACCGGATGAGTTCGTACTCGTCCGCACCTACCTCGTTGAGCGTGTCCGCCAAGTTCCGTCTCGCCGACGGTGTTTCGGCCTCCCTGAGTTCGCGATCGAGTTCGCGTTGGCCTCTATCGTGCTCACGCTGCAGCCTCTCGCACTGGCGTCGCGCTCTTTCAAGTTCGCGTTGGCTTCGGTCGACCGCTTCCAACCGATCACGTACTCTCGCTGGTACTGACCGGGCTGTCGTACCGGTAGCTGCTGAAAAACCCACACGATCTATGGTTCGCATGTTTTCTATTTCTCGCTCAACCATGTCCTCGGTGATGCGTTCAGGCGTTTACTCGCCAGTGGCCATTTTAAGCAAGTCGTCGCTAGCGTTGCTATCGAAATCCCCGAATGACGCACCCCTACGTGGGTTTACGCCAAACTGGGCCGTCAGTCTGTCCGCCAGGGCCCCTTGTCTGGACGAAGGGATTCGCCCCGACGGCGACAGCTCGAATAGCGCCCTGCGCGCTTCGTAAACTATGTCCCCTACGGCCGCAGCTAATCCAGCTGTGGGGTCTACCTCTTCGCCGGGCAACGTCGTCTCTAACGAATTGCCCCTATTTCTTGGTCGGGCTCCTCTAGGATCTGACATTTTTGCTAATTTCTCGGCGAACTCTACTTTAAAATATTCCCACAAAATCCCACGAGAAATATATATCTAGTGGAATATTTTCCCAAATATCGGTTCTACGCTGGCTTTGGCAAAATTATTAATTTTGTTTTCAAAAATTTCAAAATATTTGTCCTATCTGGCTTCAGTTTATCGGCTATATGTACTAATAACGTAACCGCCACTTACAGTATGATGATCTGGAAGGCGGTCCTTTCCATTGCGATGTCCTCGGGTGCTGTTCCTTCGGTGCTGTAGACCCGTTGTCTCTTAGCTTTCCTCGAAGGTTGGTCCAGTTGTCCTCCCTGGTACCGTTGACCCGTATCTCCGTTGGTTCCTGGGTTCGTCCTTGGTGCGTCGCCAACGATTGCGCGACGGCTTCTTTTCGAGTAGCTGCTGTGCGTACTCGGTTGCACACTTTGTGCGGTTTTCCGCGACTTGACGTGACACCGTCAATCGGGACTTTAAACGGTTGACCGATGTCACACCGCACCGACGTTCACTTCGCGTCTTCGCGTCAGATTAGTCGGGTTTTCACGAACTACACTGGTGTCCTTGCACGCGTCGTAGTCGTCACTTCAGAGTATTCTCAACTTTGTCCAAAACACTTTTGTCCTAATAAATCACGAATCACTTAACTTCGGCAGATCCCACCGCTGCCACCAAATGTTATGCCGGTACCGAGTAATTGGATTATTCGGTAGTCGGTATAATATTAAAAGTTATTATTTTTTGGGATCGTTTGCCGATAAGGAGATGGATCTCGAGTAAAAGATGGAAACGCGAATTTATATAAAAGGAAGTATTTATTATAAGCAACGGTAACTTTCCGTTGCCTATTTATATATCAAAGTAAGAAGTACAATAATGCGTTGTTTCGAGTATTAAACGAGGAACCAACCGTTCTCTTTTCAATCTAATTTAATACTGTCTTTTCGTAAAGCAGTTGCTAACTGTCTTCACGAAAATCCCTTAGTTTGCGTTTTTAGTGTTAGCCTATCGTCGAACGCCAAGCGAGTCGCCTCATGCTGCGTCGGCGTTCCTGGTGTCGATCGTACGATCGGGCATTGGACTTCGTTTCCTGTCTTGAACGAATTCCAATGTTACTTTGCTATGGAATATTCCCGAATATACTAAACACGGAGTGGAATATTCCGCGGCACAACAGTGGCATGTTCGAGGTCGAGCTCTGCCAGCAGTCTGGTGATTCTCGCGCTAGACACCCATACTACAAACGTGGCTTTATAAAGAAGTATTGAAATAAAGATATCTCATTAATATTAGAAACATCAAAAGTCCTTTATTTGCTCCCACGCATTGCGTTATGGCCGTCAGTTTCATCCAATGAATTTAATAAGATTTTTTTCAGAACAGAAGGTTCCCCCGCACAGTTGCTACTCTTATTTCAAAGTGATATGGCACTTTTTAACAACTCCTGACTCACTGCGTGCTGGCGACCCGTCCATAAAGGAGTTAGTTTACGCAGCTCACAGTACCCCGGGCACAGCGTCCCGATTTGCTCGACTCCGCACATAGTACTTATATCGTTGTGTGTGCCCCCAATAATCTTCTGTCGTAGATGGATCAGTGGTCGACAAACCCTTGCATAGACTGGTACGCCGACATCATTTCAGTAAAAAGACCTCATCGATAACTTCTTCAGGTTAACGATTGGCGCCTTACAACTGCGCATTGTAAAGCAACAGTATCAAAAATCCAGGACGCATGTCGTCGACACATTGCAAACCCCGTATAGTATCGTGAACAGATAGCTCGTAGCCTAGGAACAATAAAGTCAAACAGTAACAAAGGATGAGGACAGTCGAGTAGGCCTACTTACAAGACCCGACCCACTCGACAATAGCAACGAATCGCTATGCCATGCCTGCTGTACGAGCAAAGCAAACTCCTAAAATAAATTCCACTTAGGAATTATTTATTATAAGAACGATAATATTCCTAGTCCATCGAACAGGAATGCGTAGCTAAAATAAATTATAACAACCTCCAATTATTATACTAGCATTTTGAGGTAAATCTCACGATTCACCATATTGAAACTACGCATGAGGATACATGGCGCAAGCCTATTAGAGTTCAGGACCGAGTCGCGGCGACAGAGCCAAACGATTCTGCGAGCCAAACTATAGTACCGAATAAGAATTAAGTGTTAAGGGGATGCTGGAGATGATTTGCGATATGGATACGATCGCAGCGATACTATGTTGATACTATAAAACCTTAAACTACTGAAAAGTTTCGCGATTTTTACACACTTTTCAGCTTTCGCTGTTACGCGCGTCTTATCAGGAGGTGGCGTGAAATTGCGTAGTTTTTAATTTTGTTTCGAGCGGTTTCTTTCGAGATCGTATGGAAGAGGGAGTTTGCTCGAAACCGGTTCGTGCTCTGGGCTGGATGGAGTGAGAAGTGTCTGTGTTTTTATGGATTTGCGATCAATCTATTTGGTTGTTGTTTTTATTGTTGTTATTTGTGGGACCTCAGTTTAGGTTTTTGTCGTGTCGCATTAGTCCTTGTGAGACATGCGATTTTGTTACCCTCTCAGCATTGGTCCTTTCACTGATTGGGTAATTCTTTCTTTTCATTATGGTGCTGAAGGCACGGAATTATTTGATGAATTTCTGATTGATTGTTAGTTCAGACAGGGTAGGAAGGATGTTCGTGGGATGATCTCGTTGTTTGTACGATCTTCACGTTCGCTTACAGAATTTTTCCTACAAGCTACGCATGTGGAATTGCTTCCGGTGTGTCTGGGTTTTTGACTCTATAATTCGTAAAATAATGAGAAATCACTTTACGAAGCTTAACACTCAATTTATCTTTTAATTGGTTGTCGCGTTTGCTAAAACGCACTCTTCTAAAACTACGTAATTGGAATAATTTCCAGTCTCGATTCGGGTTTTGATTCTACCATTCGTGAAGTGATTAGATATCACTTGCACGGAGCTTAACACTCAATTTATTTTTTTAAATGGGTTGTCGCGTTTGCTAAAACGCACTTTCCTAAAACTACGTAAATGGAATAATTTCCAGTCTCAATTCGGGTTTCGATTCTACCATTCGTGAAGTGATTAGATATCACTTGCACGGAGCTTAACACTCAATTTATTTTTTAAATGGGTTGTCGCGTTTGCTAAAACAAATTTTTCTAAAACTACGTAAATGGAATAATTTCCAGTCTCAATTCGGGTTTCAATTCTACCATTCGTAAAGTGATTAGATATCTCTTGCACGGAGCTTAACACTCAATTTATCTTTTAAATGGGTTGTCGCGTTTGCTAAAACGCACTTTTCTAAAACTACGTAAATGGAATAATTTCCAGTCTCTTCCGGTAGTGAATTTAGTATTCGTGAAGTGACGTAGTGCCGCTTCTACGGAGCTCAACACTCAAATTATCTAAAGAATTTATGCTGTTGTGATTTTGAATTTTTTAAGTTCTAGGATATGGTTGGTCGAATCAGGGGCTTCGCGTGTCTCTATGTGAGGCGTACGGTGTGTGGCCTATCTTTATTTGCTGCCGGCTTAGTCCTCATACGGGGCGTTCCTTGGTACCTTCGTTAGAAGTACTGGTCTGCCTTGTTTTTAATCATTGGACATCTAGCTAGTTGTCATGCTAGGGGGTGTTATTGTTTTGTAGATGCCCGTACGCGTGATCTGCCGTGTAAGGCTACGCCTTTCTGATGGTTGCGCGGTGAGTGTATAGTAGGGACGCGAGTGTAGTGCGAGGGGGGGAGGAATGTGAATTTACCTACCTATCTCTACTCGTCTTTGTTATTGTTTGGGTCCCTCTCTATAGCTCGCTGTTCGCAACCGATACCGGGTTCGCAGCTTGACCAACTAGCTCTTCCTATACCCCGGATACTGGAGCCTTTAGTTGCTCTCAATTAAGCCACCTTATTGCGCCTTTAGAGGCTTTACAATTAGGTTTTTTAATTGGTGCAATTGGCCTGGGTATTCGTTCGTCACAGGAGGTAGTTGGTGCTGGCCCTGACGTGGTGCCACCCACGCAGGTACACCCTACGAATCGGTTGCGCGTGGTGCAACAAGCCGGGATTCCACTCCCTAAACCTGGAGACACACGTGCTTCTCCACTCTGCAGAAGACGTGTAGCCACGGCGCTATGCGTGGGGACACGTCAATGCAGAGTGCCCTAACGCTGCGATTGGGGGCGGCCAAGGCGCAATGCAGGGGAGCCCTTTCCTCGCAGTGTATCCTAGATAATTCGTTCACTCAACCGACGGCCAGGACGCGATGCCAGGGAATCGGTTAAGAGAATGAATACTGTTTCTGACAAGATTTTTCCCAAACTGTTAGTCTTTATCGAGATAGCTGCGTTCGGTCAAACGATGGCCAAGGCGCGATGCAGGGGAATCGTTTGATCGAAAGCCTGCTATTTGTGTTACATTCTGAATTTAACATGAATTTCTTGTGGCTGTCGGGCAGCGCTTCGTCTTGAAGAACAGATTTTTAACAAGAGCCTCGAGGCTTGTCCGGTCGTGGTTTATATAGTTTAGTGGATGGGCCCCGAGGGAGTGTTTTTGGGTATGTCACGTGATGTTTGTCGCCCTTCAATCACTAGGTGAAGGAGGTGCGGGGCGATGTATCGGTGTACCGTTATTTCTATATTTGGCCGGGCTTTGTCTTTTCGGAGTTTGAACCGCGGTTCTAGCGAGGTTGAATTTGTTATCCTGTGTTAAAATTTCCACCCATAGGAGGTTCAAACTTTTCCTGACAGTTTTTATTTGTCTGATGCATGTTTTTCCTAATTATTGTCGTGTGTGGTTCTACGCATGCTTTGCATGGACTTTCTAGTCTATGTTTCTGGTTTGATTTACTCTAGAATCGTTTAATTATCGTGGATTTGGTGCTTCATCATGTGTTTTCTAGCTGTTTTCCTAGATTTTTGTGTTATTTTTACTTTTGAGTATTTTGTCCAGTGGGGCTTGTCCTAATCTTGATTTGTTAATTGTTTTTTGTGATATTTTGGTTTGTTTTGTGTCTTAATTTTATTATTAATGTTTGATCATTGAGTGGGGGTGTGTGGTGAGGTTTCATTCGGATTCCCCTTGTTGTTCACTATAGAAGTTTTGTGGAATTTCGAGAGTTCTACAAATTCTTTTGTAATCTCGCCGAGTCGTGGCGTTCTCTGCACATCGTGTACGTGTGATGTGGTTGGCTTGACAGGGTGAGGTGGACTATGTCTTCTTGGTTCGGTAAGGCGTTTATTGTCGTGCGTCGTTCCGCCTGCTCCCTAGTGGGCGGGGGGTACTACGCTGGGGTCCGATCTGTAGTGCGTGATTTTGCTGTTTTTGGCCGGCCTCTCTTCTTACTTGTGCGAGCCGCTTTGCGAGCTGTGATTGTTTTGATAGTGAGTTCTGTATTTAGGTGGGGCCTTTATCCGACGCCATGCTGCTTTAGGGTGGGTACTTGCGCTTGGCGGTGTGTACCTATTCTTATGTTATGTTGTCCTAGTCCCACTGGCGTTCGTTTGTCTTGCGTAGGCTAGATGTGTGCGTGGTAATTACGGTTTTATTATGGTAGCGGAGCGCCGTGATGGCGTTCCGTTACACTACATTACCAACTAATTCGACGATTGCTGTGCCCAAGTGTGTAGCCTTGAAAACTTCACTAAAGCGTGCTCAGTGTGCAGCTAGCCGCACTACATATTCAGCACGCTCTGTGTGCAGCTGGCTGCATACGGATTCAGCATCTTTCAGCGGGACTAAGAAGCAACTTTTAGGCAGCAATATATGTGATACTCCTGTTTGCACGTGCGAAATATGATTGAGAAAGTGAAACAGACATTTACGAGTACATCTGTATATCTCGTATACTATTGGGTCTGGGAAAAAGTTCGTGGCGTTTTTTTTAGTGAAATTCAACTGGTTTTCTTATAGTGTAAAAATGAATTTATTTAAACCAAATATGCTCCATTATTATCGACAATGTTTCGCCATTTTTCGGGTAGAGCCATGATGCCATCGGTGAAGAACTTCTGTGGTTTCTGGTTGAAAAACTGAATCAAGTGGTTTTCACAGGCTTTTTTTGAAAGCAGCTTAATTCCATTGAGAGAGTTCTGCAGAGATCGGAATAAGTGATAGTCAGAGTCAGAGAGAGTCAGAAAGAGTCCTATGTCCTATGTCTGGACTATATGGTGGATGGACTATATGGTTGAATCAAAACTTCCCAACCAAGCTCTCGCAATTTTTGACGGGTCATCAAAGAAGTGTGTGGTCGGGCGTTGTCATGATGAAGGACAACACCTTTCCTATTAATCAATTCGGGCTGTTTTCTTTCAATTGCTTGGCGTAATTTCTCTAGTTGCCCACAGTAGAGTTGAGAATCAATCGTTTGACCAACTGGAAGTAGCTCATGGTGGACGATTCCTTTCCAGTCCCACTACACACACAGCATCACCTTTTTCGCCGTCAGTCCTGCTTTCGCGAAAGCTTGTAACGGCTCACCATCCCTTGTCCACGATCTTTGACGCCTCCGATTGTCGTACGTGATCCATTTTTCAGCACCGGTTATGACACGTTTCAGAAATGGCTCGATTTCATTGCGTTTCAGTAGCGCATCGCAGATGTTAATTCGATCTATCATATTTTTCGCGCTCAACTCATGAGGAATCCATACATCGAGCTTCTTTTTGTAGCCAGCTTTGTGTAAATGGTTCAAAACAGTTTTGTGGTCAATGCCTAGCTCCATACCAATATCGACACTGCTGATATGTTTAGCTTGCTGGACTTTCTCAAGAATTTCATCAGCTTTTTCAGTGATTGGACGACCATAGCGTGACTCATCTTCCACATCAAAATTACCAGAACGCAAGCAAGTGAACCATTTCCGCGCTGCAGATTTTGATAAAGTACGTTCACCGCACACAGCACAATTTTTTTCACAAGCCTGCGCAGCGTTCTTATCTTTGTCATAATAATATTGCAAAATATAGCGCAATTTTTCATTACTTTTCTCCATTTTCAAACGCAAACAACTTTCCAACCACTGCACCAATTTCGATGTTTATACACTCAAAGTAACGCTCGAAGTGTCACCTTTCTGAGACCCAATATATGGTGTACATAATGTGTTCACCGTCTCAAGAGGTCCACTAGTACTATAAGAGTGAAGGATCGTTGCATATATGGGAGCAGCAGAATTTTTATGCAGTTCTATTTTTAGAAAAGCGAGGTCTAGGTATGTTTTCCTGCAGACCTTCAGGTGTAGAAGGATAATGAGGCGTATATCTAGATCCACCCAATCTCGGAAAGTAGATATCTTACGCCACATGGTGACTCAAACGTCGAGAATTGCACCGACGTCTCGAAACTTCGAAATATCGTTATGTTGGAAAATCAGCTGGCGCACGGCGATCGATAATCGTCGTGCGCCTACCTGTTGTGCTGTTCTACCACGCGTTGTTCGGTTGAGTCGAAGATAGCCGAGGCATGGGCTTCGCGAAGCTGAGGATGTGCCTCGTTGGCACGCCGCGTCGAGCGAGAGGATGTCTCTCTCGCTTGACTTCGGTTTCGCTCACCGGCTATCTCGCTCAACTGACTCCAGCGCCCAACGAAACTTTCATACTCGCAGCCATCTTGAGAATTTGGCACTTTTTCGCACACACCGGCACGAACAGCACGCATCTCAACTTTTCGGACGGTTTTTCTCGGCTTTTGGTACATTGGACTCGCTCAACTTCGCACACCAGGACTCATTTGCTCAAGGTGAGTACACTAGCATAATTTGGTAAAAATTCACTGTCAGTGAGGAGAGAAATACGGTGCATCACCACTTTGGCTCACTCGTGGCATGCGCTGCAGCACATGCAGCATCATGCTCTCCTCACTTGCTTTAGCCGGTATAATTAATACAATTATACCGGTGTGGTCTATTCACTGTACTTTCCTCCAGAAATTCTGCTGGGAAAGTGCAGTGACTATACGCGGTTTATTTGTACAGCCTCAATATCTGTTCGTATTGTGCTACGCAGTGCTGACTGCGTAGCTGAGTTCACATAGAAAAGCACTCCTGCAACATTTACTGAGAGTGCTCTCATTATTAATTCATTGCAACCACTCTGTAATACACTGCTGAGTGTTTGCAGTGAGTTACGCACAAACATTTTCGCACTCAATGGTATCAGCATGTCGTGCTGCGCAGCTCTCGCTACGTTGCACGCACCGCTATCTCAAGTTTGCATTCAGCACACAATCAATATAATTGTGTGCTGCTCACATTATTATTCAGAATTATATACCGGTTTCATTTATGTTTTTGCACTCACCAGTCTGAGCGTGTCATGCAGCGTAGCTATCACTACGTTGCATGCACCGCTTTCTCATGTCTACACTCAGCGCACAATTAATATAATTGTGTGCTGCTCACATTTAGAGTCTGCATCGGAGTTGTTTATTTATTTATGATTTGTATCTTTTTCTAAATTTATATTTCGAACGATTGTCTAAATTAAAGCCTTTTTTTGGTCTACATTTTCAATTATTGTAAAACTATTATTATTTAAAAGTGTATTTTGAATACGGCGAAGGAAGGCAGAAATAAACCACTTCCTCAACATAACATCTATGTGTCTGGTTCATTCTCCTCTTGTCTTGAGTGAGTTCTCATCCTTTTCCAATATATTACAGATCGGTCAAACTTCATCCGGACGGATTCACAACATAGTCCTATCACACACCAGAAGGTCTATGCCAAAATCAACCTTGAAAACTACGAAGCCGTCTTTTTGGAATACCATCAGACATTCACATTAAAAAAAGCAATATCTAGCTTTCAGGTACGAGATTTTGAACGAGAATCTTGAGACTCAAACTCTGAGTCACGAAAGTCGAGATCGGACCATAGTCCGCCTGTCAAATTTGAGAACGAGAACAAATTTTACTATGTTTATGATTGTATGTTAATGATTATGAGTACATTATATCCGGCTCGAAGGACCAAAAAATGTTATGATAATGAGTGTGAGACTGAGTTTGAGTTTGAAATTATTTTTAATCTGTCGACAGATAGCAAGTCGATACATTCACACGTAGCATGTCAAGTGACAGATGCGAATAGTAAGATTAAGGATCCTGGTGACAAGTATAAATAATTAAAAGCACTCAGTAATGAACAATAATAAATTCAATGTTTATTAAAATTATATAACAGTGATTGCATAAAAAATACCTGGTGATTATAACAAATATATACTGTGATTTGTCTGGCCTGCGTGTTGATGTACTGTTGGTGAGTAGGTTCTCAGGCCTCTGAGTTGACTTGTTGATTCCGTGTGGTTGATCCTGGTGATACAGTCTGGTTGTAGAGCTCGAGTAAAGCCACACGGCAGGCTGGTGAGTGTCCGGACGCCGATGATCGGTGCGAGGCAGAATGGCGTCTCTGCTGCCAACGAGCGAACCACGCCGTTGACGGTTATGTGAGTGCTGCACTAGTCCTGTTGAGTTGCTGTGATTCACACTGACACTGAATTTACACACGGGTGATTTGATCAAGAATGTACTACACTATAATAATGAATGCGCACAAAAGTGATTGGAACGAATGAATATCTCTGTGAGTTTACGCGGGAACGTGTACTGCGAGCGACTCGAGTGAGAACAATGGCCACATCCGTCGACCACGCGGCAGAGTATCAAGAAGACGGACGTGCGTCACAGCTTGCTTGTGATTTGCTGTCAGCGATTGAAGGCGAGACTTATGAGTGGTTTTGCCGATGGGGCCACGCTAACAGCGTTGGCCGCTTGAGTGAGCTTCGATCGAGGATGTGAGCAGATGGACAATATGCATGAGTGCGCGGTCGATAAATCGATATAGCATACCTGCGAGCTATACCATATGACGCGAGGCGTCAGATGATTGTGACTGTAGCGTGTGCATGAGTTGAGTGTGTACTTGGTAAGCGTGAAAACTGAACAATGATATATTATTGAAATTACAGCCGAGCTACAAAACTCTGAGAAGTGAGTCATGAAATTTCGAAAATATTAATTTTTTAAAATAATAATGAATGAACCATGAATGAGCAATGTGAAATTGCATGAAAGACTACCATAGTTTTTCATTTCTTAAAAAAAAAATCAGTACACTTATTGAAATAACTTTGAATTTGACCCGCTGCTTATCAAAATTAGCACGATCATATGACTGGCTTCGTTAGTTGCTCGTTAAAATCAGCCCACATTACTACGAATGACTCTGTCTTCGACCCGGTATTTGTTGAAATCAGCGACTGCAACAGCTGCTCGAAAAATTAATACACGTTTCCACAGCCGACACTGTGTGTCAGATCAGCGCACTTCTGTTGATATGACGAAAGTCGACAGCTGCTTGAAAAATCAGCAAACGTTTTTACAGATGACTTTATCTTCGACGTGCTATTGTCGAAGTCAGCACACTTCTGTTAACATGACAAAATTCGACAGCTGCTCGAAAAATCAACATATCAGATGGGCTGAAAAGTTCGTAGGCTGACACATAGATGGCGCTACTAGTATTAAATCCATATGATTTTTAGTTAGCCCCAACCTTCAAAAGACACGTGTATAAATTTAACAGCTGTCGCACTATTAGTTTGTGAGATATAGCATTTAGAGTGAAGCAACTTTTGTTAGTTTGAAAAAATGGATAAAAAGGAATTTCTTGGGTTAATAAAGCATTGCTTTTTGGCGAAGAAAAATACTGTTGAAGCCAAGGCTTGGCTTGATAAACATTATTTGGACTCTGCACCAGGAAAATCAACCGTTGAGAAGTGGTTTGCTAAATTTAAACGAGGCGAAATGAGCACCGAGGACGATGCACGCAGTGGACGCCCCAAAGAGGCTGTTACCGATGAAAACATCAGAAAAGTGCACAAAATGATTTTGGATAACCGTAAAGTGAAGTTATTCGAGATAGCTGAGACCCTAAAGATATCAAAGGAACATGTTGGACATATCGTGAAAGAATATTTGGGTATGCGAAAGCTCTGTTCAAAGTGGGTGCCGCGCGAGCTCACAATCAACCAAAAACAACAACGAATTGATGATTCTGAGCAATGTTTGGAGCAGTTCTATCGTAATAAACCCGAATTTTTGCGTCGATATGTGACAATGGATGAAACATCGCTCCATCATTTCACACCGGAGTCCAATCGACAGTCAGCCGAGTGGACTGCATGTGATGAACCGATTCCAAAGCGTGGAAAGACGCAACAGTCGGCTGGCAAGGTTATGGCATCAGTATTTTGGGATGCGCATGGTATAATATTCATCGACTATCTTAAAAAGAGAAAAACCATCAACAGCGACTATTACGTAACGTTATTGGAGCGTTTAAAGGACGAAATCGCGGAAAAACGGCCCCATTTGAAGAAGAAGAACGTGCTGTTTCATCAAGACAATGCACCGTGTCACAAATCAATGAAAACGATGGCCAAATTGAATGAATTGGGCTTCGAATTGCTTCCGCATCCACCGTATTCTCCAGATCTGGTCCCCAGCGACTTTTCCTGTTCTCAGACCTCAAGAGAATGCTGGCTGGAAAGAAATTTAGCGCCGATGAAGAGGTAATCGCCGAAACTGAAGCCTATTTTGAGGCTAAAGACAAATCGTACTATAAAAATGGTATCGAAAAATTGTATGACCGCTATAATCGTTGTATCGCCCTCAAAGGCAACTATATTGAATAATAAAATCAAATTTTATCAAAAAAAAGATTTTTTCTATGTTAGCCTACGAACTTTTCAGCCCACCTGTTACGTATCATATTTGCAGATGAATCAGTGTTCGAATCGCTATTTGTCAAAATTGGCGCACGTCTCGAAAGACGATTGTGTTTTCGAGTATATTTACGGAAATCCAGAAGACAACAGACGAGGTAGCAACCACGCTCGTTTTCGCCACCGGAGATTTAAATACAGGAGGAATTGATCCTTTTCACACATCGGCAGACGATGCTTCGTCGTCATATTTTATTAATCGACTTTCCTTGTTTTGCTATTCCTCGTTCCCTTTCTATTACTGCACTATTTCGCGCGGTAATTTGCTAACGCGTGTCGCGATTAAAAATTATTGCTGCAAATCATGCACATGAATTTCATGCATGTTTTTTCGTATTGAGCGAGGTGGTGTCGTGTAAATTTCGCTGTAAGCCTTGAGTATTCCTCTAGCTTCACGTGTCTGTCCATGTTGTGTCGAACTATATCTTTCACAACTTTACTACAGACAGAACATACACTCGGTCTTATGCCATGTTCTTCATTGGTAGGATGAGGCACTGATATATGCCGGTTCAGACTTTGGGTATGTAGAAATTGCCGATTACATATTCCACACATGTGCTTCACACTGTGGTCATCTTTTCGGTGCTTCACGAGTAATTGCATTGTGCCGAAGATTCAGTTGCATGTATCGCATCGGTGCGTTCGTGCTTTTTGCTTTCCAACCTTTGCGCACATGTTCACATCTACATTCGTTGCGGCATGTATCAACTCACGCCTTTTGCATGGGCAAAGCATCTTCAACTCGTTGCTAAAATTCCACTCATTGCTTCTTACCCTGATAGCTTCAGCAATATTCACGCTCACGTTAACCACCTGATGCAGGATTCCGTACCGGACGTACAGAAGATAACCTGCTTGTTGCACCACGAATTCGTATCGTATTTTGTGTTTGTCCAGAAGCCGAGGAGTCAGAACCAGATTTTTGTGCTGCAGTGGGAATGCACAAATTCGACTGCTGACCGTTATCCTGTTCTGCCACGGATACCTTACATTTCTCGTATAATCAACATTGCAACGATAACTCGAGTGCATCGTTCATAAAAGATGCAACGTGCCCCTCCGTCCATTGTGGCATCTCGTCAGGTGAGTCGATAATGTTCCAAGACTATAATGACTAAAGAGAGTGGTAATTAAATTAGCATCACAATTCTTCACTCAGAAAATGATAGGGGTACTAATGAAATTTGCTGTTTGCTTCCTGATAAAGAGGAACTTTATATGCATAGGAAGTTCCATGGAGTTTTCGCAACTATTCCAAAAATGTTTCAGCATTCAATGACATTATTCACCAAGAGTAAATATTTATATCATTGAAACCGCTTTCACCCTTCCGATCAAAGTGTGTACAAAAAATTCCATTTCTTTTTTTAACTAGTGTCCAGATGCCAGCGTATCTCTTGATATGTAAAAGACGATTATAATGTTCAGGAGATATTATAAGCCGACTATAGTGACATCCGTAAATTTTTCCCCGAAGACAAGGCTCTCTCTATGAGAAAGCAAAACTTTTTCATGGTGATTTGGCTGAAACTAGCAGGCAGTTCGGCAGGCAGTTCCCAGGCGCATATCGGTTCAAACGCGCTGTCGTACCCGCAAAGCGCACGGCTGTTTCAATAGGGGCCTTCGATCAAGTCTGATCTGTATAAATGGTTCTGTGGGTGTACATTGGCTGGTAATTTTTTGTATATTTCTATAGACTTATGATAAGATATATGCAAAGTTTCAAGCAATGTATCCCAGAAGCTAATTTTAGCTATGATACATTTATCAAAATACACAAACGCACAAATTGTACACAATGAAATGCGCTTTTCAGTAATAATTCCGTACAATAAAACATTTCTGCTTAAATCAGCCGAGAATTGACCTCGTATTTTTTTTTCATGAATGACGATTTTTTTTACGAGTCTAATATTTTTCGTAGTTATACGGCATTTTATTTTTATGACAAATAAACGCTTGTTAATCTTTAAACATTAATACCTATCTTAGGTTCTATTTGTCGTAGAGAAAAGAATTGAACTGCCTTGGGATACCAAAGTGGATTTTTTTACGGATTTTGATCGGTAAAAACGGGCCATTTCGTAATATACTTTGTGCATCGTCAATATGCTGCGGTTATGCTTGAAATTGTACAGAACTCCAATGTGAACCAAAACGCTTCGGCATCCTTTAAAATTTCGGTTCAAAACGTGCAAAAATTATAATAACCGTATATTACTGACCCTTCAAAAATCCAATATGGCCGCTCTAAATGTCAACAACATCTGGTTTGAAGGATATAAACCTTTCTGGAACTCACATACGTCAAAACGTCGGTGAAAAGATCTACTCCAGCATCCGCTCAACGCAAAAGGGATAAGCTTCTACAAGCTATTGTTAAAGTAGTTATAATCCAGCAAATTTCTATTATTACAAACAATTGAAACGAACATTTTTTTCTGCCAAATCCCGCATTTCTTTCTCCTATTTTCTTCATTCAGTTCTAAGAGTTTAAACCCCGATCAACTTCGATGGTATCGGGTCGAAAGCGTTTCAATATTGTATCAGAATGAACTGGACTCTAATTTCTGTGTTACAAAAAATGTAATTACAAGAAAAAATTAACATAGTCCATCCAATGTTTATCCCGGAAAAAATATGTTAACCAATACAAATGTGGAAATTGACGAAAAAAAAGTATCTTTTCAATTCTTTGTATCAATATTTACATGTAAGCTATTAACTACTTGAAAACTTGTATACGGCAGCTTATTTCTATAGCTTCAAAATGCACTTTGGTCATATAAATTCTTCTGTCATTTAATTACCTCTCAATTCCTATTTCTGGATGGAACTAGTAATTTTTTTAAATCCAATTAATAACTCCAGAAGGAGTTATTAATTTATTTTTATTCAAATACCAATTTCAGTTCTATTAATAATTTATTTCTATTTACATGCGCATTCCAGTGATATTAACACTATGTTAACATTCAATATAAATTCCTTTTGGAATAAGTATTTAATTGTTATTCAAATTGCAAATTTCTTCTGGAATGGGTATTTCATTTTTGTCCAAATACGAAGTCCTTCAGGAATTAGTATTTCATTTTTATTTCAAAACGAATTCCTTTTGGAATTAGTACATGAATTTCATTTAAATCCTAATTCCATACTGAATTAGTATATAAATTAACTACAAAATCCAGGTTAAAATTCAAATCGTGATTGCATAATTCCGAATCTGTCGATGTCTGGTTCTATTTCTTACGACAAATAGAATCGTCATTCGAGAATTCAGTCGTTGAAGATAAAGTGGACTGTCATGTATTGCAGGTTGAATTACAAAGCAGTACACGGATGTAGTTTACAGTGATATGTATTGCTCCACCTGTCAGATGCCGTGGACGAAAATATACATACAAAACACGTAAAATATAGAAAATAATATGTTAAAATAAGCATAACAAAGGATAGAATAGATTAAGGTGACCTTGTTACCGCACATGATTATATTAATTGGTGAAAGTGATGTTAAACGCTGTCGAGCTCTGGCTACGCGGTGACACTGAAGCCATGGATGAAACTTCCAGTGCGATTTTAATGCTCCCACGAGGTGCTGCCGTATGAGTGTTGCTGTAGCCGTCTTGATCGTCACCACCCTTGCGAGCCCGTTACTGCTCGGATGCAGCGCAGTCATCCGTGCAAGTGACTACTTGCATGGTGGCAAGCGTTCGACCGTGAACAGAACAAATGAGCCGACCAGGATGTTGTCGATAAGTTGGTGCCATTTTGAGATCGACTGTTGGCGACGAAAATAATGAGCAGATCACTGAGCCCAGAAATTCTGAAATCTGTACTGTATGAGCTGCCATCGAGAGAGCTTTGAGATCGCCAGATCCTTCAGAGATCGTTCTGGGATGGTGGTAAGTCCGCGGCCAATGAGAAAATGCCCTAGTGTGAGAGCTCACACATCTTCAGGATCGTCGCTGAGCGGTTCAAGAGGCCTTGAATTGAGAACAACCTCAATTTGAGTCAGCAGTGTCGTCAACTCTTCGTAGGTGAGGACTGTTTCACGCACTGTCCGACGGAGGTGATGCTTCACTGACTTCACTGCTGCTTCCCATTTGCCACCCATGTGTGGCACCGCCGGAGGGCTGAAACGCGATTGCACACGATTCTCTGAGAGAGCATTCCCAATGAGGAGACGTTCTGATGAGCATGATCAGAATAGTCGTCGTAGGACCTTGCTAGCTCCGACGAAATTTGTACCGCAATCTGAGCTGAGAGCGTGAGGTATTCCTTGCCCGAGCGGGTGAAGTGCCCGAACTGCCAGAACAGGTGCAGCTTTGGTACCGTAGGTGACTGTCTTCAGCCGGTATGACACCTCCTTGAGCTGGTCATTGATCCACAATATTCTTTGCAAGTTGCAATCTTCTTCGTGAACTAGGATCTGTTGGTACATCTTGGTGATGTCCGTGACGACAATGTGGCGATGATGGCGAATACAAATGAGCACGTCCGTAATGTTGAGCAGCAGGTTGGCGCTAGTTTGCATAATGTCGTTTAAGGAGAACCCAGACGATGTTGCACTTGAGTCGTTGAACACTACTCTTAATTTTGTAGTGGTATTCGCTGGCCTGAGAACTCCATGATGCGGCAGATAGTAATGCACTGCACTTGATGATAATGTTGGTGCTTCTCCATATGGCCGAGCTGCTCGTATTCTACCATGAATGGATGGTAAAGTTATTTGAATTCATTATCTCTCGAGTGTCGTTTTAAAACTCGAGGCAGGCAGTGATGAGCAGTCAAGAATGAGCTCCCCAGGAGCGTTGCCGGTGATTTGAGCGGGATCCTGACGATGTATCTCCTTGGCGAGTCACGCTATTTGGACTTTGTGATCATGAAGAAGGTGTAGAGTCGGTCTATCCTGTACCTTTCGATCGATTGTTTACCTACGGCGTCCAGATATTGTTGATCGACCCGTGGTATGGAAATCTCACTCGATCCTTTATCCTTTGAGTGTGTTTTGGAGTTTGTGGTCATGAAGTGACAGCACCGCCGACAAAGTGATCACCACGACGCTATCTCATCATCCATTTTATAGCTCTCTAGTCTGGACATTCATACCAAGCACTCGTGTTCTCGATCTGCATCGCAAAGTGTAGTATTCAGCAAACCAAATCACCCTAAATTCAGTGTAGCAGTAATTATATGCATTGAGTGTACTGGATGATTCACATTTTGGTCTCAAAAGAAACAGACAATTATAAGAGACATTAAAATCATCAATTCGTGTGATCAAGCAATTAATTGCGTTCAATTAATTGCAGTGTGTAATTCACCAGGTGGCCTCAGCCATCGTGAGTTCAAGGTTCAGTATAATGTTGTATTCTACTTTGCTCATTTAACTTATTTTTACCTAAATTAATTTGTCCAAGCACGAGCTATTCGAATACCAACAGCTGAGCAATTGGCATTGACGGTGAGCTCCTAATGATATTAGGCTTGATGATCTGCCCATAAACATCAGCCCCGATGATGATGTCGATTTCCCGAGGGCGCAGAAACTCTGAGTCTGCCACTTTGAGCTTATCAATGTTAGGCCACGTCTGAGTTGGTATTACCACCGGTGGTTATATGACCGTCAACTTCTTGAGGTTATGAGCGTTCATGGTGACAATAGCGGCTGCGTGCTGAGAATAAAGAGTGAGCCGAGCCAAGCCGCGTGTTTGAGCTGATCTCTTGCCACCAATGCCAAAGATCGAAATGGATGCGCGCTGACGTGTGAATTTGAGCTGACTGTGAGGGCTTTTGCTACGAAACATAGTTCCGATCCTAGATTTGTGAGCAGACGAAGTTGATAAATTGAAATTGACGTTTTAATGAATGCTAAAGCGGCTGCAAGGGGTATTGAGCTGATCATGTTGAGCGGTCCTGAATTCTGGACGACTGCACCTTCCTCTCAATGAGCTGCAGGTTGAGCAGACGTACCAGATGGTAATCGCCTTGAGCTAGTTTGATGAATTGACAATTGTACCGACAATTGCAGCGAGACTTCAACCAGAAGACCATTCACTTGATTAACTCTAAGCGGTTTAAACTGTTGAGGCAGAAGCTGATGTTTCGAATGCTGAACGTAGTTGCAATTTCTAGTGCAATTTCTAGATGTTGAAGAGCTATCCACAATCCTTGGTTGAACTGACCAAGTGCGACCCTTGTGCTCCAGGTGAGCTATGCTTCCTCTTTTAAAAAAATGTTGGCAAAGTACACATGTCCATTGTGAATAAGAAAATGATTGGTGAGCAACACTCATTCATGTATTTCGATTTAAAATACGTTTCTTCCAATTTAATTCTCAATCTCGGAACTAGATTAAATAAAATAGATATTCAGAATGAATCGTTTGCATTTAATTTCGCAAACAACGGTAGCAGCGTTTTGACATTTAACAATCACTAGGAAAACCTGAATTGGTCTTCAGTTATTCAACTTCACCGAGAAAGAAAAAGATTGACTACTGCATAAAAACTGTATTAAGAGGTCTTCCGAACAGAAATGCTGATATTCGGACCTGATTTATTTCCAAGTACCTTAAACAATTGAATTGAATTAAATGAATTGAATTAAACGAATTAAATTAATTCAATTAATTGAATTGAATTAATTGAATTGAATTGAATTGAATTGAATTGAACTGAATTGAATTGAATTGAATTGAATTGAATTGAATTGAATTGAATTGAATTGAATTGAATTGAATTGAATTGAATTGAATTGAATTGAATTGAATTGAATTGAATTGAATTGAATTGAATTGAATTGAATTGAATTGAATTGAATTGAATTGAATTGAATTGAATTGAATTGAATTGAATTGAATTGAATTGAATTGAATGAATTGAATTTAAATGAATAAAATAAACAAATATTCCACAAAGCAGTACGATGCCTCATGAAGAAGATGTTGGACTTCATCGAGCTGACAAATGCACAGAGCTGGTGGTGCGGAGCTGTGATGGCCTGGCTGCGAGTGCTTACGTATTTCATTCGGGCTAAACTCTCTAGAAAGATTTGAGTCAGGCACGAATCTCTGACAATTTTCTGATGGCTTTAAAACAGCTACGCTAACATTGCGCCTTGGCGACGAGCTTGCTCGGCAGTCGAGCAGGTCAGCTTGAGCGAGAACTTGATTTCTTAGGTATGCATCGATGGTAGGTGGTGCTTGCTATGGCTGGCGGGAACCAGCAGCTTCTTACCAGAAGCCTGTTCGACTCTGTCACCGACCTGAGCTGGCTCAGCGTCATCTGCCATGATACTACGAGAGAGGTACTAGTTAGATTTGAGCAAACTTGACACTTTCGGCAATAGGCGATATACTTTGAGCACCAACAAGTATAATAGAGAGGAGAAAGTAAATAAAAATTCCGCAGAGCTGAACGATACCCAAATCAATGCAGATGTCGAGCTGCGACGAGCCGATCTATGTGCAGAGTCGATATTGCGGAGCTAGGCTAGTAGGCTCTGCTGTTAGTGCTAGTGCTCGCTGAGCTGTCGGATCGTCCTCCGACGTGGTGAGCTGGTGGAACGTATTCCTGCTGGGTGCGCTGGCTGAGAGGACGTCCACGCACTTGCCGTTGGAGCACGATGCTAGTGGTACTGCTATCTAGCTCGAAGGACCAAATGTTCAAGAATTCAGATGTTGGAGTTAAGTGGACTGTAAAATTGTTGCAGGCGAATTAATAGTCAAAACACAGATGTAGTTTACGGTAGCTTTTATTGCTCCACCTGTCAAAATGCAGGTTATATTAATCGTGTGTAATTTTATGAGATTTGCTGTCGCGATCGGGCCTCGCGGTGAAGCTGACGCTGGGTGCACGAAACGATGAGACAATATGTTGATGTACTGGTTGACCGACGTCAATATATCATAGCTGATATGATGGATGAGTTTGTAGAGACTGTAGGTTGGCAGAGCTGATCTATGCGTTTTATTTGGAGGCACTGAACTATTTTGAGCACGCACGAAACACGGTAGGGATAAAACCGCGCAAGAGCAAAACGCAAGATGGCTACGTTATATAAAGCAGCCGTTGTCTAGTCAAGCAGTCGTAGAGCGCGTGCGTGCAGCGACCTGTTGCATGGCACGATGACCTAGTGCGTGATATACTGCTTCTGAGCGGAGCTTCCGCTAAGTAGCAAAAGCAAGCAGTTGCCTACGCTAGCCTGCAGTGCTTAATCCCGCAATGGGTAACAGGATGAAACCTTTCTCAAACACAAGTGAGATAATAAATCATACAATAAATAAGGTTGGTGCGCGCGTGCATGCATTTTTCTGTATTTCTGTATATGTGTCTCATTACAAATCTATTATGACATTCACCACGTGCATTGAATAAAGATGATCCCGCATGAATGAATTTTTTATTCTAGATTTCGCCTTCTGAAGACCACACTTTCCGTGATCTTTTACTAAGCCATATTATATCCCCAACGAATCGGTCTCAAGCGCTTCCGTTACACTTATTGGAAACATTCAATATTCAATATTCACCGTTCACTTCTCAGTCTTTATTTTATCGCACTTCACGACGTACGTAAAGAGAATGCCCAATATGGCCACAGGAAATATCGATTGTGAATTAACACACCGAACACTTGTCATCCGCGTGACAAACTTCTTCCTCTGCCGTTGATAGTCGACTGTTTATTTTTTTCTCTTCCAACCAGCGATACCAGCTAGCGAGGTAAGGGTGTTCTCTCACTGCCCCCACCACACTGCCCGCGCCGACGCGTCAGGGGAAGGCTGCGCTGCTCGTAACAGATCTCGTCTCGATTGCGCTTAACTCTATCTCGCCCCACCCACTTCAAAACAGCCACTACGCGGACTTTTGAGAAATGAGTTATGAAAAATTATTTAATGAATTTGGATAAATACAATAGAACATTATATAAATAAATAAATAAATAAGTAAATAATTAAATTAACGAAATATTGTATATGAAACGCTCACTAATTTTGTAGCCGTCAGCAAATGAATAGTGCATTACAATCACTTCACTTTCACTTTTTGACAGTACATTGTCGTGACAAAAAGACCAAGGTTTACACTTTTGATTCGTCTAACTCCTGCTAGGCGCATACGAAATAATATTTAAACTGTGATTGCATCATTAACGCAAGTAAACTGAAAAAACAATTTACAATATTTAATGTTAACAAACCCAGAGTTAGATATGTTAAAATAAGCGTTTAGTTATTATTACCAAATTTTATTTGGGCTAAATAACATTGATTTGGGTCAAATAAAGCTTCAAAACTTTTTCTAACAATTTAAAAATCTTATTTTTCTCGACTTTAATTTAGTTATAATAATTAAAAATTTAATTCGCTATATCCAACTCTAGATTTGTTAATACTAAATGAATTCTTTTCACTAAGAAAAGATTTGGCACACTTCGTCTTGGGTGAGGGTGCCATTACAGTACTGGAAGCTCTTTCCCCGTAAAATATTGGGCCTGGGAAAAAGTTCGTGGCGTTTTTCCCGATAGATGGCATCATTGCAAATAAGTCAGGAAACACATATCACATCGTTACCACTAAGCGCTCATTCGAAACGTGACACTTCGAGTGTTACTTTGAGTGTATAAAGATTGAAATCGGTGCAGTGATTGGAAAGTTGTTTGCGTTTGAAAATGGAGAAAAGTAACGAAAAATTGCGCTATATTTTGCAATATTATTACGACAAAGGGAAGAACGCTGCGCAGGCTTGTGAAAAAATTTGTGCTGTGTACGGTGAAGGTATTTCATCAAACTCTGCTGCCCGGAAATGGTTCGCTCGCTTTCGTTCTGGTAATTTTGATGTGAAAGATGAGTCACGCTCTGGTCGTCCAAACACTGAAAAAGTTGATGAAATTCTTAAAAAGTCCAGCAAGATAAGTTTATCAGCAGTGTCAATATTGGTATGGAGCTAGGCATTGACCACAAAACTGTTTTGAACCATTTACAAAGCTGGCTACAAAAAGAAGCTCGATGTATTGGTTCCTCATGAGTTGAGCGCGAAAAACACGATAGACCGAATTAACATCTGCGATGCGCTACTGAAACGCAACGAAATCGAGCCATTTCTGAAACGTGTCATAACCGGTGATGAAAAATAAATCACGTACGACAATCGAAAGCGTCATAGATCGTGGACAAGGGATGGTAAGCCGTCACAAGCGTTCGCGAAGCCAGGATTGACGGCGAAAAAGGTGATGCTGTATGTGTGGTGAGACTGGAAGGGAATCGTCCATGAGCTACTTCCAGTTGGTCAGACGATTGATTCTCAACTTTACTGTAGACATCTAAAGATATCACGCCAAGCAATCGAAATAAAACGGCCCGAATTGAATTGATTAATAGGTGTTGTCTTCCATCATGACAACGCCCGACCACACACTTCTTTGATGACCCATCAAAAATTGCGAGAGCTTGGTTGGGAAGATTTGATGCATCCACCGTATAGTCCAGACATATCACCCTCTGACTACCACTATTCCGATCTCTGCAGAACTCTTTCAATGGAATTAAGCTGCTTTCAAAAGAAGCCTTTGAAAACCACTTGATTCAGTTTTTCAACTAGAAACCACAGAAGTTCTTCACCGATGACATCATGGTTGTACCCGAAAAATGGCGAAACATTGTCGATAATAATGGAGCATATTTGGTTTAAATAAATTCATTTACACACTACAAGAAAACCAGTTGAATTTGACTAAAAAAACGCCACGAACTTTTTTCCAGACCCAATAGAATCTATGCAATTACAGTCAATATTGACACAAAGCAGTTATGCGCTGATTTGGGAACATACACATGATTAACGATATTTACGTCAGCACGGATAAGTAATATTAATGGTGCAACGTCGGATACCAAAGAAGCTGGGTAACGTAGTGGTGGCTTTCTAAACTGACAATCCAAAGACAGGAGGTTCGAATCTCGAGCTAGTCAATTTGTAATTTTATTTTTTCTCGTGACAATTCTCTTTCGAAAAGTGAATTGTTGCAACAAAAAGACAAAATTGACAAATTTTGGAATATTACCTACTAAATGTCCATATCATTTAAGGTAGAAGAAGATTTAAATTTTTCCAACTCTTACTGAAAAACCGTCACAACGTCATGAATTTCTTACAAATACTAATGAAAAACACAGAAAAAGATCGACAATTTCAATGATTAATGAAAGCAAACATTTTATTCATCAATTAAGAAAACACAGAAATAATAGTACGGCTAATAATTGTATTCGTGATTTAGTGAGTGACGTCATGCGCTGCCTGACTGTTGATTGGTCGGTGCACAGGATGCGCCGGAGGCGACCTGGTGTAGGGGGTACACAACGACCTTGATGTGGGACAAGATCCCTCAACCTGGCATCGCTGCTTCCAATTGCTGCTCATAAGAAATGGTGGAGAGGGAACGACGGAGTTGTGTCGTCGTGAGACTAGAGACGCTACACTCACGTCGAGTAAAGCAGTTCAGGCGCGCGTTGGTTTATGACATTATATCGATATTATAATAATTATTAATTACGTTTATTTATGCTTATTATTCACCTCGCATCAAAATGTAGACGCTAATTCGTCCGGCATTACTACAGTGTTGCCTGGATTAATCGACGGGCTGCCACCGAGGTTCAGTTCATTCGACCCAGAGTCCTCCTCGAAGCAATCCAACAGGTCATTTGTAAGACATACTGTCACGTTAAACTTAATTCCGTTTCGTTTTTCGATTTTTTTTTTGTTTGATTACTCCCGAGCGTGTGACAACCTTGTTGCCGCATTTCGAGCACCAACGTGGAGTGCCACAGAGTGATTCAGAAAGGAAACTACCTTATCGGCCGGAGGGAAGATCTTGAGTCCTCGTAGACGCAGAGCTGGGAGGCTCCCCAGCCATAGCTATGACGTCAGCCCTCTCATTGCGAGAAACACCCCTGAAACTATCCCAGCATCATCTCATGGGGACTGGAAGTTGCAATCATCCTCGGCAGCATTCGATCTACGATACGCTGCCGAGTGCATCTTGCTGTAAATTACTGCTATGCTCGAGGAACCTACGCTCTTACTGGGACCGTTGACGGTCTTCCCGTGTAAAGTATGGGCAAGTACCACGAAGGCCTTTTTGAATTTTACTGGTCATCGAGATTTAGAGGGTGGGTGTTGGTCGGCTTAACCGGCAAAAGTAAACGTCTTGTCAGGAACTCGTGCGTAGCATACCGAAGAATTAGAACGTTATCACCGTATCCGGTTCCATGTTAGTCTCCAGAATCGCCTGCCCACCGCGATTCTGGACCGCTGCGAGACTCTTTCTCGAGACGCTCCGGTAGCTGCAAACTTCCGGTAAGGCCGTCGTTCGTCTCTGGTTTGAGTGTGGGAGTCAGCTACAGTATATTTGGTGAGAAAACCCGGGTGATATTATCGTGACGGCACGCTATCATACCGCGAATTTAAGGTCTCTTATTGTAGTGGTCAAACAACTACCGCTCGGTATTTTTATTTCACAAATAATTCGCTTCACGAGAACGTAAGGATCGCCGAAGGGTTTTCATTGTTTTATTGTTGAAATATTTTAGTATTGTAAATTTGAGGGCGTTAAAGTTCACGAATGCAGTGTGAGTATGACGTAAAACGAGACCGATATCGGGTGTAAGAGTCACGCCTCTGTGACTTCGAGAATACCGTTGGGAGAGTCGTGTTCTCATTCGAATTTCAGGATGACATTTGTTGTATTTCCGAGTCGAATTAATTGAACCACCTGTTGAGAGAGTGAGTGGAGGAAGCTGAGATCTGTCCTGAGATACTTTATGTTATTTATTTGATTGTGTCCGTTTGTTTTTTCATTTATTTGACTACGTTTGATTTATTTTGTTTGTTATTCTAATTTCCAGGACTTAGCTCTGTTCTTTCATTTTTTAATTTTAATTTGATTGCGTTTATCTTATTTTTGTTCATTATTTAATTCTCCGTGGCCTTTGTTATTTTTTACTTGCGTTTTAGTTCTTGACAATTTGTTGCGTTACTTATTTAAGCTATCGTAAGCATTGTATTTTGTGATCTTATTTAATCACGCTAATTTCGTCTTATTTATTTTTTTAAGTTATTTTTATTTTTTCTCCGGACCAGTTAGATTTCGTAGAGCGAGTGAATGTGTGTGGAGAGTGGTGTGAAAGAATTGCCCGCTGTTACCAGTCCGATATCTTCTGTTAAATATAGTGGAAAAACTGAGTCGACAAGAATCCAGCACGTTGCAATACGGCGCTTCACGGCCGTCCTTCCGAGAGTGGTGACTTGGCTCTCTGTTACCATTGCAAACGTTAATAAATTCATTATTTGGTTCTCGCTTCTCTAATATCGTGTTTGGAATTTATTGCGATGTATCTCTGACCGACCCCACCCCTCCTTAAAGCTGCAGTGAAGCCAAGACAGCCCCGTTTATTTCGCGTGCACTTGAAATTTGTTCCGTGAAATAATATATACCACGGGACTGGTGCCCAACACGCGAGTACACGAGCTTTTGTAATCATCCCCGAGGACTTAGGGTATTGGAGTTCAAAATTACGGTTATAATACATACACATATGCATGGGTATGTATACAGGGTACGCCATCTTTTATGTCGGTATGTAAACATTGAATAAATTTGACATTTATCAACTGATTGACTTGAGCAGACATGTTTTTGAAACGTCAATTCAATACAATTTTAACCATGAATCGCTTCACACCGAAACAACGCGCCGAAATAATGACGCTGTATATTGAAAATAGTCGTTCAGTTGTGTTAACTCAACGTGCATATCGTCGAACAAACGTGACCAACAAGCCCCGTCTGACAACACTATTCGTCGTTTGGTATCGAATTTTGTTGAGCATGGGACAGTGGGAGATCGTCCACGTGTCGTTCATCAACGCCCAAGACGTTCCAATGAACTGGTTGAAGTGGTAAGAGAGCACGCTCTCCGCCGAGAACCCACATGTGTCGTATCGTCACCACGCTCAGCATTTTGGCGTCAGTGAAACCACTTTGTGGCGTATTTTAAAGGATGATTTGCATTTGTTTCCGTATAAAGTGCAATTGATTCTAAAAATATTGCCGACAGACCGTCCACGTCGCTTGAAATTTTGATGACCGACGAGGCCTATTTCACATACTCTGGCGCTAACAAGTAAAATTGCCGAATTTGGGGAATAGAGAATCCATGCGAGATCCATAAAACACCATTGCTTAACCAAAAAGTGACTGGTTGGGCCGGCGTTTACGCCAAAACCATCATTGGGACATTTTTCTTCAGAGAAGGCGAAACAGTCGATGGGAATCGATATCGGTGGATGTTGGCTCATTATGTCTGCCCACAAACGTATGAAAAAGATCTGGACGGTTACTGGTATCAACAAGACGGTGCGCCATGCCACACTGCAAATCAAACAATGCAGTTTCTGCAACGAAAATTCCCTGGACGTGTGATGTCAAAAAATGGCGACATTGACTGGCCACTTTTATTTGAAAAGCAAAGTGTACGCTAACAAGCCTCAGACTATTGACGAGCTCAAGGCAAACATTCGTACCGTAATCATCGCTACACCGCCCGAGATGCTTGAAAAAGTGATGGAAAACGCAGCAAAAAGGGCACATTTTGCTTTGTCTAATAAAGACGGCCACTTGATTGATGTTGTATTCAAAAACTAGTCCAAATAAATTGTAAAAGACCAAATTAAATAAAAATACCTCATATATGAGATATCGGTGGTTTTTTTTTTTTAGTTATTCAATGTTTATATACCAACATAAAAAATGGCGCACCCTGTATATATATACAGAATATATACAAAGAATAGTAGAAATGTCAAAAATAACAGAGTTTTTGTTGTTCATTATCATGTAATAAATATGTTGTTCCTGAACCTTCTCTTCTGTAGCGCTCGTAATTTCGCCGTAGTACAGGAAACAACAAGAGTTGTTAAGAAAAGTTTACCATTGTGAATTTTTTCAGAGTACCAGGATGTCTGTGAAGATGGCCAATCACAGATCAGAACGGTAACACAAATTTGTATGAACAATGCCCGCTGCTAAGCTATCGCTTTCTTTTTTCTAACCAAATGTATCTGATTAGATAAGATGCATATTTATGAAATTCTTATGTTTTGTTCAGTCACAAATAAATTTTCGACTCATGTCACTGCAGAAGTAAAAGTTATGTGATCTATTACGACGACGAATTCATCGTCTTATACTTAATTATACAGCCAGAGTAACTAGCCTGAACTAGACCTACACATATAAACACAGTGATCCATACCATACAGCACGCACACCTGTAAAGACCAACTACCGTTAGTCGAGCTATAGTTATACTACCAAGCAGTAAGACTATAGTCTCAAGAAAGGTATAAAGAACAATCTAAAAGGAACACGCTAAATCACTATAACCAAGGAGAGGAGATTAACGGGACAAATGGGCTACAGGAGATGGGCTACAGGACGACTAGAAGATATAGTAATACCCTGCTATACTGGCAAAACTTGGAAGAAGAGCGGGGAAGCCGGTATAAAAGGGCACCACATACCACAGTCGGGTAGCATTCTGTTCACAGACTTTCGCCAACATCCAGAATCAACCAAAGGAGGACCAGCTGACCAACCAAAGAGAGGACCAGCCATCCAGCTAAAGAAGGATCACCTAGTCAACCAAAGGAGAAGCATTTAAAACCGAACCACTCCAAGGACCAGGCCCGATACCTCTGGCCCAGGGAAAACGAACATCTTCCAAGATCAACTACTGAGCCACCAGTCATTCAAGTAGCAGAGTATCCAAGCCAACGAGATCTCACCTCAAAAAGAAACCAGTGTGGTATGGATAAAATTATACTATTATAAGTCCATAAGGGACTTAAAAAAACACCTTAAAAATTAGCTAGGGACGCTCCTGTCACATTTCCGATGCGCCGATGCACCAAGGATGCACCGCGCTGACGCCTCCACCGGAACAGCGGCGGGACCAGCGAGTAGATCCCATAGCCAGGAGAGCTCGAGCGAGAGCTCTGTCCCCACTACAGCCCATTCGATATAGGTAGAGAGTAGACTAGTTCCAAAGGCGAGGAATAATAACAGAGCCGATATAGATACACTAACGATGGCGAGCCCAGCAGGCTCTTTCCTTGTGTAGAAACTATGCTACCATATAACTAAAGAAAATATTTCAATAATTCAATATAAAATCTCCTACTTCGTGCGGACTCAATTATAACGGCATGCGTAAACCCGGGTCAAGTTTTTTTTGTAAGGTGCATAATCACCAAAACTAAGTAAAAAGGAGTATATTTAATTATCATACAAATTATTTATCTGTCTAATGTGTCTAATAAAGCATACTTTTACCTAATACTGAAGCCTATATTAATTTCCTCCCTGCTCGAGTTCGAATTAAAACCCTTTAATGGTGATGATAACGTAAAATACCGTTACACTATACTTCAGAATTATGAGTCGGTTTTCACCGTCGTTTGTCAAAGTTTTTAAACGTTTTATGCTTAAAACCTGTTAATCGTACTATTGATAACAAGAGCCGCATTTAGACAAAAAGTTATAGGATCTCAGTTGAGAATGATGAGCCGGATAATAAAGGTCGTATGGAAAAAACTGTTAACCGTTATATTTTCGAAAACTCACTCACCCACCTCTAACGCAGTTATACGTATCGACACATGCAGAGAACTCGAGAACTATGCCAAAAATAGCTGGTCAACAGAGGTTGTATGTAAAAAAATGATTTACCATATCGTTTACAAGAAAACACTGGTACGCTTATCTATTAATGATAAGGCTGCTTAGCTTCCGTCCACCGAGCGGCCGCCGCTTTTACTTCTTTTCAGATTGATAGAATCTATCCGTTCACTGCATTTCGAGTCTGGACAAATTCGCGCTTCCTTTGCCCCTTCAACTGAGTTCTTTCTGTCGTGGCTCTGATTTTTTTGCACAGATCGCGCAAAAGATAATTGGTACACTTAATCTTCTTTACCTGCAACCCCTGTTCGCGGTATGGTTCGTTATCTCGGATAGATTTGAAAACGTTGCTATCCCCGTCGGCAACGACCATTTTGTACATCAATCGGTGCATTTCAAGACTACGTTTGAAGCCCTGTATGTCGCAAAATGTGCAAAATTTATTTTGAACACCGGTGAAGAGGACTTTACCAGTGTGATAACCTATAATGGCACCAGCAATGGGAAGTGAATCATAGTTAGTACCATACGATCTCTTCATCCAGGTACCATCTACTACTACTGAAATGTATGGAATACCTTTGTGAATATATCATCTTTTGATAGTCAATTCTTTCTCAGCCTCATCCGATCCTTTCATTTCCGTATAGGCGGTCGTCAGAAATTCTTCAACTAGGCTTTCCGGTTTATTTTATGTAAGTCTTTGTAGGCATACATGGGTCATTTATAGTTGCAAAGAGTTCTTCCGACGACAAGTATTTATCAATTCCCAATATTGAAAATAACCACCGGCTTCTCGCGCGTGATCATCAAATATTCTGTGAATTTCTTGCCATACAAAATTGATAGCAACAACTCGACGGCCTTCGACAGTCACTTCAGTATCGAGATAAACCTCTATGTTTTCACTGACATCGAAATCTGCATCATTCACGTTTACACTGACATCAAGACCGTTACCGTCTACTTTCCGCCGACATTGATATCGTTGCCGACAACGGCCATTTTTAAAACTCTTCCAACACTCGACTTTTCATTTGTGTCCACTCCTAAAATTGTGGCTTCTCCTACCTCCTCTACTTGGCGAGTTTCCGGAATTTCTATGTTCGCTTCCTCGTCTAGACATGGTGTCCTTTCGATCTCAGTGACTTAAAATACTTGTACTCTATCCAATGGGTTGTCACGGACAATTTTCGCCGTGACAGTGTTTCGCCTGTGACAATAGCCATTTTTTCAATATTATTTCTTTCTTTCATACCAACGCTCGGACTTCAAAACGTAGATGACACAATATATACAAAATTATTCAGTTACAAATCCGGAACGCTATACATATTCTGCCTGCACTTCCTACGATATATTAATGGGCGTATAAGAAAAACCTCGTATTTACATTTTCCTCCACGACGTCTTGAAACTTCGCCTTCGAGCAAATACGTACAGGGCACTTCTTCTTTTCCGGTTGCCCATTGTTAATACACCACTGTTACAGTATCAGAAATAACATGAACACTTGGCCACTTATCGTAATTCTACATGTCTATACGCTTTTCCTTTTTCTTGCTTCGTTTTTAATCACGAATATCAATCACGACGATACAACCGCGTAGCCGTGTCCGTTGCGATTCCGGCCAGTCTGACAGGGAATGACACGTCGATACCTGATCACTTCTCTTTACCCGCGCTTCGTTTGTTTTCCGCTTCGTTTTTTTTCGCTTGTTTTGAGATCTCTTAGCTCTATTCGAAGAGGTTTCTCCTTCCTCCATCTCGACCTGCAGATTGGCTGCGAATGCAATTGGGATAGCTTGTGTTTACTGAATCATGTATTTTCTGCGGAAGAACTCACTTTACCTCACAGGCTCACATAATTTATATATTGTAGCTTCTCCAAAGAGCTTTCTGTTCGTAACTATTCGTCCAGTCTTTCATCCTAGGAAGTTAAATATGATTATCAGCATGGATGTATACGACATCACAAACATACAACTTCTTACGTTCCTTTTTTATTGCCGACTTCGTGGAAATAGCGCGTGTAATCGTATTTATTACGGCAAAGAACATAGTTGAGACATATTCCCTGACTATTGTTTCCGTAGCACTTATCGCTTTGCGGTAACGGAACTGAAAATCCAAATATTAACATTTTTTACATTTGTCGATTTCTCGGAAATAATGCAGCCAAACGTTTTTCACTCCCGGAATGAGTTGATAATACATCGGAATGAGAATAATTAAGGTTGTTCCAAGGACCTAGATATGGATGCAGTACAATATATATATAATATAATATATACAGGGAGCGCTATCTTTTATGTCGGTATGTAAACATTGAATAACTTTAATAAGAACAACCGATGTCCATATATGAGGTATTTTAATTTAATTTGGTCCTTTACAATTTATTTGGACTAGTTTTTAAATACAACGTCAATCAAGTGGTCGTCTTTATTGGCTAAAGCAAAATGTGCCCTTCTTGCTGCGTTTTCCATCACTTTTTCGAGCATCTCGGGCGGTATAGCGATGATTTCGGCACGAATGTTTGCCTTGAGCTCGTTAATGGTCTGAGGCTTGTTGGCGTATACTTTGCTTTTTAAATAACCCCACAAAAAAAAGTCCGGAGGGGTAAAATCTGGAGATCTGGGTGGCCAGTCAATGTCGCCATTTTTTGACATCACACGTCCAAGGAATTTTCGTTGCAGAAACTGCATTGTTTGATTTGCAGTGTGGCATGGCGCACCGTCTTGTTGAAACCAGTAACCGTCCAGACCTTTTTCACACATTTGTGGGCAGACATAATGAGCCAACATCCACCGATATCGATTCCCATCGACTGATTAGCCTTCTCTGAAGAAAAATGGCCCAGTGATGGTTTTCACGTAAACGTCGGCCCAAACACTTTTTGGTCATGCAATGGTGTTTCATGGATTTCGTGTGGATTCTTCATTCCCCAAATACGGTAATTTTGCTTGTTAACGGTGCCAGAGAGTGTGAAATGGGCCTCAACGATATGCACGTTGAGTTAACACAACTGAACGACTGTTTTCAATGTACAGCGTCACTATATCGGCGCGTTGTTTCGGTGTGAAGCGATTTATGGTTAAAATTGTACTGAATTGACGTTTCAGAAACATGTCCACTCAAGTCAATCGGTTGGTAAATGTCAAAGTTATTCAATGTTTACATACTGACATAAAATATGGCGCACCCTGTATATATATATTGTAACGTAAATTAGCTCCTCAACGTACCACGTTACCTATGACTGGTCCAAGTTATTTTTTCCTTCCTTTATTTTTCTCTTTCGAGATGGGCGCCAGGCGCTTTCGTGCCGGAAGGATAAAATACCGAGTTGGCTGACCAGTCTCAACCCAGGCCAGCCACAGCTGTTCAAGGCAGAGTGGGTGGTTCGGGCTGTCAAGTTACAGATTTGTCCGTATAAAGTACGAACAAAATCAATTAATCAAAATAAGTTGTTAGAATCAATGAACCAAGTCAAATAATAAAATATTGTCAATAACTACACCAAACGAGAACAATCAATGAAGTCCGCTAAATAAATAATAAATAAATAAATAAAATAATAACAGTAAATAATTCAAACAACAACAGCAGGTACGGGACTTACAAACTTCTTTATTTCTCCAATAAACATCAATTTAGAATTTAACTAAAATGTCCCGTAAAATTAGTCTCTCCGTTTTTAACAATCTTCCAAATCTAGTCCAGTATCCTAATTTTAATCTTCAATTCAACGGCAGCAGTTATCCCGTTCTCTCTCTCTCACTCGCATACTCTGCAGATGTTATATAGCCTATCTCGCTCGCCTCGAATCTCGACCAATATTCACCGACAAAGCCAAATATTCGGTTGTCTCAACGCACAGTTCGCGATACGGCCTATTCCGAGCTAATCCCAAATACATCCAAGAACCATAACAACGGGACGTCGGGAGGTCACGTACGCGAGCTTCGACTAGTTCAACACTCCTATTAATAAAACCCCAAATTATTTAAAAAGAACCTGAGAAAACCCTAATTAAAGGACTGACGTCCGAAATAATAATAATAATAACAATAAACAATACTAACAATAACAACCGTACTAATAAGAACAACGAACAATTAATTTAATTAAGTTAGATACGGTACCGACCGTACAAGTCCCTCAAGCCCAAATACCACCGACGGGACGACGGCCGAACTCGCACTACTTCCAAATGTTAAACGAGAAAGAAAAATAATGAAGTACGGTTCGATAGAATAAGAAAAGAACCAATTAATAGAATAAATAAAGTATGGTAAATGACGGTACGTCCGTCAAAGTAAAACCAAGGCAATAAAATAAAGGAAAAAAAATAAACTAAGTCATATAAATCGAAGTTAATTATTCGGTAAAATCCGCGACACGGTCTATTCCGTTTCAATCCCACACACACAGGCTAACAAATACCAAGCACACCGGAATAACGGCCTAACGCGCGCACGGTTTAACCGTCCTCAAAATACAATTAAATAATACGATGACTTTCTCCCGGTATCTACCGGTTACACGATCTCGCGAGTACACTCGATAAACGCCGCGGTTCCCGATACAAATTACTACTCTGCACGCGGTGTACCAGAGCCGCAGGTGTGACCAAGCTCGAAAAAACTAATGTCTAACAAACCGAATGATAGAATAATAAAATAATAGCGAAAGACCGTGGAAGAGAAGAGAGCTCACCGGGACGACGCTGATGTGCTGTTCCTCGACTTCCGGGAAATCTCGAGTGTCTTTCCGGCTTGAATCCTCGGGTCCAGATAATACAGAGGATCGAATACAAAATTTTGGGTAGACGGATCGTTCGATAGTTATATTTCCAAATGTTGCCAACGGTGGTACGGGACCACTAAAGAGGAGACAGAGACCTAGGTCCTCCTTACTCGACGATCACCGGGAAAAAGCCTCGAGGTCTGTTCGGCACGCGTGCCCGTGAACTATGGCCCCCCCTTAGCCCGCTAGACTCGGTTAATTGGGGGAACCTGCCTCGCACGATGACCGCGACTAGCGCCTTAGCTGGACAATGGATAAATTAGCCACCGATAGTGCAGAGAGTAGCTTAGTCCGGCAGATGGATCCCATGCTCTGGATAGACTGCTGCAAGTAGCTGATAGCCGACGATGGATAACAGCGTATCGTTGGTGGATGTACGTCGAGCGGGACAGTATCTCCCAACAGGGAGAGGTGTAAAATATCGGCGAATGTAAAATATCGAATCCCGCAGTCAGCCATCGATGGATACGGCTCAATCTCCTCCTCTCTCCCCGACCCCTCTTCGGTCGTGTCGCTCGCATTATATGTATAAAAAAAAAATAAAACAACAAAAATAAATAAAAATAAAGAATAAATAAGACCTGAAAATCCCCCTTACAACCCTGGGTGATCGTGTGGATAGCCGTCGAACGAGAAGGACGTAGCTCCATTACTCTGCCTCGTTACAATATAGAAAAGAATAGTTGGGGGGAAACTCCATTTCTTTTTGAGATATTGAGGGAAATTTGAAAGTCAAGCCAACCGCGAAAATTGCCACATGCCGGGAGCTAGAGGCGCAAGACCGAAACGTATGGGAAACTCTCTAGAAACTACGCTACCTGACGAAGGAGTGGACTCCGCCGCAGGTTTAGCTGCAGCTGTAGGAGACATCGCGTTCAGGACGTGCAGGGCGCCTTCGAAGTTCTCGCCGACAGGACGAATCCCCGCTGACAGGCAAGAGGCCCTCGTTGGCCGTCTGACAGCTCAGTTCGGCGTAAATCCACTTAGGGGTGCGTGAGTTGGAGATTACGACAGTACTGCTAATGACGACCCATTCATTATGGCTACTGACGGGCAAAGACCGGAACATATCACCGAAGATGTGGTCGAGCGGGAGATCGATAGGTTTTCCGACAGCTACTGGTACAACGACGCGACTACCCCCTGTCGGAAAAGGTAAGGCAGCGTTACAGAGCGGTCGACAGAAGTCACCGTGAATACGAGAGGGCTCAGCGAGAGAGCTCGAGTTGGAGCTCAGGCTCAAGGGTCGTGTCAATCTGTCAGCAAGGCGGAACCTCGCTGACACGCTCAACGAGGTAGGAGCAGATGAGTTCAAACTCATCCGGTCCTTACGAGAGCAAAATGCCGAGATAATGCAAAAGTTGGAAAGGGCTAGGTTGGGAGAACACTCTACACCACCGCCACGGCGGAGGCAAACTCAATTCGAGGAGCCGGTTTACCCTCCGACAGATCGCACGTTCCTAGAGGAACAGCTGTGGACGCGAAATCCATATGGTCCAACGCTTGACCTTGGGCTGGCCCTAAAAAATATTAAATATGTCGACGGGAGCAACGCTGACGAGCTGGACGCTTTCCTACGATCCTGCGAGACCGTTTTTAAGCAAGCTGCGGATATGGATCACGAGATCCTGTTGGAGTTAGTGCTCAGTAGCAGGCTTGAAGGTAAAGCAGCCCCAGAGATGAAGCACAAAACCATCTTCTCGGTGGCACAGCTCAAGGCCGAGCTGTAGGCCTTATACGGGAAGCGGAAGTCGCTGCCTGCATTACAGGTAGAGTTGAACTCCCTCCGGCGGGGCCAGGGTGAGGATATCACCGCATATGTCTCCAGGACAGAGCGTTTGACCGTCGACAACATCCCGAAGCTTTGCAAGGAAGCCATCACGGAATCGGGGATGCGCATCATCGAGCATATAATAGGGGAGAGCGCTAAGGCCCACTTTGAAAATGGACTGCACGGGCAGGTCCAAATTTTGGTCAGATTGCGCAACTACACCACTCTCCACCAGTAGGTAATGGGAGCAATTGACATCACCAATTTGGTGCAGTCGAAGGGAGGGGTAGGAGGAGTACGAAGTCACCTCAGAAGGTCCCATGGCGCACCACCACGACAGGTAGAAAATTGTTTCACCCGCAGGAGACCAGAGCACGTGGCTCGAGACTGCACTCGGAGGTCGCGACATTTAAGCTTACCCGTACCCAGTGAGAATAAGTCGATCCACCATGCGGATGTAATCTGCAACTACTGCCAGAAGAACGGCCACGTGTGGAAAGACTGCCGGCAGAAGCTATCGCAGAATAGGAGCGAGCCAGCGCAGTCATCCTAGCAGCCCAGACGCCCGAAGGATGCAGGTAGCAAAAGCGCGATAAAAACGGTAATGTCAGGGCCGGTTCAAGCTAATACAGACGCCCGCACGCTAGGAACGATAAGGCTGAACATGCTTATGGCCCAGCATAGACCTATGGACAACAGAAAGAGAACAATGCTGCAGCTGCTACAAGTAACGCTGTCGGCGTCCAGCGCCAGTGCCAGTGACTTCGATATTGTCGCATCATTGACCGTGATCGGGGTTCTCAAGCCAGAGACCGTAGTTAAAGACTGCACTGTAGAGCTGCAGAGAGTAGCAGGCAAAAAATTTACTCCTCTCGGAATAGCGAAGATTGTGCTCGAGACGCCTGCTCTGAACATAGAGCATTGGTTCTACATCGTTCCGAACAACGTGCCGTTGAGGGTCAACGGACTACTTGGAATGCATTTTATCAAATACCATAAGGCGGATATACTCGTGGCAAAATGCTCAAGGTAGACGGCCACTGTACGCCACTCCTGGACGGACCGACAATGATCAACTTGCCGCCACGCAGCGGGATGGTCACCTACGCCGCAACGACTAGCAAATTCATAGGTTTACTCTCGAGGATAGAGCTCGAGAACGGGGTTATTATGGGCGCCTGTGTTACGACGCCGCAAGGTCGTAGCTATGCTATAAGCTTAATGAATACTACCGAGCAGGTTGTCGAGGTGCAACGCCCCGTGGTGAAACTCGAGCTATACAGACTGCCAGAAGCCCACAGGAGAGAAGTGGAAAGGTAGACGGAAGATATGCTAGCTGATGGAATAATCCAGCCTAGCAGAAGTGAATGGAACGCGCTGCTGTTGCAAGAGGTTCTGCAGCGGTTGAAAGATGCCAAACTGGCAGTTCAACCTGGTAAGTGCTGATTCCTACGTAAAGAAACGCAATACCTTGGTCATATCCTCTCCGAGTCAGGGGTACGGGCGGATCCCAAGAAGCTGGTGGCGATCAAAGAATTCCCGGTACGAAGGGATGTAAAAAAAGTGCAATCCTTCCTTGAGTTGGCCGGATATTACAGGATATTCGTAAGGGATTTCTCCAAGACTGCAAAACCACTCACAGAATTAATCCAAAAAGGAGTTAAATTCGAGTGGACAGCCGTGAGGCATGCCACATTCGAGGATTTAAAGACGGCACTCACCACGGCGCCCGTGTTATAATATCCGGACTTCGGGAAGCCATTCATAGACACCACCGACGCGTCTGACAGAGCGATCGGAGTGATATTATTACAAGGCAAGGTCGGGGACGATCTGACTATATGCTACGCAAGTGGCACGATGTCAAAAGCGGAGCAGAATTATACGAAGACCGAGGAAGAATTGCTAGTAATAATGTGGGCTCTTGCACAATTCTGGCCTTACATATATGGAATATGTATCAAGGTGATAACTGACCACCAGCCCCTCACTTGACTCTTCTGCGTAAAGGTTCCAGGATCGAGACTCATACGTTGGAAAATTAAATTGTTTGAGCATGAGTTCGATGTCGAATATAAAGCTGGAAAAAGAAACACAACTGCAGACGCTCTGAGTCGTATATTCGCTACTACAAGAGCACAAGTTTTTTTTTTTTTTTTTTTTTTTTGTCGTCTGAGTTGTGAACTATAATCTGCTACATTGGTTGCAATAAATAGTTGCGATGTTAAGGGATATATGCGATGAACAGAAGTTATGTGGTTAGCGGTTGCATCCAGCGATGCACGCTGCACTACGTATCGCTGCTAGGTTTTTATTATTCTATTTTATTGTTTTTTTTTTTTATTTTATTTTTTTTTTGTCATTCAGTCCGGAATCTATCACGCAGATCCAGTGGTTTGTATTTCTTCAGTCTTCTCGAGATTGTTCTTCCATCAAGGAGGTTCGATGCGAGGGGGTTCGGATGGTTAGCGAGTCGCGTTTCGTAGCTTTTGCATAATTTTTGTGCTACTTTTTTGACTGTGTCTATGTCGAGATCTTTGTGCAGCCTGGCGTTGGTGATATACCAGGGGGCATTTGTGATAGCACGCAGCGTCTTAGATTGAAATCGTTGCAGTATCTCGATGTTGGAGTTGCTTGCAGTTCCCCATAGTTGTATTCCGTAGGTCCAGATAGGTTTGAGTATCGTTTTGTATATCAACAGTTTATTGTGCAGGGATAATTTTGACATCTTGCCTATCAGCCAAAACATTTTCCGTAGTCGGAGGTCCAGCTCTCTTCTTTTGTTTTTTATGTGGCTGGTCCAGGTTAGTCTTCGGTCAAGGTGCATACCTAGGTATTTCACTTCGGTAGCGACTGGTAGAGGCTGGCCATCCAATAATACTATTGGGCAGTCCTTTTTTTTCATTGAGAATGTTATGTGGACAGATTTTGTGTCACTGGCCTTGATCCTCCATCTCTCCATCCACCCTTGTACTTCATTTAGTCCTCTTTGGAGCATTTCTGATGCAGCATCGGGGTCTTTATGGCTGGATAGAATGGCTGTGTCATCAGCGAATGTTGCTATGGTGGTGTTGTGGTTTACAGGGAGGTCGGCTGTAAAGATAGTGTAGAGTACTGGGCCTAGGACACTGCCTTGTGGAACTCCAGAGTTTATTGGGAAGAATCGAGATTGTTCTGTTCCGTGTTTAACCTGGAATTTCCGATTGCTCAGATATGACTTTAAAAGCAAGTAGTATTGTGGTATAAGAGCTTTGATTTTGTATAGCAGGCCGGGGTGCCAAACTTTGTCGAAGGCTTGCTTGATGTCCAGGAATACTGCAGAGCAGTACTTTTTTTCTTCGAGTGAGTTGGATATGGTATTAAGAACTCTGTTAACTTGCTCCACCGTAGAGTGATTCATTCTGAACCCGAATTGGTGTTCAGGGATGATCTCTCTCTCGTTGATTGGTTCTTTCATTCGTACCAGAAGAAGTTTTTCGAATAATTTGCACATTATTGGTAGTAGGCTTATAGGTCTGTAGGAAGCGACAGAGTTCGGAAGCTTGCCAGGTTTTAGTATCATTATAATTTGTGCTACCTTCCATTGGTTTGGTACATGAGTTGTGCGGATAATGCCGTTGAATAGATTGGTAAGGTAAACTATTCCCTTTTTTGGTAGTTTTTTAAGGATTGCACCGGTGACTAAGTCGCGGCCAGGGGATTTTTTGGGGTCCAGTTGTTTGCGGATTGCGTGTCCAACTTCTTCTGGTGAGAAGTGTCTGATCGGGAATTCCATCGGTAGCGGACATTCGAGAAATTTGAATATACCCTCGTCATTCTGTTGCGATGCGAACGGTGTGAATACTTGCGCGAGGTGTTCAGCGAAGACTTCTGATTTTTCTATGTCGCTTTGGGCCCAGTCACCATTGGTTTTCCTGATAGGGGCATTGTAGTTTTGTGCCCGGTTGATTCTTTTGGTAGCCTTCCAGAGCGAGTAGTCGGTGTTGGCCGTGTTACTCAAGTTTAGTATGTACTGCTCAAAGTTGTGGTTGTTGTGTTTGGAGATGAGTTTTTTGAGCTCTCGGGCCGCTTTGTTGAATCTACTCTTGTCTATAGGGTTTCTGCTCAACTGCCATCGTCTCCTGATAGCTCTTTTTTCCGCGATTCGTTGTTTTATTTCGTCGGGATATCTATTTGTAGATTGTCTAGCTGTTGTATCTGGTGTGGCCTCCCATCCTGCATCCTGTATTAATTGGGTGAGATATTCTGTGGCATCGTCTATGTCAACCTCGTTTTTCAAGGAAACATTTAGATTGATCTTTTCCTCGATTATGTCTTGAAATACTGTCCAGTTCGTATATTTGTTATAGAGTGACGGACGTTTATCTGTATTGGTTATAGCACTACTGTACGTTATCGTTACTGGTGTGTTGTCAGATGACAGATCTAGGCTGGTTTTTATATCTGTGTAGTGTCTTGTTATGCCTTTGGTCACATAGAAGTCTAGCACATCTGGGATTTTTTTTCTGTCCGTTGGCCAGTATGTTGGTTGCCCTGCTGATAGTTGGTCACAGTTTAGAGCAGTTATCGTTTTCCATAGCTCGCGTCCTCTAGTTGTTGTTAGTCTAGATCCCCATATTGGATGCTTGGCGTTATAGTCACCCCCGGCAAAGAATCGAGGTCCCAGTCTTTGGAAGAAGTCCTTAAATTTATCATTTTTTATGCTATGCCTTGGAGGACAATACATTGCGGCAACCACTATGGGTCCAAATGTCACATCCTCGACAACTATACTTGTTGCTTGTAGATAGTCCTTGTCAAAAGATCTCAGTTCATGGTGTTTTATTGATGTTTTTACGAATATCGCCGTTCCTCCATGTGCGGTTCCATCGGGATGTTCGGTGCTGAAGAAGCTATAGCCAGGGATTTTGATGTAGCTTCTGTCGGTGAAGTGAGTTTCAGCGATTAGCATGATGTCGATTTTGTTTATGTTCAAGAATGCAGTTAACTCCTGGCGGTGTTGAGCCAGACCATTGGCGTTCCATAGTGTTATTCGGTAGGAGCTGCCTATTTTTCTGTGAACTTTGTCAATAACGTTGTTAGGAGTTTTAACATTGTGTTCAAAAGCTCATTCTGGTGCGTTAGTGCTATCTTGAGTTCGTTGAACGATTTCACGATAATGTTTGATATTTCTGGGTTGTCGTTGTACGTATTTTGGTGGGTATTTGTGCTTGCTCCAGCTATTTGAGCGTAGGTCTGTTTATGTGTCCGTGTTTCGGTATAATTATTGTTGGTCCATGGCTGTATATTTCGTTCTTCTTTGGCTTTGTTTTCTTTGCGTAAACCTGATCTGTGCCAGTGGGGTTTTTGCACAGTAGAGTTTCTTTTTTCTAGGATTTCCTGGTATACTCGACAGCCTTTGTAGTTGGCTGGATGGTTACCTTCACAGTGCACATATTTTGCAGGCGTTTCCCTCGTTTTTTTGCAGGACGATGTGCTGTGGTCTCGGCCGCATTTCACACACCTGAATTGTCGGCGGCAGTAGGTCTTAGTATGGCCATATCTTTGGCACCGAATGCACTGCACAATTGCTGAGTTTTTTTTGGGAGGCTCCACCGTGATTTTTGCATTTAGTAAGAGGTCGGTTTTGTAGATCTCTTTGTTATTCGGGCCGGGTTCCAAGTCCACGAAGAAAAGAGGCAGTGGTTTTTTGGTTCTGCTACTTTGCATATTTGTTACGTTACGTACCTGGTGTCCTAGTTCCTCGATGGCACTTTTTATGTCTTCTGGAGGGGTTGAGGAGTGTAGTGACCTTAGGACGACCCTGTATGCACGCTGTTGCTTTAGTTGGTAGGTATGATACGATGCGTTTTCTTCTTCGAGAACGTGAACGATTTTCCGAAATGCTTCAGTGTTTTGGGCCATTATTTTTATTTGTCCGTCTGTGTTAAGGGTTTTGTATGTGTATTCATTCGTGTTGACAACTGTCTCGAGGCTCTTCACTAGCTCAGTGATAGATCTGACGTTTGGAATAAATATCGGCGGAGGTTTCGGGATTTTCGCACTTGCTTCAGTAGTGTTGTCATTGTCTTGGCTTTTGTTTTGGTCGTCACGCTCTGACTCGTTTCCGTTGCTGAGAGAGATAAATCTATTTTCGCACCTTATTTGATTTGTTTCTTCACTAACATTCTCCGTGCTGGAGTACCTACGCCTTTTCCTACTCGGAACCACTTGCCATTTCGGCGATGCATTGCCCTTACTAAGTGCATCAGAGTTTTTGGAAAGGACTACTCTTATGCCGTGATGGTCGTCTGGTACCGGCGTTATGCCCGGAGGACTACGTGCTTCATTTGGAAGGAATCCTGGGCTAGGGTGGTAGCCCCTTCGTCGAGCATATGTTGGATTATTTAACGGTCCATTGGCTGAAGGATCGTCATCAAGTTCCATCTCGCCTTCGCTGTCTCCGTCACTCACATTGCTTCCGCTCATGCGGTTGCGTGAATGTTAGGATCACTACGCCTTGAACCTTTAAACTTCTCAGCCTCAGATATACACTGGATACTTGTACAATAACTTTTCGATTAAACGTAAACACGGTAGGCTTGCTCGCAACTACGTCCGTCATCGACGGTGGCTCAAGCCGAACTAAGAGCACAAGTGAGACGGGAAAAAAGATACCACAAGAGCGAAGAGGACGGTGCACCCAGGGATACAAACGACCGCACAAAGAGAAGAGCCGAGTATACAGGTTACAGCCGTGGTAGCTCGTCGGAGCTAGAGGTCGAACTCGCCCACGAGAAAGGAGAGGAGAGCACGCATCGGGATACGGACAGCCGCACAAAGCGGAAAGCCGAGAATACCCCGAGCAAACCTAGCAACACGGCAGAGCGAGAGGTAACGCCTGCTAATGCGTTGGACAAGGACAGTAAGACTCGCAGCGTGCATGCAAGTCGCTCTACTGATCCCCAAAGCCCCGCCGCAAAGTCGTGCGGACAGAGAAGGAGAAGAGCATGCCCTCGCGCAACGCAATCTGAAAGTAAGACTGCGAGCTCCACGAAAAAGGATGGAGAGCGAGCAACACAGCATGACCGACTCGCAAGGCGAGGAAGGCCACGAAAAGAGAACATTGCAAGGCCGCCCGAGAATAATAGGGACGCAGCGACGCAGTTATCGGTGGGCACTAGTCATAAGTCAAGAGACTCCGGACAGAACCCCACACATGCCTGTTGAGGAAGCGAGACACGGCGGGGACGGTAGCCCGCAATCCTCCAGCAGCACAAATGATCACAAAGCTACGAAATACTACAGCGACTGCCGCAGTGGCGTAGCCCGCCCAACTACTGACGATAGACCGAAAATAATAAAAAAAATACCACAACACCCCTATAGGAGGGGATCAGGGTATTTGGCGAACTTTACATCGGATCCGGACCAAATATGACTGGCGCAGCATGAGCAAGGATCTAGAAAAGTACATCTCGTCCTGCGAATCCTGTCAAAGGAATAAAATAATGAAGGAGGAACGATTACCGATGGTAGTAACGGGCACCCATCGAGGTCATCCAAAAAATAGCGGTTAATATCGTAGGGCCTCTACCTGGAAGCGCTACTGGAAAAAAATACATACTTACGTTCCAAGATGCCCTCACCAAATACAGCGCGGCGATCCCTCTGCCGACCCAGGAGGCTCCAACAGTATTGACGGCGCTAGTGGAAGAGCTGATTCGCCGGCACGGAACGCCGGAAACAATATTATCAGACCAGGGCACAAGTTTCCTCATCATGACTTTCAAAGAAATGTGTCGACTGCTGAGAATCAAGAAGATCCAAGCAACGGCCTACCATCCAGAGTCGAACGGCGCCCCAGTAAGGTCGCACCGCACCCTAGACGAATACCTGAAAAACTTCATAAGCGAGGACCAAGGTAACTGGGACGATGCCATACGCGATGTTCACGTACAACTCCACTCCGCACACGGGAACCGGACTGTCCCTCCACGTGTTGGTGTATGGATGCGAGGCAGAGCTTACGCGAGTGACTCCGTGCCGCATGGACAGCAGCTCGCGATAACCTGGAAGGGGCAAAAGAAAGGTCAAAGCTCGCGTACGACCACGGCACACAGAACGCGGGGTCGAAGTTCCAAATATTAAAAGATACGAAGGTCTAAAATTCCGAACGGTATTATTTCACTCGAAACATTTTACAACGATTTATTCCAACAATAGGCTATACAACCGAAAAAGGCAAACACAACGTTATGTTTGTTTGGAATGGAAAATGATGCGACGTTCAATGTGTGAATAGCGGACAATTTCCGAAGCGTGCGTAAACGGGACATTACTTTCCTGAATAGCTATGATTACAATATTACATATTTGGAAAGTTTATAGCTAAGAAATTGAAAAATTAGAAAACTAATTTGTAGAATAGCCAACTGTTTGAAAGTCTATATGTCTAGAAGATGTTGCTAAAAGACAGACCGTATTAACGAAGATTCAGAACTCTTAAAGGTACAGCTTGGAAAGTTCAAAGGACCGAAAATGGATTCACCGAACCAGCAAGTCTCCGAAAGTAGAATATTCGTCTATGCAAGAGCCCGATGGAGTTTTTCTCCGATAGGGCATAATTCTGAAAATTGAAATGTAAGGGGATTGCATTGATCGTTCGACCGCGTTGAAATAGCAGCACTATTAAGTCTTCAGAGACATGGGCCACGTACCGTGACTAGTACGTGAACCGTGTCCACATGGCATTATAACTTCATATTCAAACATAAAATCAGTTTAAAACTCGATGTGGGAAAAATATGGCTCAGCGTTTTTTTAACGTTACAAGCTGGGCGCTAACGACTAAGCATGTAATTGTTCGGACTGTACCTTCGGTTAGTATTAATTTATAAACGGCTAAAAGCATAAATTTCAGTGATTTTTTTCTCTCTCTCTCTCTCTTCAACTAGAACTTGCTAAAAACTTTATAATAATTATTGCAAAATTCAAACTCAGGAACGCTGAATTCAATATTCAAGATTTTATTTTCCAGATCTGGATAATGATCGAGAGATTTAGTAACGCATAAGGGCAATCAAGTAAATTTGCTCTTCTCGGAATCACAATTAATTAGTAAATTTGTGTGTACTGTATAAAGACGTACAATTTAGGACAATCACTAAATTTATTGGTATTATTGGTATAATATGACTGTAAAACAAATCGTGTTCCTTCATACGAGTTTGGTGTAAAATTCAAATAGTCGTAGTTTTTAGCTTTCGATATTAGACCTTTCAAGATTTCGAGCTGTCGATGTTTTACTGTTCGGAATTTCGAACTGTCGTAGTTTCGAAACGATGACTAGTCGGATTCTTGACCATTCATTATTTTCAGTTGTAGATTTTCCAACCTTTCGTAATTTTGGCTGTTGATTTACCGACCTTTCGCATTTTCACGACTTCGCAGTATTAATTTTGGTATTTTTTGTCATCGGTATTCTCTATTTTGCGTAATTCTGCTTAGAGAAATTGACTAATCACGAATCAGTCTTTAGTACACAGCTATTTCGGAGTTTTTAACTTTCCGATCCCTGACATTCGAATTTTGTGATGTAGCAAGTTTTATTACCTGTATTGTTCGAATCTGTCTAATGATACTTCTGGCATTTAACTCTTCACGTTTTTATCTTTAGGGGCATTAACTTTTCTATTAAGAAAATATTGGTTATTAAAATGTATATAAATTAAAAATCATTTTTTTTTAAATCTATATTGAAACTATTCCGTACATTGATCATTCGAGCTTTTAACCCCGCCCCGCGCACAGGCACAGGAGTACCACGTCGGTGAACGCGTGCTCCTGCATAACGAGACAGTGCATAGGGGGAAGTCGGCTAAGCTGACCCCGAAGTGCACGGGACCTTACGAGATCCTAGAAAATTCTAGGATCCTAGAAAAGAGGCCCGTCAACTATATAGTCCTGAAGGGACGGAAAACTCAGGCGGTACATGCGAATCGCCTAAAACTCTTTGTAGAGCACTAGCACTACGAATTAAAAGTGGGTAGAAGCCTTTCGAGACGCAAGGCAGGAAGCTTCAATAAACAACCAGGTTGATAACAGCAAAGAGCGGATAACGGCGGCCACGTAGTACTTGTATCCACCCGACTACGTCGTCAGCATCTTCTCCAGCAATCCGGGTATCTACTACGAAGACATCGGAAGCCTCACGGTGATCCAATCAACATGGCGGTTGACCCTCAGGTTGGACCTCGCTGCACTAATGCACCGAGAAGCAGACATTAACAAGTATCTGCAACGCCTGATGGAGCGGTGCGAACGCAAAACCCGAGACAACGACCTATGTCCCGTCATAGCCGACAAAGTTTTGCGAATGAAGAGAAGAATAGACATGGGGCTGGTAACCATATACGACCTCATCGGCACGCGCCCCGTCAGAGAGTGCAAAGGACTGATCGAGGGCCTGGGATCATCGAGAACTCCACGAAGAGATTGCCAGAATAAAGGTCTCACATCAAACCCTGCAGGAAGGGTTGAATAACCAAATACAAGTGGTAGGGACCACCCTCAGCCTATACAATGAGAACGCGCATCACATACATGCCAACGAACAGGCCCTGCTGGCCCAGATACAGCGTATCAATCGCACACTCAACGACAGCCTGTACTATGTAACGAGGCGCCAACATTCAGACGAGACACTCAACGCGATAATTATCGCAGTCGAGGCATTGCTCAGCGACGTACAGGAGTTAGTGTGACTGATAAACAATATAGCTAGGGGTAAGGCCGGAGCAACGTCCCTGCCGCCGAGAACACTCACAAGTCACCTCGTCGACGAACTACCGGAGCTACCGCCGAGCAGTAGCTTCCCAGTCGCTCTAGCGCACGACCAAGTGTCAGCACTTATGCGACTGGCAGACACCAAGGCTTACAGCGAAGGCAACGCGGTAGTGCTCGTGCTAGGCGTACCGCTGATCGGGCAGCAACAGTATAGCATACAAAAAGTATACCCTGAACCCACGCGAGCCCGCAAGGGTAGGTACTACTACGTGGACATGACTGAGAGTCACATAGTAATTGACACCCAGAAACATATTTACCTGAGAATGACAACCGATGACCTAAAAAATTGCAAGGTATTGACCAAATCATACATTTTCCCGTCGACACACCCTACAATTTCGGTTACTAACGACCCTCCCTGCGAAGTCCTAATATACTCGAAAAAAAGACACAAATAACGGCGAAAAATGTGCAAAAAGGGTTAGCCAACTAACCCACCCCCTTATCATTTTAATGCGGCAACAAGGGCGATGGCTATACGTCATACCAACCCCAGAGGCTATTACAATAAGCTATGGGAAAAACCGCACTCAGCACGAGACTTTAAACAATATGGGAATACTGGCTTTGGTAGGCGTATGTTTAGTAACCGCCCGAGACTTTAGCGTCAGAACCATCGGGCGAATATCACAGGTCATCCGGGAAATTTACCTTCCGTCATTCGGCCTAAGCTTGCTGCGAGACCCAGAGGAGCTTCGAAAGCTCGGAGCTCGAGCAGACCGAATAATAGAAAATCTCGATACCACCAGAGACAGGATGCAGCACATCGACAACCTGAACTTCTACTTACTGGGTGCAATAGCACCAATCACGTTGGTCGGCTACGTTATGTTTAAATGTTATAGGTTTCAACGAAACTGAACACCGACAAGGACACCCGAGGCAACGACCCCGGCAGCCGCCGAGGTAAGCATCAACCTCGAGTAACTCGGACAACAACAGCCAGAGAAGCGACTGCGATCCAAGGTGGCCAGGGTATGCACTCGTCCCCCCAAGCGAGTGCGACCACCCAAAATGACGATAAGAAGCGAAAGGAAAAATGTAATATATTATCGTCAACGAAATGAAAATTTATCAAAATGTAAAAAAACAACACGTTGTTATCACACGTACAGAAAGTGAAAAAATTGTCACATGTACACGAGAAACTAACAAAAGAGGAATTTTTGCTCAGAAAATTATCCTTTTAAGGGGGAGGAATGTTGTGCCGCGGAATATTCCATTTCATGGTATATTCTGCAATATTCCGTAGCTGACGCAGCTAACGAAACTTTGAAATTCGTTCAAGACAGGAAATGAAGTCCAATGCCCTATCGTACGATCGACATCAAGAACGCCGACACAGTATGAGGCGACTCGCTTGGCGATCGACGATAGGCTAATGCAAAAACCACTAACGAAGGGATTTTCGTGAACGCAGTTAGCAACTGCTTTTACGAAAATCAGTCTAAAGTTTACCATGAACCTGGACAGTTGATCGCGAGTTGAACTCGTCCGAAATATTAAAGTCTAAAGGTAGATTCGAACAGAACAGCTTGGTTCCTCGTCAAATGCTCGAAAACAGCTAATTATTGATCTATGTGGTGCAAGTAGCCGTTTCTAATGATCATTGGTATTTGAGTGTGCGGCTATGCGTCGGCTATCTCCATAACAATTAGGTTACGTCAATTGACGTAACAAATATTACTCATTGACATAAATGACAATCGAAGATCTGTCATAATAATGGGTTTTAAATAAATTGATAAATCATTTGTAATAAATGTTAAGTGTCTCTGAGGACTACGTGAGAAAATTGAACTACTGACACAGTTTCAATTAAAAATAAAATTTCTGAAGAGGGTCTGCAATTTGGACCGAAACGTAAATACGCGTTTTATTGCTCCTAATTGTTATGGAGATAGCCGACGCATAGCCGCACACTCAAATACCAATGAACAGCTAATTATTGTATCATTATTTTATTGTCAGTTAAATCGATAACGGAAAGTTGCCGTTGTCTATAATAAACATTCGACTTACATTTTTCCGGTAAATTCACGTGTTTATCATTTACTAGAGATCTATCTCCGAATCGGAAAACGATTCTAAAAAATAATAACTTTTAATATAATCCCCATTGCGCAGTGATCCCATTACGTAATACCGGCAGAACTTGTATTTTTCAACACTAAAGATTTTGCCGGTGAAATTTGCGTCACCAGTAGAGCGACCATGAACCCGATCATGCATCCATCAGGTAAGTGTACAATTAAACTTGTTACTCGTTTGATCCCATTATAATATCGGTTTCGTTTGATCCCATTATAATATCGATTTCGTATTGACATGGTTAGGCCGCATCAGCTCTTTTATATTGCGTCTTAAGTCAGGCGGTCACACAATGTAAGTATTATAAATCGTCAAGAATTGAAGCCCCTCTATTTATCGTATTTTCAGAAAATCTTTATTATATTTCGCTGCTTCACTAACAATTTTTCCCCGCGCTCTCGTCTTCGTTTCTTCTCATATAATACCGGAATTTATGTCAAAATGCTATAATTTGTAAAATGTATGAAAATTGCGGAATTGTATTTGAAGAAAGAAATAAAATCAAGAGCTTGGAAGAACATATGAAAGTCGAGTGAAATAGCTGAACGTGATCAAGATCTTCGGAGGATACGATAGTTGAATCAAGCCGTTTGAAGACTCGACTATTATAGTTGCTTACATTGTGTCACGACGCGACTGAGCCGTGCATGTGACAGACCGTGACCCCGAAAGCAATGTAACCCATTCGTTGCGGCCGAACGAGTTAATACAAAATACTTTTGAAAAACTCTCTGCGTGTTTGTGCGTGGTCACGTACGCGGATGTTCGTTTGCGCGCGAGTACATGTGTATGTGTACATTTGTAACATTTTCATTATGGTCTCTATGCTGGCTGTCTCTCCTTCTCTCCCCTCAAAAAATTCAACACATTTTTCTCGAACTTAGATTTTCCATCCGAGAAAAATGTGTAAGAAATTTTAAGTTCTCTTTCTTCCACGCTTGCTGATTCTCAGACCGTAGATCACGTGACTTCAGGCTCTCGTGAAGGGAGCCAAGTCACTTGCAAAAAAAATTAATTAAGGTACATGCTCATATGAGTTCTTGCAAGTTAATAAAAAATACGATAATACTCGAAAAAAACCAAAATTAAATGGAATCATTTCATAAGTAAAATTCATCACTTCAAATATTTTATTGTATTTCAAACTTGTATTCAGATTGCACGAAGAGATCAAACTGGCGTTGTAAGCTTTCGTCCTTATCGTATGAAGACTCGGTCTTGTCTGAGTGTATGAATTTCTGTTCGTAGCTCTTACACTGGAGTTACAGAGAACAATTAGTAATAAAAATAATGTATACCTTCGACGCAAGAGCTTCGAATGGAAATTCTAATATATTCTAATTTTAGCGTTATGCATTTTTTAAACAATTCAACTACTACATAATAGCTTTTAATAGAAATTCCTATATTCAGACGAAACAATGACGATAAAGCTGGCAGACCGATCTGGCGAACGGAACCGCCCGACGGCAGTAGTTCTTGAGAGTGTCTATACGCTTCGCAACAGCGCTACAGCACACGGCAGGCATGGCCGCTTCCTACTCGGGCGGGCTAGGGCATAGATGATAGTACGTCGATTTAATATTATTAAATTCTAGTCAACAAGATAAGTTGAAGTACGATTTGTTTACCTAAATATGAAAAATATTTATGCAATATAACAAACGGCGAGGTTGTTCGTGCAAAAAATGTACGTAGTTTTTGTACGTGCAGTATGGTAAACCATGAATATTCAAATCCTTGCCACTAAACAGTGCTTCCACACGCATGCCCACTGACATTTGTAGATTTATACAGATGTTCTGTGGGTCAAGATGAATAAAACGGTATATGGTTTATTCCATTGACGGCATTTGTTAATAACAAAAAAAATCGCTAAATTTAGGAAAGATGTAAACTTGTAGTTCTAACGTAGCGGTTTTTGGCCCGTCAGAGGGCGCAAGCGAACTTCGAAAATGTTGCACGGCCAGGTGCAGATGCTGATACGTGCAAGACACTACCAGATACTACACGACTCGGTGGCGGGGTGATTGAAGTCGCCAACATGGTGCAGCCAAAGGGAGGTGTGGGTAGATCCTCTAAGATCCAGAAGGTCTCAGGGAACGCCAATACGGCATGGGGAAATTTGTTTCACCGGCAGGAAAGCTGGACAAATGGCTGGAGACTGCACCCGGAGGTCGGGGCGAATAAGCCTACCGGTACCCAGCGAGTACAGATCGATTCACCACGTAGACATTATCTGCAACTTCTACCAGAAGAAGGGGCACATGTGGAAGGACTGACGGAAGTGACTATCGCAGAATAAGAGCGAGCCAACTCAGTTGACACAGCAGCCCCGACGGCCGAAGAATGCAGGTAACAGAATTGCTAAAAACATGATAACTGCAGGGCCAGTTGGATCTACTGCAGACACCAACACGCTGGGCTTGTTAAGGCTGAATACCCTCACTTCCCAACAGGGACCCGCTAGCAGAAAGAGGACAACAACACTGCAGGTTACGCTGCTAACGTCGAGCGCCACCGACAGCGACTTTGACATCGTTGCATCGCTGGCCACAACCGGTGCGCTCATCCTCAAGGCAGACATCGGAGCTCAGTGTAACATCATAAAGGACGGCTATCTGAAACCCGAAACTGTAGTATTTAAAAGCACTGTAGAGCTGCAAAGGGTAGTGGGGGAGAAATTCACTCTTTTTGGATTAGCAAAGATCGTGCTGGAAGCGCCCGCCTTTGACGTAGAACATTGGTTCCATATGCTCAGCATGGACTTCATTAAGCACCATAAAGCGAATATCCAGCACGGCGAAATGGTCAAATTGTACAGGCACTGTATACCGCTCCTGGACGGATCAACGAGGATTTCTTTAACGCCACGCAGAGGGACTGTCACATATACCGCGACCACGAGCAAATTCATTAGCTTGGTGATAATAGGCGCCTGGATCACACTGCCGCGCGGTAGTAGCTGTGCAATAAGCGTCATAAATACTACCAAGCAGGCGGTCGAGGTCCAACGCCCCGTTGTGACACTCGAGCCGCTCGAGATAGCGGCAGTAGGTACTACCTATATAATTTGGATAAATATACACATGAAAAAATGTATATATAAGTTGAATGCCGATATAAACTTAAAATAAAATAAGAGCTAAAAATAATGTGGGAAAGGAGCCCCTCAGAACGCAAGGAGGGAACTTCAGAAAAGAAAACGAAGTAAATATACCAAATATATCAGGGGTACAAATTGAAAATGCGGGTTTGATAACAGATGGCGTTACTAACGCTATACGCATCAGGCAGTACTGTGACTATGTTCATGTCAAAGCTACGTCTTATAGCTTTAATTTTCAGTATGTGTCAATTTGTCGCAGTGTCAAATTCATAGTTTTTTTGAGCTCTCAATATGTCGAGTTTCGTGCCAACAAAACAGCATTTGCGGGAAGTTTTAATTTACTTCTTTAATTTGAAGAAAAGTGCTGCTGAAGCACATCGATTGGTCTCCGAGGCTTATCCGAGTCATGTTCCATCGGTTTCAACGTGCGAGAGATGGTTTGTGCGGTTTAGAAGTGGTGATTTTGACGTTGAGGACAAAGAGCGGCCGGGCCAAGTGAAAAAGTTTGAGAATGCTGAATTGGAGGCAATACTCAATGAAGACTCGTGTCAAACTCAACAAGAGCTCGCAGATTCATTGGGAGTGACACAACAAGCCATTTCCCATCGTATAAAAGCCCTCGGAATGATCCAAAAGCAAGGACATTGGGTGCCGTACGAGCTGAAGCCGAGAGACGTCGAGCGCCGTTTTTTTGCATGCGAACTGCTGCTCGAACGGCAAAAACGGAAGGGTTTTTTGCATCGCATTGTCACTGGTGATGAAAAGTGGATCCATTACGATAACCCGAAGCGCAAAAAATCATATGGTTACCCCGGCCATGCATCATCATCGACGGCCAAACCAAATATTCACGGCGCCAAGCTCATGCTCTGTATTTGGTGGGACCAGCTGGGTGTGGTGTATTATGAGCTATTGAAATCGAACGAAACCATCACAGGAGCACTATACCGAACTCAATTGATGCGTTTGAGCCGCGCACTCAAAGAAAAACGGCCACAATACGAGCAAAGACACGACAAAGTAATTTTGCAACATGACAACGCTCGGCCACATGTTGCAGCGCCGGTCAAAACATACCTACAAACGCTGAAATGGGAAGTCTTACCCCACCCGCCGTATAGCCCAGATATTGCTCCTTCCGATTACCACCTTTTCCGATCGATGACACATGGCCTAGCTGACCAGCGCTTCCATTCTTACGAAGAAGCCCAAAAATGGGTCGATGACTGGATAGCAGCCAAGCCGGCCGAATTTTTTCGCGACGGTATCCGTAAATTGCCAGAAAGATGGGAAAAAGTTGTGGCTAGCGATGGACAATACTTTGAATAATTCATTTGTTACCATTTTTTCAGAATAAACGTTCAAAAATAGAAAAAAATCCCGCATTTTCAATTTGTACTCCTGATAATATAGTAATATGTTACAATTTACAACAATATGTAGAAAAATGATTAAAAAATTAGATTCTGCCGCATGCCGAAGCTGACGGGCAGTGCGGGGCCACTACTCATCGACCATGAAGAAGGGCAAGTCGTCCTCCTAGATATACCCTGGCAAGCGTTAGTCCCAGACCTCGGGATCCTCGATCAGGCGATAGAGGTCCAAAAACATTGGATCGTCGAGGGGCTCCCCCCAGAGGTCCCGTCCCCAGAGAACCCACAGTTTCCACACCCGGTTCAATCTTTCCGCAAGAGTACGCTGAAGACAAAACAGGAAAAAATATCAAAGCCGATCGCGGCACAGGTGTAAAAAAGGGGCGAACGCGGGCTCATGTAAGAGCAAGGAAACTGACCCTAGCCTGCTCCCAGTCAAAGGTCGATCAACGCAGAACTTTTTGCCAATGAATATAACGCAACCTGATTTTTAAAAATAATGTTTGTAACGTTCATACCAACGTATATAATCCTGATTTTTTAAAATAACTTTTGTAACGTTTATAATGAGATGACTGAGCCTAGAAACGTTAGGATAAAGAATGGAACCCGGGGTACTTCTGAGGGCCACCAGGGGCAGGAAAAACGATATATCGAGAAATGGCTAAATAAGCATTCCCACAGAAACAGAAGCCGTACATGCACCCCCTTACCATTTCAGGCTGATTACAGCAACGAGCGGCATGATCAGCGCTACGCTGCATCCGCACGATTACAAAATCAGCACCTGCATCAGCAGTGCAGGTTTCTACTACGAAGATATCAGAAGCCTCACGGTAACCGAATCGACGTGGCAGTTGGCCGTCAGGACCTCACCGCATTAGTGCGCCGAGAAGCGGACGTAAGCAGAAATCTGCAACGCTTGCTGGAGCTATGCAACCAGGATACCTACAACAACGACCTCTGTCCCGTTATCGCGGACTCGATCTCACGAATGAAGAGGACAATCGAAGCAGGGGTAGTGTCCATATACGACCTCCTCGGAATGCGCCCTATTAGAAAGCGCAGGGGACTGATCGATGGCCTAGGATCAATCATGAAGGCGATCACCGGGATTATGGACGCTGCCGACGGTCAAGCGCTCCACGAGGAAATCTCGATACCTAAAGCTTCACATCAGACGCTGCAGGAAGGGTTGAAAAACACGGCACAAGTGGTAAAGACCACCCTGAGATTGTTCGACGAAATCACGCATCTCATACAGCCAACGAACAGGCCCTGCTGGCTCAGATACAGCGTATCAACCACACACTCAACGACAACCTGTACGACATATTGAGGCGCCAACACGTAGACGAAAGTCTAGACGCAATAAGTGTCGCTATGGAGGCATTGCTCAGCGACATACAGGAACTAGTGTGGCTGATAAACGACATAGCAAGTTGCAAGGCAGGAGCAGGGGCCCAACCACCGAGAACACTCACAACCGACCTCATCGATGCGCTACCACACCTACCACCTGGCAGTAGTTTCCCGGTCGCTATAGAGCACAGACAAGGGTCAACACTTATATGACTGGCGGATGTAAAGGCTTACAGCGAAGGCGATGCGGTAGTGCTCGTTCTCGACATATCGGAGATCGGGCAGCAATAGTATAGTATACCCCATATCCACACGAGTACGCAACGGTGCGAACTACTACGTAGACACAACCAGGAGTCACATAGTAATCGACAAGGCAAACCGGAATTTCGTGAGGATGACGAATGATGACCTAAAAAATTGCAAAGTATTGGGTAAACTGTATATTTGCCCGCCTACATATCCGTCGATTATGCTCATGAACCATGCCCCTTGCGAAGTTCTAATATATACGAAAATCAGCATGGATAACGGCAAAAAATGCGCAAAACGAGTAATCCAACTAACTCATATCCTCATCGTCCCCATGCAGCAACCAGGGCGATGGATATACGTCGCACCAACCCCAGGACCCATCGGGATAACCTGTGGGAAGGGACCCACACAGCACGAAATATTAATAGCTTTGGTAGGCGTATGTGTAGTAACCGTCTGAGATTTTAGCGTCAAGACCATCGGGCGAATATCACATGTCATCCGGGAAAACTATCTTCACCCATACGATATACAACTTACAGAGATAAAAGCCCAAGCGCCCCCAACGCAGACAGAGAACAAAATTCAACTATTTAGCCTACTGCGAGATCCAGAGGAGCTATGAAAGCTCGGAGCTCATGCGGACCGAATAATAGAAGATCTTGACACCACTGGGGACGGGATCCAGCGCATCCACAACCTGTTTCTATACGCTGGGTGCAACAGCACCAATAACCCTGGTCGGCTTCGCCATGTTCTAATGTTTTAATTCCACATTTCACTTCGGCCAAATAAATTTTAACTCTGTGGATTATAACTTTACGCCAAAGTGGAGGAACCGTGTCAAGGAGAACAAATACGGTTGGGCAATTCCTGAAATATGGAATGACGCCCTGTATTATAATACTAGGTATTAAATTAAATTGCTCGAAGGACCAATAAATGTATGATAAGTGCTAATGAATCAATTGAGTATATTCGGTGATCGACGGACCGATAAAACTAGAGTAAATGAAATGTAAGCTCAGAGTAACTCGACGGACTAAGAAATGAAGAAAGAAATGTATTGCACTAACGAGCTTCTTACAAAAAGAGCTTCTTACGCGCTTGAGTGTGCTGCGTCTATACATCGGTAGAGTATGCCTGTGAGCTGTACCACATGACGCGAGGCATCGTAGTCTTGTGAGGGTAGCGCGTGCATGAGTTGATTGTGTGCGTGATAGGTGCGAAAACTGAACACATCCGCTGAGACACTTTCAGGAAGGCAAAAATAAATGCCCCTTTTCTAAACAGTGAGTGCCTAAAAAAGAGCAATGCCAAATCCGAAACCGTACAAAAAGGCAGAAAGACAAACATAAGGCAATCTGAAACCAAAAAACAAACAATCAATGAAAATTTAAATAGTGAAAATAAATACTCTGAAATTGACCGCATATTTATTACTTTGAATGACAGGCAATTGAAAAGTAAATCGATAACAAACAATCAATAAACAATAATCAAACATTTACACAAGCCCAAAATAGATGCAGGTATGACGTATTCGACCTATCAGGGGACAAGATGCCTGCACACATGAGATGGAGCATCGTGTCCCTCTTAAAGAAAGAGTGACGCCAGCGAAGGTACATCCTTACCGATTCCCAGAAGTACACAAAACAGAGGTCGAAAGGCAAACTGAGGAAATGTTGATTGACGGATTTATACAAGCCAGTAAGAGTCAGTGGAACATGCCACTGCTAGTAGTAGCCGAAGAATCCGTCTCAGCAGTCGAGCTTTCTCAAGCTTCCTGAAGCCACAATGGGAGACTCATACCCACTTCCCAATATTACAGAAATATTGGATTAGTTGGGAAAGGCGCAATAATTCTCTACCTGGAACCGCGCCTCGGAATTTCATCAGATTCCGATTGCGAAAGAGGACAGAGAAGCGAGAGCCTTCTCCATTTTACAAGGGTATTTCGAATATAGCCCTTTGCCCTTTGGTCTAAAAAAAAGAAAACGTGCAGTTCACACGCGGTAGAAGTGAAACTTTGTATTCTGGGTAATTTGCGAGAGAATGAGACATATACACTATAAAGAGGTAAGCAAAGAGACAGCGAGAGATTGATTAATTTCTTATTTATTGCCCAAAGAGGGAGAGGGAAAGTGAAAGAGATAAACAATGTGACTGGAGGTAATATTTTATGAAATATAGAAATCGTTATATTTAATATAAAAATTATTTTTTATTATATTGTTTTTTACATCGGTAAAATTAGCTCATATATTATCATTATTTTCATGATTGTCAATTTCCAAACATGTTACTAACGGCAAATCTTTTGGTTTGCATTTTATTTAAAAATCTTCGAAATACTGCATCTATGGTAGTTCCTGATCTTGTTGTTGGATCATTTCTGTTATATGACATTTGGTAACTGAAGATATTATTCAAAAATTCTATCAAAGGTAATGAAGTTGGTTCGGCAAAATGTATGTTAAAATCTCCACTTAAAATCATTGGTAATTCGTGGTATTTTTTTTTAAGTATCATGAACACCTCTGGCATATATTTAATTAAATTTTCGTGAATGAATTCGATGATAGATTCTATTGCTTTATTTAAAGAAATGTATATAGCAACAATTAGAACCGTTTGCCCGTCTTCTAAGGTGCTATGACAAGCATGAATTTCTCCTATATTAGAATGATGCACGGACAATGATTCTGTTTGATGCGTACTTATATCCATTTTTGGAGTAACAATACGAGCACTATCATTCGTATTGCGATATATCGCTCCTCCACCTGCTCTAATATCGCGTTTAAATTTCACCACAATATCGAAATTCGGAACATCAATATGATCGTCATTATCCAACCATGTCTCAGAAAGTGTCAAGAAATTAGATTTTGTTGCAATTTTATCCGAATTTATATCGGCTACATGAGCACGTAGACTTTGACAATTAAATGAAAAGATTGATTTCTGATCTATTTGTAATGAACTCTGTCAATAATCTTCCGATTGTTTGCAGTCTATTCAATGAAAGTCTTTCGAATTTCGCTTGCAAGCCCATCAGAGATGCCGCTCCACGTCGCCCATGATAAAATCGTTGATCTCCATTATTAGTGATAATATCATATATAAACCTTCAATACTGGTAACACGTGATAACGCTACGTATATGAGCTGTTGAGGATGAGTTTTCTCATACTCATACACAATCACTCTAAATGTACCTCCCTGAGATTTGTGTATTGTTATAGCACATGCTGACACGAACGGAAAATGATTGCGTTTTGCAACAATCGTTTTATTCGCAACAAGTGGAATTGTAGAATTTCTTCGATCTATTGGAAGAGCCAGTCAACTGAGGTTGTGTCTTTGTATTGACGCAGCAGCTTTCTTACGTTTCTTCTCACCAATTTTGGTTGACTCCAAAAATTCTAGCCATAGGCGACCTATTTCACCAGCATCATTATATTCTATGTGGACCAATTTTCCTGTGGCACCATTCACTAACCCATCTGACACGTCGATATTGGTGGTTAATATATATGATTTGTTTAGTACCAATGTGACTACATATGGTAATCCTCCGGTATCAATAGTCGACATCTTGTGAAGTTTTTGATGCATAGCGACTTCTTGCTGAGCTCCTTGGTAACCAATATAAACATCTGTTGCTATGGAATTGACTTTGACGTCTGCACAATTAAAAACGTGATTATTATACTCACTAACAGATCGATTGATGAATAATAACCGCACACCATCCGGACACAAATTCCTTTCGACGCTGCAATATGATATCTTCGTTTTCATCGTAAATTCCAATGAATTTCATTTCTGCTAAAACTTCACCTTCTTCATTTCGGAAGGGAATATGTAAAGTGACCATTCTTCTTTTATATTCATTATAATCTGATGCCATATCGTATTTTCTATAACGAATGATGCGCTGTTGTTTTCGTCCAGTGTATGTCCCTTGTGAATTCTTACAAGAATTGGCAACAAATTGTGATAGTGTTACTAATTCCACATCTTATGGTCGCTGCTCATATTTGCCGAACCAATTTTCATTTTTTTATTTTTGTATTTTGTACTTTCCATATTCCTGTCGAATTTTCATCAGCGTGAACTCCTTCTAATTGTTTCTGTGTTTTTATAATTAATTCCTCTCAACCTATATGTAATACTCTCTCTCTCTCTCTCTCTCTCTCTCTCTCTCTCTCTCTCTCTCTCTCTCTCTCTCTCTCTCTCTCTCTCTCAATATCACTCTCAAAATCATATGAGATATTGTAATAAGAAGAGTTAAAATAAGAGAGTGGGAAAGAATGGAAAAAGGTATATAAAGCAGCTTCGAACAGAGAGAACTCTCTTATTCATTTCAACTGTCGACCCAGTCAGAACTCGCATGGGCGCTAAAATAAAAATATTGCAATATCCAGAAATTCACATTAAATCCAAGAATTTTAATAGAAAAGGGTGTGAGTTAGCCCAGCAAACTTGTAAGAACATTGACAAATAAAAAATAATACAGTGAAAGTCAATCTAGGAACCAATAAAAAGATTGATACCGAACAACATTGGCCCGTGCACAAACAGAAAACATTCTAAAAAACAAATTGAGAACAGAAAGTTGGAGGCATTAAACTAGATGAGTAGGATTTAGTTTAAGAGACTTAAGAAAACAGCATAAGGAAGTTTAAATTGGATAATTGGCAATAAGTAGGAATAGATTGTAAAAAGAATTGTTAGCCCAGCGCATCGAGAAAAGTGAAAAAACTTATTTTTGACACCAAGAGGTTGAAGAATAAAGCCTGATGAAAGAAATAGTGGTACAACACAGAGAAAGAAGGTAGAATAATAACTAATATTTAAGGAGATTATAACACACAGGCATGGTACGATAGACTTAAAATATGTAATAAGTCTACGGAACAAGAAGGGATAGATTTATGGAGTAGAATTATTTAAAAAAGGTAGGAAAACTAATTAATAAGTAGAATTAGGAGGTCACTATCTAACAAGATCTAGAAAAAGTCATTTGAGAATTTTCGGACCAATAGATAAATTAGGAGAGAAACAAATTTATTAGCCTTGCCAAGCGCGTCGGATGGGAACGACACTATTTCAACAAGACATAAAGAAAAAGAAAAAGATCAAATAAAAGACCAACTCACCAAGATGGAAGAATAACCGAAACGTTCAGGTCCAACACCAAAGATCGATGAGAAATCCGTTAAATAAATGATAAATAAGTAATATCACGGGAAAATAGACAATTTGGTACTGTCACATTATACAACGGGAAGAACGTTAGACGCGAGCGAAGAACAATATCACCCCGGTCAAATACACTCGAGATTAACAAGAACGGCACGGATACTACGAACAAAGAACCCGAACGAGAAAAAACTCGAAAATCAAAGAATTTCGATTAATTGGCAAATAACGCGGACACAGACACAGACCCGGCGTCTGTATCAGCTGACCGACGTGCCAGCAACAGCTAATCGAGCCCAGCAGACCGCGCATCAGCAGCCAGGAGGGCAAAAATCAAGACGGACGAGCTCGATTACTCCTAGTTGGGACGTTCACCACGGACCCAAGGAGCGCATAAGTCTAAATTCGATATCATCGCGGATAAAGAAGAGCACGGAACCTTCAGAGCGATTTTACGTCATAAATTAATTGCACGGCTAACGGCGCCAAAAAGCCGAACACTGCATAATTCTATGTTAATTATTGAATAAACCCTACTTATACCTCCTACAGAAGTCTAGAACAAATTATGTTCGTGTTCGAGTCCGAATTCTTCCCCTCGGAAGACAAAAATTAATGGTAACGTAAAAATACCGTTACACGATGAACCTGTTGGGGAGCTCGTGAAATTGTCATTATCGCAAAAATTTTAAAAGACCATCTGCATTGCTCATAATTCAAGAGGTTTCGACGCGCAATTTATTCTACGGTATTTAATCATAATAGTAATAAAGTGCAAAAAACACAGTTGCCTTTTCTGATTATGATTGGTACGAAGATTGTCTCGATGACAATTGGCGATGTCGTTTTTCTCGATAATCTAAACGATTTACCCATGGCTCTTAGCGCTTTACCTAAGGCCTTCGGTTTCGTGGATGAGGTGGCAAAAGGTACATTTTCGCATTTATTCAACACACCGGAATATCAGAATTACACACGTCCTCTGCCTGCTCTACATTTTTACTCACCCAATATCAAGTTCTCGATGGATCCCGAGCGTTTTTCAAAATGGTATGAGGAAGAATCGAGTCGCGTCAATTTTAAATTTGATCTTGCGACGGAGTTTGTGCAATATTGTCGTACAGATGTTACAGTTTTGAGACGCGCGTGTCTAGCTTTTTGAGAGTTACTTATACATTGCGGAAGCGTGTGCCCCTTTACAGAAGTCTGCACGATAGCATCAAAATGTATAAGAGAATTGCGAAAAAAATTTCTATAGATGGATCGCATTGCGGTGTTACCACTAGGGAGATACCGCTAGGGTGATAAGCAGTCGCGCAAAGCTGTCGTATGGCTCGTATGGCTCGAGCGTGAGCGTAACTGCGTTATCGCTCATGCTGGACGCACGAGAGAGCATCGCCCTCCGACCGGCCTGCCGGCGGTCGACGGATAGTACGTGATGGCAGGGGTCCATCACGTTTTCCAATTTCACGGCTGCTTTTGGCATGGATGTCCGCGATGTTATCGCGTGAATAGAGATGGTTAAAAGAAATTCGGCGATACAATGGATAAGCGATACGAGCGTACCGTTCTTGTTACCGGGCAAATCAGATCAAAAGGGTGAGCTCTAAGCGAAATATGGGAATGCGATTTTGACAGATTACTCGAGAATAACGAGGAAATGTCGTTATACATGACAAACATCGCCATGGTCTAGCAGGCGCCCCTCGAACCACGCGATGCATTCTTTGGCGAACGGAAAATGTTGTAATTTTGTACGACGTCGCAAATGGAAAGCAGTTACGCTATGTGGATGTGTGCTCGCTGTATCTATGGGTATGTAAGAATGGGAAGTATCCCGTTGGAAATCCGAAATTGTACGTAGGTGATGACCGTCGAGAACTCGTAGGACTTGGAAACGATCTAATTATCTTCGAGGGTCTCGTAAAGGGCACCGTAGTAGCACCACGCGATTTGTATATGCAAGTACTGCCTGTTCCCATGCATGAGAAACTACTGTTCCCCCTGTGTAGAACGTGCTTTACAGACATGGACACATTCGAGGGCTGCACACACGATGACACGACTGAGCGAGCGTTCGACGGCAAATGAGTCGTGGACGACCTGAGAAAAGCTGTGTCGCTCGGATATAAGGTAACGCGTATCGATGAAATTTGGCGATTCGTTGTTACGCAGTATGACTCGACAACGCGACGCGGCAGTCATTTTGCCGGGTACATCGATACATTCCTAAAAATAAAACAGGAGGCAAATGGACCGCCAGCAGAGTGTAACGATGACGAGGAAGCAATAGAGCGTTTCATAGCGTTGTACGAGAAGTCTGAGGGTGTATATCTCGAGCGAATTGCTTTGCAGTCAAATCCGTGTTTACGGTCGCTCCCAAAATTGGCGCTTAATTTATTCGGCAGAAAGTTTCGTTAACGTGAGAATGTCACGAAAACCGTTATCATTTTCACACGCTCAGAGCTAATGAATCTACTAACGAGTCCGGAGATTGAGGTGACGGGAATGCTACCGGTTAATCACAAAATCATGTATGTACACTATGTAAGCAACCGCGATGCTATCCAACCATCCCCGACAACAAACGCCGTGATTGCAGCATACACGACGGTACAGGTATGCCTAAAACTATACAGTTATCTTGAGGTACTCTGGCGGCGAATATTGTACTGCGATACGGACTCTTGTATTTACGTGAGTCACACCAGTGGCAATGATTATGAGCCGCCAATCGGTCAATTTCTGGTAGATCTCACGAGTGAATTAAGCGAATACGGGCCTGGTAGTTATATAAGTTCGTTCGCTTCGGGAGGACCAAAATTTTACGCATACCTTGTTCGTAAACCCGACAGTACGATTATTAAAAAAAGGAAAGTAAAGGGTATCACGCTAAACTTTGCGAATAGCCGTCACGTAAATTATGACGCATTACGATCCCTCGTGACAGAAACTAGGAACATACCTATTATTTTTAAATTCGACGCTATTCGACGCACGGAATTTCATCAGTAACATGTAAAGAAACGAAATCGTGTGAGCCTGGTAACACGAAGCGAAAGCGGCAGGGAAAGTACTCCACTGTACCTTATGGCTATTGTGAAATACGCCAATTAGTATTACGCAAAATGTATATAGTTTTATGGGTGAATTAGCGGTATTTTAAAATAATCTTTTTGACTTTAATTTCATGTATCGTATTTACTGTATACAATACGTTAAAAAACAGGAATATTGATTTATTTTGTATAAAACCGTTGTCCTCTCGTTCTTTTTGTCCTGCTATTTGTAGCAGTAGCTGCTATCTCTCTACTGTTCCCTTTTATTCTGAGTTTCTCATCGTTGATCCCTATTCTCCCGTCTTTCTTTTCGAGTGTTTCCTTTTCTTCTGACTTTCTCGTGCGACCTCCGTGGTTATAATATTGCTGTTTAGAATTACATGATTCATAAATTTTGCAAGTAGAGATGTATGCATATTGAAATAAAAATATTGCTTTATTTGTGAGAAATTAAAAACTATCGTTATTTAATTTACATATGGTGTGAATATCAGCTAGTACAGGCATGCCGCACCTTACCAGCTCGTCAAGGCCGCTAAAATAGCTGATGCCGCCGGGTCGCCGCCCCCGTCGCGGTATAAGCTTATTTAAGAGTCAGCTGATTGATTTTGATAGGCACTCATCGATATGGATACACGTTGGATACATCCATGGACCGCCGTGAAAAGCGGTCCTAGGGGTTGTGGTAAAACATATATTGTCAAAAAATTCTTCAAATACATGCGCGAAATGACGGATGTCCCGTTCGAGCGTATAGTTTTTTATTACTCGAAATGGCAGTCCGGGTATTCAGAGTACACTGATCAAATCGAATTTTGCGAGGGTTTACCGCAAGCAGCAGACCACTCGAATGATACAAGGCCTAAACTTGTGGTTATTGACGATCTATTGCGCGAGGCAACGAACAATACCATGGTCGATCTTTTCACTAAGGGTGGCCATCATAAAAATCTTTGTGTCATCTTCATCACGCAAAATCTCTTCAATCATGGTCACGTGCAGCGCGATATCTCCTTAAACGCTAATTACATCGTTGTCTTCAAAAATCCGCGAAATCGCGCGCTATTTCAACATCAAGCATACCAGGTGAGTCCCGAGAATCTGACATTTTTTGCAGGAGGTATATTTCCATGCCACAGCTATACCGCACGGCTATCTATTATTCGACTTGAAACAATCGACGCCGGATAATTGTCGATTTCGCGCCTGTATATTTTCCGATGACCAATACCATTACATTTACGTGCCTCAAAAAGCAATGAAGGTTCTTGATGCGACGCGCGATGTACCAGTAATGCGCTTATAATGGCGTTGCGCGGACCTCTCGATAAAAAGCAAATAATTATATTGCAAGCGCTGTGTTATCTGAAGCAAGAGCATCGACGTGCAATTTTACGCAAAGCAGATGTAGAGCTCGTACGGTGTATATGCGCGTGTGCTCTAAACGCTTTACAGGGAAATGTGAGTCTGCACAAGTGCAAAAGAATCATCTTAAGAGGCACGCGACAATTCTTCGACGACTAGCCACCAAAAGAGGAAATTGAAGTGGTAAGAGGAAGATCTTCGTCGAGCACTGTGTCGGATTTCTCAAGTTGCTTCTTGGGCCTGTCTTGGTCTACACGAGCCATGGAATATGCCAGAAAGATGGTGCTTATTCGTCATGAAAACATACATCGTCTCGCGGGTCTCGCCACTACTGCTATTACTACTACTACTACAGACTCGTCGCCCTCCGTACAGACTACAGGTACGCCATTATCGCGCCTCGACTCTGAGCTGAGTGAAATTGTAAACTCTCACTCGTACTGGAGCCAGAGAGAGAAATGGACAGCGTACCAGCAGGTTCGACAGCGTTATCTTCATTCGGTCGAGTACGATAATACAGTACCGAATATTTCGTCAAAACGAAAAATAGCAATACTCGATACCCCCGAGTATTGCCTCAAACCCCAAAGTTAAATCTCGACTCAATGCCACACATATTATCGATAGCGTACCAAAAAAATTTTACTCTAAAGCAATATCATTGCTTCGCAATTTGCATCGCAACGCCGTCGGTAAAAAAATGACATGGGATCGTAACGGTGTTGTTTCCATAGACGGCAGAAGAAGTTTAAATTCCAATATCGATGATCTTGTTAACGATGCTATGCGAGCTAGAAAACGCGAGAAACCCATCGGTCGATCTCACTTTATTAGACTCATGCGAACGATACAAATACCACGCGAATTTATTTAAGAAATAATTTACTCGGCAATCCCGAGTTACTACACGAGCCTATATCTACATCATCCTCGACACCACAGCGGCGTCTCATTTTACCTCGCGATCGTGCTAGTAGCAGCAGCAGCAAGAGTAGCAACAACAACGCGGCCGAGACCGCACACCCAAACAGAGATTTAATGCTCACGGCGGACAACGACATCATCGAGGGGCCAGAGCAGGAGGAAGAAGAGGACAAACAATTGCAAAATCTCGCACAAGTAGAGAGCCAACGACACCCCAGTAAATATTGATCCCCCACGAAGTTAGAAAAGAAAAAGAAGAAGAATGAAATTTAACTGGTCATCGTTAAAATTATGAAAATTCTTCAAAAAATCTATTATGCCACCGCTCATCCTGCATCCTATTCTTGAGCAAAAAATTTGGCCCAGGTGGATTGGAGAGTACCGCGAAAAAATGTTTTACCATGGCTCAAGACACAGGGTTCATATAACAAGCATCGTCTCGTGCGACGACGATTTCCCCGTCGTACGTTCAACGTGAGTAATATAGACGATGTATGGGAGGCTGATTTAGCTGATATTCGCTCGACAGCTACGTACAACGATGGGTACGCATATCTGCTTGTTGTTATCGACGTGTTGAGCAAATACGATTGAGTCGAGGCTTTGCGTGACAAAACGAGCGCCAACGTGGCTTGCGGTCTCACACGCATACTCGCATGGAGTAAAAATCGTCACCCGCAGCAATTGCAAACTGATCGAGGCAAAGAATTTATCAGCACTCCATTTCAGCAAATTCTCAAGAAAAAGAATATCGATTTTCGCGCTGCTCGTAACCCTGATATAAAACTCCGTTACTTTACATACACGCGAAATAGGCGTTATATTGATGTTTTACAAAAAATTTTATATGCTTATAATCACACTACACACAGCGGAACGCGGATTCCTCCAGCGAGGTGACCCTCGAAAATGCCTCTATAGCCCGAGAAAATTAAGCACGGCGTTAGGAGCCTAACGCAAAAAAAACCAAAAAGCATAAATACAGTGTCGGTGACTTGGTATGTATTAGTATAGCTGAAGCAGCATTCGTGAAAGGATATGAGCGTGGTTGGAGTAACGAGTTATTCAAGTTTCAACGAATATTAGAGAATCGAGAACCATTTGTGTATGTTTTACACGATCTGAATAACGAGACTATCGACAGTATTTTCTACGAGGCACAATTATCGCGATTACGAGTGCCTCTGTCACCTGCGAAGATGAAAGAGAAGAAGAGGACAAAGAGGAAGAACGCTCGGAATCACCGATCCTGATAAATATGAGCTCCAAGGACAACTATTTCTTTATCGTACTACCGAGCAACAGTAGTATGCAGTATTTTCCGGATAATACGACTATGTTTATTAAAAAATTACCGCGTCAGATACTGTTATGCCGGTACCGCGTTATTGGATAACTCGGTAATCGGTGTAATATTAAAAAATGATTATTTTGGGATCGTTTGCCGATTAGGAGTAGAAACTCGAGTAATTCGTGTAGACGTGAATTTATGTAAAAAATGGAAATATTTATTATAGGCAACGGCTACTTCCCGTTGTCTATTTAAAAGTAAGAAGAGTTTAATACAATAAAATGTGGTTACGAGCCCGTACGAGGAACTAACCTCTCGCGTCTGAATCAACTGCCCGAATCTAATATTTCGGGCGAGTCCGACCCGCGATCAACCGTTCAGGTTGATGTAAAACTTAAGACTGATTTCGGCAAAGCAGTTAATTTGCCCCATTGACCGAAATCGAGTGTCGAATGGATTTCATAATAATCTTTGCTTGCAAATTCCAAGCTCGAGCTCATTGCAGTCATTGCGGGCAGCTCGATGCTTACGTTTGCACATTGTTCTACTTTGGTGAGCGGTCCTCACGAAAAGGAGGACAATGGCGAAATAATGTGCAAAGAATTAGTTCGCGGTACAATATCCCTCCCCCCTTAAAAAGAAAAATTTTTCCTCTAAAAAATTTTTCTTCCATTGGTTCCTGTATTTCATCTTACAATGATATTCTCTATATTGGACAATATAGCAGACATAATACATAATAATCTCTATCATTTGACAATTTTTCTTTTGCTATTTTTTCTTCATGGTCGATCTGGCCATCGCACTCGGCTAATGGGGCGAGTTTCCCAGGCCCTGGTACGCTCGGATCGCGGTCGCTCCTGTGGCTGTTGTCGTCCGAATGGCTCGAGATTAATACCGGCTGCTGCCGGGGTTGCTGCCTCGGTTGTCCTTGTCGGTGTCCGGTTCTGTATGTACCTATAACATTTAAACAGAAGGGAGCCGACCAAGGCTTCTGCTCGAATCTCCGAGCTTTTGTAGCCCCTCCGGATCTCGCAGCACGCTTGACAGTGAAACTTCCTCCTCGGTGCGTATCGGAGATGCGTCAGCCTCCATTTCCCTCAATGTTTCCGGATGACTTGAGACGTTCGCCCTGTTGTTTTCACGCTTAAACCTGGGGCGGTTACAATGCATACGCCTATCAAACCCAGTATTCCGTATTATCTAACATTTCAAGCCGAGTTGGATTTTTCCCACAATTTTTCTAGGGTTGGCGCGACGTATAGCCATCACCCTTGCTGTTGCATTAGGACGATGAAGGGATGGGTTAGTTGAATAACCCTTTTCGCGCATTTCTCACCGTTATCTGTGTCCATTTTCGCTGTAGACCTTTCTGTGCTCTATTCAGCTTTGGGACTAGATTGTCTACGCGTGCCTTCTTCCTCACTCTGAGGCTTATTAACATGTGTATATCAACCGAATAGAGTGTGCACGTTGACTTATTTTTTCCAAAATTAAGTATGCTCCTAGAGGCTTCATTTCTTCAATTTACTCCATATATTCTTTTTACACTCTACGCTGAACACTATCCTGTGTTAGTATTAATATGCTATACATTTTTTGAGGTGCTTTTCTGGCACGGTCACAGTATTCCGTTCCCTCCGGATTGCGTAATGAAATTGCAATTTCTTTTCAATTATTTCGTTCAATATATTTTTCCGATATGTATTGTAATGGTAATTTTTATATCGTTAACGATTATTTTTATTTTTCGTGGGAGTTCGGGCTCGAACACAAAACTAATTAATTTTAGACCTCGAAGTGCGTGAGAGTAGGGTTTATTTATAGGATGAGTCAGTTTACAACAAGTTATTTCACAGTTTCTGGCCTCTATTATATAGAATGAGGCATTTAAATTCGGAATTCCGGTGATTATTTCATTATTATTTCGTCGTATCCGTGCATCAATTATCGGTACTCTCGAACGTTAGCCACTCCTGGTGTACAGCAGTATTGCTGTATACTCGGTGCACAGATATACCACACTACTAGCTGTTCTGCTTCGCATTCGCTCTTTCGATAGAGTGTATTAACTCTATTTACAATTCTTTCTCTTCCACTCTTATTTCGCTCGAACACCCTCTATCATTTATATTTTCCTATACGATATTTGCTTATTCATATTTATTAATCCTATGCATTTTAATTCTACCTATGTCTATCCTCTACATTTCCTAATTCTATATTCCACTCCGTATCGAAATTCGGGAATTCCGACGATTATTTCTATGCTATTTCTTAGTGTTCGAGCATAAATTCTCAGTATTCTTGGGCTCGTACTTCGATGACGTGTTGATGCCTTGGTATGCCCTCGTTACCTGCACACACACCGCCCCACGCATACGCTCACTACTTGAACAAAGTGTATCAACTCTGTGTACAATTCTTTCTCACTCACTCTAGTTCCACTTTCTCTCTGTCTTACTTCTACGCACACGATTTTTGCGACTCTTGTTTATATCGTTTGATTAAAAGTCCATGTAATTTAATCCTATTTTCTTACCTTCTACGCTCTTATTTCGATGCACTTATTTTCCTACAACTAATTCATTCTCTTAATACAAAATACTTAAAATCTACCCGCTTAATCGTATTAATTGGACCTAGACGCGTGTTCTATTCACTTATAGTTTTGTTGAATCGCGATATTTGACAAACCTTCTCACTAATTATCTGATGATTTAGATTTATCTCGAGATTTCTCGCCTGTCTTTTCTTTATGTCCTCTAGATATTATTCACTCGTTTTTTTTTTAATTTTCGAGCAACCACCGACTCTACAAATCGTATTTTAGACAAATCACCATATTCTCGCTTCTAATTTTCCGTTATAAATTCTTACTGTTCTCTATTCGCGGTGCATGATGCCAAAAAAACCAAAAGAGCAAAAGAGCTCCTCTCTCCCCGCACCGGCCTTTTATAGGCCTCTCCTCGCCACAGTCCCCTCTCCCTATTTCTCCATCATAATTTTAAATATAACGCATCTTGCGACTTTTCGTTTCGCCGCTGCCGCGCTCACCGCCTTCCCCTCGCCTCCCAGCAAGGCCAGCTGGTCGCTGACCTGCTGTTTATGTCAGCGAGGGAATTCCGGAGCTGCGATAGCTCTAGTTTTTGTATTAGGGGCGATGGCCTATTGCCCGCAAACCTCGGTACGCTTGTACCGAGTCTGTCGCTCAGGTGTTTCGATACTTCTTAACTATATTCGGGTTCTTCTAGCCGTTCGAAATCAAAATCGATGGCGAGAATATAACTCTGTTATATTCCATCAATTATCATCGTATTCATCTCTACGCACATGCATGTAACCATGTTACAGTATACGCTCTTTATCCTGTTGATAAAATTAGGTCTCCTAAGACCTCTTCTACTTTATTAGAGCTCCCTACCCTGCGCCCTGAGGGGCTCCTTCCTACATTTATTTTCTAGCTAATATTTAGTTTCAACTACCTATAAGTATTAGATGCGCAACTAAGTTCCCGCTGTTTTTTTTTTATGAAAATGCAACTTTATTCTGAAAAAATGTTTACAAATGAATCATTTAAAATATTGCCTATTGCTAGCGACAACTTTTTCCCATCTTTCTGGCAGAGTTCAAATACCGTCACGGTAGAAGAGTTCGTCTTTTGAGGCTATCCACGAACCAAGCCATTTTGAGATGTCTTCATATGAGCTGAACTGCTGATTAGCCAGACCATGTGCCATCGAACGGAACAAGTAATAATCGGACTGCGCAATATCTGGGAAATATGGCGGGTGGGGTAGGACTTTCCATTTGAGCGTTTTTAAGTAGGTTTTAACGGGTTTGGCAACGTGAGGCCGAGCGTTGTCATGCTGTAGAATCACTTTTTCGTGCCTCTGCTCGTATTGTGGCCGCTTTTCGCGCAGTGCTCGGCTCAATCGTATCAATTGAGTTCGATACCGTTCCCCAGTGATGGTTTCGTTGGGTTTTAACAGCTCATAATAAATAACACCGCCCTGGTCTTACCAAATACACAGCAAAATCTTCGCAGCGTGAATATTCGGCGGAGCCGACGACGTAGAAGCATGACCGGGCAGTCCCCATGATTTTGCTCTCTTTCGGGTTGCTGTAATGAATCCATTTTTCATCACCCGTAACGATGCGATGAAGAAAACTCCTCTTTTTTTGCCGCTGGAGCAGTTGTTCACAGGCGAAAAAACGACGCTCAACGTCTCTTGGCTTCAAATCATAAGGAACGTAAGTTCTTTATTTTTGAATCATTTCCAACGCATGCAATCGCTTGGAAATGGCTTCGCGGGTAACTCCTAATGCTGAAGCAAGCTTTTTTGCGTTTGGCACGGATCCTCATCGAGCAATGCCTCCAATTCAGCGTCTTCGAAGGTTTTTGGCCGTCCTTCACGCGAACGGTCGTCAACATCAAAATCACCGTCTTTGAAGCGATGGAACCAATCACGGCATGTTGTTTCACTTAGAGAAGCATCTCCGTAAACTTTTTGGAGTTCTCGATGCGCTTCAGCCGCCGTTTTCTTCGAATGAAAGAAGAAAAGCAACACTTCCCGCAAATGACGATTATTTGGCACAAAATCAGACACTTCCACACAACCAAAAGTATATGACGCAAAAACAAAATCACTAATGTGTCAAAGCGGTTTGTTTACCATATGTCTAAGCTTGGTTCATGACGTTTTGGTTATGTCCAAATCGATCAGCACTTACTACTGGAGCCATTTCTTGAAAAACGGCGGGAACTTAGTTGCACCTAATATTTGAACTCCTCAATTCCTGAGCTATTAGTACTCGATAAAGTGCTTCAGGCGGTTTGCGTGCACGGCCTGGATTTTACGTTCCTTCCGGACCACGTAATTGACGGGGGACCACTTCTCTACTATTTCGTGAGGTCCCGTCCACTTCGGGGTCAGCTTGGCTGACCGCCCCCTGCGCAACGTCTCGTCACGGAGGAGTACGCGTTCGCCGACGCGGTACTCCTGCACCTGTGCGCCGTGGTCATAGGTATTCTTTGACCACTTTTTCGCGACTTCCAGGTTGGCGCGTGCTACTGTCCATGCGGCGCGTAATCGCTCGCGTAACTCGTGGACGTAATCATCGTAGGCATAGGTGCTGCGGGGCTCTTGTTTCACGGCGGTCGGCAACTGAGCCTCGCGTCCGTACACCAACACGTGGGGAGAAAGTCCGGTCCCCGTATGTAGAGTGTTTTATTGCATACGGCAGCCACTCGTCCCAATTTCCCTGATCCTCGCTTATGAAATTTTTCAGATACTCTGCGAGGGTTCGATGTGACCTTTCTAATGCGCTGTTCGATTCGGAATGGTAGGCCGTAGTTTGTATCTTTTTGATTCGCAGCAGTCGCCACATTTCTTTGAAGGTCGAGCTGAGGAAGTTCGTACCCTGATCTGATAATATTATTTCTGGCGTTCCGTACCGGAATTCTTCTACGAGTGCTCTAGCGACTGTCGAAGCCTCTTGGTTCGGATGTCATATCGCTGCAATGTATTTTGTGATCGCGTCCTGGATAGCAAGTATATATCTTTTTCCAAATACGCTTTCTGGTAGCGGTCCTACGATGTCGACCGCTACTTTCTCAAAGGACCTCGATGGGGTGTCGGTTACCATCATCGGCACTCTTTGCCTTTTCCTGATTTCATTCCTCTGGCAGGATTCGCAGGACGATATGTAATTTTCCAATTCCCTTCTTAGGCCGGGCCAGTCGTACTTAGTCCGGATCCGATGCAATATACGCCGTAAACCCTGGTGCCTTCCTACGGGGTGTCGTGGTATTCTTTAATTATTTTCAGGCGGTCATCGGCAGAGGGGATGGCTACGCCACTGCGGCAGTCGCTATACTTTCTTATAACGCTGTCTTCGTCAGTGCTGCAGGAAGTACGTAAGCTACGGGCCCGGCCGCGCCTCGCTTCCTCAACAGGCCTTTGCGGTGCTCTGTCCGCAGTTTCTTCGCTCGGTGCGCCCACCGTTAGCTACGCCGTTGGGTCGCTCTCTGTCTCGAGCGGCCTTGCTACGTTTGCTTTTCGCGGCCTTTCGCGCTTCGCGGGTCTGTCATTCTGTGCTGGGCCCGCTCCGTCCTTGTCAGCGGTACTCGCAATCTTACCAGTGGCTCGCGTTGCTAGCTTGCGTGGTCTGCCCCTTTCCCGACCGCACGGTTTTTCGGCGGGGCTGTGGAGTTCAGTAGAGCGATCTGCATGCACGCTGCGGATCTCTCTATCTTCTTCTGGCGCATTGGCCAGCGCGGCCTCTCTCTCTCTGCCGCGTTGCTAGGCTGGCCCGGGGTATTCCGGGCTCTCCGCTTTGTGCGGCTGTCCGTACCCGAGCGCATGCTGTCCTTTTCTTTCTCGTGGGCGAGCTCGATCTCTCGCTCCGACGAGCTGCCACGGCTGTAAGGGGTATCTTCGGCCGTCCGCTTTGTGCGGTCATTCGCTGTGCCAAGTTGCCCCATCGTGCTGTCCTCTTCCCACTCACAAACTTCGTTCTTAGCTCTCGCTTGGGTCCTTGTAGTAGCGAATATACGGCTTAGCGCATCTGCATTCGTATTACGCTTTCCGGCCTTATATTAAACGTTAAATTAGTGTTCGGCATATTTTATTTTCCAACGCATTAGTCTCGAACCTGGGTCCTTCACTCCGAACAGCCAGATGAGCGGTTGGTGGTCCGTCACTACCGTAAAACGTGTACCATAAATATATGGTCAAAATTTAGCGAGAGCCCAAACTATGGCGAGTAGCTCTTTTTCCGTTGTTGTATAATTGAGCTCGGCCTTTGACATGGTGCGGCTCGCGTAATATATGGGCAAATCGTCCCCGATCTTACCTTGCGATAAGATTGCGCCGAGCTCCCTGTCTGAGGCATCTGTCGTTACAACAAACGGCTTCGTGAAGTCTGGATATTGCAGTATCGGGGCTGTGGTAAGGGCTGTCTTCAGTTCTTCGAAGGCAGCATCTCTTACTGCGGTCCACTCGAATTTAACCCCTTTCTCGGTTAATTCTGTGAGTAGCTTCGCGGTTTTCGATAAATCTTTGATGAATTTCCGGTAGTAGCCAGCTAGTCCGAGGAAAGATTATACTCCTGTTACGTCTCTCGACACTGGAAATTCCCTTACCGCTTCCAGCTTCTTCGGATCAGCACGTACACCCGCTTCGGATATGATGTGGCCGAGATACAGCGTTTCCTTGCGCAGGAACTGGCACTTGCTCGGTTGCACTGCTGATCTGGCTTCTCTTAGCCGCTGCAGTACCTCTTGCAGCCTGTCATTGTGCTCCTTGAAGGTCTTGCCGTGAATTACTATGTCGTCTAAGTAATCCAGGTGTATGCATAAGTTTTTTCCGGTTTAACTAAGAGATGGCGCCAGCGAAAAGTACGCAGCGTATTAATTTGACACATACGTCATTTTGTTCGTCTGACATTAACCTACAAACACACACAAGTTGAGTCCGCCAAAAACTAGCGTCTTTGTTTTATCGTTCAGTGATCATGTCGAGTTTTGTGCCTGAAAAAGAACATTTGCGGCACGCATTGCTTTTCTTATTTAATCAAAAGAAAAAGGCTGCTGAAAGTCAACGTTTGCTGGTAGAAACATATGGTGAACGCGCTCCATCGATTAGAACATGTGAGACATGGTTTCGACAATTTAAAAGTGGTGAAAGACAGTGAGCGCTCTGGTAGACCACAAAAATGCGAAGACGAGCAATTGTAGGAGTTATTGGATGATGACCCAACTCAAACTCAACGGCAATTAGCAGAAGCATTACATGTGTCACAAGAAACAATCAGCAGACGTTTACGAGTAATAGGGAAGATCAATAAACTCGGTAAATGGGTCCCACACGATTTGAATGAACTTCAAATAGAAAATCGCAAAGTCACTTGTGAAGTGCTGCTTCAACGCCACGAAAGGAAATCATTTTTGCATCGAATTGTGACGGGTGACGAAAAATGGATTTATTTTGAAAACCCGAAGCGGAAAAAATCGTGACTTTCACCTGGCGAAGCCGGTCCTTCAACATCAAGGCCAAATCGCTTCGGCAAGAAGACCATGCTCTGTGTCTGGTGGGACCAGAGCGGTATTGTGTATTATGAACTCTTGAAGCCCGGCGAAACCGTTAATACACAACGCTATCGCCAACAAATTATTAATTTAAACCACGCATTAATCGAAAGACGACCGGAATGGGCCAGAAGACATGGCAAAGTGATTTTGTTACACGACAATGCGCCGTCTCATACAGCAAAAGCAGTGAAAGACACCTTGAAATCGCTTGGAAGGGACATCCTTCCGCACCCGCCGTATTCGCCAGACCTGGCGCCATCTGACTATCACCTCTTCGCATCGATGGGGCACGCGCTCCCAGAGCAGCACTTCAGCAATTTCGAGGAAGTTGGAAAATGGCTCGACGAATGGTTTGCCGCAAAAGACAAGCAGTTTTTCTGGCATAGTAATCATAAGTTACCTGAAAGATGGGCGAAATGTGTAGAAGCCGATGTCCAATATTTTGAATAAAACAAAAATTAATTTCCCTTGAAAATTACGTGTTTTTTTCTACCAAAAAACCGGAAAAAACTTATGCATACACCTGGCACATAGCATTTAACTCCCTGCAGTCCAGCCAGCGCGGAGTTCATCAACCTCTGGAAAGTCGGTGGAGCGTTCTTGAGCCCAAATGGCATGCGGTTGTACTTGAAATGGCCCTGTGGTGTGGAAAATGCGGTCTTTTCTTTGTCATGCTTCGCCATCGGGATTTGATGAAATCCAGAGGCGAGATCCAAGGTTGTATAGTATCGGGCCCGTCCCAGCTGGTCCAATATCTCGGTGATATTGGGCAGTGGGTACGATTCTCCGATGGTGGCTTCGTTCAGCTTTCGAAAATCCACTACTACGCGCATTTTTCTCACTCCGGCTGCGTCAGGTTTCTTCACTACAACCAGCAGCGGCGCGTTCCATTGACTCCGGCTGGGTTGGACAATGGCTTCTGCTAGCATTTTGTCTGTCGGCCTCTCGACTTCTCTTTCTCGTGGACAAGTTTAGCCTCTCGCTTTGACGAGTTATCGTGGTCGCCTTGGGTATCTTCGAATCTCCGCTTTGTGCGGCTGTTCGTATACCCGATTGCGCTATCTTTCTCTTTCTTATGGGACTTTCTTTCCTGTCCCACTTGGACTCGTGTAGTTGCATATATGCGACTCAGAGCATCTGCATCTATTTTTGTTTTTCTGGCTTTCTGCATTTTACCGGACCCATGCCCCGATTTTACAGTCTTCCCAGACAAGGGTTGCGATCCTAGGTCCTTCAATCCGACCTTAAAGGGTGCGCGATACTGCGCCTCATGCGTGCGCTGTCGCTTGTTCCCTCGTAGATGGAATACACCGTTTTATTTGCACATTATTCCTGCGCGAGCTGCTTGCTTTTCACTGCTGGGTGGCACCAAGTCGGGCTTCTGTTGTTGCTGCACAAAGCGTTCGGTCTCCTTCCCCGTGCTCTCTGAGCTTACGCGCAGTGTCTTGACCTGTCGGCTACGTACGGCCGTCGCTATCTCCGACGGCTCGAGTGTCACCGTCGGCTGCTGCACTTCCCCGTCGTGTCTATAAACATCTAAACTCACTCTATTGGGTTTTGACGGTATGGCACGGAATCTCGCTACTTTGCCTCGGCTGATTCCGCTCTTTAAAGGTAGTCCGACAAATTTATTTTCCTTGGCGGTATCCATGTTAGACCCGTTTCCGGAAGGAAGTTTTATCTTTGTGAGCAGGCCTATGTACTTGCATGTGGTGGCAGCTCTACTGCGTGGTGACGAATATATCCTCGTCGCGCCGTCCCGTAGCGGCACGCAGTGCCCATACAACTTAAGCATCTCGCCATGCAGAATTTCTATTTTGTGATTCTTGATAAAATCAATACCTAGCAGCCCATTGACCACTAGCGGCACATTATCCGGGATTATGTAGAACCAATGTTCCACGTTTAGGGCTGGCGTCTCCAGCACAATTTTTGCTATACCGAGGGGGGTAAATTTTTCACCTGCTATACCCTGCAGTTCCACGGAGTACCTGCTCACCATGTTTTCGGGCTTGAGGCATCTCTCCTTTAGTATGCTGCACTGAGCCCCTGTGTCCGCTTTAAGGGTGAGTACCCCGGTCACGGCCAATGATGCGACGATGTCAAAGTCGCTGGCCGTAGCGCTGGACGCCAGCAGCGTTACCTGCAATAACTGCTGCGTCGTTTTCCTCCTGCGCGCGGGTCTCTGCTGGGCCATGAGTGTATTTATTCTCATCGTTCCCAGCGGGCTGGCATCGGTATTCGATCGATTTGTACCTGCATTCACCGTGGACCTTTCACTCTTGCCCCCTGAGTCCCTTGGACGTTGAGGATGCTGTGAAGACTGGGCAGGCTCGCTCTTGTTTTGCGACAATCTTTCCCTGCAGTCTTTTCACAAGTGGCCCTTTTTTTGGCAATAGTTGCACACAATGTCAACGTGTTGAATGGATGTATTCTCGCTGGGCATCGGTAGGCTCAGTCTTCCCGATCTGCGGGTGCAGTCTCGAGCCACGTGCCCTGGTTTCCCGCAGGTGAAACAATTCTCGCTCTGCTGGGATGGTGCACCTTGGGACCTTCTAGGGTAGCTTAATGCTCCACCTACCCCTCCCTTCGGCTGCACCATGTTGGTTATTTCGATGGCTCCCGTTACCGACTCATGGAGAGTGGTATAGTTACGAGATCTCACCAGAATTTGGACCTGCCCATGCAGTCCATTTTCGAAATTGGCCTGGGCGCTCTTCCGTGTTATTTTCTCAATGATGCGCATTTCCAACATCGTAGTGGCTTCCTCGCAAAGCTTTTCTATGATATCTACGGTAATACGGTCTGTCCTGGCGGCGTATACCGTGATATCCTCGCACTGGCCCTGAGGGAGGGAATTAAGTTCCCCATTGTAATGCGGGCAGCGACTTTCGCTTCCCGTACAGGGCCTCCACTCGGTCTTAAACTGCGCTATCGAGAGGATGACTTTGTGTTTCATTTCTCTGGCGGCCCTACTTTCGAGCTTGCTGCTCAGTACCAATTCAAGCAATATCTCGTGGTCACCGGGCGCAGCTCGCTTGAAGACGGTTTCACAGGACCGTATAAAGGCGTCTAGCTCGTCAGCGTTGTTGCCGTCGAAGTGCTTTATATTTTTCAAGGCCAGCCCCAGGACGAGCGTCCGACCCCTAATTTCCGGTACCCACGGTTGCTCCATTTGGAACACAGGATCTGCAGCAGGATACTCTGGCTCCTCGAATCGCGTTTGCTTCGACCGCGGACGTGGTATCGAGTGCTCTTCCAACGCCGTACCTTCCAGCCTCCGCAGCAATTCGGCATTCTGCTCCCGTAGGGACCAGATGAGTTCGAACTCGTCCGCACCTACCTCGTTGAGCGTGTCCGCCAAGTTCCGTCTTGCCGACAGTGTTTCGGCCTCCCTGAGTTCGCGATCCAGTTCGCGTTGGCCTCGATCGTGCTCGCGCTGCAGCCTTTCATACTGTCATCAAAATCGTTCTATTTCACGGTGGCGCCGGTCGACGCCGCCATCCGATCTCATACTCTTGCTGGTACCGACCGGGCTGTCGTACCGGTAGCTGCAGAGAAACCTACTCGACCTATACTTCGCATGTTCTCTATTTCCTGGTCAACCATGTTTTCAGTGACGTGCTCGGGCGTTCGCTCGCTAGTAGCTATATTAAAAACGTCGTCACTATCGTCGCTGTCGAAATCCCCGACCGACGCACCCCTACGTGGGTTTACGCCAAACTGGGCCGTCAGACAGTCTGCAAGGGCCTCTTGTCTGGTCGAGGGGATTCGTCCCGACGGCGAGAGCTCAAATAGCGCCCTGCGCGCTTTATAAACGATGTCCCCTACCGCCGCAGCTAATTCGGCTGTGGGGTCTACCCCTGCGCCAGGAAACGTCGTCTCTAGCGAGTTGCCCCTACGTCTTGATCGGGCTCCCCTAGATTCCGACATGTTTATTTCGCGACGGGCTTGATTTTAATATTTCCCAAACAAAAATAATCGCACAAGAGATATATGTATCCGATGGAATATTTTACTGATTTTCGGCTTTGACTCTACTGGCTTTGACTTTACGGCTAAATGTATATATATATAACGTAACCGCTACTTGAAGGAAGATGGTCTGGAAAATTGTCCTCTCCATGGCGTTGCTCCTTGGGTGCAATTCCTTCAGTACTGTAGACCTGTTGTCCCGTAGCTTCCCTCGAAGGCTGGTCCAATTGTCCTCCCTGGTACCGTTGACCCGTCTCTTGGTCGTTCCTGGGCTCGTCTCTTGTGCGTCGGCAATGGCTGCGCGACGGCTTTGTAACAAGTTACGGCTTCGGGTACTCGCTTGCACACTTTGTGCGGTTTTCCGCGACTTGACGTGACACCGTCAATCGGGACTTTAAACGGTTGACCGATACGTCACACCGCACCGACGTTCACTTCGCGTCTTCGCGTTGGATTAGTCGGGTTTCACGAACTACACTGGCGTCCGTTGCACAAGTCGTAGTCATCACTATAGAGTCACTCTTAACTTTGTCCAAAACACTCTTTATCCAAATAAATTACGTAGCACTTATCACTTCAGCAGATCCCACCACTGCCACCAAATGTTATGCCGGTACCGCGTTATTGGATAACTCGGTAATCGGTATAATATTAAAAAGTTATTATTTTGGGATCGTTTGCCGATTAAGAGTAGAAACTCGAGTAATTCGTGTAGACGTAAATTTATGTAAAAAATGAAAATGTTTATTATAGGCAACGGCTACTTCCCGTTGTCTATTTAAAAGTAAAAACAGTTTAATACAATAAAATGTGGTTACGAGCCCGTACGAGGAACCAACCTCTCGCGTCTGAATTTACAGTTAGAATCTAATATTTCGGGCGAGTCCGACCCGCGATCAACCGTTCAGGTTGATGTAAAACTTTAGACTGATTTCGGCAAAGCAGTTAATTTGCCCCATTGACCGAAATCGAGTGTCGAATGACGTTTCATAACAATCTTTGCTTGCAAATTCCAAGCTCGAGCTCATTGCAGTCATTGCGAAATAAATAAAAGATAAATGATACATCGTGATCGCATTGTGCAATGCACCAGGCTTTCCAAATAAAAAATTGTCTTCGCGAGCACCCGTTTAAAGAATAATCATACATGGATGTTTGGTTAGCAGACGAAGAGGAAGAGAATATGAAAAAGGAGAAATCTTCATCCTGTAGTCGTGACACGATCGACGATGCTGTGAAATAAATTTTGCATATATATACGTATTTCAAAGCGTCTAGATCATCATTTAATCATTGACTATGTATTCAGCATGAACACTAGACAAAACTACGAGAGTCTGCAGTATCTACCACTTTTAACCATTGGCGTATACCTAGCTGACAGAATTCCTCGTGTATGGTCGTTACCGGCCAGACTCGTAATTAACACGGATAACTACGACGGACCTGGAGAACATTGGATCGACATGTACGTTAACCATCATGGAAAAGGAATGTACTTTGATAGCTACGGGCTACCACCAGTTATACCGCAACGTCTCGCACGACTACGAAGAAACTGCAAGTTCTATCGGTACGGCCTCTAGCAGCTATAGAGTCATACGTCGGATGTGTGTGAATAATTTGGTATCGTATTCCTGCATCTTGTGTCGTGCGGCTACACCATATTGCGATTTAATAATCTCTTTAGCGATAATGTAATGAAAAACGATAGAATAGTACGTGAACATTACAATACTTTTGCCTCTCGACGATCAGACAGTGATCAAAATTAATTTAACGGCGGAGGGCCCCCGAGCGAAGATTACCGTGTTTGCAGAGATGTTGCATGCGACGGTAAATGTATGTAAAGTGATTAAAATAAAATGTTGATTAATTAAAAACAAATACATCGTCTTACTGTGTCTCTTATTTTTATAATTATTACAATAATTATATGCAATTATATACAATTATATTATAATTGAAGTCCCTCTCGATGCGGTATCATATTCTACGCCTTTTACTGCCGAGCCAGCGTTTTGCTAGGGGGGTCCAGCACAAAGCGATACAGAAAGCGATACGCACGTGCAAAACCGTTGACGTTACTTTCAAAGCATTGCACACCTAGTTATGATTCAGAGCGGGTTTGTTATATTTAAGCTCTCTGATACCCGCCAGCAGCATCCGGAGCATTCAGTATGACTTTAACTTCGTGATCGTACAGTCTGGAACGTATTTTTTCGTCGTCATGTATCCGCGTTACGATGCAAGTGTTCCGGGTGTTGCCTTTTGGTTCACCGTATTACATATAAATTTGGATATGGTGGTTCATCTACGGACGGATGAAATTTGGGACGCGTATGAAGAGATGGTGAAAATTCTCCATCGTACTTTTTTCGAATGGGATCGTGAGGCTTTTAGTATCGCCATGGAGGACCGTTACACTGGGATGAGGTGCGTGGTCGTGCATCATAGGCGTGCGGATCGCGGTGAGTTGATCCATGCAGACGATACCGGATATTCGGAGATGCTCCTAATCGATGAGGGGTACCCGATATTCGTCAATTGGGATCGCTTGTATTATTCTGATACCCTCACCGGGATGATACCTGCGTTATGCATGGGGTGTCGTCTGCTTTGATTGGATCGGGTTGACGACTTTGGCCTGATACCACTCCTGAAGTCGATGAGTGGTTCCTTCGAATCATTGCATGGGGTGGTGGTGAGGAGCAACAGCCGTTCGCCCAGTGTGCAACTAACGACGGGTATGTGTGGGGTATGTGTTCGGGGTCCTCGGTGCGGAAATAGACATCTAGTACGATGGCGGCGATGTGGCCGAAGGCTTCGAGGACCCCGAGTCTCCTGAAGCGAACGGTGCTCGGGTGTGAATATGTGTGTGTGTGTGTGTGTGTGTGTGTGTGTGTGTGTGTGTGTGTGTGTGTGTGTGTGTGTGTGTGTGTGTGTGTGTGCGTGTGTGCGTGTGTGCGTGTGTGTGTGTATGTTCGCGTATGCGTAGGATAGTAAGAGAGAGAGAGAGAGAGAGAGAGAGAGAGAGAGAGAGAGAGAGAGAGAGAGAGAGAGAGAGAGAGAGAGAGAGAGAGAGAGAGAGAGAGAGAGAGAGAGAGAGAGAGAGAGAGAGAGAGAGAGAGAGAGAGAGAGAGAGAGAGAGAGAGAGAGAGAGAGAGAGAAAGAGACAGGAGTTAAAATCGCCGTAGAAGCAAGACGGATCAACAACAGCGGTCAGCAACAGCAGAGGTGTTGAGCGCATAATTTTATTTTGTTTTCCAAGTATGTGTACACCTTTGCTCCAACCTGCTCTAATCTCTACTCTTCCTTGTTCGCCAGAGTACCCACACCACCTCACTTTACCATCTCCACCTTACCGACATTGGTTAAGCAGAGTAGGTAGCGCGGCGGTGGAAAAGTGGGGTGGTGGGGTTACCGCGTGGTGGGGGAAAAGTAGGAGTAGATAGGGATAGAAGTGGGATGGAGCAAACGCGTATACATACTACACTCATCACATGCCTACATGCATACACACACATACATACACACACATACATACGCACGGCCATTGTTTCTAAATATAATTTCTCGACGTTTTGGGACGAGTAATCTAACATCAAAATCTCGAGAAAATTTGTTTCACGAAACCATATTTCTCTCTCTCTCTCTATTGTAATGTCTTCCCGGTGAGGTAGTAGTGATCCGTAGAAAATTAGAGTATATGTCGGAACGGGATTAACGTAGAGATTTATTGTGTTCAAATACGAGTGAAGAAGAGCGAACATCACAACGGTTCGGGACGACAAGATGGACTGAAGAAAGGGCCTGACGAAAGCAAGACCCTCGCCTATTCCTGCGCGCGCATACAATATTGCCACGCGCGATAAGACTTCTGCTGCCCGCGTGTGACGAGTACAGCGGCTGGACCGTTGCTGTGAGAAAACGGACGGTCGCACCGAAAGTGCTGATGGTGTCGCGATTAAAAATGAGTATTATATGTTGCGACTTTAAGACCGGATGCTGGCGTGGGAAATAATGCATAAAGAATCCACAATTATTTGACCGTTACACTCCCCCTCTTGTATAAAAAGCGATGCTCCGCATCGGATATGATTTGTTTAGAATTATTTTGAGCGTGTGTGTCTATATAATGAAATGATCTTGTTGTTTGTGAATCTGGTTTTAATGCATTTTAAAGTGTGTGTGCATGTGTGTGTGTATGTGTGTCATTCGGTTCTTTTTATCCAGGTTGCCAAAGATGATTATTCTAAGGGTTTATAGGTGTCTTAGATCTGAAATTGACTATTATTCGTTAGCATTTGTGTTAGTGGAATTCGTTGTGTTATAGAGGATCGGTCGGGTCTGTGGGTATGCGTGTAATTGTGATAATAATAATGAACGATTTTACGTCGGTATTCCGAATTTATGTGACTTCAGTCTGTTGACGGTAAACCTTCAGGATTAGTCTTTTCCTGATTTCTTTCGTCCGTATTATGTAATACCTTATATCTTGTGGTGGATTTGGAAAAATGTTTATCATTGGCCTGGTTCCCTGAAACAGTCTAAATTTTGTTTGCTTCCAAGATTAGTGGGAGAGACATGTCAGCTTGGGATGCGGCAATGTTTTTAACGTCCATGGTTTGGTGCCAAGAAATGAAATGACGAGGCCGTGATTTTCGTGATATATTGGGTCTGGGAAAAAGTTCGTGGCGGTTTTTCCGATAGATGGCATCAATTGCAAATAAGTCAGGAAACGCAGATCGCAAAAACACCACTAAATACTCATTGGAAAGGTGACACTCCGAGCGTTACTTTGAGCGTATAAACATCGAAATTGGTGCAGTGCTTGGAAAGTTGTTTGCGTTTGAAAATGGAGAAAAGTAATCAAAAACTGCGCTATATTTTGCAATATTATTACGACAAAGGGAAGAACCCTGCGCGGGCTTGTGAAAAAATTTGTGCTGTGTACAGTGACCGTACTTTATCAAAACCTGCTGGGCGGAAATGGTTCGCTCGCTTTCGTTCTGGTAATTTTGATGTGGAAGATGCGTCACGCTCTGGTCGTCCAATCACTGAAAAAGCTGATGAAATTCTTGAAAAAGTCCAGCAAGATAAGCATATCAGCAGTGTCGATATTTGTATGGAGCTAGGCATTGACCACAAAAGGGTTTTGAACCATTAACACAAAGCTGGCTTCAAAAAGAAGCTCGATGTATGGGTTCCTCATGAGTTGAGCATGAAAAACATTATAGACCGAATTAACATGTGCGATGCGCTGCTGAAACGCAATAAAATCGAGCCATTTCTGAAACGTGTCATAACCGGTGATGAAAAATAGATCACGTACGACCATTGGAAGCGCCAAAGATCGTGGACAAGAGATAGTGAGCCGTCCCAAGCGTTCGCGAAGCCAGGATTGATGGTGAAAAAGGTGATGCTGTGTGTGTGGTGGGACTGGAAGGGAATCGTCCACCATGAGCTACTTCCAGTTGGTCAAACGATTGATTCTCAACTCTACTTTGGACAACTAGAGAGATTACGCCAAGCAATTGAAAGAAAACGGCCCGAATTTATTAATAGGAAAGCTGTTGTCTTCAATCATGACAACGCCCGACCACACACTTGTCTTATGACCCGTCAAAAATTGCGAGAGTTTATTTGGGAAGTTTTGATTCATCCACCGTATAGTCCAGACATAGCATCTTCTGACTTTTACTTATTCCGATCTCTGCAGAACTCTCACAATGGAATGAAGCTGCTTTCAAAAGAAGCCTGTGGAAACCACTTGATTCAGTTTTTCAACCAGAAATCACAGAAGTTCTTCACCGATGGCATCATGGCTCTACCCGAAAAATGGTGAAACATTGTCGATAATAATGGAGCATATTTGGTTTACATCAATTAATTTTCACACTAGAAGAAAACCAGTCGAATTTTACTAAAAAAACGCCACGAACTTTATCCCGGACCCAATATGAATGTATTTGAAGAAAGACAAATTTTGGATTATACAGGGTGCGCCATCTCTTATGTCGGTATGTAAACATTGAATAACTTTGACATTTATCAACCGATTGATTTCAGTAGACATGTTTTTGAAACATCAATACAGTACAATTTTACCCATGAATCGCTTCACACCGAAACACCGCGCCGAAATAGTGACGCTGTACATTGAAAACAGTCGTTCAGTTGTGTTAACTCAACGTGCATATCGTCGAAAATATCGTGGCCAACAAGCACCGTCTGACAACAATATTCGTCATTTGGTGTCGAATTTTGTTGAGCACGGGATAGTGGGAGATCGTCCACGTGCCGTTCATCAACGCCCAAGACGTTTGTTATGCCGGTACCGCGTAATTGGATAACTCGGTAATCAGTATAATATTAAAAAGTTATTATTTTGGGATCGTTTGCCGATTAGGAGATGAATCTCGAGTAATTCGTGTAAACGTGAATTCATGTAAAATGGAAGTATTTATTATAGGCAACGGTGATTTTCCGTTGTTTATTTAAAAGTCAATAAAAGTATAATACAATAAATCATGGTTTCGAGCCCGTACGAGGAACAAACGTCCCGCGTTCAAATCTACTAATAGAATTTAATATTTCGGGCGAGTCCGATCCGCGATCAACCGTTCAGGTTGATATTAAACTTAAGACTGATTTAGGCAAAGCAGTTATTCACTCCTTTGACCTGAATCGAATCTCGCAATGAATTTCTTCATAATTTTTGCTTGCGAATTCCAGCAAGTTGTGGCTCGAGCTCGTAGCATTCATTGCTCAAAGCTCATTGCTTATGTTTGCACATTTTTTCTACATCGGTAAGTGGCCTCACGCGAAGAAGGAACAATGGCGAAATAATATACGAAGAATTAGTTCGCGGCACAACATCCCTCCCCCTTAGAGGAAAAATTTTTTTCTCATAAAAATTTTTTTCTTTGGTTGGTTTCCCGTATATCATTTAAGATATTTATGTACCGGGCAATATATAGTACAATACACCTTTTGTCGTAGTTTTGACATTTTTGCTATGATTTTTTTTTCATCGTTGCTCTGGCCATCGCACTCAGCTGACGGGGCGAGTTTCCCAGGCTGTTGTCGTTCGAGTGGCTCGAGATTAATATTCACCTCGGCTACTGCCAGGGTCGTTGCCTCGGTTGTCCTTGTCGGTGTCCGGTTCCGTATGTACCTATACCATTTAAACAAAAGGAAGCCGACCAAGGCTATTGGTGCTATTGCACTCACCGAGTAGAGGCTAATTATGTGAGGATGCGTCCCGGTGCCGGTAATGTCGAGGGTTTCTAGAGTCCTTTCTGCTTGATCTTCGAGCTTTTGCAGCTCCTTCGAATTTTGCAGTACACTTGCCAGTGTAATTTCCTCGGTGATCTGAGTAGAAGGCGTCAGAGCCTCTATTTCCCTCAAATTCAGGTCGTACGGGGGAAGGTAATTCTTTTGGATCATCTAGAATATTCGCCCTGTTGTTTCAACACTGAAAGTTGGGGCGGTTACGATACATACGCCTATCAAAGCCAGCATTCCCGTCCTACGCAGAATTTCATGTTGCGTGGGTTTTTCGTCGCAAGTGATACTGACGGCCTCTGAGGTCGGCGTGACGTATATCCATCGCTTCAGCTGTTGCAAGGGGATGAAGAGGGTACGAATCAGCCGAACTTTATGTTTGGCGCAGCCCTCGCCGTTGTCCTAGGTGATTTTGGCGTAAATCAACACTTCGCAGGGGGTATCTTCCAGAAGCAAAATGGAGATGTGTTTTGACAGCCAGATGTATAATTTATTGAAGTTCTTACAATTTTGCCGGTCTTTCTTAGACATTTGCAGATAATTGTGACTTTCTGCATCGATAACTACTGGATTTCCCGTTGTTTCCAAGTAGTAGTCTTTGCCACTACTCGCTTTCGTCGGTATGGAGTAGGCCTTCTGTACGCTATACCGTTGTTGTCTGATCAACGGTAAGTCGAGCACGAGTAAAATTGCGTCACTTTCGCTGTAGGCCTTTAGGTCAGACAGTCGCATAAGTGCTGACGCTTGGCTGTGTTCTACAGCCACAGGGAAACTCGTGCCTGGCGGCAGGTGTGTCACAGCGATCACGAGGTATCGCGTGAGCGTTCTCGGTGGCAGGGGTATTCCTCCTTCGTTGCCTTTGGCTATTTTTGTTACTAAGTGCAGCAATTCTTAGACATCGCTTAGTAATGCATCCATGGCTATGCTGATTGCGGTTAGGCTTTCGTCCAGGCGTTGGCCCCTCGGCACGCCATACAGCTGGTCGTTGAGTGTGTGGTTGATTCGCATAACCTGATTCAGCATGACTTGCTCGTTGGCCTGGACGTGATGTGAGCTCTCGTTGAACATGCTCAGGGTGGTCCTTACCACTTGCACCTGTGTTTTCAATCCATCTCGGAGAGTCTGTTGCGATGCTTGTAGGCGGGTGATTTTCTCGTGCAACTTCTGCGCGTCATCTGCGTCCATGTTTCCGGTTATAGCCTTAGCGATGCTTCCGAGTCCATTGATCAGTCCTCTGCGCTCCCTAAGGGGGCGCTACCAAGGAGGTCGAATATCGTCACCACTCCCATGTCTATTCTGCTTTGCATTCTCAAGACCGAGTCGGCAATGACGGAGCATAAATCATTTCTGTGGACGTCCTGGTTGCATAGTTCCAGCAGATGTTCCAAGTTTTTGTTTGCGTCGGATGCTCGGCGCAATAAGGCTGTGACATATAACCTGACAGCCAGCCTCCAGCTGGATTGGACTATCGCGAGGCTTCCGATGTCCTCAAAGTAGATGCCTGGGTTGTTGTCGAAGGCGCTGATGCTGTAGTCTGGCAGGTGTAATGTGGTCTCCGTTGCTCCACTAGTTGCAGTAATCAACCACGAATAAGGATTATATCGTTATTCTAATCCAAAACGGCTTTGTTTTTGAAGAGCTCCCTACCCGCCTTTATTTAGTTCGTATTTCGTTCTAATGCTCTATAAAGAGCTTCAGGCGGTTTGCATGCACCGCCTGAGTTTTCCGTCTTTTTCGGACGACGTAATTGACGGGAGGCCTCTTCTCTATTATTTCGTGAGGTCCCGTCCACTTCGGGTTCAGCTTGGCTGACTGCCCCCTGCGCACCATCTCGTCGCGTAGGAGTACGCGTTCGCCAACGCAGTACTCCTGCACCTGTGCGCCGTGGTCGTACGCATTCTTAGACCGTTTTTTCGCGCCTTCTAGGTTGTCGCGGGTTACTGTCCATGCGGCGCGTAATCGCTCACGTAGCACGTGGTCGTAGTTGTCATATGCATAGGTGCTGCGGGGCTCCTGTTTTAGGGCTGTCAGCAGTTCAGCCTCGCGTCCATACACCAACACGTGGGGAGACAGTCTGGTCCCCGTATGTGGAGTGGTATTATACGTAAACATTGCGTACGGCAAGTCACTCGTCCCAATTTTCTTGATCCTCATCTATGAAATTTGTAAGGTATTCAGCGAGGGTGCAATGCGATTTCTGTAATGCGCCGTTCGATTTGGGATGGTAGGCCGTCGTTTGTATTTTCTTAATTCGCAGCAGTCGACACATTTCTTTGAAGATCGAGCTGAGGAAGTTGGTGCCCTGGTCCGACAGTATCGTTTCCGGCGTTCCGTGCTGGCATATCAATTCTTCAACCAGCGCTCTTGCTACTGTCGAAGCCTCTTGGTTCGGCAGGGGAATCGCTGCACTGTTTATGGTAAGGGCGTCCTGATCCGTAAGTATATATTAGTAGTATGTGTACACCTTTGCTCCAGCCCACTCCTATCCCCACTCCTTCCCCCACCACGCGGCTACCCACACCACCGCACTTTTCCACCGCCGCGCTACCCACTCTGCCTGACCAGTGTCGGTAACGTGGAGATGATAAAGTGAGGTGGTGTGGGTGCCTTGGTGAACAAGGAAGAGTAGAGATAAGAGCAGGATGGAGCAAAGGTGTACACATACTTGGAAAAATGAATAAAATTATGTACTGACCACCGCAGCTGTTGTAGGCATCTACCCTCCTGCCAAAGCGATTTTAAATTCTTGTCTCTCGAATGTACTCTCTCACACACGCACACACACACACACACACACACACACACACACACGCACAGCGTCGTGTCTTTAATTCATTACTATGTCCTCGTCAAAGCCCTCATCCACGGCATCGATATCGTAGCCGATATCTATCTCATCACTGAAGGCTTCTGTAATAACCGCCGCTACGTCCGCGCGTTCACCGTTCGATAATCGAACCCCCGGAACGCTATCGCCGGCAAGAGGTCGCATCATGACAGCGATCAAGTCATCTCTACCGTACGCTTCTTCGACGAGCTGCTCAATACCTGTAACATCCACGCGTTCGAGTCCGTATATGGAAAACTCCATGACATGAACCGGCAGCATACTTGCTAGAGGCTCCGGATGAAATAGGTGAGACCAGTCGATATAAATAGTTTCGCCGAAATCGACTAGCAACACCTCGCAGTGCCGATCAAAGTCCGAGTAAATCACTTCGCCGCGGACAACGCTATTGAAACGAGGCACAATACAGTACATGCCGATATACAGCTCCCCAAGTTCAATGGGTCTTCCACGACGTTCCACTAAATATACGCTACGTAGGAGATTTTCCAGATCGTCGTATGCATCGCACATTTCCTGTGAACGCAGGAACACGCTCATCACACTCTCGACAAACATTAATCGGCACCAAAACGCGTCGCTTAAAATCTCCTTGCCGTATCGTGGATACAAATTGCTTTTTATTGCTTGCAAGTAGGATGCCAAAGACGGACTAAATGCTCGAGACGATGCTAGAGAGTATCACAGGCATAAAGATAACAGCCTCCTATGAATCATAACTAGGTATCCATAACTTTGAATGAAACGAAAGCGGTTTTAGAGCATGCATAGCCCTGCTCTATGCTCCTCGCAAAGCGCTTGCTCTGCAGTAAAAGATATAGAATATGATCCCTCACAGAGAGAGAGAGAGAGAGAGAGAGCGAGAGAAAGACTTCAATTATAATTCTCTAATTATTATGCTATAAAAATAAGAGACACAGTAAGATCAGATATTTTTTAAATTAATCAATATTTTATGGAAAGCACTTTACACATTTACCGTCGTATGCAACATCCCTGTAAACACGGTAATCTACGCTCGGAGATTCCTTCACCGTTAATATTATTTTTATCGTTATACGGAATTAATTTGTATTATCACTCGTAATATCGCTTTTAAATTATTTTTCGCTGTAGGCGTTGTCATCATAGTATACTTCTGAAAAAAGAATGAAACAGCTATTTAATTGAACGCACTGATCAATAAAAAACATCGTGTACAGAATAATCGATATTATCTTACCTGATATGCCACGCCTCATTATACAAAGTTGGCAGCGTTGATGATCTTCTGCCACCGACGGCAACTGTAGATGAGGATGTCGGTGGCACTTTTCTTTCCCGAAGTTAGCTCTATCTGTACAGTATATGTATCTTCCTCTCGCTCTCCATGACACGAATAACGAACCCTCGGTGTCGGCTCATATGCAGGGGCTGCTCGCTCTGCAAGACATTATTTTTTATAATTAAAAATAAATATTACATGATTTAAAATTACGATTTAAAAAGTATTTTATATTTTTTACTTACCAAGCTCTGCTGCTTTGCTGCTAATCGACATTGCCACGTATTCCATGATCTGCTGTGTTAATGGAACAGAGACGAGCGCTCCGTCTTCTTTCTATCGCAGACCTTTGCTGATGCTTCGGTTTTAGAACTGTCTCTCTCTCTCTCTCTCTCTTTCACCGTGACTGACCTCGGTGTATACTTTATAATATTTCGAGCGAAATGTACACTATATACAATTATTTACAACAGTGTCTTTATCACAAATAGCTGCACATACGGAGAATTATTGCGTTCGCAACGCAACATCCGATGCATGATCAGCGATATGACCACGAAAAAGCACAATTATTTCGGACAAAATAATTTTCATAAACTCCGTATCCTCCGGCGTTAGCAAGATCGCGATGTGCTCGAGCGCTTCTTCAAAGAATTCTTTGGAACCGATGATCTCATACGCTGCTGCACGAGGCATTTCACTGACAACTATCTTTTCACGGACATATGATACCACCTCGTTCATACACCGTTGAATCGTTTCACTTTTGCTCTCTAGAGCCTGCATATGAATATCAATTCCTCTACTTATTTCGACGAGCATATCAAACGTAGGCCGCTGAAGAACAATGTTTGGAGAGTATTTTCGGAAGCGTTTCCGTTTCGATTTTCCAGATGCCTCTTGATTCTCGTATTCCTCATCAGCGCTACCACTTATTTTACCAAATGACACAGCTCTGTGCTGGTAACACGAGGTTAAAAGTGTGTAATGCGTTGTGTGCTCTATGCGGGTATTACACATTTTCTCGGCATCAATCCCATGAGCTTCAAAATATTGTTGTACGCAGAAAAATCACTTTTAAACACTCGCCACTCATCCGCACCGAGTGTAATTCCGGTAAACGTATTCGACAATATTTTCACCACTGGTGTAAGAGTACACGTAGAGTTCAACTCGAGCCCGGCTACGATTATTTTACCAAATGATTTATTTAAACCATACATAACGGGGTTCGCTATATATGGCGATATCGCGTGAGATGTAGCACCGTTATTTGCCATTTTTATTACTTTCGTGTAGACTGTAACTTTTTGAATGAATCGTTGGTGGTGTTCATACTCCGCTTTATACAGATTTCCCCTACCATCTAGCTGCATCGCTTCTTCTTTTGATACTGCAAATCATACGACTGAAAATTGGTAGCCAATATCCTTTGATATTTGTCGCATTCTTCTCAACAGCCTAGTAACAGCAGCAGCAGCAGCAAGTATATCCCAAAATTCTTGCATACTCTCGCACACTTATGTGCACATGCACACCTCGACATACAGATAATATGTGTCATGAAAACTAAATAATATTCGTCGACGAAAGTTCATGATTTTCCTGATGGCCGAGTGCCTTGAAATTAGATGAAAACAATATGACTTTCATCAGCGAATTTCGATAACTAAGTACATCACTATCGCTAAATATTTCCCTAGGTCCTGCTTTTGTAAAGTGATCGCGTGCGGCCATCTTCTTGGTGAGTCGTATTCATTACATCTCTGCAGTATACGCAGAGAGAGAGAAAGAAAGAGAGAGAAAGAGAGGGAGAGAAAAAGAGAGGGAGAGAGAAAGAGCTTGTTAAACGAACATATATAAAAGTGAGCCGCTTTGAAAATTCTGTAGTTAATTGTCTGATTTACTGTGGTTACTACTACAACTACTACTCTAACAGCACAATCATGGTCAGTGTGGTAAAGCGCTCATTGATAAGAAAATTGATAGAGTTTATATTGAAGCGTAGGCAGTCGTTGCGTTCATGGTGGGGGAGAAGAAATTTACAGATCACCCTATGGGAACTTCCGACACAGGCGGTTGTTCGTAAAATTTGCGGTATGCTGTGCGAGTGTCATCAGCGCGATTTAGTTGACGCATATAATATTGGATTGTTTGATAATCAAATAATTATTGATTCGGTGGTGCGTGTTATTCGTCGACGCGGTTGGCTGAATGAGCCTGCTCTGCAACCCATACTCAATGAAAGACGTAAGTAATATACAGCGCTAATTACTTTTATTTTATTTCCTTTATTTCATAAGATTTTCATATAGTTCGAGGGTATGAAAACGAAGAAATGGGATCCAACACCTATGATTTCGATGAGGAGGGTAGAACCGATTCAGATGACCATAGCAGGGACAACGATGGCGACAGCTCCGCAGGGAATCGTTGGATAAATTTTACCCAACCATTCTGCGGTTATAAACCTACAAACGGTCTTTTCATGGCAGGCCCCTCGAGAGAACCAGATGAAGCCGTCGCAGGCCCATCGCGACAATACAGTTCAAACGATGATTCCAACGGCAATACAGACAACGAGGAAGAAGAAGAAGAAGAAGAAGAAGAAGAAGACGAGGAGGAGGAGGAGGAGCAGGAGGAGGAGGAGGAGGAGGAGGAGGAGGAGGAGGAGGAGGAGGAGGAGGAGGAGGAGGAGGAGGACCCTGTAGATTCAGGTAAGCTTTTAATAATACAACTACGCTAACAAAAATTTAAAAATGACGCAGATAATAATAGTAAAATGAAAAAATAGGGTACGAGACGGACCCAAATGTTTTTCGCTTTGCACGATTCACTGTGCCGAGACCGCCGACAATCGAGTTGGTTTACGAAATGCGTCGGCGGTTCCCGGGTGCAGTCGACGGATTCGAGGACTAGACGCAAATATAAGTTTGTAATTCTTACGTTACACGAATTATATACATAGGATATAGTTAGCAGCAAACAAAAATTTTAATTGAATAAAATAAAAATTCTAATAAATGGTTTAATTATGCTTGCAGTTGGACAGACTGGCGATGGAAGGACTGCTGCACGGGGTGGCGATATTTTGCCTCCTGGTCAACGTTTCGGTATCAACAATGAGCAGAGACGCTATTTTCCATGCCTTAGGCTGCAAGGTCGAGACAGATTTTTATTTTCGTCAGTCACCGGACGGTATCGATCATCTGACATGGTTCGAGGGAGGTGTACGAGATGTTCTCACACGCCTTACAGAATCGTGCGACGGACATGATTATGTGGGTATGACTCTGAGCGTACCGTGTTTCGCGCAAGGACCTGTATGGTTATCATTTCGACCAGCTCGTGACATCGTTCCCGACGATATATGGCGACTAATTAATAGTGTAGCTCAGAGCGCGCGCGAATTTTGAATAGACGCTGGTACATGTAGAATGACGACATGTATAATACGAGGCGTCGAAGGAGCTGGTGTGGGCACTAGGCTTACACATGAGTCTATAGCAAAAAAGTCAATTTTACGCATAAGTAATCGCGATAATTTGTGTCTACAACGTTCCCTTGTCACTGCCCGAGCGCATGCCGAACGCGGTAAAATACGTGCGGTCGAGCTACACAGACGATGGTGTCAAATTCGGAACGGGCTTCGAGGTGCGCAATATACAGCAGCGATAGAGCTCACGCGTAATGCAGGGGTAACGACACCGTCTAGGGGGTGTAATGTGCGCGAAATTCAGCTCTTTCAGGAGTACTTTGTTCACGAGGGTATAGCGATTGTTGTTTATGAATTTCTCACCTTCGGAAAACGCGTTCCGGCTCTGTACGATGGGCGAAAATACGTACTCACCGCAACAGGTAAAATTAACCATACACTCTTTTTTCTCTATTACGAGCGTTCTCATCACTATCAACCGATATTAAATCTCGCCGGTGCGCTAAGTAGTCGAGGGTTCTGCACACAATGTAATTCCAAATATATTCGAGTACTCGAGCATCGATGTAGCTATCAATGTGCTCGATGTAAATACACTTATTGCAACGGCAATAGAGACTCTCAGCCTGAGTATTGCGCAGACTGTAATCGTTCGTTCTTTGGTGCTTTTTGCCTCGCTTATCACAAGGGTCAGGGCTCCGCGGGTATCACGTCTCGTAAATATAGACGGTACAGCGTCTGTAACGCATTGAAAATCTGTAGAGGCTGCTTGCGTATGATTAAGCCACAGATAAAAAGATGCATTATGTGGTATATCGTTTTGTATTACATGCAAACAAACGCGACCGACTACGCATGCGTGTTTTATAGCACCTCTTAAGAAACCAGAGGCGCAAAAAGAGAAGAAAGAAGACAAGTCTTCCACGAGATTTTTATTTCATGATTTTGAAACGCAACAACACGAGCAATTGCATGATGATAAATCGAAACGAATTCACGAGCCGAATTTATGTGTTGCACAATGCGTATGTATGGCATGTCTGGATATCACAGATATAGAGATCGATTGTGCTAACTGTGGTAAACGTGAATTCGTGTTTATCGATGATCCTGTTGGGGAGCTCGTGAAATTGGCATGCTTGCAAAAATTTAAAAAGACCATCTGCATCGCCCATAATGCTAGAGGTTTCGACGCACAATTTATTCTACGGTATTTAATCGAGGTGCGAAAACCACAGCTGCCCTCTCTGATTATGAATGGTACGAAGATTGTCTCGATGAAAATTGGAGATGTCGTTTTTCTCGATAATCTAAACTATTTACCCATGGCTCTTAGCGCTTTACCTAAGGCCTTTGGTTTCGCGGATGAGGTGGCAAAAAGTAAATTTTCCCATTTATTCAACACACCGGAATATCAGAATTACTCAGGTCCTCTGCCGGCTTTGCATTTTTACTCACCCGATACCATGTTCTCAACGGATCGCGAGCGCTTTTTAAAATGGTATAAGGAAGAATCGAGTCGCGTAGATTATAAATTTGATTCTGCGACGCAATTTGTGCAATATTGTGGTACAGATGTTACGGTTTTGAGACGAGCGTGTTTAGCTTTTCGAAAGTTACTTATACATTGTCGGTGCGTGTGCCCCTTTACAGAAGCATGCACGATAGCATCAGCATGTATGAGAGTATTTCGAAAGAATTTTCTACAGAAATATCGCATTGCGGTGTTACCAGCAAGGGGGTATCGCTGGGGCGATAAGCAATCGCGCAAGGCCGTCGTATGGCTCGTATGGCTTAAGCGTGAGCGCAACTGCGTTATCGTGCATGCTGGACGCACGAGAGAGTATCGCTCTCCGACCGGCCTACCGGCTGTCGACGGATACTACGTGGATGCGGGGGTCCATCACGTTTTTCAATTTCACGGCTGCTTTTGGCATGGTTGTCCGCGATGTTACCGCGTGAATAGAGATACTCGACCTAAATTCGGCGATACAATGGATGAGCGATACGAGCGTACCGTTCTTATTTCCGGGCGAATCAGATCGAATGGGGTTCACTCTAACCGAAATATGGGAATGCGATCCATGGGTGTGTAAGAATGGAAAATATCCCGTTGGACACCCGAAATTGTACGTAGGCGACGAGTGTCGAGAACTCGTAGGACTTGAAAACGATCTAAGTGTCGTCGAGGGTCTCGTGAAGTGTACCGTGGTGGCACCGCGCGATTTGTGTATACCCGTACTGCCTGTTCGCATGCATGAGAAACTACTGTTCCCCCTGTGTAGAACGTGCTGTACAGATATGGACACATCCGAGGTTTGTACACACGATGACACGACTGAGCGAGCGTTTGACGCCACATGGGTCGTGGACGAACTGAAAAAATCTGTGTCGCTCGGATATAAGGTGACGTGTATCTATAAAATTTGGCCATACGTTATTACGCAGTATGACTCGACAACGCGACGAGGCGGTCATTTTGCCGAGTACATCGATACATTCCTAAAAATAAAACAGGAGGCGAGTGGACCGCCAACAGAGTGTAACGATGACGAGGAAGCAATAGAGCATTTTATAGCATTGTACAAGGTGTCTGAGGGTGTATATCTCGAGCGAAGTGCTTTGCAGCCAAATCCGGGTTTACGTTCAGTCGCGAAATTGGCTCTTAATTCATTCTGGGGAAAGTTTGGTCAACGAGAGAATCTCACGAAAACCGTTATCGTTTTCACGCGCGCGGAGCTAATAAATTTACTAATGAGTCCGGAGATTGAGGTGACGGGGATGCGACCGGTTTTTCACAAGATTATGTATATAAACTATGTGAGCAACCGCGATGCTATCCAACTATCCCCGACATCAAATGCCGTGATTGCAGCATACACGACGGCACAGGCACGCCTAAAATTATACAGTTATCTTGAGGGGCTCGGGCGACCAATATTGTACTGCGATACGGACTCCTGTATTTACGTGAGCCGCCCCGGTGGTAACTAGTATGAGCCGCCAATCGGTCAATTTCTAGGAGATCTTACGGATGAATTAAGCGAATACGGGCCTGGTAGTTATATAACTTCGTTCGTTTCTGGAGGACCAAAATTTTACACTTAGCTTGTTCGTAAACCCGACGGTACGATTACTGAAAAATGTAAAGTGAAGGGTATCACGCTAAACTTTGCGAATAGCCGACACGAAAAATATAACGCATTACGATCTTTCGTGACAGGAGCAAGGAGCGTACCTATTATTTTTAAATTCGACGCTATTCGACGTACGGAATTTCATCATGTAGTAACGCGTAACGAAAGGAAATCATGCGAACCTGTTAACACGAAGCGAAAGCGGCACGGGATGTACTCTACTGTACCGTACGGCTATTGTGAAATACGCTAATTAGTATACAGCAAAAAAGTATATAGTTTTACGGTTGAATTCGCGATATTTTAAAATAATCTTTTTGTCTAATTTCATGTATCATATTTACTGTGTACAATACATTATAAAAAAATATATTGATTTATTATGTATAAAACCGTTGTCGGTTCGTTCTTTTTGCGCTGCTATTCGTAGCAGTAGCTGCTATCTCTCTACCGCTCCCTTTTGTTCTGACTGTCTCATCGTTGATTCCTTTTGTCCCGTCTTTCTTATCGAGTGTTTCTTTTTGTTCTGACTTTCTCGTGCTACATCCGTGGAAATAATATTGCTGCTTAGAATTTAATGATTGGTAAAATTTGCATATAGAGATGTATGCATGGTGAAGTAAAAATATTGCTTTATTTGTGAGAAATATAAAAACTATCGTTTTTTAATTTACATACGGCGTAAACACCAGCTTATACCGCGGGCCCGCGCCTCATCAGCTAGTGCAGGCGCGCCGCGCCTTATCAGCTCTTTAAGGCCGCGAAAATAGCTGATGCCGCGGGGTCGCCGCCGCCGCTGCGGTATAAGCTTATTTAAGAGTCTGCTGATTGATTTTGATAGACACTCATCGATATGGATACGCGTTGGAAACATCCATGGACAGCTGTGATAAGCGGTCCTACGGGTTGTGGTAAAACATATTTTATAAAAAAATTTTTTAAATACATGCACGAAATGACGGATGTCCCGTTCGAGCGTATACTTTTTAATTACTCAGAGTGGCAGTCCGGGTATTCAAAGTACGGTGATAAAAACGAATTTTGCGAGGGTTTACCGCAAGTAGTAGACTACTCGAATGGTACAAGACCTAAACTTGTGGTCATTGACGATCTAATGCGCGAGGCATCCAACAATACTGTGGTCGATCTTTTCACCAAGGGTAGCCATCATAAAAATCTTAGTGTCATTTTCATCACGCAAAATCTCTTCCATCAGGGTCACGGGCAGCGCGATATCTCCTTAAACGCTAATTATATCGTTGTCTTCAAAAATCCGCGAGATCGCGCGCAAATTCAGCACCTAGCCCATCAGGTATGTCTCGAGAATCCGCGATTTTTGCAGGAGGTATATTTCGATGCAACAGCCGCACCGCACGGCTATCTATTATTCGACTTGAAACAATCGACGCCTGATAATTGTCGATTTCGCGCGTGTATATTTCCCGATGACCAATACCATTACGTTTACGTGCCTCAAAAAGCAATAAAAGGTCGCTTGCGTCGCGCGATGTACCAGTAATGCGCTTGTAATGGCGTTGCGCGGACCTCTCGATAAAAAGCAAATAATTATATTGCAAGCGCTGTGTTATCTGAAGCAAGAGCATCGACGTGCAATTTTACGCAAAGCAGATGTAGAGCTCGTACGGTGTATATGCGCGTGTGCTCTGAACGCTTTACAGGGAAATGTGAGTCTGCACAAGTGCAAAAGAATCATCTTAAGAGGCACGCGACAATTCTTCGACGGCTCGCCGCCAAACGGGGAAATTGGAGCGGTAAGAGGAAGATCATCGTCGAGCACTGTGTCGGATTTCTCAAGTTGCTTCTTGTGCCTGTCTTGGCCTGCACGAGACATGGAATATGCCAGAAAGATGGTACTTATTTATCATGATAACATACATCCTCTCGCTGGAGTCGCCACTACTGCTGCTACTACTACTACTACTACTAGTGCAGACCCGTTGCTTTCCGTACAGACTACTGGTACGCTATTATCGCGCATCGACTCTGAGCTGAGTGAAATTCTAAACTTTCACTCGTACAAGAGCAAAAGAGAGAAATGGATAGGGTACCAGCAGGTTTTACAGCGTTATCTTCACATGGTCGAGTACGATAATGCATTACCGAATATTTCATTAAAACGATAAATAGCAATACTCGATAGCCACGAGAATAAATCCGACGACGTTTTAATGAACAAAGTTAAATCTCGACTCAATGACACACTTATTATCGATAGCGTACCAAACAAATTTAAATCTAAAGCAATATCGTTGCTTCGCAATTTGCATCGCAGCGCCGTTGGGAAAAAATAACATGGGATCGTAACGGTGTTGTTTCCCTAGACGGCGAAAGAATTTTAAATTCCAATATCGTTGATCTTGTTAACAATGCTATGCGAGCTAGAAAACGCGAGAAACCCATCGGACGATCTCACTTTGCCAAACTCCTGCGAGCGATACAGATGCTACGCGAATTTATCGGCAATCTCGAGTTACTAGACGAGCCTACACCTACATCATCCTCGACACCACAGCGGCATCTTATTTTACCGCGCGATAACGATAGTAGCAGCAGCAACAGCAGCAACAGTAGCAACAACAACAACAACGAGGCCGAGACCGCACACTCAAACAGAGATTTAATGCTCACGGCTGAAAACGCCATCATCGAGGCGCAGGAGGGGGATGAAGAAGAGGACGAACAATTGCAAAACATCGCACAAGCAGAATATCTACCCCCCACACAGTTAGAAAAGAAAAAGAAAAAGAATCCATTTGACTGGTCATCGCTAAAATTATGAAAATTCTTTAAAAAATCTATTATGACACCGCTCATCCTGCTTCCTATTCTCGAGCAAAAAATTTGGCCCAGGTGGATCGAAGAGTAGCGCGAAAAAATGTTTTACCATGGCTCGAGACACAGGATTCATATAACATTTCGATCGACGATTTCCCCGTCGTACGTACAGCGTGAGTAATAAAGACGATGTATGAGAGGCTGATTTAGCTGATCTTCGCTCGATAGCCGCGTACAATGATGGGTACGCGTATCTGCTTGTTGTTATCGATGTGTTGAGCAAATACGCGTGGGTCGAGGCTTTGCGTGACAAAACGAGCGCAAACGTGGCCCGCGGTCTCACGCGCATACTCGCACGCAGTAACAATCGTCGCGCGCAGCAATTGCAAACTGATCGAGGCAAAGAATTTATCGGCGCTTCGTTTCAGCAAATTCTCGAGAAAAAGAATATCGATTTTCGCGCTGCTCGTAGCCCTGATATAAAAGCCTCGATTGCCGAACGCTTTAATCGAACAATAAAAGAGCGAATGTGGCGCTACTTTACATACACGCGAAATAAGCGTTACATCGATGTTTTACAAATTTTTTTATATGCTTATAATCACACTAGACACAGCGGAACGCGTATTCCTCTGAGCGAAGTAACCCTCGAAAATGCCTCTATAGGCCGAGACAATTTAGCACGTTACGAGCGTAACGCGAAAAAAATTAAAAAGCCTAAATACAGTGTTGGTGACTTGGTACGTATCATTACAGCTAAAGCAGCTTTCGTAAAAGGATATAAGCGTGGTTGGAGTAACGAATTATTCAAGATTCAACGAATATCAGTGAATCGAGAACCATTCGTGTATATTTTACACGATCTGAATAACGAGACTATCGACGGTATTTTCTACGAGACAGAATTATCACGAGTACGAGTGCCTCCGTCATCTGAGAAGACGAAAGTGAAGAAGAGGACAAAGAGGAAGAACGCTCGGAATCATCGTCCCTGATAAATATGAGCTCCGAGGATAGCTCTTTCTTTGTCGTACCACCGAGCAACAGTAGTATGCAGTATTTTCCGCATAATACGACGACGAAATTTATTACAAAACTACCGCGTCAGATACGCTTGCACGGAGAATGGTCTGTTTCTCTTGTGGAAATTGCTTATCCGATGACTCTTTTACATATTCCTACTGTAGGAAATCTCGTAACGTTTGAGGATGTCGATTATGATTTATCGGGTTTAAATCTTATAACACGGAGACTCGCTGATAGAGACCAAAAAGCACATGGTGTATATCGCTCTATAGACGCTCTTTTGGAGAGTATAAATAAGTTACCTCACGTGGCCGGTCATTTGCGCTTTAAATCGCTTCCGAGCGGGCAGGTCGAAGTGGCACGCGTATGCGACGATCTACACTACCACGACTTTCTCGTATCGCCCGCTGTCGCAAGGCTACTAGGATTCTCGGAAAAGGCCTGTAGGTCAGTAATGATAGAACCGCATTGCAATTACACAGGGTCGAGGCCTGCATCTTTCACCGGTGCAATACCGGGCAGCATGTTTGTATACACGTATATCTGCGAGAGCTATATTACAGGCGATGTACAAACACCCCTCTTACGAGTTGTTCCCATTGATACTGATAACTGTCCGTATGGTTCGATAAAAATTAAATCGTTTTCAACGCCACGATATATACCTCTCTTGCGCAATAATTTACACACTATCGAGATCGATATAAGAGACGAATTTGGGGATCCTATACCATTCGAGCAGGGAACGTTGACTGTTTCACTATATTTCAAAAGGTCCCACGATTGATTACACCACTATGGATGATATTGACAGTGTGCAGCACGGATGGGGTCGTCGCGGGTACGGTGGCATTAGCCATGTTTATATCGGAACACCTAATCAACGAGGACACAGTATCGGCAGCTTTCTCGGGGGCCTGTTTCGTCGAGTGTTACCACTTTTAAAGAAGGGCGCTAAAGCAGTTGGCAAAGAGGCGTTGCACGCCAGTGTAAACGTAGCCGGTGATATCTTCGATAGAAATATAGCTGTGAAAGATTCTATTCGCGAGAGAGCGCGAGAATCAGGCAGTAATCTCAAACGCAAAGCCTCTGAAAAAATTGACACTCTCATGCGGCGTTCTGGTTCTAAAAAGCGCAAAATTTCACGAACTCCTCATTCATCGAACGAACGTAAACCACGACGTATCTCCCGTAAGAATAAAAGTGTAATAAAGAGAAAAGTAATAAAGTAGAATAAGAATAATAAGAACAATAAGAAGAAGAAGACTCGTCAACGAACAGTTGCAGATATATTTGGATAGCTGAAACAAGATGGCTTTTCTACATGCGCACTCGTGCGAGTGTCTTAAATCGGAACTTGAATTATTTTCACTCTAACCGACGCAAACTATTATCAAAGGCTCCAATTGGGTATATTACAAACCAATACCTTCGCTAACAGATGATTTACCGATTGAATTTGTTATTCCTGGACAGGGTGATAAGTATATCGATCTCGCGCATATTATGCTTAGTCTGAGAGTGAAATTGAAGTCTCCTACTACTACGGAAATTGCCGCGGGCATATCGTCAAAAGTAAGTGCCGGCCCTGTAAACAATCTCTTGCATTCTATGTTTAATCAGGTGGATGAATACCTGAATCAAAAATTAGTTTTACCTCCAAATAATGCCTACGCTTATCGAGCGTACATAGAAATACTTTTGAATTATGGTCCAACTGCAAAAAATTCGCATCTCACGAGCGTTCTCTGGTACGGCGATACCCCTGGAAAAATGGATGATATAACATCGGAAAATACGGGTCTTGTGAAGAGAAAAAAATTTTTAAATGTCGAAAAAACTGTAGACTTGCTCGGTCATCTGCATTGCATTATATTTAATCAGGAGTAGTTCCTATTAAACGGTGTCGAGATGCGACTACGACTGGTGCGGTCTAGAAATTCAGTCTGTCTTGTGGGCGATACATAGAATGGTCAATGCGGCTTAAAGATTCTCGAGGCATCGCTTCTTGTTTGTAGAACAAAAATAGCTCCTGGTGTGCTGCTCTCGCATGCTAGAACTCTGGCAAAATCTACGGCTAAATATCCTTTTACGAGAGTCGAGGTAAAAGCCGTTTCAATACTGTGACGTAGTCACAATCCTAAAAGGATAAAAGAAAAACAGAATAAAATAAGAAAAGGAAAAAACAAATCACTGAAAATAAAACCATTCATTACATTTATTTATTTATTACAAAAAAAAGAGTAGGAAGAATAAGTAAGAAATGATAAAATTCTCAGCAAAATCTAGGCAAGACCACGAACAAGCTGGATCCTGTCACATTCCTTCGCTGCCGAAAAACAGCGGGTCAGCGACCGGCTGGCCTCGCTCGGGCAGTGAGGGGATGTAGGGGCAGGATGGCGGGGCTAGCTGAAACAAAAGAAATTACATGAGACAATAGAAAAGAAGAGTTAAAATAAGAGAGTGGGAAAGAAGAGAGAGGTATAAAAGCAAGCTGCAAACCAAGGAGGCTCTCTTATTCGTTTTGGACAGTCACAGAGTCAGGAGTCGCTGGTGCGCTGAATAAAAATATTAAATATTCTGAAATTCATATTTAAATCCAAGAAGTCTATTAGAAAAGGGTGTGAGTGAGCCCATACAATTTGTAAGGACATTAAAAAACAAAAGAATACAGAACAGTCAGTGGAGGACTAATAAAAAGATTTATACCGGACAGCCGTGAACCGTGTAAAGACAGTAAATATTATAAATAATGAATTAAGAATAGGAAGTGAGTCGCATTAGGGTGAACAATTAGGATTATTTTAGAAGAATTAAGAAAATAACATAAGAAGGTTTGGGTAAAATAATTAGCAATAAGTCCAGTTAGATTCTAAGAAGTATTATTAACGCAGCGCATCGATAAGTGGTAAAGACTCGGTGTTGGCACCAAGAAGTTGCCAAATGAAAAGCCTATAGGAAGGAAAAAGTGAAACAACAAGGAGAAAAAAAAGAGAATAACAAATAACAGTTAGAGAAATTATAACTTAAAGACATACTACAGTAGGTTTAAGATCTGCGATAGGTCCCCGCTTCAAGAGAAGAGAGACACTTGGAGCAAAATTTTGAAATAAAGCTCAGAAAATTAATTAATAATTAGGTTTAGGAGGGCACTTGTGAGCCCGACTCATAGAAACTCGATTTAGAATTTTAAGATAATTAGGAAAATAATTAGGCGAGAAACAATTTCAGTAGTTGTGTCAAGCGCGTCGCATGAGAACGACACCACTCAATAGATAGAAAGGAGAAGAGAAGGATAAATTAAAAGACCAACTCACCAAGAGCGAAGAAGAACCGGAACATCCAGGTTCAACGCAAAAGATTTCTGGAGGAATCCATCGACTAAATAATGAAAAATTAATAATCACTGGGGAATCATAATCCAGCAACTGTCATTATTCCACACATAGAAAACATCACTCGCGAACCCGGACCACGATTATCACGGAAAGACACCCTCGAAACACACGGGGACGCCACGACTATAATAAACGAAGAGCCCAACGCGGAACAACACGGAAAACAACGTTTTTTGATTATTAAATAAAACGACACGTACGCGGACACGGACCCGGCGTCCATACCGGCTGACCGACGCGCCAGCAACAACAACACAAGCTCAGCAGACAGCACGTCAGCAGCCAGGCGGGAAAAAGATCAAGACGGCTGAGCTCGATACTGCCTAGTTGAGATATCCACCGCTCAGCGCAGAAGTCGAGAATCTGATAACCTCGCGGGTAAAGAAGAGCGTGGAACCATCAGAGAAATCAAACACCACTGATAAATTGTATGGTTAAAGGCGCCAAAAAGCCTCACAACACAAAATTCTATGAAACTTATTGAATAAACCTTACTTATACCTCCTATAGAAGTCTAAAATTAATTATCGTCGTGTTCGAGCCCGAATTCTTCCCCTCAGAAGAATAAAATTTAATGTTAACGTAAAAATACCGTTACAATACACTCTGGTGTTCATGGAGAGACTATCGATAATATCGTGTTAGGTCAATTGTCGAAGCGTATAATTATCGGTTTTGTCGATAACAAGGCATTTAACGGCGACTTCAGTATGAATCCAATCAATTTCCAAAATTACAAGATAAATTATCTCTCGTTGTATGTAGATGGTGCTCAAATACCTTCGAAACCGTGACAACCTAATTTCATGAAAAATCATCTATATGTGGATGCTTTTCAAACGTTGTTTTCGGGAACTGGAATACATTTCTTGAACGACGGTAATTCGATCGATCGCGATAATTATCGCGATGGATACTGTCTGTTTGCTTTTGATTTGACACCCGATCTTTCGGCAAACAGCAATACACATTAGAATTTAATAAAGCATGGTAGTGTGAGAATAGAGGTACGATTTGAGGATGTGCTCACTTCAACGATAATTTGTGTAGAGTACGCGGAATATGATTATGTCCTTGAAATTGATGCCTCTCGGCAAGTAATGGTGGATTTTACTGGATAAGCGAAAAATGTGCTGATGTCGGCATAAAATTATTTCGTGTTAAGAGACGTAGAGGCGTGTCTGTGAATAACTAATCAGTCGAACTCGAGCATCTGTACGAATTAGACGTGAAAATGGATATCGTCGTGGGTATACAGGGAATGCGTGGTAAAGACTCGGAATTTATTCCGAAAGGAATTGCCGTGGTAGCAGTGGATAGATCATACTCTGCTCATTGGATCGTCGCACCGCCGTGTCATTTTGCCGAATTACCACAGCATTCGAGAAGCCAGAATAATTTTCTCTCGAAATATTTTCACCGGCCGGAATGGTACGAGGGCGATGTGAGGTGTAAACAAGCATACGCTAACTTGCGTGAAATTTCGCGAAATACAAGACGTACAGTAGCGGACAAAAGCTTAAGACGATGAATTACAATTTGGTTCATAGATCTGTCATACAAGTACTAACGTTTCATGGAAATGATTTGCATAAGAGAAGACAATTATTTCACAAATTAAAAAACTGACATTAATAAGTTAAGCATTATTCATAATTCCATATTATACAGTAGCGGACAAAAGTTTAAGACGATGAATTACAATTTGGTTCATAGATCTGTCATACAGGTACTAACGTTTCTTTCGGCTTGTTGTTTTTTTACAATACATGTGTACGTTTGACCTTTATAATGTAGAAGTCTCGGTCGTCAAATGTAAACAATATAGATTATACAATTTTTTTTTTCTTCCAACCATCTGTAAACAGCGGACATTAGTTTAAGACGATCTGTCGAACAAGATACCCGTAGTCGATCCACGCAATAATTTGATATATTAATACTGTAAATAGTTTTTGGTGTATCATCCAGTGTCTTAAGTTTAATTACGTACGAAAAGAGTATGGGTAAAGCCCGTAATTTGTCATCAACTGAACGAAAACTACTCGTGTCTCTACGGAAGCAAAATGAGACATTTTCTTCAATTGCAACTCAAATGAATCGATCAGAAACTTCTTGTAAGCAAGCGTGGTACAAGTTTGTGAAGACTGGGGACTATTTTGATCGACCAAAAAACGGTAGACCGCGGAAAACCACGCCAACGCTGGATCGTCGGATTCATCGATTAAGCGAGAGAGATCGTTTTCGTTCAGCAGTCGATATCAGAGCTGAAATATCCAGTAATAATAATGCACAAATTAGTGTAAGAACTGTCCGAAAACGATTAGACGAATTCGATTTGAAAGCACGAAAGCCACGGAAGAAGCCGATGCTCAGTAAAAAGAATAAAAAATTACGACTGCAATTTGTTAAGGCTCATCGGCATTGGACAAGTGAGGATTGGCAAAATGTGCTATTTTCGGACGAATCCAAATTCAACCGAATTTGTTCTGACGGGATACTGTATGTAAGACGTCGAATTGGCGAAGATTTAAATCCTCGATGTGTTTTACCGACAGTTAAGCATGGAGGTGGAAACGTAATGGTGATGGCATGTTTTTCTCGCAATGGTCCTGGACCAATACGCCGAATTAATGGAATCATGGACCGTTTTCAATACTTGGATATATTGAAAAATACTATGTTACCGTATGCCTACGAAAATATGGGTGATAATTTTATTTATCAACAAGATAATGACCCAAAGCATACGGCTCGGGTAGTGAAAAGTTTTTTTCGAGATGAAAAAATCACTTTATTACCGTGGCCGTCGCAGTCGCCGGATTTAAATCCAATTGAAAACTTATGGTGTACCATAAAAAGAAGGGTTCAAAGAAATAAACCAAAAAATTTTGACGATTTGTACTCTTTGGTTGAAAAAACGTGGAATGAAGCAACTGTGGACGACTGCAAAAAATTAATTGATTCAATGCCTCAAAGATGTGCTGATGTGATAAGAAATAATGGACTGTGGACAAAGTATTGAAGGGAGGAAAATATCTGTATTTTTTCTACCAAAAAATATTTTATTTACGTATAGTCTTAAACTTTTGTCCCCGAAGATATCAAACAAATTTATGTTTTCTTTGTTTATTGTATCTTATGTTGTTACGCGCAAAATTGAATTTATGTAATAAATATATGAATTAATGATTAATTAGCTAATACAAAAAAAATCCACTGAGTCAATTCTTTTCATAAAAAAATCAACGATTACTTTTTTTTTCCTCTCCGTCTTAAACTTTTGTCCGCTACTGTATCTATACTCGCGGTCACGAGAACGCTATACTTCTTTGCGATATCACGAGTCGTGAAATTTCTAACCTGGAGGATGAGAAGGGCGCCCCATCGTACACATTTATGCCGAAATCTTTGCGAAAATGCTTTAGACACGCTATGATAAACGATACAGCGTCTTCGCATTGAGCAATGCGCCAGGCTTACCAAATAAAAAATTGGCTCCGCGAGCACCCGTTTAAAGGAGAATCATACATGGATGTTTGGTCAGCAGACGAAGAGGAAGAGAATAAGAAAGAGGAGAAATCTTCATCATGTAGTCGTGACACGATCGACGATGCTGTGAAATAAATTTTGCATATATATACGTCTTTCAAAGCGTATCGGTCATTATTTAATCATTGACTATGTGTTCAGCATGAACACTAGACAAATCTACGAGAGTCTGCAGTATCTACCACTTTCAACCGTTGGCGTATACCCGGCTGACAGAATTCCGCGTGTATGGTCGTTACCGGCTGGACTCGTAGTTAACACGGATAACCACGACGGACCTGGAGAGCATTGGATCGCCATGTACGTTAACCATCATGGAAAAGGAATGTACTTTGATAGCTACGGGCTACCACCGGTTATACCGCAACATCTCGCACGACTACGAAGAAACTGCAAGTTCTATCGGTACGGCCTCAAGCAGCTACAGAGTAATACGTCGGATGTGTGTGGACAATTTTGCATCGTATTCCTACATCTTATGTCGTGCGGTTTCACCATTTCGCGATTTAATAATCTCCTTAGCGATAATATAATGAAAAACGACAGATTCGTGCGTGAATATAATAATGCTTTTGCCTCTCGACGATCAGACAGTGATAAAAATAAATTTAACGGCGGAGGAGTCTCCGAGCGAAGATTACCGTGTTTGCAGGGATGTTGCATACGACGGTAAATATCTGTAAAGTGATTTAAATGAAATATTGATTAATTAAAAACAAATACATCGGTTTACTGTGTCTCTTATTTTATAATTATATATAAATTATAATCGAGGTCTCTCGCAGCACGGTATCATATTCTGCGTCTTTTACTGCAGAGCATTCGTTTCACGAGAAGCACAGCGCAAAGCGGTACGCACGTGCAAAACCGCTGACATTGCATTCAAAGCGCTGCACACCTAGTTATGATTCAGAGGGGCGTTTGTAATCTTCAAACGCTGTGATCACCGCCAGCATCATCTGGAGCATTCAGTCTGTCTTTATTAGTGCATGACGAAACTCTAAATCACGAAAAGAAAATGTATCCGAGGTATCTAGATGAGGAGCTATTGGTAGCTTTTGTGTGTCCGGTAATATGTGGTAGCAGCGATAATACCGTGTGTCTGCGGACGGGTAAAACGTGGGTAGCATTATCCGAACTGGAGGATAATTTGGACAGAATGTACATTCAGGAGTTTATTGAGAAGAGTCGTTTTGTGGTCGAGGACTTGCGCGCTGGAGTGGGTTGTGTAGTTGTGCGGCATCAAAGGGCTATGCGCGGGGAGATCGTCGACGTGAGTGATGACGGGGCTGCGAGCTGTTGCTGGTTGTAACGGTATTTTTACGTTAACATTAAATTTTATTCTTCTGAGGGGAAGAATTCGGGCTCGAACACGACGATAATTAATTTTAGACTTCTATAGGAGGTATAAGTAAGGTTTATTCAATAAGTTCCATAGAATTTTGTGTTGTGAGGCTTTTTGGCGCCTTTAACCGTACAATTTATCAGTGGTGTTTAATTGCTCTGATGGTTCCACGCTCTTCTTTACCCGCGAGGTTATCAGATTCTCGACTTCTGCGCTGAGCGGTGGATATCTCAATTAGGCAGTATCGAGCTCAGTCGTCTTGATCTTTTTCCCGCCTGGCTGCTGACGTGCTGTCTGCTGCGCTTGCGTCGTTGTTGCTGGCGCGTCGGTCAGGCGGTATGGACGCCGGGTTTGTGTCCGCGTACGCGTCGTTTTATTTAATAATCAAAAAAACGTTGTTTTCCGTGTTGTTCCGCGTTCGGGCTCTTCGTTTATTATAGTCGTGGCGTCCCCACGTAATTTCAGTGTGTTTTTATAGTTGTGATAGTGGTCCCAGTTCGCGAATTATCTTCTTCGTGTGTCTAACGATGACAGTTTCCGTCTCGAGATTTTTCAGTGTCTCTTAATTGTTTATCAATTAGTTATCGGCTCTATCCAGGGATCTTCGATGTTGGACGTGGACGTTTCTGTTGTTCTTCTCTCTTGGTGAGTTGGTCTTTTACTTTATCGTTCTCTTCCCTTTTATGTCTATTGAGTAGTGTCCTCCTAATGCGACGCGCTTGACAGTGCTGACAAAAATTGTTTCCCTCCTAATTATTTTTCTAATTATCTAAAAATTCTAAATCTAGTTTCTATTGGTCGGGCTGACTAATGCCCTCCTAATTCTATCTATTAAATATTTTTCCTAACTTCCTTTCAACTTTTGACTCCAAAGCCCTGTTGCTTTTTGATGCGGTAACTGATTTACCGAGAGTCTCAAGTTCACTGTATCAAGTCTCTGTGTTATAATTTTTCTAAATATTGTTTGTTTTTCTCCTTTCTTTTTCTGTGTTATTCCACTTTTTACCTTTTCAAAGTTTCTAATTTGGAGACCTCTAGGTGCCACAAGTCCAGTCTTTCAAACTTATCGATACGCTGCGTTGACAATTCTTTTTATAAACTATTCCGACTTATTTCTAATTATTCTATCTAAACTCTCTTATACTATTTAATTCAATATTTTCTTAATTCTCCTAAACTAAACCCTAATTATTTATTTTAATGCCACCAACTTTCTCTTCTTAATCTGGCTTTTTAGAATATTTCTTGTTCTATTCACCCGGTCCGATACTGTCCGCTATTAATCTTTATATTTGTTCCTCCACTAACTTGCACTGTATTTATTTTTTTTTTATCTGTTAATGTTCAAATAAATTTGTAGGGCTGACTCACACCCTTTTCTGTTAGAATTCTTAGATTTAATATGAAATTTCCAGATTTAGCAAAAATTCTACTGCTGTGCACCAGCTAGTTCTGACTTTGTCGACTGTTGAAACGAATAAGAGGCCCCTCCTTGGTTTTCAGCTCGCTTTTATACCTTTCTCTCCTTTCCCACTCTCTTATTTTAACTCTTCTTTTTCTATTGTCTCATGTAATTTCTTTTGTTTCAGCTAGCCCCGCCATCCTGCCCCTACATCCCCTCACTGCCCGAGCGAGGCCAGCCGGTCGCTGACCCGCTGTTTTTCGGCAGCGAAGGAATGTGACAGGATCCAGCTTGTTCGTGGTCTCGCCCAGACTCTATTGCCAATTTAATCTTTTCTTATTCTTACTTTATTCTTCCTACTCTTTGTATGTAATAAATTAATAAATGTAATGAATGGTTTTTATTTTCAGTGATTTGTTTTTTTTCTTTTCTTATTTTATTCTGTTTTTCTTTTATCCTTTTCAGATTGTGACTACGTCACATGGTCGATTTCGAGGAATCGATATACATCGACTGGCCTCACCTATTTCACCCCGAGCCGTCGATTAGTATGTTACCGGTGTTGCTCGTGAGATGTACGGTATTCGGCCTCGATCATTTAATTGACGAGGACGGATATCTAGATCGGATCGATGAAACGGGCGGTAATAATACGCTGATCGGGATACGCATGCGTATGCCTGACGGTGCCCGCGCTCCATGGGTGCGGGTAATTCGCATTACCCGGGCGCGTAGTTGTGGTTTTTAAGTGAGTGAGTGAGTGAGTGAGTGAGTGAGAGAGAGAGAGAGAGAGAGTGCGTGTGTGTGCATATGTGTGTGCCATGGAATATTGGAATAAATATTGTGCCCGTCATCCTGGAGAGTCGTCGCAGATGCCGCCAACACAAGGGTGAGTTAAAAATTTTATTCCAAGCATGTGTACACCTTTGCTCCATCCTGCTCTTATCTCTACTCTTCCTTGTTCACCAAGGTACCCACGCCACCTCACTTTACCATCTCCACGTTACAGACACTGGTCAAGCAGAGTGGGTAGCGCGGCGGTGGAAAAGTGCGGTGGTGGGGGTAGACGCGCGGTGGGGAAAGGAGTGGGGATAGGAGTGGGATGGAGCAAAAGTGTACACATACTACTTATATTTTTTCGCGGAAGCGCATTCCAGTAGCGGTCCTACGATGTCGACCGCAACTTTTTCGAATGACCGCGAAGGGGTGTCCGTTACCACTATCAGCACTCGTAAATTTTTCCCGATTTTATTCTTTTGGCAGGACTCGCAGGACGAAATATATTTCTCCAAATCCCTTCTTAGGCCGGGCCAGTCTTATTTGGTCCGGATCCGGTGCAGGGTGCGCCGCATACCTTGATGCTCTTCTATGGGGGTGTCGTGATATTCCTTCATTATTTTTGGGCGGTCGTCGGCGGAAGGGATGGCTACGCCACTGGTGCAGTCACTGTAATCTTTTATAATGCTGTGCTTTTCCGTGTTGCTGGAAGTTTGCGGGCTACGGCCCCCGCCGTGCCTCGCTTCCTCAGCAGGGTCATGCGGTGCTCTATCCGCAGTTTCTTCACTCAGAGTGCCCACCGGTAGCTCCGCCATTGGGTCGCTCTCTGTGTCGAGCGGCCTTGCAACGTTTGCCTTTCGAGGCCTTCCGCTCCTCGCGGGTCCACCATGCTGTGCTGGGCTCGCTCTGTCTTTGTCACAACGCTCGCAGTCTTACTCGTGCCTTGCATTGCTAGCGTACGTGATCTGCCCCTCCCTTGACAGCACGGCTTCTCGGCGGGGCTGTGGGGCTCTGTCAAACGACCTGCACGCACGCTGCGGATCTCTCTATCCTTCTCTGTTGCATTGGCAGGCGCTGCTTCTTGCTCTACCTCGTTGCTGGGCTGGCCCGTCGTATTCTCGGCTCACCGCTTTGTGCGGCTGTCCGTACCCGGACGCTTGCTGTCCTCTGCTATCTCGTGGGCGAGTTTGACCTCTCGCTCCGACGAGCTACCACGGCTATATGGTGTATCTTCGGCCCTCCGCTTTGTGCGGTCATTCGCAGTGCCTACTTGCCCCGTAGTGCTGTCCATTTCCGAACCACAGACTTCATTTTTTGCTCTCGCTTGGGCCCTCGTAGTGAGGAATATACGGCTTAGCGTATCTGCATTTGTATTACGCTTTCCTGCCTTACATTCGACGTTAAACTCATGTTCCGCCAATTTTATTTTGAGCACGAGCCCAAACTATCGCGAGTAGTTTTCCGTCGTTGTGTAATTGAGCTCGGCCTTCGACATGGTACGGCTCGCGTAGCATGTGGGCAAATCGTCCCCGATTCTCCCTTGCGATAAGTATACGCCGAGCGCCCTGTCTGAGGCGTCCGTTGTTACAACGAACAACTTCGTGTAGTCGGGAAATTGCAGTCTCTGAGCTGCGGTATGTGCTGTTTACAGATCCTCGAAGGCAGCATCTCTTACTGCGGTCCACTCGAATTAATCCCGTTTCTGGGCTAATTTTGTGAGTGGTTTCGCGGTTTTCGAGAAATCCTTGATGAATTTCCGGTAATATCCAGCTAGTCCGAGGAAGGATTGTACCCCTTTTACGTCTCTCGGCACCGGGAATTCTCTTACCGCTTCCAGCTTTTTGGGATCAGCTCGCACACCCTCTTCGGAGATGATGTGGCCGAGGTACTGTGTTTCTTTGCGCAGGAACTGGCACTTGCTTGGTTGCACTGCCAATCTGGCTTCTCTTAGGCGCTGCAGTACCCCTCGCAGCCTGTCATTGTGCTCCTTGAAGGTTTTTCCGTGGATTACTATGTCATCTAGGTACACATAGCATTTAACCCTCTGTAGTCCAGCTAACGCGGAGTTCATTAACCGCTGGAAAGTTGGTGTTCTATTGACTTCTGCTGGGCTGGACTATTCCTTCCGCTAGCATTTTGTCTGTCGGCCTCCCCACTTCTCTTTCTCGTGGGCGATTATAGCCTCTCGCTTCGACGAGTTATCGTGTTCGCCTTGGGTATATTCTACTCTCCGCTTTGTGCGGCTGTTCGTATACCCGATTGCGCTATCTTTCTCTTTCTTATGGGACTTTCTTTTCTATCCCACTTGGGCTCGTGTGATCGCATATATGCGACTCAGAGCGTCTGCATCAGTATTTCTTCGTCCGGCTTTCTGCATTTTACCGGACCCATGCCCCGATTTTATGGTCTTCCCAGGCAAGGGTTGCGATCCTAGGTCCTTCGATCCGACTTTAGAGGGTGCGCGATGCGGGAACTCGTGCGTGCGCTGTCGCTTGTTACCTAGTGTATGGAATACACCCTTGTATTCGCACATTATTCCTGCATTAGCTGCTTGCTTTTTACTCCTGGGGGGCACCAAGTCGGGCTTCCGTTGTTGCTGCGCAAAGCGTTTGGCCTTCTTCTCCGTGCTTTCTGAGCTTACGCGCAGTGTCTTGACCTGTCGGCTACGTACGGCCTTTGCTATCTCCGAAGGCTTGAGTGTCGCCGTCGGCTGTTGCACATCCTCGTCGTGTTTATAAACATCTAATCTCACTGTATTGGGTTTTGACGGTGTGACATGGAACCTCGCTACTTTGCCTCTGCTGATTCCGCTACTTATAGGTAGTACGACAAATTTATTCCCCTTGGCGGCATCCATGTTCAACCCATTTCCGGAAAGAAACTTTATCTTTGTAAGCAGGCCTATGTACTTGCATGTGGCGGTAGTTCTACTGCGTGATGACGAATATATCCTCGTCGCGCCGTCCCGTAGTGGCATGCAGTGCCCATACAACTTAAGCATCTCGCCATGCAGGATGTTCACTTTATGCTGCTTGATAAAATCCATGCCAAGTAGTCCGTTTACCTTCAACGGCACATTGTTCGGAACTACGTAGAACCAATGCTCTACTTTTGAAGCCGGTATCTCCTGCACAATTTTAGCTATACCGAGGGCTGTGAATTTTTCACCTGCCATAACCTGCAACTCCACGGAGCATCTACTCACAATGATCTCGGGCTTGAGGCATCTTTCCTATAGTATACTGTACTGGGCCATTGTGTCCGCCTTAAAGGTGAGTACCCCGTCACGGCCAATGATCAATCAATCAAAGTCGCTGGCCGTGGCGCTGGACGCCGACAGCATTACCTGCAGTAACTGCTGCGTCGTTTTCCTCCTTCTGCGCGCGGGTCTGTGCTGGGCCGTGAGTGTATTTAATTTCATCGTACCCAGCTGGCTGGCATCGGTATTTAATTTACCTGTACCTGCATTCTTCGTGGACTTTTCACTCTGGCCCCCCGAGTCCCTTGGACGTCGGGAATGCTGTGAGGACTGCGCAGGCTCGTTCTTGTTTTGCGACAATCTCTTCCTGCAGTTTGTTCACATGTGGCCCTTTTTTGGCAATAATTGCATACCACGTCGACGTGGTGTATGGATTTATCCTCACTGGTCATCGGTACGCTCACTTGTCCCGTTCTACGGGTGTAGTCTCGAGCCATGTGTCCAGCTCTTCCGCAGGTGAACCAATTCTCGCCCTGCCAGGATGATGCGCCTAGGGACCTTCTAGGGTGGCTTAGTGCTCCACCTACCCGTCCTTTTAGCTGCACCCCGTTCGTTATTTCTATAGCCCCTGCCACAGAGTCATGCAGCGTTTGGTAATCTCTCGCACGCACCGGCACTTGCACCTGGCCGTGCAGGCCGTTTTCGAAGTTAGCCTGTGCACTTCGTCGGGTGACACTCTGTACGGTGATCTTCTGATCCTCCGTTCTTAACGGTTTACAGATTATTTCGATTATGTATACCGTAATTCTCTCCGTTCTTGCCGCGTAGGCGGCGATGTTTTCATTCTGCCTCTGCCGGAGGGAGCTGAACTCCATCTGCAGCGCGGCCAGGGACTTCTTTTGTCCGTACAACGCTTCCAACTCACTCCTGAGTTGCGCCATAGTACTGATGGTCTTGTGCTGCAGTTGTCTTACTGCTGCACCCTCTAACTTACTCATGACTATCGACTCCAGCAGGGTGTCATGCTCCTCCTCTGCTACCCTGCGGAATATTGTCTCGCAGGACTTTAAGAAAAGCGGCAACGCCTATGAATCCTTACCGTCGAATGTTTTCACCATTTTCATTCCCAGGCTGAGGCTGAGCATATTTGATGGTGTCCGAGTCTCCTCGAACCGCATGCGTCTCAGGGGCAGTACGGGGGCGGATAGTCCTCCATCTCTGCTCCTCCTAACCGTCGCTGGAGCTCAGAAATTTGCTCTCTTAAGGAGTGGATGAGCACGTACTCGTCCGCACCTACCTCGTTTAGCGTATCCGCAAGTTCCGTCTTGCCGACGGTGTTACAGCCTCCCTGAGTTTGCGATCGAGTTCGCGTCGGCCTCGATCGTGCTCGCACTGCAGCATTTTGCACTGCCATCGAGCTCTTTCCAATTCACGGTGGCTCCGGTCGACCGCCTCGAACCAATCTCGTACTTGTGAAGGTACCGACCGGGCTGCCGTACCGGTAGCTGCAGGGAAACCTACGCGATCTATAGTTCGCATATTTTCGATTTCCCTCTCGACCATATCCTCGGTGATGTGCTCGGGCGTTTGTTCGCCTGTAGCTATGTTGAATATGTCGTCGCTATCGATACTGTCGTGATCTCCGAACAACGCACCCCTAAGTGGGTTCACGTCAAACTGGGCTGTCAGACGGCCTGCAAGGTCCTCCTGTCTGGCCACGGGGATTCGTTTCGTCGGCGAGAGCTCTGATAACGCCCTGCATGCTTCGTAAACGATGTCCCCTACAGCAGCAGCTAATCCGGCTATGGAGTCTACCCCTGCGCCAGGCAATGTCGTGTCTAACGAGTTGCCCTTACGTCTTGATCGGACTCCTCTTGATTCCAGCATGTTGCTTATTTTGCGATAGGATTTACGCGATAGATTTAAGATGATATTGCTCATGGTCCTCTCCATGGCGATGTTCCTTGGGTGCGTTCCTACGGTGCTGTAGACCTGCTGTCTCGCAGCTCCCCCCGAAGGTTAGTCCAGTTCTCCTTCCTGGTACCGTTGACCCGTCTCTTGATGGTTCCTGGGCTCGTCTTCTGTGCGTCGGCAATGATTACGCGACGGCTTTGTCACAAGTAGCCGCTTCGGGTACTGGGTTGTACACTTTTCGCGGTTTTCCGCGACTTGACGTGACACCGTCAATCGGAACTTTAAACGGTTGACCGATACGTCACACCGCACTGATGGTCACTTCGCGTCTTCGCGTCGGATTAGTCGGGTTTACACGAACTACACTAGCGTCCTTTGCACGAGTCATAGACGTCACTTTAAAGTCACTTCTATTTCTTTTTCCAGAACACTTTTTGACTAAAATAATTACGTCGCACTTAACTTCAGCCGATCCCACCGCTGCCACCAAATGTTATGCCGGTACCGCCTAATTGGATAACTCAGTAATCGGTATAATATAAAAAAGTTATTATTTTGGGATCGTTTGCCGATTAGGAGATGGATCTCGAGTAATTCGTGTCAACGTGAATTTATGTAAAATGGAAGTATTTATTATAGGCAACGGTAACTTTCCGTTGTCCATTTAAAAGTCAATAAAAGTATAATACAATGAATCGTGGTTTCGAGCCCGTACGAGGAACCAACCTCTCGCGTTTGAATCTACTAATAGAATTTAATATTTCGGGCGAGTCCGACCCGCGATCAACCGTTCAGGTTGATGTTAAACTTTAGACTGATTTAGGCAAAGCAGTTATTCACTCCTTTGACCTTAATCGAATGTCGCAATGAATTTCATAATAATATTCGCTTGCGAATTCCAGCAAGTCGTAACTCGAGCTCGTAGCATTCATTGCTCGCAGCTCGTTGTTTAGGTTTGCAGATTTTTTTCAACTTCGGTGAGTGGCCTCACGCGAAGAAGGAACAATGGCGAAATAATATACAAAGAATTAGTTCGCGGCACAACACGTTACAATGAACTGGTTGAAGCGGTAAGAGAGAGCGTTGCCGAGAACCCACATGTGTCATATCGTCACCGTGCTCAGCATTTTGGCGTCAGTGGAACCACTTTGCGGCGCATTTTGAAGGATGAATTGCATTTGTTTCCGTTTAAAGTGCAAATGACTCAAAAAATATTGCCGACAGACCGTCCACGTCGCTTGGAATATGGCCAAACAGTCGCTTTTTGGAAGCAAATTTTGATGACCGACGAGGCCCATTTCACACTCTGTGGCGCCGTTAACAAGGAAAATTGCCACATTTGGGGAATGAAGAATTCACACGAGATCCATGAAACACCATTGCATGACCAAAAAGTGTTTGTCTGGACCGGCGTTTGCGCCAAAACCATCATTAGGCCATTTTTTTCAGAGAAGGCGAAACAGTCGATGGGAATCGATATCGGTGGTTGTTGGCTCGTTATGTCTGCCCACAAATGTGTAAAAAGGTCTGGACGGTTACTGGTTTCAACAAGACGGTGCGCCATGCCACACTGCAAATCAAACAATGCAGTTGCTGCAACGAAAATTGCCTGGATATGTGATGTCAAAAAATCGCGCCATTGACTCGCCATCCAGATCTCCAGATTTGACCCCCCCCCCCCTCGACTTCTTTCTGTGGGGTTATTTAAAAAGCAAAGTGTACTCCAACAACCCAGTACACAGACCAGCTCAAGGCAAACATTCGTACCGAAATCATCGCTATACCGCCCGCGATGCTCGAAAAAGTAATGGAAAACGCCGCAAAAAGGGCACATTTTGCTTTGGCCAATAAAGGCGGCCACTTGATTGATGATGTATTCAAAAACTAATCCCAATAAATTGTAAAGGACCAAATTAAATAAAAAAACCTCTTACATGGAAATCGGTTTTCTTTTAAAGTTATTCAATGTTTACAAACCGACATAAGAGATGGCGCACCCTGTAGTTATATGGTTATTGTTATTATTTATATGTCACTTGATATATTTGTCTCATGACGATTATTAGTATTTAATTATAATATGTGTTTTATATGTGGACTTTTGTGGTTGTTCCTTTTTAGTTTTTTATGGATGGGGAAAATGCTCAAGGAGCATTTGCATGATGTTGTGAGGATAGTATGTTATAGCACGCCCTGGGCTAGGTTTTATTTCTAGAGGAGGTTCAGTTACTATTCCACGTCTCTATAGCGAGTTATTGGTACGACTGCCGTTTCGACTAGTTCTATTGGTTGCCGATGCGTTCGTGTGGCTTGTTCTGTTCTTTCGCTAGATTGTTCTTAATTTTTCATTCTGTTACTTTGCTTCCCTGTCATGCACGTCATAAAATTAATGATTTTTTATATTTTTCGGAATAATGAGATTTTCAAACAAATACCCGACAAAGCAAGGATTGAACCTAGTGATATTCCTGAATACTTTAGAAGGGATGCCAGTAACGACAGTCTGTTACTCAAGCGATGTGCTTTTGTTATTTCCCTAGCTTTTGCGATTACCATTTTTAAAGCCACTTCGTTCTTTATGAGGTCATCGTGAACGGTATTCGGTTCCACCGACAACGCAAATGCTTCCGTTTCAGTCAGAATGTTGGTTATGTTTAAATTATCTGTGGTTTTGAATGCTTGTTCTATTATTTGTGTAATAATCAGAAGTGTGTGCTTGACGAATTTATTTGTATTGACGTTGTTATTTCTATTGATGGTGTTAGCTGAATGGTTTTACTTTTCGCCTGTCATTTGGGGCTAAGTTGTAAAATTCCTATGTTTTTAATAATTTTGATTCTTGGCTCAAGGTTTCTGCAGGTGATATTAAGACTTTCTGGCTTAGGTGTGGCATACAGCCATGCATTAATTAGTTTTTCTGGCTCTGGCCCAATAGGTTTGAGTGTTCTAAGTCGGACGTCGCAGGTTTCCAAATTGAAAAATTGAGGGTTGGTTAACAATTGTACCTCGCATTCGGTGTGGTTTGTAATGCGCTGAACTGGGGTGAAATTTTCGCATACGTAGTTGAATGCTGTGACCTTGCATTCGCCTAATTCCTGTAGGCTAACATAAGTTTCGAAATCGTCGGAGACAGCTATATACTGGGCGACAGATTTAAAAATACAAATGGTAAATTATTATAACTCGTGGCTTGGCGTACTGGAACTGCTGTGTGATGGTATAGTTTGTATGTTGTCAGGGGTAGCAATGGTATCTTCATTACGTATATCAATTTTTCTCCGTTATGGAACATACTGAATTTAGTTAGTTCCATGACCTCGGGTACGTGTTTGGTGTCTAAAGGGATTAAGAATTCCGTGTTCGGTGAGGATTTCCTGACTGTTTTAGCGCTGAGTAGTATTTTCCTGCTCGTCAGAAGCTTACATCCTGTATTTGACCGGTTTTTGCAAAAATGATTGCGTTGATCAGTGTTTCAATGTCGAGTTCCAGTTCCGTTTGATTTCCTTCTATGTGCGCTGTGAATTGTGTTGCTATTGTACTTAGTTCGATGCTGTCTATTTCGGCTCCAATAGCAACGAAGACCGTATTGAATCTTTGAATTTCCTTTGATAGGGCTACCGCTAGTGATGCGATTTGCTTTTATATTGTGTCGAATCCTGATCTAATGATGTGAATTTGATTTTGTACGAGGGTCAAACAATAAACAGTCGGCCTTGCGCCATCTGTTGGTCGAGGAAAGAAATCAATAGCGACTTTTAGTAGTGCCATCTTTCACATGACTGTTGTCAAAGTTTCAGCTTGCTGCGATGTTCAGTTTGCGTTTGACAGCCATCGAAAGACAAACAACTTTTGTGTTTTTACAAAAATGGAAAAAATGGAGTATCGTGCAGTGATTCGATTTTTGTTTTTGAAAAAGAAAACGAACAAGGAAATTAAAGCGGAGCTAGACGAAGTTTATATGAACCTTGCACCTTCGTTATCAACCATTAAATATTGGACAGCTGAATTTAAACGCGGTCGCACGAGCATTGTTGACGATGAACGTCCAGATCATCCAAATGAGGTCGTCATACCAGAAACAATTGAAAAAGTCCACGATATGGTGTTAAATGATCGGAGACTAAAAGTTCGTGAGATTGCTGAGGCCACACGCATATCATATGGCTCAGTGATTTCAATCCTGAGTGATCAGTTGGGTATGAAAAATTTATCCGCAAGATGGGTGCCGCGTTTGCTCACTGTCGACCATAAAAGAGAACGTGTAGCTAATTCAAAGGCGTGTTTGGCGATCTATAAGCGTGATCCTGTTGAGTTTTTGCGACGTTACGTAACCATGGGCGAAACATGGATCCATCACTATACACCAGAGACAAAGGAACAATCGAAACAATGGACTTCACTGACCGAACGTGCTCCGAAGAAGGCAAAGACGGTGCCATCGGCCGGTAAGGTCATGGCCACAGTTTTTTGGGATGCACGCGGCATAATCTACATCGATTACCTTCCGCCGAAAAAAACGATTAATTGCGAATACTATGCAGCCGTACTGACCCGATTCAACGACGAATTGAAGAAAAAACGTCCACATTTGGCGAGGAAATAAGTGCTCTTCCATCAAGACAATGCACGCGTTCACACCCAGTTGTCATGGCCAAAATTCATGAATTTAAATACGAACTGCTTTCGCATCCACCGTATTCTCCAGATTTGACCCCCTCCGACGACTTTTTGCTTCCAAACCTGAAAAAATGGCTTGGCGGAAAGACATTTGGTTCCAGAGGACCTCATCGCCGAAACAGAGACTTATTTTGAGGACCTTCCGAAATCGTATCATTCGGAGGGCATAAAAAAATTGGAAAATCGTTGGAATAAGTGTATCGAGCTAAAAGGAGATTATGTTGAGAATTAAAAAGATTTTTGTCCAAAAAACGCGATCTTCTTTACCAAGTCGACTATTTATTGATCGACCCTCGTACAATATCTGCGAAGTCCATGGTATTATTCCCTAGCGCTCCGAATTGTGCGTTGATTCGTTCTGTGTCTTCGTTATCCATGGTTCCGAAAAGTACCTTATTTATTTTCCCTATGAATTCGAATTGTGCACGTTTCTTACGGTTGTTTACAGAATTTATTTTTATTGACGGAATCAATTCGTTCTGGTTTAACTCTGTGTTCTCCAGGGTGTCTAATCGCGATAGTATTGCTGATAGTTGTCCTTTTATGAGATAACGTTCCGAAAGTGTTCCCAGTGCGGAGCAGAACTATACTGTTGCCATTATGTTTCGTTGTATTTGTAGTCATCTATCCGCAAGTCCGTGGGTGTTGGTGTATGTAATTAGTGTCCATGTCGTATGGTACACCCGGAGCTTTCTCAGTGGTTCGGAGTACAGTCCTGGGTTTTTCGTGAGTGATATGATTTCCATCGGGTCGTCGATGGTTAGAGCGGCCATATGTCATCTGAAACATACACCGTTTTGATATCATTTATGTCCACTATTTTCGACTTTTTCGGAGATTTCTAATTATACATTGTTCCTATCTAATACTCGGAGGATTTTAAATGGGCCTAAATACTTACTGTCAAGCTTGCCTTTTTTAGCTTTGTTTTCGAGCCATAATATTTGTTCGGGTTAAAGGTTTTTTATTTGGGTTTTCCTATCGTAATGGTCCTTAGTCTTTCGCTTGAATGGAACTTGTTTTTCAAACGCCAGTTGTTGGCTGTCCTTCAGGTTCTGCATCATTTGGTTCAAATAGTCATTGTAAGTGACTACTTTTTCCAGTGACGGAAACTCTGAGGGTGTTCTGGCTGTCCTGCCAAACATCAGTTCAAAAAGTGTGTAGCCTGTCGTTTCATGTACGCTTGTGTTGTACGACATTGCCGCAAGAGGCACTAACCCAATCACGATGTTTGCTGATGAAATGATTGAGATATTCTATCAGTCCGTGATGGCTACGCTCCAGAGCCCCGTTAGATTGTGGATGCTAGGCTGATGCTTTATATCGTTGAATTTGGAATAATTTCGTAAATTCTGCGAAGGATTCGGACATAAAGTTACTGCCTTGGTCAGACAAAATTGCGCGAGGAGCGCCGAATGTCGATATGAGGGTCGTACAAAGCGTATTTGCAACGACCATAGTTGTTTGGTTTCTTAACGGGACCGCTATACTTAATTTGCTGGAGAGATCGAGTATTGTTAGTATGTACAATACATGAAGCCGTTTTTTGTTTCAACTGTTTGATTTTTGGTTTTTTAAATGTTTCTTCTGCGTTTTCGGAAGAGCTTTCGCGGGGTCTAATGGGAAGAACATTTGCAAGATTTCTAGATAAAACGTCTACGAGGACATTTACCGTATTAGCCCGAATATAACGCGATATTTTTCGACCATTTATTTTCCGTTAAAAAATCGACTCCCGCTAAATTCGGGGTTTAAGTAATGGAATGTAATACAAACAAGGACATTTTCCTACAGAGATTGAAACGCGACTGAACGTCCGTTTTTCGTGTCCAAGAAAAAGGTTGGATGACAGAGGAGTTGGTATTAGACTGATTGAATGTGATTTGGGGGAAACGGCCAGGTTCTCTGAGAAACTCCCGCTCCATGCTAGTCCTTGATGCATTTCGAGGCCACCTTACGACAGGTGTTAAGGAAAGAATGGAGGCATTGAATTCCGATCTTGTAATAATACCGGGTGGTATGACTTCTCAGTTGCAAGTCTTGGATGTGGTGGTTAATAAACCATTTAAAGACAACCTTCGAAAAGAATACAACAATTGGCTATTATCGGGCAATCATCCATTGACACCTTCAGGAAAAATAAAAAAACCCTCAGTCTCTCTTTTAGGAGAATGGATTGCAACTGCCTGGCAGAAGATCGGACCTGAATCGATAGTTAAAGGTTTCAAGACATGCTGCATTTCCAATGATTTAAATGGAACGGAAGATGACATTTTGTGGGAGACTGAAAGCGTGAATGAAAATACTGATGATACCGATGTGACATCAATGAGTTCTCATTCTGAAAACAGTTCAGATTCTGAATAAACATTTCCGTTTTTTGTTGTTACTTACGTAATATTAATTTTGTTTTACGTTACTTAATTTTTTTGACATGAATGTAACCTGTGTTATTAGCTATAATTACCTAAATAAATGCTTATCTGATTGAATTTTACTTTCTTTGAATTCTTTTATGAGTATTATTTTTTTTCTAAATATCTTTATGAAAATTTCAGAGTCGCGTTATATTCGGGCTAATACGGTAATTTGCCTGAGCAAGAAAGCTACTGGATGGTCAAATTTTTCATATTGTTGACTAACTATGTACGGCGCCGATCGCATAGACCGAAACGTCGGTTGCGAGTTTAAATGTTTTTTTGTCGTCTCGATGTAATTTTTGTGAGTTTGTCGCGCCGTTCGTGCTGCGTATTCTACTACTGATTTGTTGTACTCCTGTGGCGTTGTTTCTATTTCGTTTTCTAGGTCATTTAGATCTTCGGTTCTTAAGAATCCGCGTTTGAGTTCCTTTAAGAAGGACTCAAGATCGGCTGGTGATGTGGCTTCTACTACGGAAAGGGCTATGTCGGATAATTTGAAAGGGATCATATTAAAGAATTTCTCGCTGTCTGCTGTAGCCAGGTAATTGTTTTCACGTTTGTTGCAGATTAATTAATTAATCCTTTTTTATACGCGGTCATATGTTTCTTAAGAGTGATAAATCTAAGCGACAAATGATTTGACCAAATTTTTTGATGAAAAATTTCTTCACAGTTGACAAAAATAATTAATGATTCGATTGTTACAGATCTTTCTGAGATCGATAACACAGGGATCTAAGGTGGCGCTGACTCTAACCGGGTTGCGAACTGCCAGAAATTTTCCATCAAAAAATTTGGTCAAATCATTTGTCGCTTAGATTTATCACTCGTAATCGTTTTCACGTTTGCATGCTTTGGCAAAAACGTCGACGGGGGTTTTTTCCGTAGAATGTTGATATAGCCTTGTAGACATCGCGGAAGGTATTATTGCCGTTTCTATCTTCGTTCGGCATTGTTAGCCCTATACCAGGTCTGTAAATATGAAACCGGAATTTTTGTATACAAAATACACGTTTATTGTATGAAAATGATAAAAATAGTTTATTCGAAGTATTGACCATCGCTAGCTATACATTTTTCCCACCTGTCTGGCAATTTGTGGATGCCACGCCAAAAAAACTGTTGCTCTTTTGAGGCAAACCAGTCATCGAGCCATTTTCGTACATTTTCGTAAGAAGTAAAGCGCTGCTCAGCAAGTGCGTGTCCCATCAATGCAAATAAGTAGTAATCGGATGGAGCCAAGTCTGGTGAGTGAGCCGCATGCGAAAGTATTTCCCAACTAAATGCCTCAATCGTTTCCTTGACCAGTTTTGCTGTGTGTGATGGTGCATTATCATGAAGCAAAATCACTTTGTGTTGCCTTTTTTGATATTCTGGTCGTTTATCACGCAAAGCTTGATTCAAATCGATCATTTGTTTTCGGTAGAGTTCAGTATTAACGATTTCACCAGGTTTTAGCAGCTCATAATAAATCACACCATTCTGATCCCATCAAACACAGAGCATTGTCTTCCGTCCATAGCGATTTGGCCTTGCAGTCGATGTCGATGGTTTGCCTGGAGTTACCCATGATCTTTTACGCTTAGGATTCTCAAAATATATCCACTTTTCATCGCCAGTGACAATTCGATGGAGAAATGACTTTCTTTTGTACCTGGCGAGCAGCATTTCGCAAGTGGTTTTTCGGTTTTCCTGCTGTCATTCATTGAGTTCATGTGGAACCCATTTTCCCAACTTCTGGATCTTTCCCATGGCTTTCAAACGTATGGAAACGGCTTCTTGTGTCACATTTAATTGATCCGCGAGTTGTTGTTGCATTTGAGCGTCATCCTCATCCAATAATGCTTGCAATTCGCTGTCTTCAAACTTTTTCGGTGGTCTTCCACGTTCTTCGTTTCTCACGTCAAAATCGCCACTTTTGAATTTTTTAAACCACTCAAAGCACCAAGTGATTTACCAAGAGCATGCTCACCGTAAGCTTCGACAAGCATTCGATGCGATTCTGCAGCAGTTTTCTTCAATTGGTAACAGAAAATCAATGCTGTCCGCAAATCGTAGTTTCCAGGCACAAAATTCGACATGTTCAACGCTATTACAAACTATGCTGTTGTATGAAACTTGTATTGTTGTGAGTTGAAAATCTTTGTCAGAGATGTCAACAAGGAAATGGCGCCAATGACGCGGTTTGACGGGAACTACATTGACAGCTAGGGCCATCTATGGGCAAATTCCGGTTTCATATTTATAGACCTGGTATTTCGAATAGTTGAGGAGATTTAAATCTGGTGTGCCATTTCGGCATTTGTTACGACGCAGTGGTGGGTACGGTGGAGCAATCAAAAAATGTATTATTTCAATTACTTAGAATTATTTGACAATTGCAGTTTGCTTTTTGAGGAGGAAATGGTTTTAAGTCAATTTAATAAAAACTTTTTTTATATATAATAGTTTTTCATCTTTTTTTTTTTTTGAAAAAGTGGAAAAATATTTGAAAAATTTATTTCCAATTTGTTTATAAATGTTAGGAAAAATTGACTTTACAACAATCCTACCCATTATATTACATATTAAGGAAAAAATTGTTTTCAACAAAATGCTTTTATGTCAGATGTTTATTAATTAACGAGGTTTGCAAAATGAAAGATGGAAAAATTTTGATGTTTTTAAAATATTTTTTTTATAATGAGGTAAGATAAAATGAATTTTGAGGTACTTACAGTGCCAAAAGCGTTAGTATGCATAGATGCATGAATCTAATGTGGTATTTGTTCGACTTCCTTCCTTCCTTGATTTTAATTTAATTGCTTTATGTTGTATTTGTTCGACTTCCTTCCTTCCTTCCTTGATTTTTATGTAGTTGCTCAATGTTGTATTTGTTTGACTTCCTTCCTTCTTTGATTTGTATTTAATTACTTTGTGTTTCCGTGTGTATTAAATCGTATTGAAATGTTGTCGATGTCCGTATGAAGTTGAAAATATCCGTGAAAATGTTAATGTCGAGGATATTAACAGTAACGGATATTGTCACCAACTTCACTTTTTATTTTTACTTTTTCTTTTCGCTGTTGTATTATAAAATTTATAGCACTTTTTATCGTCCGGTGCGCGATAATCCCAATTTTTACAAATATTTCTCTCTCTCTCTCTCTCTCTCTCTCTCTCTCTCTCTCTCTCTCTCTCTCTCTCTCTCTCTCTCTCTCTCTCTCTCTCTCTCTCTCTCTCTCTCTCTCTCTCTCTCTCTCTCTCTCTCTCTCTCTCTCTCTCTCTCTCTCTCTCTCTCTCTCTCTCTCTCTCTCTCTCTCTCTCTCTCTCTCTCTCTCTCTCTCTCTCTCTCTCTCTCTCTCTCTCTCTCTCTCTCTCTCTCTCTCTCTCAGTGTATATTTTATAATATTTCCAGCGAAATGTACACTATATTATTTACAACTGTGTCTTTATCACAAATAGCTATACATACAGAGAATTATTGCGTTCGCAACGCAACAACCGATGCATGATCAGCGATATGACCACGATGATCTCATACGCTGTTGCACGAGGCGTTCCACTGCCAACTATCTTTTCAGGGACATACGATACCATCTAGTTCATACGCCGCGGAATCGTTTCACTTTTGCTTTCTCGAGACTGCATATGAATATCAATTTTTCTACTTTTTTCGACGAGCATATCAAGTATCGGCCGCTGCAGAATAATGTTTGGAGAGTATTTTCGGAAACGTTTCCGTTTCGATTCCCCAGATTCCTCTTGAATCTCGTATTCCTCATTGGCACCACCGCTCATTTTACGAAAGGAGACAGCTCTGTGCTGGTAACACGAAGTTAAAAGTGTGTAATTCCTTGTGTGTCTATGCGGGTATTACATATTTTCTTGGCATCAGCCCCATGAGCTTGGAAATATCGTTGTACGCGAGAAAAATCACTTTTAAACACTCGCCACTAAAAGTATTCCACAATATTTTCACCACTGGTGTAAGGCACGCAGAGTTCAATTCGAGCCCGGCGATGATTATTTTACCGAATGTTTTTTTTAAACCGTACATGACGGGGATCGCTATATGTGGCGATATCGTGTGAGACGTAGCACCGTTATTTGCCATTTTTATTGCTTTCTCATAGACTGTAACTTTTCGAATGAATCGTCGGTGGTTTTCATACTCCGTTTTATACAGATTACCTCCACCATCTAATTCCATCGCCACTTCTTTTGATACTGCAAATCATACGACTGAAAATGGCATACAAATATCCTTGGATATTTGTCGCATTCTCCTTAACAGCCTAGTAACAGCAGCAGCAAATACATCCCAAAGCACTTGTACGCACACCTTGTCATACAGATACGATGTGTCATGAAAACTAAATAATATTCGACGACGAAATTTGATGATTTTCCTCATGGCCGAGTGCCTTGAAATTAGATGAAAACAATATGACATTCATCAGCGAAACTCGATAATTTAGTACATGACGGGTCTTACATCTACATCACCATCGCTATTTTTTCCTGGGTCTTGCTTTTGTAAAGTGATCGTGTGAGGCCATCTTCTTGGTTAGTCGTATTCATTACATCACTGCAGTATATGCAGAGAGAGAAAGAGAGAAAGAGCGTATTAAAGGAATATATATAAAACGTGCCGTAAAATCTTTAGTTAAGTAAAATCTTTGTAAAATCTCAAGTTAATTGTCTCATTTACTGTAGTTACTCTTACTCTAACAGCACAATCGTGGTCAGAGTAGTTAAGCGCTCATTGATAAAAAAATTGATAGAGTTTACATTAGAGCGTAGACCGTCGTTGAGTTCGCAGCGAGGGAGAAGAAATTTATACATCACCCTATGGGAAATTCCGACACAAGCGGTTGTTCGTAAGATGCTGAGCGAGTGTCATTAGCGTGATTTGGTGGATGCACATAATATTGAACTATTTGATAATCAAATAATTATTGATTCGGTGGTGCGTGTTATTCATCGACGCGGGTGGCTGAATGAGCCTGCTTTGCAGCCCATACTCAGTTAAAGACGTATGTAATATACTGCGTTATTTACTTTAATTTTATTTCCTTTATTTCACAAGATATAGTACGACGGTATGGAGAAAAAGAAATGGGATCCGACACATATGATTTCAATGAGGAACGATGATGACAGCACCGCACGAAATCGTTGGATAAATTTTACCCAGCCATTCTGCGGGTATAAACCAACAAGCGGTCTTTATATGGTCGGTCCTGCAAGAGAACCAGATGGAGCCGTCACAGGTCCATCGCGACAATACAGTTCAAGCGATGATAGCAATAGCAATATAGACGGCGAGGAAGATAAAGGAGAAGAAGAAGAACGGGAGGAGAAGGAGGAGGAGGAGGAGGACCCGGGAGATTCAAGTAAGCTTTTAATAATACAGTTACGCTGACAACATTTTTTTAATTACGGGGACTATAAAAGTATAAATTAAAAACAGGGTACGAGTCGGGACCAAACGTTTTTCGTTTTGCACGATTCACTGTGCCGAGACCTCCGACAATCGAGTTGGTTTACGAAATGCGTCAGCGGTTCCCGGGTGCAGTCCATGGATTCGAGCACTAGAAGCAAAAATAAGTTCGTAACAAAAAATTAAATTAAACTAAATTAATATTCTGATGAATGGTTTAATTATGTATGCAGATGGACAGACTGGCGATGGAAAGACTGCTATACGGGGAGGTGATATTTTGCCTCCTGGTGTACGCTTCAGTATCGACAATGAGCAGAGCCGATATTTTCTACGCTTAAGGATGCAGAGTTGGGAGAAAGATTTTTATTTTCGTCAGCCACCGCACGGTATTGATCATGTGACTTCGTTCGCGGGCGGTGTACGTGTTGTTCTTACACGTCTTACAGAATCGTGCGAAGAACATGATTATTTGGGTATGACTTTGAGCGTGCCGTCTTTCGCCCAAGGACCTGTATGATTATCATTTCAATCAACTCGTGACATCGTTCCTGACGATATATGGCGACAAATTAATAGTGTAGCTCAGAGCGCGCGCGGATTTTGAATAGACGCTTGTACATGTAGAATGACGACATGTATATTACGAGGCGTCGTAGGGGCCCGTGTAGGCACCAGGCTCACACACGAGTCTATAGCAAAAAAGTAAATTTTGCACATCAGTAATAGCGATAATTTGTGTCCTTTGTTTGTAGATTAATTAATTAATCAATTTGTATGCGGTCATATGTTTCTTCACATTGATAAATCTAAGCGACAATGTAATTGACCAAGAATGATGGAAAATATCTGGCAGTTCGCAGCCCGGTCCGAGTCAGCGACACCTAGATCCCTGCGTTATCCATCTCAGAAAGATCTCTAACAATCGAATCCTTAATTATTTGTTGTCAACTCTGCTTGCCTCACTCATTCATTAAGAATTATGAGGCAACAAGACCTGACGATTTTTAACTCCTAAATAATTGAGGATTCGATTGTTAGAGATCTTTCCGAGATCGATAACGCATGGATCTAGTTGGCGCTGACTCTGACCTGGTTGCGAACTGCCAGATATTTTCCATCATACTTGGTCAATTACATTGTCGCTTAGATATATCACTCTGGATAATTTGTGTCTACAACGATCTCTTGTCACAGCCCGAGCGCATGCCGAACGCGGTCGAATTCGTACAGGCGAGCTACACAGACGATTGTGTCAAATTCAGAAAGGGCTTCGAGGAGCGCAATATACAGCAGCGATAAAGTTTATGCGTAATGTGGGGGTAACGATACCGAGGGTGCGGTGTGGGCGAGATTCAACTCTTTCAGAAGTACTTGGTTCACGAGGGTATAGCGATCGTTATTAATGAATTTCTCACCTTCGGAAAATGCGTTCCGGCTCTATACGATGGTCGAAAATCCGTACTCCCTGCAGCAGGTAAAATTAATCATACACTCTTTAATGTCTATTACGAACGTTCTCATCACTACCAGCCAATATTAAATAGGTAGTCGGGGGTTCTTCGCACAGTGTAATCCCAGGTATAATCGAGTACTCGAGCATCGCTGTATCTATCAATGTGCTCGATGTAAATTCACTTATTGCAACGGCAATAGAGACTCTTAGCCTCAGTATTGCACAGACTGTAATCGTTCGTTCTTTGGTGCTTTTTGCCTCAGTCATCACAAAGGTTAGGCCTCCGCGGGTATTATGTCTCGTAAATATAGACGGTACAGCGTTGGTAAAGCATTGAAAATCTGTAGAGGCTGCTCGCGTATGATTAAAACCACAGATAGAAAGATGCATGTATAGTGTATATCGTTTTGTATTATATGCAGGAAAACTCCACCGACTACGGATGCGTGATTTATAGCGCCTCTTAAGAAACCAGAGGCACCAAAGGAGAAGAAAAAAGATAAGCCTCAAAAAATTTATCACGGCGCCACGAGCGTCACGCGAGAAAAGCCAAAAAGCCTAAATACAGTGTCGGTGACTTGGTATGTATCAGTACAGCTAAAGCCGCATTCGTAAAAGGATATGAAAAGTGATTGGAGTAACGAGTTACTCAAGATTCAGCGAATATTAGTAAATCGAGAACCTTTCGTGTATATTTCACACGATCTGAATAACGAGACTATCGACGATATTCTGCTCGAGGCAGAATTATCGCGAGTACGAGTGCCTCCGTCACCTGCGAAGACGAAAGAGAAGAATAGGACAAAGAGGAAGAACGCTCGGAATCACCATCCCTGATAAATATGAGCCCCAAAGATAGCTAAAGAAAGATAAAAAAGATAGATGAAGAAAAGTTTTATTTGTCGTACTACCGAGAAATAGTACGAGTAGTAAGCAGTATTTTCCGGATAATACGACGACGAAATTTATTACAAAACTACCACGTCAGATACGTTTGCACGGAGAATGGCTTGTTTCGCATGTGGAAATTGCTTGTCCGATCACTCTTTTACATGTTCCTACTATAGAAAATCTCGTATCTTTCGAGGATAGTGATTACGATTTATCGGGTATATCGCTCTATAGGCGCTCTTTTGAAAAGTATACATAAGTTACCTCATGTGGCCGGTCATCTGCGCTTTAAATTGCTTCCGAGTGGGCAGGTCGAAGTGGCGCCCGTATGCGACGATCTACGACACCACGACTTTCGTGAATCACCCGCTATCGCAAGGCTACTAGGATTCTCGGAAGAGGCCTGTAGGTCTGTAATGATAGAACCGCATTGCAAATACATGGGGTCGAGGCCTGCATCTCTCACTGGTCCTATATCAGGCAGCATGTTTCTATACACCGATATCTGCGAGAGTAATATTACAGGCGATGTACAAACACCCCTTACGAGTTCCTATTAATGCTGATGATTGTCAGTATGATTCAATAAAAATTAAATCGTTTTCGGCACCAAGATACCTACCTCTCTTGCGCAACAACTTACACACTATCGAGATCGATATAAGAGACGAGTTTGGAAATCCTATACCATTCGAACGGGGAACGTTAACTGTGACGCTACATTTCAAAAAGTCCCACGATTGATTACGCTACTATGGATGATATTGACGGTGTGCAGCACGGGTGGGTCCGTCGTGGGTATGGCTGTATTAACCATGTTTATATCGGAACGCTTAATCAACGAGGACACGGTATCGGCAGCTTTTTCGGGGGCCTGTTTCGTCGAGTGTTACCATTTTTAAAGACGGGTGCTAAAGCTGTTGGAAAGGAGGCATTGAGAGCTGGTGTAAACGTAGCCGGTGATATCCTCGATAGAAATATAGCTGCGAAAGATTCTATTCGCGTGAGAACCGGAGAATCAGGCAATAATCTCAAGCGCAAAGCCTGTGAAAAAATTGACACACTCATGCGGGGGCCTGGTTATAAAAAAGGCAAAATTTCGCAAACTCCTCATTCATCGAACGAACGTAAACCACGACGTATCTCCCGTAAAACGAAAAGTGTAATAAAGAAGGAGAAGAATAATAAGAACAATAAGAAGAAGAAGACTCGTCAACGAACGGTTACAGATATTTTTAGATAGCTGAAACAAAATGGCTTTTCTACATGTGCACTCGTGCGCGTGTCTTAAATCGGAACTTGAATTATTTTCACTCCCACCAGCGCAAACTACTATCGAAGGCTCGAATTCGGTGTATTATAAGCCAATTTCTAATAGAAAATAACATCTCCTTCTACGGAAATTACTGCGATTGCAGCGCCGAAAGTACGTACAGGTCCTGAAAATAATCTTTTGCATCCTATGTTTAATGAGGTAGACGTATACCTGAATCAGAAACTAGTTTCACCTCCAAATAATGCCTACGCTCATCGAGCGTACATAGAAACACTTTTGAATTACGGTCCAGCTACCAAAAATTTGCATCTCACGAGCGTTCTCTGGTACGACGACACCTCCGGAAAAATAGATGATATTACATTGGGAAATACGGGTCTTGTAAAGAGTAAACATTTTTAAAATGTCGGAAAAACTGTAGACTTGTTCGGCCATCTGCATAGCGATATATTCAATCAGGAGCGGTTTCTATTAAACGGTGTCGTGATGCGAATACGGCTGGTGCGGTTTAGATATTCATTTTGTCTTGTGGGCGATACAAAGAGTGGTCAAAGCGACTTAAAGAGTCTCGAGGCATCGCTTCTCGTTCGTAGATCAAAAATAGCTCCTGGTGCGCTGCTCTCACATGCCAGAAGTCTGGCAGAATCTACGGCTAAAAATCCTCTTACGAGAGTCGAGGTAAAGACCGTTTCAATACACTCCGCTGTTCATGAAGAGACTATCGATTATATCGTGCTAGGTCAATTGCCAAAGCGTATAATTATCGGTTTGTCGACATCAAAGCGTTTAACGGCGACTTCAGTATGAATCCATTCAATTTCTACAATTACAAGATAAATTATCTCTCGTTGTATGTAGACGGTGCTCAAATACCCTCGAAACCGTTACAACCTGATTTCACGAAAAATCATCTGCATGTGGATGCTTATCAAACGTTGTTTTCGGGAACTGGAATACATTTCTTGAACGATGCTAATTAGATCGATCGCGATAATTTTCGCGATGGATACTGTCTGTTTGCTTTTGATTTGAAATCCGATCTTTCGGAGAACAGCAATTCACATTGGAATTTAATAAAGCACGGTAGTGTGAGAATAGAGGTACGATTTGAGGATGCGCTTGCTTTAACGGTAAATTGTTAGTCTACGAGGAATAGGATAATGTCCTTGAAATCGATTCCTCTCGGCAGGTAATGGTGGATTTTACCGGATAGGCGAAAAATGTGCTGATGTCGGAATAAAATTGTTTCGTGTTAAGAGACGTAGACGCGGCTATATGAGTAACTAATCAGTCGAACTGTATTTAGTGGAAGTGTATATAGTCATGGATATACAGGGAATGCGTGGTAAAGTCTCGGAATTTATTCTGAAAGAAATTGACGTGGTAGCAGTAGATAGACCATACTCTGCTCATTGAATCATCGCACCACCGTGTCACTTCGCCGAATTATCGCAGCATTTGAGAAGCCAGAATAATTTTCTCTCCAAATATTTTCACGGTCTTAAATGGGACGAGGGCGATAGAATCTCCGAGCGAAGATTACCGTGTTTGCAGGGACGTTGCACGCGACGGTCAAAGTGTGTAAAGTGATTTAAATAAAATATTGATTAATTAAAAACAAATACATAGGCTTACTATGTCCCTTATTTTATACATATGTATAAATTATTACAATAATTCTATATAGTTATATTATAATTGAAGTCCCTCTCGGTGCAGTATCATATTCTTCGCCTTTTACTGCAGAACAAGCGTTTCGCTAGGGGCACAGCGCAAAGCGATACGCACGTGCAAAACTGCTACCGTTACATTCCAAGTGCAACACACCTAGTCATGATTCAGAGGGGGGTTTGTTATCTTTAACTACCCTGATACCCGCTAACAGCATTTGGAGCATTCAGTCTGTCTTTAGCAGCGCACATCGAGAGTAGAAAAAATATATCCACCATATTTAGACGGCGAGCTAGCCGAAGCTTTCGCGTGTCGGGCGATCTGTAGTGCGAATGACAATACCGTGTGCCTGCGGATGGAGCGATTGTGCGCGGCATTACTCGGTCTGGAGCATAATTTGGACAGGTTGTACATTAAGGAATTCATTGAGAGGAGGCGTTTTGTGTTTGAGGATTCGTGCGTTGGGGTGGCTTGTGTGGTTGTACGGAATCAAAGGGCTGTGCGCGGGGAAATTATTGATGTTGGTAATGACGAGTGTTGCGAGGTGCTGCTAGTCGATTTTGAGGCATCGATATACGTCGACTGCCCGCAGATATTTCACCCCGAGCCGCCGATTGGTACGTTACGGGTGTTGCTTGTGAAGTGCGTAGCATTCGGCCTCAATCATGCATCGACGAAACGTGCGGTCACGATACACTGATCGGGATACGAATGCGTACCCCTGACGGTGCCCACGCTCCATGGATGCGGTTAATCCATATTACCCGGACGCTTAGCTGTAGATGCTGATGAGAGAGAGAGAGAGAGAGAGAGAGAGAGAGAGAGAGAGCGTGCGCGCGTGCGTGCGTGCGTGTGTGTGTGTGCGCACGCGCACGCCATGGAGGAATCATTGTGGCCGTCACCCTGGAGAGCCGTCGTAGATGACGCCATCATAAGGGTGAGTTACAAATTTTATTCCAAGTATGTGTACACCTTTGCTCCATCCTGCTGTTGTCTCTAATCTGCCTTGTTCACCAGAATACCCACATCACCCCACTTTTCCATTTCCCTGTTACTGACCTTGGTTAAGCAGACAGGGTAGCGCGGCGGTGGAAAAGTGCAGTTGTGGGGATAGCCGCGCGGTGAGGGAAGGAGTGGGGATAGGAGTGGGATGGAGCAAAGGTTTACATATACTACTACAATAATTATTATTTATGTATTATGAAATACTATATCCCGTCTTACGATAAAAAATATATTATTAAATTAGTTATGGATGTGATAATTATACATAAATTATAAGTACAAGTAAATTAAATAATCTATTCACCAATACTAAGTTAACCTGTAACTAATTTACATGACTTACTTATTTATATATTAGGTGTACAAATAAGTTTCCGCCGTTCGACAAAAGATGGCGCCACCAGTAAGTTATTGTAAAAATTGTGAGATGTAAACGTCATTATCGTAAGGTTGGACATCATACAACAATATAACCTTAAAGTATTAGTGATTTTTTATCAGTATAATATATTCTTGTGTGTGCGAAAATGTCGAGTTTTGAGCCGAATAAGCGTCATTTGCGGGAACTTTTGATTTACTTCTTCAATTTGAAGAAATCTGCAGCTGAGGCGTATCGATTGCTTGTAGAAGCATATGGTAAGGCTGCCTTAAGTGAGAGAAGTTGTCGTGAGTGGTTTCAAAAGTTTAAGAACCATGAAATTGACATCGAAGACAAAGAACGTAGCGGAAGGCCGAAAGTGTACGAAGACGCGGAATTGGAAGCATTATTGGATCAAGATTCGTGCCAAACGCAAGAAGAACTTGCACTTACATTAGGAGTGACTCAACAAGCAATTTCACATCGGTTTAAATCATTGGGAATGATTCAAAATCAAGGGAATTGGGTTCCATATGAACTGACGCCGAAAAACGTTGAACGCCGATTTTTCACATGTGAAATGCTATTTGCCAGGCATAAACGAAAGGGTTTTCTGCACCGTATAGTCACTGGTGATGAAAAATGGATCCACTATGATAATCCAAAAAGGAAGAAATTATGGGGACCACCTGGCCATGCTTCAACATCTACAGCTAAGCCAAATATTCATGGAAAAAAACTCTTGTTGTGTATTTGGTGGGATCAGCTTAGTGTCGTGTATTATGAGTTGCTTAAACCGAACGAAACCATTACTGGAGCTGTCTACCAAACACAATTGATGAGATTGAGTCGAGCACTCAAGGAAAAGCGAGCCCACTACTACTCCAGACACGACAAAGTTATTCTCCTGCATGATAATGCTCGTCCACATGTTGCGGCGCCGGTCAAAACCTATTTGGAAACACTCAATTGGGAAGTTTTACCCCACCCTCCGTATTCACCAGACATTGCTCCTTCTGATTTCCACTTGTTTCGGTCGATGGCGCATGATCTATGTGAGCAACACTTCACATTATATGAAGATACCAAAAATTGGGTCGATTCATGGATAGCCTCAAAATGATGAAGCACTCTTCCGACGTGGTATCCGTACGCTACCAGAATGATGGGAAAAAGTACTGGCAAGCGATGGACAATACTTCGGACAATACTTCGGATAAAACATTAGGTACCGTCCTTTCACAATAAATTCCCATTTTTTTATTAAAAACGGCGCAAACTTATTTGTACACCTAATAATTACCTTTGTCCGTTCCGCAAAAACGTATCAAATTCTTCGTATCTTACGAGTATACGTTGATAGTGCAATTTAGTTTAATTCAAAACATTTACGTTATGAAAGTTGCAATTTTTTAATGATTATGTAACTATAGAAATATGGTGAAATTACTAAAAACATTTACGGTTTGTCACCATAATCTGAACGTCACGTATAGCCATGACAGCGGAAACGAAGAAGGATGTCCATCGTGTGGTTATTGAATGTTATTTTAGTTTTTATGTGAGTTTTTATTGTCCCTTCAATTGTTGATATTTCATGAATTGAAAATCGTTTTCTAAGACGCGATATGACTATTCAAGTGAAGGAAATACTTTCACTTCACATACTTATCCCGAGCAAAACACAATAGTCCAGAATCGATTCTAGGATGTCATCAGGGCAGATAAGTGATCCAGAATAAACTTCATCTGCCAAAGTTTCTAATCTAAATAACTTTGTCGCTTACGCGACCATTTAATATAAATATATATACTATCAGGGGTACAAATTGAAAATGCGGGTTTGATAACAGATGGCGTTACTAACGCTATACGCATCAGGCAGTACTGTGACTATGTTCATGTCAAAGCTACGTCTTATAGCTTTAATTTTCAGTATGTGTCAATTTGTCGCAGTGTCAAATTCATAGTTTTTTTGAGCTCTCAATATGTCGAGTTTCGTGCCAACAAAACAGCATTTGCGGGAAGTTTTAATTTACTTCTTTAATTTGAAGAAAAGTGCTGCTGAAGCACATCGATTGGTCTCCGAGGCTTATCCGAGTCATGTTCCATCGGTTTCAACGTGCGAGAGATGGTTTGTGCGGTTTAGAAGTGGTGATTTTGACGTTGAGGACAAAGAGCGGCCGGGCCAAGTGAAAAAGTTTGAGAATGCTGAATTGGAGGCAATACTCAATGAAGACTCGTGTCAAACTCAACAAGAGCTCGCAGATTCATTGGGAGTGACACAACAAGCCATTTCCCATCGTATAAAAGCCCTCGGAATGATCCAAAAGCAAGGACATTGGGTGCCGTATGAGCTGAAGCCGAGAGACGTCGAGCGCCGTTTTTTTGCATGCGAACTGCTGCTCGAACGGCAAAAACGGAAGGGTTTTTTGCATCGCATTGTCACTGGTGATGAAAAGTGGATCCATTACGATAACCCGAAGCGCAAAAAATCATATGGTTACCCCGGCCATGCATCATCATCGACGGCCAAACCAAATATTCACGGCGCCAAGCTCATGCTCTGTATTTGGTGGGACCAGCTGGGTGTGGTGTATTATGAGCTATTGAAATCGAACGAAACCATCACAGGAGCACTATACCGAACTCAATTGATGCGTTTGAGCCGCGCACTCAAAGAAAAACGGCCACAATACGAGCAAAGACACGACAAAGTAATTTTGCAACATGACAACGCTCGGCCACATGTTGCAGCGCCGGTCAAAACATACCTACAAACGCTGAAATGGGAAGTCTTACCCCACCCGCCGTATAGCCCAGATATTGCTCCTTCCGATTACCACCTTTTCCGATCGATGACACATGGCCTAGCTGACCAGCGCTTCCATTCTTACGAAGAAGCCCAAAAATGGGTCGATGACTGGATAGCAGCCAAGCCGGCCGAATTTTTTCGCGACGGTATCCGTAAATTGCCAGAAAGATGGGAAAAAGTTGTGGCTAGCGATGGACAATACTTTGAATAATTCATTTGTTACCATTTTTTCAGAATAAACGTTCAAAAATAGAAAAAAATCCCGCATTTTCAATTTGTACTCCTGATAGAAAGCAGAATTCTCGGAAATTGAGTGTAGAAAAAAGAATACTGGTAAGAAATATATACGTTACAAAAAAAAATCGATTCTTAGTCAATAATGGAAATTTATAAGGCTTCAAGCGACCCCGCAAAGTTTGTTGATTAGTTGGATCTTTCTTGACGTCTTTGAGGCTTGAAACTACAAACTATGATAATTACCCAATAAAGAGTGTCGCAAAATTCACGCAAGATTTGAATTTTGCGCCATTTGTGCGGTAAAGTGTTGCCAACGAAAAAAAAGACAGCGTGACAACTGACAGTTTAGAGTTATTAAAAATGGAGCGCTAGACGATAGAACAACGTGTTTTCATTGTTGAATATTTTTTAAATAATGAAGGTTCGGCAGCTACAGTTCGCAATTTTCGTACAAAAAATGGTGTGTAACAGTTGTTGAGACATCCTGATGTTTAGTCTGAAATCATGACTCAAGAGTGAGCTGCACGTCCAATTATATTAATTGTGTGCCGAATAAATACAGGTAAGAGAGCGTGAAACAGCCCGTGCTGAAAAGCACTCCCAAAGATTAGACAGATGAGGATGCACAAAAAGGATAATTTACTATCTCACATTGATATAATTTGATTAAATTGTCGATGTGCCACCTTACCGTTGAATTTAATCCTGTTCAGCACGTTTGAAGTTGCGAAGATCCGAGAAGCACAGTGAAAATGTCCGAGTTGAGTCGAAGCTGTTGCTGTTCACTTAGCGGTTTTCACGAGAGTACCAAAAAAAACAGAAGATGGCTGAGTTATTAGAAAACGTCGTTAAGCGACGCTACTACCAACCGAGAGATAGATCGTGGTCTCTCACGTGAGCTGAGTGTCCGTGCGGTGCTGTCATCCGGCTACACGTGCGGCAGCCGAGCGCAGCGAGGCACCAGCAGCGACGAGCTATCGCAGAGCGACAATAGTGGCCGCGTGCCAGCTGTTTTATAAGCAATTCCGCCCGCCATTAGCACTGGGGTTGCTGATTATCCTTATCAAGTTTGTCGATAGGTGAGACGAGCAGAAGATTGGACTGATGAGCGTCGTAGTATCAGTCCTTAACGTCACCACCCTTGTGAGCCCATCATTGCCTGGATATAACGTTGTGACTAGTGTAAGTAGCCACTTGCACGGTGGAAAACGTTCGTGCGTGAGTGTAACCAAAGAGCCGACTTGGATGTTGTTGTTGCGGTGGAGCCACTTTGAGATTGAATGCTGTCGTTGGAGATAATGACCCGACCATTGGCGCCAAAAGCGTTGCACCTTTTGCTGCAGTAGCTTCTTTTTTGAGAGTCGTGAGATCGCCAGATCCTCTAAGGATGGTTCTGGGAACGTTGTGAGTGCTCCTCCAATGAGGAAATGTCAAGACGTCGGCGCTTATATATCACCAGGGTCATTATTGAGTGGTTCCAGAAAATGTTAAGATGTCATCCACCTACCTGCCGAAGGTGATAGCTGGCACGGCAAGTGGAAAGCGATGGCCTTCATCCTTGGTGAGCTAAATAAGAGTCCTAACTGCTAGGAAAAGAGCAGCCTTTGTACCATACGTCACAGTTGTTAGGTGGTATGGCACTGCGTTGAGTTGATCATTCTTCCACAAAATTCGTTGAAGATTCCAACCTTCTTGATGAATGCGAATTTGATGATACATTTTAGTAACGTCAGTGACGAAGATGTGTCTATGGTGACGGATCCAACTGAGCGCATCCAAAATATTGAGCAACCGATTAGGGCCAGTGGGCATGATGTCACTAAGAGACTGCCCAAGTGACGAGGAGCTAGAGCCATTAAATACCACTCGTAGTTTAGTGGTGACTCTGTCTGGCCTGAGAGCACCGTGATGAGGCAGATAATAATGTGCCTCTCTTGAAGAAGTCGTTGAAGCTTTCACTATGTTAACAAGCTGCTTATATTCGTCCATGAATTGTGCGTACAGCTGACCTTATTAAGCATCCTTTAAGATTTTCCGTATGATGTGTTGCAGACACCGATGAACTTTTACGTACGAGCTGCCCAGATTTGCAGGCGGAGAAATGAGAGGAAACCGAACAATATACCGTCCAATTGTATCACGCTGATGCGTGTTGCGAAAATGATCATCGCAAACCTGCACCTCTGATGTGAGTTGATCGACCTTGTCCTTTGGTGGCTGTTTTTGAGCCCAGAATTTGTGAGCACCTCCTGTAATGCCTGATCATCATGCTGCACGGCATCATGATGAATAATGAGAACTTCTAGCTGGCATGAGTTGACTAGTCCAATGATAAGCCACCCAAATATTGATAATTGTGCGATAGGCGATGATCGCGAGCCCTTGATGATGTTAGGCTTGATAACCTGCCAGTAAATATCTGCACAAATTATAATATCAATCGATATTTGAGAGAGTCCGGATCTGCCGGCTTCAGTTTCACGACGTGAGACCATGTTCGTGCTGGTGACTCAAATCTTGATCAATGATCGTAAATAAGTGGTGATCGTTTTGAGTATGTAAGCCCATACCGTGACTTTCTCCTTCGTGTGAGTGGAGCATATGGTGAGTTGAACTGCCCCACGTGTCTGCGATGAGTGTCTTCCACTAATCTCCGTTATCGAAATTGATAAGTGCTTGCGTAGTGTGTTGCGTTTACGAAAGAGCTTTTTCGTAATGAAAGTCAATTCCGACCCTGGATCGATGAGAAGGCGTGCCTTCATCGTGGCCGTGCGTCAGCTGATTTCTCAACACCACGCATTCCCTGTATATACACGACGATATCCATTTTCACGTGTAATCTGTACTATGAGGTATTCACATTTAGGGACTTTAAGATTATAAAGAAGAATCGAAGAAGTTATCAAGATAGGACGTAATAGCAAGCTATAAGCATATTTAAGAAGAAGTAAGGCAGGTCGGCTGATAGCTGTTTGGAAAGAAGGCTCGTAATCATAATAAAAGCGAGAGATCCGAGAGCGAATGAGCGAGAGACTCGGTTTAGGCGCACCGAACACTGCGGGCAAGAGGCCACTGAACCCGGAGATGTGACAAAAACAATCTACGTCACACCCCCGGAATTCCCTCGCTGCCGTAAACAGCAGGTCAGCGACCAGCTGGCCTTGCTCGGTGGCGTGGGGAATGCGGTAAGCGCGGCAATGGCGAAAATAAAAATTAATAGATTACGGTAGATTTTAAAAAATTTACAGCGAAAAGAGGAGAGAGGGGTTCGAACTCCGACGAGGACTATAAAAAGGCCTGCGCGAGGGGAAGAGGCCTTAGTCTTTTAGACCAAAAAGTGAAAGTATCGAAGTATAGGAAAACGAAACGTTGAGATCACTGAAAGTTTACCAAGAATTATTTTCAATTTCGGAGTGTGGAGTCTGCGTTTCATGTGCAACACAAGCCAACCAGCGGGTGGAAACAGAGACCGAGCCGAGAGGAGATACAGGCGAGATAAACATAGAAAATAAGCCGTAAATAGATCGTCATTTTTAAAATTGTTATCGATTTAGTTCAGTGTAGGTCCTTAGTGATTATTAGGTAGGATAGGCTTAAGAGTAATTTCTAAGAAGATAGAATAAAGAATAGATCCCTAAGTGTAGAAAATAGTTTGAAGTTAGAATTAGGTCAGTGGTCTGTGAGCAAGCAAAACTAGATCACACAACATATGACCGGCCGGCGAAATATAGATAGCGAGTAAGAGTGAGAGAGAAAGCGCCGAACAGCGAATCTACGTAGCACAGAGAGGGACAGTGGTACGAGCGAGACATCGTCTTAAGGAGCGAGGCGGGCGAGTCTGGAGGTGTGCGTATATATGTGTCTATCGAGCGCGACACTCTACACTCGCGTCCGAAATAATAACAGAAATTGTGAGCCCGCAATACCGAGAATTCAGGTGCACGAAATAAAATAAGAAATTATAAAACTATCATCAAGAATTACCGGATTGCGGCGTATGGAATGGCCTATTGGTTGCCCTATACCGAGTATGGACATTATATAAAAATTGTTCTTTTTATTAATAAACCACAATCTCATCCACCTCGAAGTCTAACATTAATTAGTTTTGTGTTCGAGCCCGAATTTCCCACGATAAATAAAAATAATTAATAACGGAAAGAAATTACCGTTACAGTACAGATGCTCAAGTTCGACTTATTGATTAGTTACTCACAACGACGCTTCTACGTCTCTTAACACGAAACAAGATTATTCCGACAAAAGCACATTTTTCCGCTTATCCGGTAAAATCCACCATTACCTGCCGAGAGGCATCGGTTTCAAAGACGTTATCATATTCCGCGTAGACTACACAATTTACCGTTGTAGCAAACGGATCCTCAAGTCGTACCTCTATTCTCACACTGCTGTACTTTATAAAATTCCAATGTGAATTGCTGTTCGCCGCAAGATCGAGTGTCAAATCAAAAGCAAACAGATAGCATCCATCGCGATAATTATCGTGATCGATCGAATTACCTTCGTTCAAGAAATTTATTCCAGTTCCCGAAAACAACGTTTGTAAAGCATCCACATATAGATGATTTTTCATGGAATTAGGTTGTAACGTTTTCGAAGGTATTTGAGCACCTTCTAAAGGGTGGTTAAATTTTAAGGGCCGATGTTGATTTTGAATAAAACACAAATTATTTAGGAAATTATTGTCAATTCTTTTTATTATGATAATATGGTATGGTTCAATTATGTATAGAAGAAAATATCGGCCAAGTGGCCGCTGCGACCTCGGCGGCACACCTCCATCCGATGGTCCAAATTTTCGATGACGCTTAGGCATAATTGAGGTTCTATGCCGTTAATGTGCCGAATTATCTCATCCTTTAGCTCTTGAATTGTTGCTGGCTTATCGACGTACACCTTTTCTTTCAAATAACCCCAAAGAAAGAAGTCCAACGGTGCCAAATCACATGATCTTGGCGGCCAATTGACATCGCCACCACGTGAGATAACACGGCCATTGAATTTGTCGCGCAAAAGAGCCATTGTTTCGTTAGCTGTGTGGCAAGTGGCACCGTCCTGTTGAAACCACATATCGCCCATATCCATATCTTCCAATTCGGGCCATAAAAAGTTCGTTATCATCTCACGATAGCGAACACCATTCACAGTAACTGCCTGACCAGCCTCATTTTGGAAAAAATACGGCCCGATGATGCCGCCAGCCCATAAACCGCACCAAACAGTCACTCTTTGTGGGTGCATTGGTTTTTCGACAATCACTCTTGGATTATGATTCGCCAGAATGCGGCAATTCTGCTTATTGACGAATCCACTGAGGTGAAAATGTGCCTCATCACTGAAGATGATTTTCTTCGAAAATTGATCATCCATTGTTGCTATTTCTTGCCACCATTCTGACCATTGACGACGTTTGGAATGGTCAAGAGGCTTTAGTTCTTGTGTCAATTGCACCTTATAAGCGTGTAAATGCAAGTCTTTATGCATAATGTTCATCAACGACGAGCGTGAGAGGTGCAATTGTTGGGCACGACGACGAGTTGAGCTGGACGGCTCTTCAGCCACACTATCGCGAACAGCAGCAATATTTTCTGCAGTATGAGCTGTACGAGCATGCACTGGTGTTTTAATATCTTCTACAGACCCGGTTTGCTTAAATTTTTGCACGATTTTTCCGATTATACGCACATTTGGACGATTAAATTGACCGAAAAAATCACGAAGTGCACGATATGCATTTTGATTTGAACGCCCATTTTCATAATAAGCCTGAATAACTTTAACGCGTTGCTCGATTGTGTATCTTTCCATGGTTCAAATTGAGTTAGTCTGAAATTGAGAAATGTCAAATGAAATGCAGAAAAAAACTTGACGTTTAGGTATGGTTTACATTCAACATCGGCCCTTAAAATTTAACCACCCTTCACATACAACAAAAAATAATTTGTCTTGTAATTTTGGAAATGGAATAGATTCATACTGAAGTCGCCATTAAGCGCTTTGTTATCGACAAAACCGAATATTATACGCTTCGGCAATTGACCTAGCACCATAAAATCGATTGTCTCTCCATAAGCACCGGAGTGTATTGAAACGACTTCTACCTCGATTCTCGTAAGAGGATATTTAGCCGTAGTTTTTGCCAGAGTTCTAGCATGCGAGAGCAGCACACCAGGAACTAATTTTGTTCTACGAACGAGAAGCGATGCTTCGAGAATTTTTAAGCCGCATTGACCATTCTTTGTATCGCCCACAAGACAAAATGAATCTCTAGACAGCACCAGCCGTAGTCGCATCTCGACACCGATCAATAAGAACCGCTCCTGATTGAATATACCGCAATGCAGATGGCCGAGTCTACGGTTTTTCCGACATTTAATAAATGTTTTCTATTTTGAAGACCCGCATTTCCCGATATTATATCATCCATTTTACCAGGCGTATCATTGTACCAGAGTACGCTTGTGAGATGCGAATTTTTGGCAGCTGGACCGTAATTCAAAAGTGTTTATATGTACGCTCGACAAGCGTAGGCATTATTTGGAGGAGACACTGGTTTTTGATTCAGGTATACATCCACCCAATTGAAAATAGATTGCAAGAGATTGTTTACAGGGCCGGTACTTACTTTCGGCGCTACACCCGCGATAATTTCCGTAGAAGGAGATGTTCTTTTCACTCTCAGACTAAGCATAGTATGCGCAAGATCGATATACTCCTCACCCTGTCCAGGAATAACAAATTCAATAGGTGAATCATCTATTAGCGAAGAAATTGACTTATAATACACCCAATTGGAGCCTTCGATAGTAGTTTGCGTCGGTGGGAGTAAAACTAATTCAAGTTCCGAGTACGCATATAGAAAAATCATCTTGTTTCAGCTATCCAAGAATAACTGGAACCGTTAATTGACGAGTCTTCTTTTTATAGTTCTTATTACTCTTCTTCTTCTTCTTTTTCTCTATTACACTTTTGTTTCTACGGCCGATACATCGTGGTTTACGTTTGTTCGATGAATAAGGAGTTCGCGAAATTTTATGCTTTTCATAACCCGACCCCCGCATGAGAGTGTCAATTTTTTCAGAGGTTTTGCGTTTGATATTAATGCTGCATCCTCGCGCTATCTCGCAAATAGCATCTTTCACAGCTATATATCTATCGAGGATATCACCGGCTACGTTTACACCAGCTCTCAATGTCTCCTTTCCAACTGCTTTAGCATCCTTTATTAAAAGTAGTAACATTCGACGAAACAGGCCCCCGAGAATGCTACCGATAGCGTGTCCTCGTTGATTGGGCGTTCGGATATAAGCATGGCTAATACCGCCGTACCCGCGACAGCTCCATTCATGTTGCACACTATCAATATCATTCATAGTAGCGTAATCAGTCGTAGGACCTTTTGAAATGTAATGTCACAGTCAACGTTTCCTGTTCGAATGGTATAAGATTTCCAAACTCGTCTCTTATATCGATCTCGATAGTATGTAAATTGTTGCGCAAGAGAGGTACATATATATCGTGGCACCGAAAACGATTTAATTTTTCTCGAATCATACTGACAGTCGTCAGCATCAATGGGAACATCTCGTAAGAGGGGTGTTTGTACATCGCCTGTAATATTACTCGCAGATATCGGTGTATAGAAACATGTAGCCTGGTAAAGCACCAGTGAGAGATGCAGGCCTCGACCCTATGTATTTGCAATGCGGTCTTACCATTACAGACCTACAGGCCGCTCCCGAGATTCCGAGTATCCTTGAGATAGCGGGTGATACGCAAAAGTCATTGTATCGTAGATCGTCGCATACGAGCGCCACTTCAACCTGCCTGGTGAGAAGCGATTTAAATCGCAGATGACCGGCCACGTGAGGTAACTTATTTATACTCTCCAAAAGAGCGTTTATAGAGCGATATACACCAAATGGAAATTGGTCTCTATCTACGCGTTTCCCTTTCATTGGATAAGCATTCTCCACAAGAGAAACCGACCATTTCCCGTGTAAACGTTTCTGACGCGGTAGTTTTGTAACAAATTTCGTCGTCGTATCATCTAGCAAATACTACATACTACTGTTGCTCGGTAGTACGACAAAGAAAGATTTATCCTTGGAGCTCATATTTATGAGGGACGGTGATTCCGTTTGTTTTTCCTTTTCGTCTTCTCAGGTGACGGAGGCACTCGAACTCGCGATATTTTTGCCTCGTAGAAAATACCGTCGATAGTCTCATTATTCAGATCATGCAAAATATACACAAATGCTTCTCGAATCATTAATATTCGTTGAATCTTGAATAACTCGTTACTCCAACCACGCTCATATCCTTTCACGAATGCTGTTTTAGCTGTACTGATACGTACTAAGTCACGGACACTGTATTTGGGCTTTTTTAGTTCTTCTCACTTTACGCTCGTTACGCCGTGCTAAATTTTCCCGTGCTACAGAGGCATTTTCTAGCGTAACCTCGCTGAGAGGAATACGCGTTCCGCTGTGTCTAATGTGATTATAAGCATATAAAACATGTTGCAAAACATCAATGTAACGCTTAGTTCGCGTGAATGCAAAGTAATGCCACATTCGCTCTTTTATTGTGCAATTAAAGCGTTTGGCAATCGATATTCTTTTTCTTGAGAATTTGTTGAAATGGAGTGCCGATAAATTCTTTGACTCGATCAGTTTGCAAGTGCTGCAGGCGACGATTGTTACTGCGTGCGAATATGCGTGTGAGACAGCGGGCCACGTTTACGCTCATTTTGTCTCGCAAAGCCTCGACCCACGTATATTTGCTCAATACTTCGATAACAACAAGCAAATATGCGTACCCATCGTTGTACGTAGCTATGGAGCGACGATCAGCTAAATCAGCCTCCCATACCAGGTCTATAAATATGAAACCGGAATTTGCCCATAGATGGCCCTAGCTGAAAATGTAGTTACCATCAAACCGCGTCATTGGCGCCATTTCCTTGTTGACATCTCTGACAAAGATTTTCAACTCACAACAATACAAGTTTCATACAAAAGCATAGTTTGTAATAGCGTTGAACATGTCGAATTTTGTGCCTGGAAACTACGATTTGCGGACAGCATTGATTTTTTGTTACCAATTGAAGAAAACTGCTGCAGAATCGCATCGAATGCTTGTCGAAGCTTACGGTGAGCATGCTCTTGGTAAATCACAGTGCTTTGAGTGGTTTAAAAAATTCAAAAGTGGTGATTTTAACGTGAGAAACGAAGAACGTGGAAGACTACCGAAAAAGTTTGAAGACAGCGAATTGCAAGCCCTGTTGGATGAGGATGACACTCAAACGCAACAACAACTCGCGGATCAATTAAATGTGACACAAGAAGCCGTCTCCATACGTTTGAAAGCTATGGGAAAAATCCAGAAGATGGGAAAATCGGTTCCACATGAACTGAATGAAAGACAGCAGGAAAACCGAAAAACCACTTGCGAAATGCTGCTCGCCAGGTACAAAAGAAAGTCATTTCTCCATCGAATTGTAACTGGCGATGAAAAGTGGATATATTTTGAGAATCCTAAGCGTAAAAGATCATGGGTAACTCCAGGCGAAACATCGACATCGACTGCAAGGACAAATTGCTATGGACGGAAGACAATGCTCTGTGTTTGGTAGGATCAGCAGGGTGTGATCTATTATGAGCTGCTAAAACCTGGCGAAACCGTTAATACTGAACGCTACGGACAACAAATAATCGATTTGAATCAAGCTTTGCGTGAAAAACGACCAGAATATAAAAAAGGCAACACAAAGTGATTTTGCTTCATGATAATGCACCATCACACACAGCTAAACTGGTCAAGGAAACGATTGAGGCGTGTAGTTGGGAAATACTTTCGCATGCGGCTAACTCACCAGAATTGGCTTCGTCCGATTACTACTTATTTGCATCGATGGGACACGCACTTGCTAAGCAGCGCTTTACTCCTTACGAAAATGTACAAAAATGGCTCGATGACTGGTTTGCCTCAAAAGAGCAACAGTTTTTTTGGCGTGGCATCCACAAATTGTCAGACAGGTGGGAAAAATGTATAGCTAGCGATGGGCAATACTTCGAATGAAATATGTATTTTCTATACAAAAATTCCGGTTTCATATTTATAGACCTGGTACATCGTCTATATTACTCAAGTTGTACGTACGACCGCGAAATCACCGTCGCACGAGACGATGCACGTTATATCAATCCTGTGTCTCAAGCCATGATAGAACATTTTTTCGCGCCACTCTCCGATACACCTGGGGCAAACTTTGTACTCAAGAATAGGATGCAGGATGAGCGGTGTCATAATCAATTTTTTGCAGGAATTTCATAACTTTAACGGTGACCAGTTAAATGAATTCTTTGTCTTTTTCTTTTCTGACTGTGCGGTGGACTGATATTCGCTAGGGTACGTTGGCTCTCTATTATGCGATGTTTTGCAATAGTTCGTCCTCTTCTTCCTTTCCCTCCGCCCTTTCGATGATGTCGTTGTCCGCCGTGAGCATTAAATCTCTGTTTGAGTGTGCAGTCTCGGTCGCGTTGTTGCTAATATTGCTGCTGCTGCTGCTATCACTATCGCGTGGTGAAATTAGACGCCGCTCCGGTGTCGACGATGATGTAGGTATAGGCTGGTGTAATAACTCGGGACTGCCGATAAATTCGCGGGGCATCTGTATCGTTCGCAGGAGCTTGGCTAAGTGAGATCGACCGATGGGTTTTTCACGTTTCCTACCACGCATAGCATCGTTAATAAGATCAACGATATTGGAATTTGAAATTCTTCTGCCGTCTGTGGAAACAACATCGTTTCTATCCCATGTCATTTTTTTATCGACTACGCTACGATGCAAATTGCGAAGCATCAATATTGCTTTAGATAAAAAAATATTGTTACGCTATCTGTATGTTAATGAGTATGAGTACATTATATCCGGCTCGAAGGACCAAGATATATGTTAATGAATGTGAGTACATTATATCCGGCTCGAAGGACCAAAATGTATGTTAATGAATGTGAGTACATTATATCCGGCTCTATGGATCAAAACATGAATGATAATTGAGTATGATAGCGAGTATGAGTAAATTATATCTAATCTATCGACAGGTAGCAAGTCGATACATTCGCACGTAGCATGTCGAGTGACAGATGCGAATATTAAGATTAAGGATCCTGGTGACAAGTATAAATAATTAAATGAACTCAGTAAATTAACAATAATAAAATCAATGTTTATTGAAATTATGTAACATTGGTTGCATGAAAAAATACCTGTTGATTATGATAAATATATTACTGTGATTGGTCTGGCCTGCGTGTTGATGTACTGTTGGTGAGTGGGTCTCAGGCCTCTGAGTTGCCTTGGTGATTCCGTGTGGTTGATCCTGGTGATAAGGTCTGATTGTAGAGCTCGAATAATGCCACATGGCAGGCTGATGAGAGTCCGGACGCCGATGATCGGTGCTAAGCAGAATGGCGTCTGTGCAGCCAACGAGCGAACCACGCCGTTGACGTTTATGTGAATGGTTCTATGGTTCTGGTGATCTGCTATGATTTTCACTAACACTGAGTTGAAACACGAGTGATTTGACCGAGAATGTACTACACTATAGAAATGAATGCGCACGAAAGTGATTAGAACGAGTGAATATCTCTGTGAGTTTTACGCGGGAACGTGTACTGCGAGCGACTCGAGTGAGAACAATGGCCACATCCGTCGACCACGCGGCAGAGTATCAAGAAGACGGACGTGCGTCACAGCTTGCTTGTGATTTGCTGTCAGCGATGGAAGGCGAGACTTATGAGTGGTCTTGACGATGGGGCCACGCTAACAGCGTTGGCCGCTTGAGTGAGCTTCGATCGAGGATGTGAGCAGATGGACAATATGCATAAGTGCGCGGTCGATAAATCGATATAGCATACCTGCGAGCTATACCATATGACGCGAGGCGTCAGATGATTGTGACTGTAGCGTGTGCATGAGTTGAGTGTGTACTTGGTAAGCGTGAAAACTGAACACTATCTATAATAAGTGTGTCATCGAGTCGAGATTTTACTTCATTCATTAAAACGTCGTCGATTTTATTCGCGCGGATATCGAGTATTGCTATTTTTCGTTATGATGGAATATTCGGTACTGTATCATCGTACTCGACCAAGTGAAGATAACGCTGTAGAACCTGTTAGTACGCTGTGCATTTCTCTCTCTCTCTTGTACGAGTGAGACTTTTGAATTTCACTCAGGTCAGCATCGCGGCGCGATAATGGTGTACCGGTAGTCTGTATGGAGGGCGACGGCTCTATTGTAGTAGTTTTTTTATTTAAAAGATTTTTTTTATGGTAGGTGGAAATGTGTTTACGCACACCAGTGAGTTTGACATCACCGATAGTATGGGAATCCTCCAATTAATTGGCCCTACCCACTAAAACCACCTACCCGACTCCAGCACCATGACCCCGGAACCGCTTTCGCATTATTTCAGAGTCATGGGCTATCTCTGCCGCTTTCCGGCCTTCCATCGTTGTCCTCGGCGAACCTCCTATGGCGATCCTCTCGATCGCCCTACTTACCTGTTTCCGCGAGCGGGCTTAGGGGTTTTGACGATCTTGATCTTGCTGCTCCTCCTTCTTCATCTTCCGCAGTACGGTCTCCGTGTACGTCCCTACTGCTTCCCAGTTCTTTGGGACTCCAGCATCGATGGTACGATGGTCTGAGAGGTTCTCGTTTACCCAAGGGTTGTCTCTAGGACGTCTCTCTCGGACACCCACCGATCACATGCGAAGAACGTATGTTCTCCGTCGTCAACGCTATTCGGACAGTAGTCGCAGTAGGGACTACGTTTCTTTCCCATCCTGTGTAAATAGGAGTTAAAGTGTCCGTGGCCGGTGAGGAGCTGGGTGAGATAAAAGTTTATCTCTCCACGCTTCCTGTCGATCCACAGAGTCACCGCTCGTATCATCCGCGCTATCCATCGGCCGGTCGTAGCTTCGGCCCATCTCCGTTCTTAGTCTAGGAGGGTTCGCTGCCGCTCCTCTCTCTGTGTGTTGACCGTCGCATCCTCGGCCCTCCGTTCGTATATGCGCTTTCGTTCTTTGGCAAGCAGGTCGATGGGAACGACACCGGCCACCACCAACACTGCCGCCTCAGACATCTTTCGGTAGGCACTTGCGATACGAAGGGCCCCTCGTCTTTGGACTGAGCTCATCCCCTTCCTTTACTTCTCCACGTCCATGGCATCAGCCCAAACCTTCGCCCCGTAAAGAAGCACGGAGTTGACGACACTCATGAGGAGACGTCGTTTATTGCTTCTTGGTCCGCCTATGTTGGGCATGAGCCTCGAGAGCATGCCAACCCTGGTGGTAGCCCTCTCAACGGCAGCCTAGATGTGGGTCCAAAAAGTGAGCTGCGCATCCAGTAGATGCCCCAGGTACCGGACCACCTTTCCAGCTTCGATTCGAGCACCGTCGACTTCGGCTGTGAAGGGGTCTGAAAACTCCCTTTGTTTGGCCAGTACCACCATCTCGGTTTTGTTGGTAGCAAGCTCGAGGCCATGCTCTACCAACCAATCGCTGATTGGGTGAGTCACGTGTTCGATCCTCCTTTTCGCCTGCGCTTCGGTTCTGGCAGTGATCACCGCAACGATTTCATCCGCAACACCATCCAACCTGCTTTCCTCGGGCATCTCCAGACCCAGAATGCCGTCATAGACGATGTTCCACAGGTCCGGTCCCAGAGCTGAGCCCTGGGCCACCCCGAAAGTAATCCTCGTGGTTCGCTGTCCCTCAGTTGTACTGGAGGCGAGTTCCCTGTTGTCGAGATAGTCGCTGATTATCTTAAGGATAAACAGCGGTACCTCGAATCGCTCTTCTAGCGCCCGGAGGATATCGGTCCATCTGACCGAGTTGAAAGCATTCCGCACGTCCAGCGTTACAAATACACAGACAATACGCGATCTGTGGTTTCCCTGCCACGTTGTCTCGGTCGGCTTCAACATTTCCTGAATAGCACCAATGGTCGATTTCTTCTCGTGGAAGCCGTGTTGGTTTTCGGCGAGTCCCCGCAATGTCTCTACCGGGGCCCAAAGCCGTCTGCGGATCATCTTCTCGAAGACCTTCTCCGTGGTGTCTAGCATACACAGCTGCCGGTACGACGACGCAGTTATTGGCGGACCCTTCCCCTTGTCGAGTAACACCAACCGCTGCCTTTTCCACCTCCAGCTGAACACTCCGTCACGATGACTGAGGTTGTACATGTTCAGCAAGAGGTAGGAATACTCCTTCGCTATGATTTTTATGACCTCCGTGGGGATTCCGTCAGGGCCGGGTGCTTTGCGATCACGACGGATGTTGCGGAATCGCGTAGTTCCGCCACGCTGAAAGTAGGTACCTCTTCTTGCGGAAACGTTCTCTCCTCCCTTGATGGATATTGTGGAAAGAGAGCGTCTACAATGCGTTCTATTGATTCCGGCTTCTTTGCTCTTTCCGGTGCCATTTTTTCTAGCTTTCGCGTGACGATTTGGTAACCCCGACCCGAAGTATCCTGGTTGACTTCCTCGCATAGCTCCTTCCAGCATCGTGCCTTGCTGGTCTTCACCGCAATGACCAGTCTCTTCTTCGCCGTCTCGTTGGCCAGGGTGGACTGGTTGTCTCCGGTCCTGCTGTATTCTCTTTGCGCTCTGCGCCTCCACCTGAAGCAGTACCTCCGGAGATCGGTTATCTCCTGCGTCCACCAGTACGCGCGAGATGCCTCTTTCTTTTTATGTCTCTTTCGTGACTTCACGGGCATGGATTTCTCGCAGCCTTTCACAATGAGTGTCATCGTTTTCCCGATTAGCTGTTCGGTCGTCTCCCTGGTAGCCAGGGCGTCTCTGGCTTCTTCCAGACGGACATTTCCTCCAGCCAACGCCCTCAGAAGTGCCCTCTGGTCCAGTTTGGTGACGTTCCAGCGGATCAGTCCTCGTTGTTCGTCGCTTGCTGTGTCCTTCACGCCCCTCATTCGGAACCCTATGAACTGATGGTCGCTAGCCGTGTAACACTCGAGCACCCGCCATCTCATTATCCTTGCTGCTGTCCTCGACGTGGCAAGGGTCAGGTCGAGGATACTTTTCCTGTATCCTGGCCTCCTATAAGTGGACGTGGTCCCGGTTTTCAGGACCGGCAGTTCTAGCCTGGCAGCCATCTCAGCGACCTCATTTCCTCTGGAGTCGGCCCACGTCATACCCCATTCCTGGGATTTCGCATTGAAGTCTCCGTCTACCACTACCTCGCCACTGAAGTTCTGGATCGTATCCTCCAGTATTTCTAGTTTCTGTCAGAAGACCCTGATCCCCTCATTCGGCGAGAGGTAGCAGCTGACGAAGGTCACTTCGCCGCATTCAAGCCACACGAAGCAGTTTCCGCTCCTGCAGTTTTTCACCGGAAGTCTCGTGTTTGTTCACCACCCATATCGCTACCGTCTCTGTCGTGTCAGGGTACCACCTTGGGTCGAGGGGGTCGTTGTACTGTTTCGAGATAAACAGTAGGTCCACCTTTTCCTCCAATGCAAACTGTTGTACCATATCTTGCGCGAGCAAGCTACGCTGCAGATTTCCCTGTAGGAACACTGTCATTTCTTGGCTGTGGGCTTCATGTCCAGTTGTAGGGCCCTGGACCTATATGTCCCTGAAACGTGGTCCGTTTTGGTCTCGCCACCAATTTCAGTACAGTGGAGGCAGTGTGGTTTTTCGGCGCAGGCTGAGGCCTTGTGGTCGGGACCGCCGCATCTCCAGCACAGCTTTGACCGGTCTTGGCCTTTACATTCAGTGGAACGGTGACCAAAGCCATGGCATCGAAAGCACCTTATGACCTGCGCCTTCTCCCTAATGCGGCAGTTAACCCAACTTTGAGGTGCCTGGCATCTGTCAGCTTTGTGGCCGTGAGTGAGTTCAACTCCACAATAGCCATTCTGCTCCCCCGAATGATTGCTTTTGTGAGAAAAATCCTGGTCTCCCCGCAGTTCTCCTCTTGCAGTAGAGTTTTTAGGGCACGCCTAGCTTCCTCTTTTTCGGTGACCTCGTCAATGTCGAAGATTTCCCCCGTAGATCGAGGGGTCAGCTGTTTTACTCTCCCGTTGTTGCCAATGGCCTTTGGCAGGGCCTTGTCGAACCTTTCCTTGTCTTCGGGCGCGGCTCTAAGCTCCACCAGCAGGTCGCCTGGCTGTGTTTGCCTGACGCTCTTGACTTGTAGGCCCATTTTACCGGGGCCTACGCCGGCGCGTATATTCTTCAAGGCATCGGCATATCTTTTGCCCTCGGCTGGTTTGATCACGACAGCCTTTGGTCGTGCTTTCGGCTTTCTTTTCTTCCGGCGCTGCGCTTATTCTCGGACGCTTCATTCGTCTTTTTTTCAGTCGGCTTCGCCTGATTATTCCCCTTCTTTTGCTTGTGCCTTACCTCCGTAAAGCCTTCTTCATCCTCGCGAGGTTTCTTTGTGACGGTCTTGGTTGTGGTTCTTCCTTCCGGACTCGGAGTACCCTGCCTTTTCCTCTTGCTTCGCGACGCTGGTGTGAGGGTATCCTCTGCATTGGCGGTGGCTCCAGTACTCACAGAGATCCGCCTTTGGGGGATCTCGGGTTTTCTCGCCTCCACCAGCAGGGCCGCGTACGCTTTCTTCCATTCGCCGCGGCTTTTCGTTGCAGCCGCTAGTGTCGTTTTGGCATTTGCCGCTCCCTCCTTGATTTTCTTCGGGGTGGTTGAGATGTTTTTGCATACGTAGTACACCGCTATTATGTAGTCCTGCGAAGTTTTATTTGGCGCTCTTTCTGTTCCATGAGCGCTTTCACCTTCCTCTCCAGGAGCGTTAGCACCGTACGCTCAGCAGAGTGTGCCGCGACCAGTATCCCGGTATCCTCACTCCCGGTACGCTTTGTACCTCCCTCGTCGTTCTCGTCATTTTGTGTTAGTGTAAAATAGTCATTCATGTTTGGTCCCACGAGTAGCTAGGGAAGGCAAATGTCCGCCCCCGCAGAGCCCCGCTTGGAGGGGGGAGGGAGGGGGGGGGGGGTAAAGTGCTAAGAGCCGTGGATAAATAGTTTAGACTATCGAGAAAAATGGCATCGCCAATCTTCATCGAGACAATCTTTTTAGATTTTTGCGATAATCCTAATTTCACGAGCTTCCCAACAGGATCATCGATAGTGTTACGTCAAAATCGCGGCCTATCTTACGAACCCACGAATTTAACATAGATTTCACGTTTCGGTGTATCTTTTCCGTGCTCTGGTCAAGGAGAATAAATTCTCCCTTTACCACACCCGACGAGAAAATACCGAAGACGCAAGCCCGTTTTTGAGTCTAACCTCGCGGAAAATTACTCGGGATAGGGCTGGAGTGCGTTTTGTTCTAGGTTGGGGATAATCACTTCACGAATAATGGGGAGGGACTTGAATGACAATTTCACGCGGGGCAAGATTTCACTTTAATTGGTAATTAAAAATTATACCTACGGTTGTTTGTTACTGTGGTTCTTACTGTTGAACGTTGGTTGGGCGTAGATTAGTGTAGTCAGACAGACTAAAAATCGAACGTTGGCGTTGGTGCGTATTAATAATTATTTATTGAAATAAAACTACATGAGTAGTTGAATGTTGCACGTTCAATATTCCCGATTTAACAAACATTAATAATTATAAGTACTGTACTCTTACTCTGTACTACTTGAAACTATACTTTGTGAAAATTAAGCAGTGGTGAAAAATTATCGTGCTGGACTACTTTATTTCCCGGCAAACAGTACTACTTGTTGCCTTGGAAAAATTCTAATTCACTGCCGGCGACTTATTGACTGCCAGGCTAGTGATTAGTCCTCTAGTTGACCCCCCGTGAAACTGTGTCGACGGCCGATTTTCGCGGCCTTTTATAGGGCTCCTGAGCGTCGAAAATTCTTGTCGTCAAGCGCGTAAAAGAAGAGAAGGGATAAAACCCTATCCTGATTATAAGAATTTCCCCGTGGTCTATCTCGACCATACACATATTCATTCCCCTTACTCCGCAGAGTAGCTTCTCGACATGCAGAGCCATAGATCTATGCAAGTGCATCGGTATGGCGCGCTCTGATTTGTCCGCGCGATGTGCTACACAGAGGACCACGCGATTAGGTGAGGGAACGCGTTCGAAGCGTTTTTCCCCTGAAAATGAGGCGATTTTTACCACCCCGCTTCTCTGTAAATGTGTCTATGGTAATGGCTTAGTTTTTCAGCATTTTTACGGAACTTAAATAAATCCTTCATACGAAACCACTAATAATAATTTTGTTACAACTTCTGTAGTTAACTTTGACGTATGCAACCTGATTTCTACGTTAATCTCTTATTAGTATAAATGGTTTCGTTGAGTTATGGCTTATTCCAAACATCATTGGTTATTCGTTAAATTAGTGGTTACTCTAGTTATAGCTAATGAGTTTTCTTAAATAATTTGTTAGTTAGACGTTAGATTTCTTATAGTTAATAAGTTTTCTTAAATGATTTGCTAGTTAGACGATTATTCTCGTACTGTAGGAACGAGAGCGAGAGAGAGAGAGATAGTGATTTTACTTGAGAACGACTCGTCTAACTTGGTTACTCGTACATTTTGTTCGTACGCAAGTCGGCTAGATCGCCGTTCAGCCCTAGCGATAAGGCGTTCGTCGTGGCGCAGAGAGTCGCCCCAACCTCGCTTTCCTGCAGAGGAAGCTCTATTGAAACGCGTTACCGTTTTCTCTCTTTCTCGATTCGTTTTACTTTTAATATTTAGCTGTAAAATAATCTTAACATTTCATTTTATCATATATATATATGTATAACATATTCCATATATATATAATTTACTAGTAAAACAAGTAATTTTATACATGAAAACGAGAGAGAGAGAGAGAGTTCTTCTCTTGAGAATGACTCGCCTAGCTTGGTTACTCGTACATTTCGTTCGTACGCAAGTCAGCTAGATCGCTGTTCAGACCTCGCCCAAGGCGTTTTCGTTGCGCGGAGTGTCGGCCAGCCTCGTTTTCCCGCAGCAGAAGCTTCATTGCAACTCAATTTCAGTCTCATCTCTTTCTCGTTTTTCTGTCTATTTTTCCCTATTTTACCATAAATTAATCCTAATATTTCCTTTATCCCTTCTATATAGGCATAACGTGTTCTATATATTTATGATGGTGTTTTTACTATAAATTCCAATATTTTACGAGAGACATATTAATGTAATCCCAAGAGAAAAGGGGAATTAATCCTGATGTACTGATCTTTCTTCTATTACCCGACTATACTTGGTAAGCTCATTAATTCGATGTGGGTTGTACTCGTTTTCGAGTGACAGCTATGGGTAGTTTCCATATGGAAGCATAATTGTTCTTTTTGCTGCTGATATTTTGTCTACAGTATTCGCGTGAACATTTTAATAGTCATAACTCTTTCGTTTAAATCAACAGTTCCTCTGCTTTTGTTAATTGTTTCACTTAGTTAATAATTGTTCGTTATTTCATCATCTTTGTAAAGAGAGAGAGAGAGAGAAGATTTCAGGCAAGAGCGAGAAGAAAGGGTGCGGTCGCTTGGTCACGTGATAGCGTTCCCTCCAACCGCTCCCTTATGACCAACAACGCCCCGACGGCGACTAGCCGAACCCCTGGTCTAGGATTGAGGGTAAGGCCGCGCTGAATCATAGATCCATAAATGGCAGTCGATAACCGGGTCTACGCAGTAGATCCCATGGTTTGAAAGTTTGCCTTTTGACCGGGAGCGCCGAAAAATTCCATCTTTACAAGATTAATTCCTCCTGGGAGACGGTCGGTAGGGCCGCATCTTCACCCTGTTCCGATCTCCGTCGCTAAAATCGCTCTCCTCTCCTCTTAAGAAGTTCGAGAATAAAAGAAAAATGTGAGAGGTTACTTTTACTGTAGCGAAACTAAAACAGAAGAACTTTAACGTAATCGAAATAAAAAAAGATAAATGCGACGTTACGTCAGGACGTAACAATAGACACGAATTCGCATTTACCACAGACAGCATAATCGGTCTCTACATCTATGATATCAAGACATGTCATACATACGCATTGTGAAACACATAAATTCGGCTCGTGAATTCATCTTGAATTATCTTCGTGCAATTGTTCGTGTTGCTGCGTTCCAAATTCATAAAACAAAAATCTCGACGAAGGCTTATCTTTTTTCTTTTCCTTTGGCGCCTCTGGTTTGTTAATAAGCACTATAAACCACGCATGCGTAGTCGATCGAGTTAGTCTGCATGTTGGAAAATCAGCTGGCGCACGGCGATCGATATTTGCCGTGAGTCGACCTGTTGCTGCTATGTAGCACGCCGCGCTCGGTTGGGTCGGAGATAGCCGAGGAAGGGCCTCGCGGAGCTGAGGCTGCGCCTCGCAGGCATGCCGCGTTAAGCGAAAGAATAGGTCTCTCGCTTGACTACGGCTTCGCTCACCGGCTATCTCTCTTTTTTGACCTCAGCGCCCAACGACGCTTACGTATTACGCAGCCATATTGCTATTTTTGACACTTCTGTGAAAGACCGCCTGGACAGCGCACACATCCTCGGTACACTCTCGGATTTTTCATCAGCTCACCCTATTTTCTCAGCATTTTCAAGCTCAACAGGACTCAAATACACGGTAAGAGTACACCGTCACAATTCAGTGCAATTCAATGTCGGTGAGAAGTAGAAAATAAGTCGGTACATCAACATAAAGGTCTCACACTTCGGCGTGCTCTGCGGCACTGGCTGTACCACGGTTTTCATCACTTAATTTTGCCTGCTCAATTAATATAATTGCGCATGTGCTCTCTATTCACTGTATTTTCCCCCAGTAAACCTGCTGGGAAAATACTGTGAATATTTCTACTCATTTGTGCATCCTCATACTCTCATTTTGTTGTGCAGCGCAGCGTTGACTGCTTCGAGGTCCGTTCTAGTAGAATTCCAGCACTCAAATACCAGAGTTGCATGTGCCAGCACTGGCTCTCTGTGCATTCAAATTTTCTAACTTATTGAGAAGTTCATGGAATTAGTAAAATCAATCTGCGCACTCACATATCTCATTGCGTGGCGTGCTCCGCAGCACTGGCTGCAGCACGTACACTGCTCTCAATAATCACAGCACATAATTAATATAATTGAGTGCTACTCAAGTAACTCATAAATGCAGCACACAATTAATGTAATTATGTGCTGCTTAAATGTTTCACTCAAATCAAATTTAACTTTAATTCTTTGTATTTTAATTTATATGTTTATTTTTTTGTCTATTTTTGATATTTTGTAGTGAAAGAGTGGATGGTAGAATAAAAAACACTTTCTCTATAGACCATCTTTCTGTCTGGTTTTATTTTTCACTGCGTCGAGTGAATACTCATATTTTTTCAATATCTTCTCAGATTCCATCCAACACATCTGGACGGATTCTCAAACACTGCATGTAATACAAAACGATATACCACATACTGTAACGGTATTTTTACATTATCATTAATTTTTATTTTCCGAGGGGAAGAATTCGGGCTCGAACACTGATATAATTAGTAATAGACTTCTGAATGAGGTATAAGTAGGGTTTATTCAACAAATCAATATGAAATATGTTGTATTCGGCTTGTTGGCGCCGTTGGCCGTACAATTAATTGACAACGAAATAGTAGATACTAAAGCTCTTGGCTCTTCTTTATCCTCGATGATATTGAACATTGAGTCAACTAGGCGAAATCGGGCTCGTCCGTCTTGATCTACGCCCTCCTGGCTGCCGAGATGTGCGGTCTGCTTGGCTCGAAAACCTGTTGCTGGCGCGTCAGTCAGCTGATATAGACGCTGGGTCTGTGTTCACGTCGGCGTTGTTTTTCAAATAGTTAAAATCTTTCGATTTTCGTGTTGTTTCTCATCCGGGTTGTCTGTTTGTGGTGTTCTCTGCCGTCTCCGTGGATCTTAAGTGTGTTTTTCCGTCGTAATATTGTCCTTAGATCGCGAGTGGTATTCTTTCTTTTGCGTGCCATGACATTTCTAAAAAATTTATTTTCCTGTGATTTTATTTACTTATTATTTATTCAATGGATTCCTTAACAATCTTCGGGGGCGGACATGGACGGTTCCGGTTACACTTCTATCTTGGTGAGTTGTTCTCTTATTTTCTCTTCCTAATCCTTAGTGTCTGGTTGAGTGGTATCGTTTCCATCCGACGCGCTTGACCAGGCTAGTAGAATTGTTTCCCTCCTAATTATTGTTCTACCGGCTTTTAAATTCTTGATTTCTTTTTCCTGGGTCCGGTTGGGTAGTGAGCCTCTAATTTCTCTTACTAAGTAATTTTCCTAGCTCTTTTTTAAAATTTAACTCCAAGAGTCTTTCGCTTCTTGGTGCGGAGACTTATTAAAGTATTCTAAGTCTACCGTACCCTAAATTTGTGCCACCATTTTCTTAGATGCTGTCTATTTCTATTCCTTCTCTTTCTGTGTTGCACCACTATTTTCTTTCACCAGATTTTGTTTAGAAACCTCTTGGTGCTTATAAAAAGGTCTTTCACTTTGACTGATGCGTCGCGCTACAATTTCTCTTACAAACTATTATCCCACTTATTTCTAATTATTGTACTAAAATTGTCCTTAGTGGATTTTCCTGAGTCCTCTTACACTAACTCTCTTTCCACAGTTGATAATTACTATCTTTTGGTTCTCTGTTTGTCTTTTTTTAAAAATTGTTTCCTTATTTTCTATGATCCGATTTCTATCTTATTTTACTTTTAATTTTATGCTCGTATCTCCACTCACCAGAAGTTAATTTCTTTGACTCTCATAAATGTTTTAACAAAATTATGTCGTAATTTACACCCTTTTCATCCTGATCTCTCACGCTCTATGTCAATTCTCGAATTTCTTAAAGTTTCACTGTTGCGCACAAGAGAGTACTGTTTCGGTTTGTATTTCGACCGTAGAAGAGAGCTCCTCTCTGTTCGCAGTCGCCTTTTATATCTTCCCACATATTTTCCCTTTCTCTTATTCTATCTCCTCTTATTGCGATTTCTGATGTAATTTTCGGTCTGTTTCACATTGCCGCCACCGTGCCCTGCTGTTCCCCTCACTTCCCGAGTGAGGTCAGCTGGTCGCTGACGCGCTGGTTTTCGGCAATGAGGAAACATTCCGGAGTCGTGACGTCCCGAGTATCTATAGCGCGGCTCTATTTCGGATCTCTCGCTTTTCTGTTTATAAAATTCTTCGTAAAATATAATAAATAAAATTCTTAATAAAGTGTTCTTTTTCTTATTTAATTTCTAATTTCCAATTCTCTCCTTATACGTGATTCCATCATCTTATAATCGTTCGACAGAATAGCGTAGGCTAGGGCTTGTAACTATGTTACAATACATGCATCTTTTTATCTGTGGTTTCAATCACACACGAGCAGCCTCTACAGATTTTTAATGGTTTACAAATGCTGTACCGTCTGTATTTACGAGACGTAATACCCGCGGAGCCGTCACTCTTGTGATGAGCGAAGCAAAAAACACCAAAGAACGAACAATTACAGTCTCATCAATCCTCAGGCTGAGTTTCTATTACCGTTGCATTAAGTGGATTTAGACCGAGTACATTGATAGCTACAGCGATGCTTGAGTACTCGATTATACTTGGAATTACACTGTGTGCAGAATCCCCAACTACCTAGCGTACCAGCGATTGATTTAATATTCGCTGGCAGTGATGAGAACGCTTGTAATAGAGAATAAAAAGCGTATGAGTAATTTTACCAATTGACGAGAGTACGGATTTTCGCCCATCGTACAGAGCTCTTTGTCGAAGGTGAGGGATTTATAAACAACGAGCGCTATACACTCGTAAACCAAGTACTCCTGAAAGAGCTGAATCTCGCGTACCCCGGTCCCTCTAGACGGTGTGGTTACCCCCGCGTTACGCGTGAACTCTATCGCTGCTGTATATTGCCCTCCTTGAAGCCCATTTCGAATTTGACACCATCGTCTGTGTAGCTCGCCCATACGATTTGGACCGCGTTCGGCATGCGCTCGGGCTGTGACAAGGGATCGTTATAGACACAAATTATCGCTGTTAAGTATGCGTAAAATTGACTTTTTTGCTATAGACTCGTGTAAGCCTGGTGCCCACACCGGCGCCTTCGACGCCCCGTACTATACATGTCGTCGTTCTAGATGTACCAGCGTCTATTCAAAATTCGCGAGCGCTCTGAGCTACACTATTAATTAGTCGCCATATATTGTCAGGAACGATGTCACGAGCTGATCGAAATGATAACCATACGGGTCCATACCCACCATAAGAGTTATACCCGCATAATTATGTCCCTCGCACGATTCTGTAAGAATCCGTGTGAGAACATCTCGTATATTGCCCTCGAACCAAGTCAGATGATCAATACCGTGCGGTGGCTGACGAAAATAAAAATCTGTCTCTCGACCCTGCATCCTAAAGCGTAGAAAATATCGGCTCTGCTCATTGTCGATACCGAAGCGTTCACCACGAAGCAAAATATCACCTCCCCGTATAGCAGTCCTTCCATCGCCAGTCTGTCCACCTGTAAGCATAATGAAACCATTTATTAGAATATTTTATTTTATTTTTTGTTTGTCGTTAGCTATATACTATGTACATAAATTGTATCATCGTTCGTAAGAATTACGAACGTATATTTACTTCTGGTCCTCGAATCTCTCGACTTCACCCGAGAACCAACTCGATTGTCGGCGGTCTCGGCATAGTGAATCGTGCCGCGTTATTATCCCATTAATTTTTTAATTTTTGTCAGCGTAATTGTATTATTAATATCTTACCTGTATCTACCAGGTCTTCCTGCTCCTCCTCCTCCTCGTCATTCTCCTCACTCTCTGCGGCACCCTCCTCTTCCTCCTTCTCCTCCTCCCGTTCTTGTTCTTGTTCTTGTTCTTGTTCTTGTTCTTGTTCTTGTTCTCGTTCTCGTTCTCGTTCTCGTTCTCGTTCTCGTTCTCGTTCTCGTTCTCGTTCTCGTTCTCGTTCTCGTTCTCGTTCTCGTTCTCGTTCTCGTTCTCGTTCTCGTTCTCGTTCTCGTTCTCGTTCTCGTTCTCGTTCTCGTTCTCGTTCTCGTTCTCGTTCTCGTTCTCGTTCTCGTTCTCGTTCTCGTTCTCGTTCTCGTTCTCGTTCTCGTTCTCGTTCTCGTTCTCGTTCTCGTTCTCGTTCTCGTTCTCGTTCTCGTTCTCGTTCTCGTTCTCGTTCTCGTTCTCGTTCTCGTTCTCGTTCTCGTTCTCGTTCTCGTTCTCGTTCTCGTTCTCGTTCTCGTTCTCGTTCTCGTTCTCGTTCTCGTTCTCGTTCTCGTTCTCGTTCTCGTTCTCGTTCTCGTTCTCGTTCTCGTTCTCGTTCTCGTTCTCGTTCTTGTTCTTGTTCTTGTTCTTGTTCTTGTTCTTGTTCTTGTTCTTGTTCTTGTTCTTGTTCTTGTTCTTGTTCTTGTTCTTGTTCTTGTTCTTGTTTTTGTTCTTGTTCTTGTTCTTGTTCTTGTTCTTGTTCTTGTTCTTGTTCTTCTTCTTCTTCTTGTACTTGTTTTTGTTCTTGTTCTTCTTCTTGTTCTTCTTGTTCTTCTTCTTCTTCTTCTTATTCTTCTTTTTCCTCTTCTTCTTCTTCTTCTTTCTCGTCGTCTGTATTGCTATTGGTATCATCGCTTGAACTGTATTGTCGCAAAGGACCTGCGACGGCTCCATCTGGTTGTTTCGCAGGACCGCCCATGAAAAGGTCGTTTGTTTATGCAATGCTTCCCTGCGGTGCTGTTACTATCGTTATCCCTGCTTTGATCATCTGAATCGGTTCTGTCCTCCTCATTAAAATCATAGGTGTCGGATCCCATTTCTTCTTCTTCATACCGTCGAACCATATAAAAATCTTGTGAAATGAAGGAAATAAAATAAAATAAAATAACGCAGTATATAACTTACGTCTTTCGTTGAGTATGGGCTGCAAAGCAGTCCCATCAGCCATCCGCGTCGACGAATAACACGCACCACCGAATCAATAATTATTTGATTATGAAACAGTTTAATATTATGCGCGTCAACTAAATCGCGCTGATGACATTCGCACAGCATACCGCGAATCTTATGAACAACCGCTTATGTGGGAAGCTCCCATAAGGTGATCTGTAAATTTCTTCTCCCTTGCCGCGAACTCGACGACGGCCTACGCTTCAATATAAACTCTATTCATTTTCTTATCAATGAGCACTTAACCACTCTAATCATGATTGTGCTGTTAGAGTAGTAGTAGTAACCACAGTAAAACAGACAATTACATAGAGATTTTTCAAAGCGGCACGCCTTTATATATATACCTTTAATACGCTCTTTCTCTCTTTCTCTCTTTACATATACTGCAGCGATGTAATGAATACGACTAACCAGGAAGATGGCCGCACATGATCACTTTACAAAAGCAAGATCTATGAAATTATTTAGCGATGGTGATGTAGATGAAAGACCCCCTCACGTATTATACTATGTTATCGATTTTCGCCGATGAATGTCATATTCTTTTTATCTAATTTCGAGACACTCCGCTATGAGGAAAATTATGAAATTGCGTCGACGAATATTATTTAGTTTTTATGACATATCCATTTTGGTCAGCAACGTTCAGTTTTCTCACTTAATTTTTTTTATACTGCTCGTCTTGCATCACTCTTGCATCTCAGTTTCATCTAGATATACTGGAAGTTTTTTTTTGCTTCTTATTTTTAGTTAAACATTCCTTTTTTTCCCTCTTTTACTTTCCTTTCTTTAAGCAAAATCAAAGCGCAAATAAAGTTTGAGAATATCAATAATTTAAGTGACTTCTTTCACTCCCCGATTTCTCTTTCGTGCACTATCTTCCTCAAAATAGTTACCTCCCCCAATCCTAGAACGTATCACAGTCACAGAACACATTACACTAGTGAGGAAAATCCTTAGTTTTAGCCGCTCGCGTAAGAGAGGTTAAGGGCTAGCAGAGCTCGCTCATGAAACCCATCATACAAACGAGACAGACATAACTACATATACCACTTACTTATTTTGACAATTACCCTACCACTATCGACTCGGATCATTCATCCATGCCGAAAACTCATAGAGCAGGAAGGAAAATTCAAGCACAGAAATTAAGACCACAAGTCTTAAAAGAACATTATCAAGTTCGAATAATTGGGTGAAAGTCATATAAGGAGCAAAGTTCTAGAGTGCCTAGTATTGAAATAGAAAAAGATAATAAAACTATCCTCCACGAGGAAGAAAAAGCAGCGGAGTATAAAAACTATTCAGACAGTACAAATGTAGACTGCGCTACCCTCTCTAACGTCGAGATACCATATTCATTAAGTGAAATTACGTACGAAGCAAGCAGCAGGCAAGTCATACATTGTGTCGACACTGAAATATCGAATAAATTTCAAATAAATCGCCTTAAGGAAATCCGAGCAATCGAGCGAAAAAATTATCTAGACGAAGTTGTTGCTGATTACGAAGCTCACTCGAGACTAGAGATTCGCTATCGCCCGTGGTGACGCCTTGCGATCTTCATATCACCAATACCGAATCGTGAATGACCACTAAATTATTATCGTCAAAGAAAAATCGAAGACTACGAAGCCCACTACTAAGTAAGAAAATTGCTTTCTCTCTCCCTTCTAGGAAATAATCTTGCATTTCCTTTTCATTGTGTGAGTAATAATAATAAAGATTTCCCCGTTCCCAGTCCCTACCGAAGAATTTACTATGTTTTCATTCCGTTATAAATCTTTTTAATGGTGTTTAATTGTTCCCGCAGAATTGAAGCATTTGTAATACGCTGGTATATTCATTTTTCACGAAATAAAAATAAAAATAAGTAAAAAAGGGCAAGGATGTTGGGATTAACGAGGAATGATTAGATCCAACCAATAATATTAATTAGGTGGGTATGCGTTCAACTCGATCAAAGGTCAAAATTGAAGATAATGTAATAAATGATTATCCTGAAGACCGAAAAAGGAGATCTCGAATACATAACCCTCTTCAATCCCCATTTGAGACGGTCGAAGAATTTTCGACGAAAGTACAGTTCGCAAGACTCCCAACACAACGAATCCAACGGGGGAAATTACTGTAGATACAGAGAGAAGTAGCAACTTGAATCGAGAAAATCTGGAATTAATTAAGGTAGACGAAGACAGTCATATACAATCAAGTCATGTACAACCTTTGGAATTAACGTCAAGTCATTTAATTAGTACAAAAGCAGAAATAAATAACGAGGGAGCAAGTGATTCTTCAAGTACTGGACAAATGTTATCAGACAATCTTGAAGATAATAATAGTACATCAGAAAGTCCCTTACAGATTCAAGAAATTTCAAACAATTCAGAAAGTTTTGCGCAATTCACGTACCGAGTGCAAGAAACACTCACGGCGAGATCGGGAAATAATTCATTATCTGTAGTTGGGTTTTTGGAAGAACCTGGTCACCAATATTTACCACTTGTAATATATCGAGATCCCTGTAACCAAATTCCGATTCAGATTTCTGCACCCCCCCAAACATACTGTGAAAGACATCGAGTTGCAGCCCATTACACACGAGATAGCAGGTACAGATACTAGGTTTATAAATATGAAACCGGAATTTTTGTATAGAAAATACACGTTTATTGTATGAAAATGATAAGAAATATTTTATTCGAAGTATTGCCCATCGCTAGCTATACATTTTTTCCACCTGTCTGACAATTTGTGGGTGCCACGCCAAGAAAACCGTTGCTCTTTTGAGGCAAACCAGTCATCGAGCCATTTTCGTACATTTTCGTAAGAAGTAAAGTGCTGCTCAGCAAGTGTGTTTGAGAAATCCGTCCGATGGTGTAGTTTGACAGATCTTGAACCTGTGAATGTATTGGAAATAATGAGTCTTCACTCAAGACAGGGTGAAATAAAACCAGACTTGTAGATGGAAAACAGAGAAAGTGGTTTATTTTGTACCTTCCTTAGTTGCACTCAAAAATACAATTTGATTATAAATTTAGAAAACAAAAAGGACACATGTCAAAATAAGTTAAATTTAGAAAATAACAAAATAATGAAAATAAATGCACCAAAATTGGAAAATGAGAAATTGGATATAAACAGAATAAATGGTTTTGAATTTAAATGTGAGCAGCACACAATTATATTAATTGCGTGCTGAATTTGAACTTGAGACAGCGGTGCGTGCAACGTAGCGAGAGCTACGCAGCACGACACGCTGATACCATTGAGTGCGAAAATGTTTGTGTGTAATTCACTGCAACCACTCAGCAGTGTATTGCAAAGTGGCTGCAGTGAATTAATGAGAGCATTTGCAATAACCTTGCTTGAGTGCTAAGCCTGTGTGTGAAACCAGCTACGCAGTCAGTACTGCGTAGCACAATACAACATAGAATGAGGATGCACGAAATGAGCAAGGATAGTCACTGTGCTTTTCCAGCAGATTTCCGGGAGGAAAGCACAGTGAATATAAACTCCAGCATAATTGTATTAATTATCTGGCAAAAGAATTGATGCAAAACGTGGTGCAGCATGTGCTGCAGCGCACGCCAAGAGTGAGGCCAAGTGCTGATGTACCGTATTTCTCTCCTCACTGACAGTGAATTTCTACCAAATTATGTCAATGTACTCTTACCTTGAGCAAATGAGTCCTGATGAGCGAGATGTTGAGCGAGTCCGATGTATAAAACCATGGAACAGTCCGCGAGTCTGGATGCGTGCTGTTCTTGCCGGTGTGTGCGAAAAAGTGCCAAATTCTCAAGATTGCTGCGAGTATGAAAGTTTCGTTGGGCGCTGGAGTCAGTTGAGCGAGACAGCCGGTGAGCGAAACCGAAGTCAAGCGAGAGAGACATCCTCTCGCTTGACGCGGCGTGCCAATGAGGCACATCCTCGGCTTCGCGAAGCCCATGCTTCGGCTGTCTTCGACTCAACCGAACACCGCGTAGCAAAGCAGCGCAACAGGTAGGCGCACGACGATTATCGATCGCCGTGCGCCAGCTGATTTTCCAACAAAGTGCGAGTCCAATCGATGCAAATAAGTAGTAATCGGACGGAGCCAAGTCTGGTAAGTAAGCCACATGCGAAAGTATTTCCCAGCTAAACGCCTCAATCGTTTCCTTGACCAGTTTTACTGTGTGTGATGGTGCATTATCATGAAGCAAAATCACTTTGTGTTGCCTTTTTTTATATTCTGGTCGTTTTTCACGCAAAGCTTGATTCAAATCGATCATTTGCTATCGGTAGCGTTCAGTATTAACGGTTTCGCAAGGTTTTAGCAGCTCATAATAGATCACACCCTTCTGACCCCACCAAACACAGAGCATTAGCTTCCGTCCATAGCGATTTGGCCTTGCAGTCGATGTCGATGGTTCGCCTGAAGTTACCCATGATCTTTTACGCTTAGAATACTCAAAATATATCCACTTTTCATCGCCAGTGACAATTCGATGGAGAAATGACTTTGTTTTGTACCTGGCGAGCAGTATTTTGCAAGTGGTTTTTCGATTTTCCTGCTGTCTTTCATTCAGTTCATGTGGAACCCATTTTCCCATCTTCTGGATCTTTCCCATGGCTTTCAAACGTATGGAGACGGCTCCTTGTGTCACATTTAATTGATCCGCGAGTTGTTGTTGCGTTTGAGCGTCATCCTCATCCAACAATGCTTGCAATTCGCTGTCTTCAAACTTTTTCGGTGGTCTTCCACGTTCTTCGTTTCTTACGTCAAAATCGCCACTTTTTAATTTTTTAAACCACTCAAAGCACTGTGATTTACCAAGAGCATGCTCACCGTAAGCTTCGTCAAGCATTCGATGCGATTCTGCAGCGGTTTTCTTCAATTGGTAACAGAAAATTAATGCTGTCCGCAAATCGTAGTTTCCAGGCATAAAATTCGACATGTTCAACGCTATTACAAACTATGCTCTTGTATGAAACTTGTATTGTTGTGAGTTAAAAATCTTTGTCAGAGATGTCAACAAGGAAATGGCGCCAATGACGCGGTTTGACGGTAACTACATTGACAGCTAGGGCTATCGATGCGCAAATTCCAGTTTCATATTTATAGACCTGGTACATTTTTTTCATATTTACCATTTGTGTAGCGAAAGGGGTACCAGTGTCCCATTATGGCGTTTTTTAATAGTCACACGACTTGTTGATAAGAGAGTGAATATCGTCGGTGTGGGCTTGTGGTTGGTGGCGTAATGTAGAGTCGCTTTCCAACAAGTAGTCCACCAAGTTTTGGATGCTAATCTGTTCGGTACTACGTGGGGTTTTGGAAATAGGAAGGGTAGGTATTGGAGACACAGCGGTAGAGCTAGTGACTGGTCTTCCTAAATTCAATAATGTGGGTAACTCGTCCTGCTCCTAGTGACAGGGCCGAGAACCACACTTGCGATCTGGATGCTGTTGGATCGATAGATTAACTGAACATTGAACAATTTATTTATGAATTCAGAGGTTGTTGTGTATTTGTATATTAATATTCCTGCAATAATTACATGTGATTAATTCATACGGCGTTGGAAGTATTGGTATTGTTTTAGGATGTTGTTAATCGTATGATATCTGGAGTATATGTACGACAATAAATCAATCGCCAAGTGACGGTGATCATTGCTTTTCTAAAGAAAAAAAAATTCATTATATTCTTAAATAATCTCTCGATAATCAAAGATTTCCTACTATTTTGTTGTAGGTGTATTGAGATTCTCGAGGTCCATCTACAGTTAATTTGAGACTGTACTTCGAGATTTGGCAATTTATGCTTGAGTGAAAGAGAATTAATTAAACGATCATGAGTTGATTTTAACCAACTGTTGAGAATTCAACAAAAGATGTTGAGAGTCCGTCCTGTGTGACTTGACCGACCTGTGAATATATTGAGAAAGCATGAAAACTCACTCGAAGCAAGAGGAAAATGAAACCAGACACCGAGATGTTATCTTGAGGAAGCGGTTCGCTACCTTCCTCTTTTATTATAGAAATACAAATCTTATACACAATGAGGAGATCTTAAATTTAGAAATTACCATCCAAAATACGTTTAATTTTAACAACACTCCAAATATGAATTTAGAAAGTCAAATACAAATTATAAAATGAGTGACAGATTGAGCAGCGAATTTGTCATAGTTGAGCAGCACACAATTATATTAATTGTGAGCTGAGTTCAACCATGAGAATGCGGTGCGTGCAGCGTAATGATAACTACGCAGCACGACACACTAAGCCCACTGAGTGCAATACACAAAATAAACTAGAACACGGAATTTAGAATGATAAAGGAAGCAGCACACAATTACAGCAATTGTGCACTGAATATAGATTAGAGACAGCGGTGCGCGCAGCGCAGCAACAGCTACGCAGCACGACACGCCGATGCCTTGAGTACGAGACGTTGTGTGTAATTCACTGCAATCACTCAACACTGTATTGCAGAGTGATTGCAGCGAATTAATGAGCATGTACTATAACCAGTATCTGAGTGCAGTGACTTTGTGTGCGACCTGCTACGCAGTCAGTACTGCTTAGCACACCGCAAACAGACACTGAGGCTGTACGGTTGAGCAAAATTACACTCACTGTATTCTCCCAGCAGATTTCCTGGGGGAAAATACAGTGAATGTGCGGCACATGCTTAATTATATTAATTAGGCCGGCAAAATAACATGAGGAGAACGTGGTACAGCATGTGCTGCAACGCACGCCACAGGTGAGACCCAGTGAGGATGCACCGATTTCTCCTCTCCGGCAGTGAATTAATGCATAATTGTGCCAGAGCACTCTTACCTTGAGCAAAGAGTCCTGATGTGCGTGAAGTTGAGCGATTCCGATGGATGATTGTCCGAGAAAAATGTGTGGAAGTCCGATGGATGCGCGTGCTGTCCAGAGGATGTGTGTCGCAAAAGTGCCGAATTATCAAGATGGCTGCGAGTACGAAAGATTCGTTGGGCGCTGGAGTCAATTGAGCGAGACAGCCGGTGAGCGAAACCGAAGTCAAGCGAGAGAGACACCCTCTCGCTTGACGCGGCGTGCCAGTGAGGCACAGCCTCGGCTTCGCGAAGCCCTTGCTTCGGCTGTCTTCGCCTCAACCGAACACCGAGTAGCAAGGCAGCGCAACAGGTAGGCGCACGACGATTATCGATCGCCGTGCGCCAGCTGATTTTCCAACACCAACATATACAAGTATGGTTCTAGCTACTTATTGTAGTTATCAATATAATTTTTAGTTTTCTCTTTGTTATCGTTATCCTGTTCGGGATCAAGCACGATGCACTGTATCTCTGAGTTGCATTCGTCGCATGTTTCTCTATTTTTGCCGCATTTGTAGCAATTATTCGCGTGAAGGCAAGGAAGAAACGTCACGTTTAAAGGTTGGTGTTGGCAAGTTTGACATAACTGACAATGAGAGGCGGCATCTTTCTCCTGGGATGGTGTCAGCGATAGTGTAGATAGGTCCAATGACTATGCCCTGGGGTAGGAGGTCGGGAATTGCGACGATGTGAAGTAATTAATTTTTCGTCTGCCTCGTCTTTGTCCGTTGTGTCGGGATTTTGGTTCGGAAGATTATCTTGGTTAACGGGCGATGGAGGGGGAGCGGGACGTCTGCGAAGTAATGATGTAACTGAATCGGTAAGACTGGTGGACAAACAGGAACCTGGGAACGTATTCGTAGTCATGATCAGGAATCGCCAACCTGGATTTAGCAAGACGTGTAGGTGTAAGGGGTTTGGACCCGTTCCCCAACGCTTTATTTTAATTCCGCAATAAAAACAAGTTACTCTGTCCTTTTTCTCAGAATGGAAGAATCCAGCGTCTACTAATGTCTACTGATTTTATCGGTAGCATCTCAGGCGAAGAAATGAAGCTTTCCATGCGGTCTGTATAATTTTCGTAGATGGGGTACAAGGGCTGTAGGCCGTCGTCCCTAGAACATGCCCATTGTAGACAGTCGAGGGTGGCTCGGAGCCTTTCCAATAGTCTGGCGACGAATCTCTGATCGCAGGTAAGGGGCTCTCGTACAGATCTGTCTGAGAGGCGGCAGTTAGCGAGGAAAAAGGATGGCGACGAGGTGTTTGACCGGGTGGTCGGCTTCCTATACTCATTATTATGTAACGACAATTAGGGCCCCATATAACATGCTTTTCCCAAGGGTCGTCATGAATTTCGCAATTGTCTAATGATACTCCACAATGAAAACACCTGATTGTAGTCTGACTGCCCGTGAAAAAGAATCCGGCTGCTGCTAATACTGCAATATTGATTTCACAATTTCCAGGCCAGTAAGTGAAGCTGTCTACTCGTTTAGTACAATCTTCGGACGCGGGATACATGCGAGTCAAAACAGTCTTCTTTGGAGGCATATCCTCGTGGCAATCAGGGGTCGCGTTTATTCTTACTTCTAATCTGCAATCATGGCGTTCTTTTTCGCAAGAAAGGGGTACATCTCGTGGATCGGCCCCGATGGGCACGTTCCCACGGGGTATGCCACGGACAAAGCGGCATTGTTGTTGCCACCTACGGAGGTCATGCATTAGTATATCACCAACTTCCCATTCTTTAATAGTAACTCTGCAATCAAACCAACTGACCTCGTCGTCCTGCCCGGTGTAATAAATTCCTGCAGTGGCAAGTCGCCGCGGGTCTACAAAGCTTACTGGCCAACTACGGTAACTGTCGAGATGCACTTGTTCGTATGAGTACATGCCGCGTGGGCCTTTTGATGACATGCTTAGCGATGGTATACACACTTTTATAATTATATCTTTTCCAAGATGCAAGTATAAACAGTAGTGTATTTATTTAGTTATGTTAATAAAAATATTTATGCGTGTATTTACTGGTATATGTTAATGTTCTTAATATGATTATTATGGCATTCTCTTTATATTTAGTTGTACTCTCTTTTTTTTTAAGTCTAAAACTGATCTGGGTGCACTAAGATATTTTCTCTTCAAGTGGTTTTATTTAATACCTTGTCTTTGAGTGCGTTTCTTGGTGTCTCGTTTGCGTTGGCGTATTGGTAACTGTGTTTACCTGGTTTGAAACCTTTAAGAAAAATTTCTATTCACTAAGATTTGAATACACTGATCCTTGTTATTATTATTATTGCTATTACTATTATGACCGTTATTATTATCACTATTTTTATTATTACTATGATTATATGTGTGTATTATTTCCTTTCATATTTAATATGTTTATTTATCTGATAAAGGGTTATTTGATTAATTCGTCATAGCACGGTATTTGGCGGACGACTTGGCATCGTTAATGCCAAAATTGTTTCTTAGTATTGGAATATCGTTCATAAAAATAGATATGGAGTGTTATTAGAGGTTATTGTAGTTTTATATTTACTCCCGTATGATATATATATTTTTATTTTTACCTTTGTTTTCTGATTTTTCATTCGTATATATCAGTTTGATTATGTAAATTCTATGTTTATTATTAGATGATATCCAAAAAGAAAGTGCAGCATGAGTGCGTACCATATAAACATCGTATATTTTTATGCAAAGTATGTTTCTGGAAAAATATTATATATATATTTTTTTTTTCGAAAATCTTAGAATGCAATTTTCAATTTCTTCAATCGATTTGAATGTACAGTAATGTCTTTGTTTGGGCGTTTAATACGTACGTTACCGTTCGTTAATATAGTCTGTAACATAGTTACACGCGTGAGCGTAGAAAGAGATGCAGCAATTACGATCGTACAGTATAATAGAGTTATACGCTCGAGTCCACGGTATTAGGTCGAACGGTTATAAGAGCCGATATAGATTCCGAGGATGTAAAAACACCTGGGCGATAGACTCGGTACAAGTGTACCGAAGTTCGCGGGCAATAGGCCATCGAACTCGCGTGAAAAACATGCGACGTCACGCCATCGGAATGCCCTAGCTGACATAACAGCAGGACGGCGACCAACTGATTTTGCTAAGAGGTGAGGGGAAGGCGGAGAGCGGTGTGACAGCGTACCGCGTCAGCAAAGGAAGGCGTTAGATTCAAAAATTACGATGAAAAATGTACAGAGGGGAATGAGGCAAGGGGAGACATATAAAAGGCCGGTGCGGGGACAGGGAAGCTCTCTTGTCTCTCTTGTCTTTGAGGCAGAACAGCGAAAAATTAACAAGGTATCTAAGAGTGTGAGAAAAATTAGTCGCGTGAAAAGCTCATGAGAGCACTAAAATCTCAGCGGAACAGTAAAGATCACTTCATGATCATTCATTAAGAAATTAATAGGGATAGGCGAATAGAGTTCTCGATGAACTAATACATAGAATTTAGTCATCGATAAGTATTATAAAATTCGGATAGTGCATAGAAATAAGAAAACCAGTTATATAAGAATACATTGAAAGTGCGGTCTTTAAACCAGCTGTAGAGACGGAAATTATACGAGCATATGAGTGGAAGGACGACAGAGAGAAAGTTAAACGGGTATAAGTGAGAAAGAATTGTACACAGAGTTTATACACTCTGTACAAGTAGTGAACGTGTGCGTGTGCTGGTGTAGGTGCGGGAAACGAATCGAAGCCAAGGTGTGAGTGCGGAACCGAAGCTCGAGCCCGCGGATTCCCAGAATTTGTGCTCGAATAAGCCGAAATAATAACAACTAAAATCGAGGGAATTCCCTGATTTTCGAGACCGAAAGATAGAGTTAAGAATTATAGAGATAGGATAATTGTAATTAAATATAGAATAAGTTGTATAAGACATAGGAAAATAGGTACGCGCGAATGAGTGCAAGAAGGGTGAGTGATAAAGAATTGTGAATAGGGTTCGTACACCCTATGAAAAGAGCGAATGCGAGGTGAAATAGCAAAGAATGTGAAAAATCGGTGCACCCCGTGTACGATAACGCAACGGCGCGAGAACGATAATAAAGCTACGAGAGTGCCGAGCGAGGTAAACATTGAACAAATTAAAATCGTCGAAATAGCTGCGGAAGTTACGGAATTAGATGTACTTTCTGTAAAATTCGAGTCACCGTGATTAAAAGTGACGTGTTACGAAATTGTTTTGTTTCGAATAAAGGCCTATTGTTAACCACTCAGAAGTCTAAAATTAATTAGTCCGGTGATCGAGCCCGAATCCCCACGAAAAATAAAAATACATGATAACGTGAAAATAAATACCGTTACATTTGGCGCCCAACGTGGGGCTCGACACAACTAAGAAGGACTGCAGTGGTTACATAGGGCGTGCGTTAGAAGAATAAATTCAGTAAAATTGAAGTATGGAAACAGGCGACCAAGCGAATCTCTCGACAGAGCTCGAAGAGTTGCGAATGATGGAGAGCATGGAGGAACAGCATCGGCCTGAGGGGGAGGCTGGAGTAGGCCCAACATATGAGTGGGAGTCTACGACGGCGGAAAATCTATTAGAGGACAGGCGGCGGAGAGATAGAAGGAACATCCAGCGGTTTTCTGCGATTAGACCGTGTGTGGAAAACGAGGATGCATTAGAAGAGATTTCGGATAACCAGATGAACAGGGAAGACGGGAGTACACCGAGGCCCAACGACAGGACTGCAATTATTCCGCCGGACCCGATTGGTGTCGGGGATTTGATGCAATTTCTGCAGAAAATGGAGGAGAAGAGCGACGGAAAATTCGCTGAAATAATACAGACGCAGCAGGAGATTCGAGACGAGTGTCTAAGTAAGATAACGAGTCTGAAGGAGGCCACGAAGGACGCTTTGAAAGAAGGGATCGCAGCTGTAGAGTGTCGGACGGATAGAAAAATCAAGGAAGCGCAGGAAAACATAATGGAAAATCAGAACGTCACGAATAACTATATCCAACAAAAGGTCGCGGGTCAGAAGGTGACTGTGGAGAAATTGGAAAAAAGGACACAGGAAATGATGGCCGAAATTCGAGCGGCACAGGAAATTACCGAGAACCAAAATAAGAGGATTGAGAGATTAGAGGAGTCATCGCGGAGAACCAATACATCTATGAGCTTCGGACAAACTATCGGAGGGGGTTTGAACGTCACTCGGCTGTATACGACTGCGCAGAAACCACCCACGTATAATGGTGACGGAAAGGAAAGACCAATGCGGTTTTTAAAAGAATTTCGAGAATTTTGCATCGCAGGGGGAATCGAGGATACGGAAATTCGGCACGCGATCGGAACTGCCTTGAAGGGAGTGGCGAACGATTGGTGGCTCGTGGTGGAGGGCGCAGTACACGACCTTCAGACATTTGAAGAAAAATTCCGTGCAAGGTACTGGGCTCGTGATATGCAAGACAAGGTAAAGAAGAATTTGGAATTTGGATCTTTTTATACCGAAGGCCAGTCGTTAACACGGGCCGAATATGCAACTCGTGTTATCGGAAATGCGCGGGATCTGAGTGAAAAATTGAGCGACGAAGATATTATACGTCGTCTTGCGAAACACTTCGACGAAGAGGTGCGCAGTGCTGTGAGAGTTCGCCAAATTAGTGACATTGACGAGTTTTTGGAACTTCTGGAGAGCACGGATGTGGCTGGTCCATTAAATTACAGGAGAGTGACAGGTCGTATGGGGGGATACATGTCACAAGAACCGCAGAGGAATCTTAATAGAGGAGCGGCGCGTGAGCAGACGGCACGTCCATACTTTCGAAGTGACAATCGTGAAAATGGTGCGAACAATGGCGGCAACGGTTTTCCAATGTCACCAGGACGGCAAAGTGGTCGGGGGGATCGACCACCATGGCAGAGTAACGGACCATGGCAACCACCAAGACCTGTTTGGCAAGAAAATCGGGCCGAAGGTTTTCAAAGGCCGGAAAATAACGGAACGAGGGAATTTGGACCACAGAGACAGGAGCAGCCGCCGAACGGGCAAATGAATAGCATAAATCGTGCGGTGCAAGGTCCATTCGTGGCACACACGATCCCACGAGAACCAGAACCAGCATGCTCGGGAGTGGTAAACAGAAATTCGGGAAACGCTTAAGCGTTGCGCCCGAGGAAAAGAGAAAAATGAACATCGACGTGGAGGAGCGGAGCGCAACGCTGAAGGATGAAAGAAAAAGCATTAGACAGAAAATGAACGAGAGGAAAAGAGAGAAGAGAAGAGTGAGGAACCTACGAAGAAGAGAAGAACGGGGCAGGAGTGAAGAACAGCCGGTGCAGAGAGAGGTAGAGAAGAACACCGAACGGCGAGGGCAGGCTGAGTCTGTGGAAAGCCGAGTTCAGGAAGACGGTAAAGGCGCGTGTGATAATAAGAAGAATATGTGGCCTGAAAACGTTGCCGGAATTCAGAGAGTACTGGATATCAGAGGGCCAGCACCGAAGATGGACGACAAGGAAGAGGTCAAGCAGAGGATGTGTTCAACGCTCATGGAAAATCCACGCGAATATTTATACGAGGAGATGGAGAGTGGCCCGAGGAAGTGGTACGACGAGACTCATCCCAGGTGTCCGGAGATACCAGTGGGGATTGCTGGAATCTCAGCGCTGTGTCTCATTGATAGTGGAAGTGAGGTGTCGTGCGTTTCCGGGGAATTTTTTTTAAAGAATGAAGAAGTCCTTAAAAATTGCCCTGTGCTACCGGTGACGTCAACGCAGGTGGTCGGAGCGTTTGGGGGGGAGACCGAACGCATCAAGAAACAGATAATGGTCGAGGCGGAGGCATATGGCTCGAATGGAACGTTACAAATGCTGGTGGTACCAAAATTAGTTAGGCCAGCACTAATTGGTATAGACGCAATGCTGGTATTGAAGATATCGGTCGACGCTCAAAATAGAGTGGTAGCTGTCGACGATAAGGTAGTGGCAGAATTAAAGGATGGAATTTGGCGATATATCGATCCAGAAAAGGTGCAGTCGTCTGAGATAAATATGATAGGTACCACGGTCGACAGGAAGAAAAATGCTGAGGATGGAGAGGAGGCAGAGGTTAGTTTAACGGAGGAAGAATTTGAAGAGAAAATGAAGGAATGCCGGGATGTAAGGCCGGAAATCAGAAGGATATTTAAAAGAATGGTAGAAGAGAGAAGAGAAATATTTGATAAGATACCGGGACGGATGACGGAATATCAGCACAGACTGTTGCTAAAAGATCCAAAGCCATATTTCCACCGTTCATATCCCGTGTCGTTAACGCAACGAGAGAGGGTACAGAGAGAGATCGAAAGAATGCTAAAAATGGGAATTATACAAAAGTCCGAGAGTGTATACATAAATCCATTGATGCCTGTCACGAAGAGTGATAATTCGGTGCGCCTCTGTCTCGATGCTCGAGAGCTGAATAATTATTTAATAAATGATTATAATAATGCACCCCCTATTGAGGAAATTTTTCAACGGTGTGGTGGAAAAACAATAATGTCAACGCTAGATTTAACTAGTAGTTTCTGGCAAATACCTCTTCATCCGGAATCGCGAAAATATACAGCGTTTCAACACAACGGAAAGTGCTATGAGTTTACAGTCACACCATTCGGTTTGAAAACTAGTACGGCTAGTCTGATAAGAGCCCTTGATGTCGTTCTCGAAGGTCTGGATTTTGTGATTAATTTTATCGATGATTTATTAGTCATGTCAACATCATATGAAGAACACCTGGATCATCTACAGAAATTATTTGAGAGATTTCATCTGCATGGAATGACTTTAAAATTTAGTAAATCACATTTCTTCCGGAAAGAAGTGATTTTTCTCGGGCACATCCTTACCACGGAGGGACTGAAGCCGGACCCTGAGAAGATAAGAGCGATACACGAATACCCACAACCTCGGACGATAAAGCAATTAAGAGGATTTTTGGGACTTATAAATTTTTATACTAAATTTACAAATCGCCACGCGCACGAGACAGCACCATTGTTGAATCTCCTACGGAAGGGGATACGGTGGGAGTGGAATGAGGCCATGGGAAATACATTTAAGAAAGTGAAAGATTTATTTTGTCAAGATGTGGTACTAAGATTTCCTGACACAAGAAAACCATATACTCTTACCACGGACGCGAGTGGCTACGCGCTTGGGGCGATTCTGTCACAGGAAGACGAGGACGGAGAAGTAAGAGTGGTGACGTTTGCCAGTCGAACATTGAAAGGAGCAGAGATTGGTTATATGACCACGGAAAAAGAATTACTAGCAATTGTGTGGGGACTACAAAAATTTAGAACATATTTGAAGGGAGCACGGATATTCATTAAAACGGACCACAAAGCATTAATTTTTTTGAAGACATGCCGATTTACCGCTGAGAGACTAATGCGATGGGCACTAGCTATACAGGATTACGATATAGAAGTCGAACATGTCTCAGGAAAAGCGAATGTGGTGGCGGATGTATTGAGCCGGATGAGAGACAACGGGGACGCATCCCTGACTGAGAAAAATCGAATTGTGCAGATCGCGGGAATTTTGGCCGAAAAAATTCCACGCGAATTAGCGAGGAAATTGAAGAACTTAAAAAACATACAGAAAGAGCAGGAGGATTTGCGGATCATCATTGATTTACTGGCCGTCGAGAAAGAAGAGACAGAAGAACAGAAGTACCGACTAAAAAAAGGAATTTTACAAAAAAAAATCAAAGACCGGAATTTGGCGGGTGATAATACCAAAAAGTATGATTCAAGAGATGGTAAAGACGTGCCACACCATGTATGGACATCTGGGTGCCAAGAAGTGTTCACGAATACTAGAAGAGGATTTCACATATCCACATCTAGCAAAGATGGTCCGGAATTTGCTAGCTACTTGCGATGTGTGCCAAAGGAATAAGATCGCGGTGCAGACCAGTTACGCGGCGATGCAAAATATAATACCGGAAGGACCGGGGGATTTAGTGTCGATAGATTTTTATGGGCCTTTGCCTGCATCGGTGGGTGGAGTGAAACATATCCTGGTGACACTGGATGCATTTAGCAAATTCGTCGCTCTATATCCTATGAAGAAAGCGAACACGTCGACGGTAATTAAACGAATATTCGACGATTATATTCCAAAATATGGAAAGCCACGGAGAATTCAGTTCGATCACGGAACGCAATTCACGGCTAAGAACTGGTTACAAAAACTCAAGGACGAGGGTATCATGGCTGTATTTTCCTCAATACGGCACCCCCAAGGAAATATCGTCGAACGAGTGAATCGAGAACTGGGAAGATTTTTCCGAGTTTTCTTAACAAATAACCATGCAGGTTGGTTTAAGTGGATAAGAGTAATCGAAAATTGTATCAACGAGAGCCATCACGACACAACAGAATTTACACCGTTGGAACTACAATGCAAGAGGAAGCCGCTACGGGCCTGGAATAAACAAATGGGCATATTGCGAGAGGAAGAGGATCGAGTGACTTATGAAATGAAAATTGAGATTGTGAGAGAGAGAATGAGAAGGAAAGGCCTGCGTCGGGCAGAGAAATTCGACGCAACACATCGGTTAACGAATTATGAAGTAGGCGATCTGGTGCTTGTCAAAGCGCTAAATGTATCAGATCCTTTAAAACAGTTAACATCCAAGTTCATGCCTTTGTATGAAGGACCATATAGAATTAAGAAATGCGTAGGTGTAGCGACTTATTTAGTTATAGATTTAGATAATAAGAAAGAGCGTGGTAGATTTCACGCGAGTATGTTTAAAAGATATCGGACAGAGACAGAAACGACAGAGAAGGAAAACGATGATACAACTGGGTCAGCTAGCATGGAAGGAAGGGAGACAGCGCGAGAGACAAGTACGCGAAACAATAACAACGAGGTAATGCTAGTTCAAATAGAGTCGACGCCAACACAGCAATCGGGAAGCCTCGGACTCGGGATAGAGCTTTGACGTCACGGTCAACGGTGTTTCTAAGAAGAATGCTCCGGTTTCCAAGGAAGTAGGGTGACTCGAGTGAAGAGGAACGAAAAATAGAACACCTAATTGGCTCGTACGAACGATTTGAGGGGAATCTAACCATCAGAAGAAATCAGTGTACGGGAAAGGATATAAAAGGGAGGAACCCGGCCACCGCTCCACAAGACAATCGAACGATTAGCAGAAAGCGAATACAGTGATCATCAGTGCGGAATAATAAAATTTTTTTTTTAAAAAAAAAAAAAAAAAATGGCTCGATACATCGAGAACCTAGTGGAGTATCTGATCCCTGGGGAGCCGAACACCGCAGAGGTGATAAGGGTGGAGAGCCCAAGCCGATTTTATATTTGGAGAGGAGACGAGGAGAAACGGCGGGAAGCATTCATGCGAAGCGTGGCGGAGACTCCACGGGATCACCATCAAGTACATGCTATTCTGGAGGAGGAAGCATATCCCGGGAGAGCAGTGCTTTTCTTACTATTGGACGAAGAAGACGCAGGGCAGCACGCGTTTTTCCGGGGCACGGTCATGAGGAGAAGGAGCGATGGAAAATATTGGATTTGGTTGGGCGACCTCGCTCGGAGAATCGCGGTGGAGATGGATACGCTCTATACCCCGCCGCCATTGTATTTGGGGGAGCCGTACTTTGCCGTCGCCTGTGGCATGGATCGACTGGATCCGAAAGGGGCCGAATGGTCAAAAAGAGCCACAGATCGATTCATCGAATTGACCACATCGGAAACCATCGATTTATACGTAAATGAATTGGATCCGACGGTCGAGGCCATCTGGGTGGAGATACACGCGACAAACGACAACAAAGGATATGACGTCGGGAAGGCGCTAATTCAGATGGGCGAAGCAAGGACGAGCGAGAGGAATCCAAAATACGATTTTGGCAGCGACGGAGGGTTCCTCGGGAAACATTTTCGAGAAGAACGTCGAAGAGAGAGAGACGAGGCGACCGAGGGCGGCCAAACAAGGACATTTCGTGAAAGACGGGATTCTACGGAGGAGTCGGGATACGAAACGGAGGACGAGTGGACCGAGACGGAGGACGGAATCCAAGAAGAGGATGAGGAGGAAATGCAGTGGCTGACAACGCCCGACCCAGATGAAGAAACGACCACAACGTTGATACACTGGGGAGTAATTGAACCGACCGAGACTGACGAGACGGACGGAGACGAAGACCAAGAAAATGACAGCGACGGACAATAAAAAAAAAAAATAATGAATAAAATAAAATGAAAAAGAAAACATACATACTCGTGTTGGAAATTATTCGTGTTCTGATTTAGAAATAAGAGAGCGGTAGATCTTAAGTGCGGCGAAATGTCAAGAGGACCTGGTTGTTTACACTTGGGAAATAAGAGATAGCTATAATTTAGTTGATAAGTAGAATCGAGAGGAAGTGAGGACTGAACGGCGGTCAGCTTATCGTTGGGTCAGTAAGTATAAAAGTTACAGAATATAAAAGAAAAATAAATAAATAAAATATATATGATCATAATAATAATAGTGAGATAAAACAATGAATTTGAGGAGGAGATCTTTGGACGAGTAGCGAAGGCGATTCTTCCAAAGATCTCGGGGGATAATGTAACATAGTTACACGCGTGAGCGTAGAAAGAGATGCAGCAATTACGATCGTACAGTATAATAGAGTTATACGCTCGAGTCCACGGTATTAGGTCGAACGGTTATAAGAGCCGATATAGATTCCGAGGATGTAAAAACACCTGGGCGATAGACTCGGTACAAGTGTACCGAAGTTCGCGGGCAATAGGCCATCGAACTCGCGTGAAAAACATGCGACGTCACGCCATCGGAATGCCCTAGCTGACATAACAGCAGGACGGCGACCAACTGATTTTGCTAAGAGGTGAGGGGAAGGCGGAGAGCGGTGTGACAGCGTACCGCGTCAGCAAAGGAAGGCGTTAGATTCAAAAATTACGATGAAAAATGTACAGAGGGGAATGAGGCAAGGGGAGACATATAAAAGGCCGGTGCGGGGACAGGGAAGCTCTCTTGTCTCTCTTGTCTTTGAGGCAGAACAGCGAAAAATTAACAAGGTATCTAAGAGTGTGAGAAAAATTAGTCGCGTGAAAAGCTCATGAGAGCACTAAAATCTCAGCGGAACAGTAAAGATCACTTCATGATCATTCATTAAGAAATTAATAGGGATAGGCGAATAGAGTTCTCGATGAACTAATACATAGAATTTAGTCATCGATAAGTATTATAAAATTCGGATAGTGCATAGAAATAAGAAAACCAGTTATATAAGAATACATTGAAAGTGCGGTCTTTAAACCAGCTGTAGAGACGGAAATTATACGAGCATATGAGTGGAAGGACGACAGAGAGAAAGTTAAACGGGTATAAGTGAGAAAGAATTGTACACAGAGTTTATACACTCTGTACAAGTAGTGAACGTGTGCGTGTGCTGGTGTAGGTGCGGGAAACGAATCGAAGCCAAGGTGTGAGTGCGGAACCGAAGCTCGAGCCCGCGGATTCCCAGAATTTGTGCTCGAATAAGCCGAAATAATAACAACTAAAATCGAGGGAATTCCCTGATTTTCGAGACCGAAAGATAGAGTTAAGAATTATAGAGATAGGATAATTGTAATTAAATATAGAATAAGTTGTATAAGACATAGGAAAATAGGTACGCGCGAATGAGTGCAAGAAGGGTGAGTGATAAAGAATTGTGAATAGGGTTCGTACACCCTATGAAAAGAGCGAATGCGAGGTGAAATAGCAAAGAATGTGAAAAATCGGTGCACCCCGTGTACGATAACGCAACGGCGCGAGAACGATAATAAAGCTACGAGAGTGCCGAGCGAGGTAAACATTGAACAAATTAAAATCGTCGAAATAGCTGCGGAAGTTACGGAATTAGATGTACTTTCTGTAAAATTCGAGTCACCGTGATTAAAAGTGACGTGTTACGAAATTGTTTTGTTTCGAATAAAGGCCTATTGTTAACCACTCAGAAGTCTAAAATTAATTAGTCCGGTGATCGAGCCCGAATCCCCACGAAAAATAAAAATACATGATAACGTGAAAATAAATACCGTTACAAGTCTTTATTTCGGCGGACCCGTTTAGTGGTCATCGAGTTTTCCTGGTTTTGGTCCTTTAAACAAAAATACTGGTTCACCTACTTTAAATGCAACAGAATTAATTTTTTTGTCTGGATATATTTTGGAATTTTCTTTAGCATTTATCAAATTTTGTTGTCCCAAACCCTGTATTTCATGGATTTGCGTGACCAGTTGCGTTAGATATTCGTCGTACGTGGCGAGTTTTTCTATCTCGGCAGGGGGCATACTAGAAGGGGTACGAGCTATCTTGCCAAATACCATTTCGTATGGAGTAAGCTTAGTACCTTCGTGTACATTCGTGTTATAATTGTAAATAGCCATTTCAACCCATTCATCCCAATTATTTTGTTTAGTGCTGAATCTTCGTAGGTGACAAGAGCAATGTCGTTTTGTCCGTGGCATACCTTGTGGGAACGTGCCCATCGGTGCAGATCCACAAAATGTACCCTTTTCTTGTGAAAAAAAAACATCATGATTACAGATTAGAAGAGTAAACGCGACCCCTGATTGTCATGAGGATATGCCGCCAAAGAAGAGCCATTTAACTCCCATGTATCTCGCATTCTCAGATTATACTAAACGAGAAGACAGCTTCACTTACTGGCCTGGAAATTGTAAAATCAATATTGCAGTATTAGCAGTTATACATCATTAGGCAATTGGGAAATTCATGACGAACCTTGGGAAAAACATGCTAAATCGGACCCTAATTGTCGTTACATAATAATGAGCATAGGAAGCCGACCACTCGGTCAACCACCTCGTCGCCATCCTTTTTCCTCGCTAACTCCCGCTTCCCAGACAGAACTGTACGAAAGCCCCCCTACCGGCGACCAGAGATTTGTCGCCAGACTATTCGAAAGGTTCCGAGCCATCCTCGACTGTCTAGAATGGGCATGTTCGAAAACTATACAGACCGCATGGAAAGCTTCATTTCTTGGTCTGAGATGCTACCGATAAAACCAGTAACATTCGTAGACGCTGGATTCTTTTATTCTGGAAAAAAGGATAGAGTAACTTCTTTTTACTGCGGAATTGAAATAAGAATTGGGGAACGGGTCAAAACCCCTCACACCTACACATCTTGCTAAATTCAGGTTGTCAATTCCTGACCATGATCACGAATACGTTTCCACCTTCCTCTCTCTCTCTCTCTCTCTCCAACAATCTTGCTGATTCAGTCACAGCATTATTTCACAGACCTCCCGCTCCCCCTCCATCGCCCGTTAACCAAGATAGCATTCCGCTCCAACATCTCAACGCAACGGATGAAGACGAGTCAGATGAAAAATTAATTACTTCACATCGTCGCAATCCCCGTTCTACTACCCCTTGGGCGGAATCACATGACCTATCCACGCTATCGCTGACACCATCCCAGGAAGAAGATGCCGCCTCTTAGTTATGTCAAACCTGCCATCGCCAACCCATAAACGTGACGTTTCTCCCTTGCCTCCACGCGAATATTTGCTAGAAATGCGGCAAAAATAGGGAAACATGCGACGAATGAAACTCAGAGATACAGTGCATCGTGCTTAATCCTGAATAGGATAGCGATAACAAAGAGAAAACTAAAAACTACATCGATATCAACAATAAGTAGCTAGAACCATCCTTGTATATGTTGGTTAAAATCAACTCATGATTGTTTAATTAATTTTCCTTCTCTCAAACATAAATTACCAAATCTCAAAGTACAGTCTCAAATTAACTGTTGATGGAAGTCAAAAATGTCAATACACCTACAACAAAATAGTAGAAAATCTCTGATTATCGAGAGATTATTTAAGAATATAATGATTTTTTTCCGTCAGAAAAGCAATGATTACTACACCGTCACTTTGCGATTGGTTTGTTGTCATACGTATAATCCAAATATCCTATGATTGACAATACCCTAAAACAATACCAATCCTTCCAACACCATATAAATTAATCACATGTAATTATTACAGGAATAGTAATATACAAATATACAACAACCTCTCAATTCATAAATAAATTATTTAATGTTCAGTTAATCTATCGATCCAATAGCATCCAGATCGCAAATATGATTCAGTGAGACACATTTTTGAATTTAGGAAGACCAGTCACTAGCTCTACCGCTGCGTCTCCAATACCCACACTTCAAATTTCCGGAACCCCACGTAGCACCGAAGAAGTTACCACCCAAAATTTGGTGGACTACTTGTTGGAAAGCGACTCCACATCATGCCACCTACCGCAAGCCCACACCGACGATATTCACTCTCTAATAAAAAAATCGGATGACTATTCAAAAACGCCGTAATGGGACACTTGTACCAATTTCGCCACTCAAATGGTAAATATGAAAAAAATGCATAAGCAGAGGAATGAAGCAAGAAAAACTTCTCCCAACAAATACTCACGTAAGTAAATCCACTTTGAGCTAAAATTAATATATAACCATACCCCTACATATATATTTTAATTCGTAATATACAGAAATTTTGCAGTCCACGTCCCTCCGAAATGGAGATCAGCTAACTCAACGATCTTGAACTTTTGTTGATCAGAACGATCAGAATGAAAAAATCACGTTGTTCGGCACCTACTACGGATCCTATGAAACATACCATACATACCCAAACCACCGAGCCCATCAAGACTTTGGAGAACTCCGAAGACTTCAATAATCCAAGGAAACTTAATAACTTCAAAAACTTAAAAAATCAACGTTCAGGAGACGCCAGGTCAACACCAAGTCCATATGAAAAAAAAATGTCATACCTACATATGCTTAAATGCGTCAGTAGTAATTATTCAAATCAAGGTAACCACACCGATGTGTAGTATAAAACAAAGAGAAAAAGAATATTTTAACCAAATAATGAAGCAGTAATAATATTTGAGTTATATAAAAAAAAGAGAGCAAATCACTGTGCCATTTATGGATCTATGATTCAGCGCAGCCTTACCCTCAATCATCGACCAGGGGTTCGGCTAGTCGCCGTCGGGGCATTGATGGTCATAGGGGAGCGGTTGGAGGGAACGCTATTACGTGACCAGACGACCGCACCCTTTCTTCTCGCTTTTGCCTGAAATCTTCTGTCTCTGTCTCTATCTTTACAAGGATAATGAAATCATGAACAATTATTATTTGAGCGAAACAATTAACAAAAGTGGAGGAACTAACTTTATTTTTTTAAACGAACAATGTATGACCATTAAATTGTTCACACGAATACTTTAGGTAAATTATCAGCAGCAAAGAGAACAATTATGCTTCCATATGGAAACTAACCAGGGCTTTCACTCGAAAACGAATACAATCCACATTGAATTAACGAGCTTCCCAGTTGTAACCGGGTAATAGAAGAAAAATCGGTATATCAGGATTAATTTCCTTTTCCTCCTTTTGAGAATTCCTGTTGATGGTGTCGGATGGAATCTGTAATATATTGAAAATAATGAGTATTCGCTCGAGGCAGGGAAACAGAAACCAGTCTGAAGATGTTGAAAGAGAAAGTGGTTTACTATAACTTCACTATTAATTTGGAATACAAAAAAATATATATATATATAAAATAAACAATTAAATAAAATGAATTTAATATTGATTTTGAGTGACCAGCACACAATTATATTAATTGTCGGCTGTTTTAGGTTGTACAGTGAACGTGATGCAGTCAGCCCTACAGAGCACACCACGTAATGAGGAGTTGAGAATGCGCAAGTGAGCAAAATATTCACAGTACTTTTCCAGCACACTTAGTTGGGGAAAAGTACTGTGAATGATTGCTGACATATACCATTATATTACTTGTGAAAGTGTGGGGTTGAAAGCGTGGTACAGTCAGCACTGCAGAGCACGGCAAAATAAGAGTTTTGAGGATGCACAAATGATAAGAATATATTCACAGTACTTTCCCAGCAAGTTTAGTTGGGGGTAAGTACAGTGAATAATAAGCACATGCAATTATATTAATTGAGTGCGCAAAGTGTGATGTGAAACGTGGTACAGCCCGCGCTGCAGAGCACGCCACAGACTGAGACCTTTATAAGGACGCACCAATGAGTTTTACACTCCTGACCGCCATTGAATTATGATAAATTGGAACGGTGTACTCGTACCTGTTTGTTGAGTCCTGGTGATCACGAAAAGGCTGAGTAGATCCGGTCGTTCTCTCATGGGTTCGACTCACACGGACATGCTCAACAATACTAACTACCGCACTCGCACACATTTACTCTTCGGCCTAACTCACCAGGCACGTCTTCTCATCGATCCAGGGTCGGAATTAACTTTCATTACGGAAGAGCTCTTCCGGAAACTCACCACACCGCGCGAGCACTGATCAATTTCGATCGCGGAGATTGGCGGAAGACACTCAACGCAGACACGTGGCTTGGTTCTACTTACCATATGCTCCATTCACACCACGGAGAAAGTCACGGTACTGGCTAACATTCTCCATACAATTACAATTCAATTGCCATCATTTGAGTCACCAGCTCGGACATGGTCTCACAAAGTGAAACTGAAGCTGGCGGATCCGGACTTTCTCATACCACGGTCGATTGACATCATAATTGGAGCAGATATTTATGGACAGGTTATTAAGCCTAACATCATCAAGAGCACATCGTCATCGCCTATCACACAATTATCAACATTTGGATGGCTTATCAACTCATGCTGCCGCGCAGCACGATGATCAGGCATTACAAGAGGTGGTCACAAAATTCTGGGTTCAAGAAGAGCCACCAAAGGACAAGGTTGATCAACTCACACCAGAAGAGCAGGCTTGCGAGGATCATTTTCGCGACACGCATCAGCGTGATATCACTGGCCGGTACATTGTTCGGCTTCCGCGCATATCTTCGCCTGCAAATCTGGGAAACTCATATTTGAAAGCGCATCGGTGTCGGCAACATATCATTCGGAAAATCTCAAAGGATGCTGAATACGGTCAGCTCTACTCACAATTCATGGACGAATACGAACAACTTGGTCATATGGTGAAGGCTTCAACATCATCTTCAAGAGAAATACAATATTATCTGCCTCATCACGGTGTTTTCAGGCCAGATAAACTCCCCACCAAATTACGAGTGGTATTCAATGGCTCTAGCTCAACCTCATCTGGTAAGTCTCTTAATGACATCATGCACACTGGACCTAATCTGTTGCTCAATATTTCGGACGTACTCAATTGGATCCGTCATCATAAACACATATTTGCCACCGACGGCACGAAAATGTATCGACAAATTCAAATTCATCATGAAGACTGGAATCTTCAATGAATTTTATGGAAGGATGCTCAACTGAACCCAGTGCCATACCACTTAACAACTGTGACATATGGCATGAAGGCTGCTCCTTTCTTGGCAGTTAGAAGTCTCATGAAACTCACCGAGGTTAAAGGTCATCGATTTCCACATGCTGTGCCAGCCATCACCTTTGGCCGGTACGTGGATGACATCTTCGGAGGGGCGGATACCACTCATGAACTAATTGAAATTGCTCAACAACTCAAAGACTTGTGCATGGCGGGCGGGTTCCCACTCGCTAAGTGGCACTCGTCGGACCTCAAGGTCTTTGCTAGTATCTCATCATCACCGTCAAACTCAGCTATCTCAATGGACGACTGCGAGACAAAAATTCTTGGTTTGGCTTGGCTTCCTCACGAAGACAAGTTCACATTCGCATCTCGGTTCAACTCAACTCAGGAAATGTTTACTAAACGCCTCGTTCTTTCCGAGGTGGCTCAACACTTTGATCTGCTTGCTTTCGTCTCACCGGTTGGGATCAGAGCCAAAATACTTCTACCAGAGTTCTAGCTTCATAAGCACAACTAGGATGATCCACTGCCATCCCAGGTCTCATCACGATGGATTGCAATCAGAGAAGATCTCACTTATCTGGCCAAAATCTCAATTCCTCGGTGGTTCAAAACATAGAGCAACTCAATAGTGGAATTGCATGGTTTCTCTGATGCATCTTAATTAGCCATTGCTGCAGTGATATACATCACTTTTAACTCTTGATCCACAGGAAAGGTAGCTTCGCTTGTCTGCTCAAAACCCCGGGTGGCACCGCTCAAGAAGCTCACAATATCACGGCTTGAACTAACAGCTGCACTGTTACTTGCAAAATTGGTTGCATACGTTCAAGCCACACTCAAGGTCGAAATTTTATGAACTCACCTGCGGATGGACTGATCGGTAACTCTCACGTGGTTCAAGGTTCATCCAGCTTGATGGAAATACTATGCCCGATACAGAGTAGCTGGAATTCAGGAACTCACTCCCAATGCTCAATGGCGTCACGTGTCAGGCACAAGCAATTCAGCTGATTGTGCCTTACGGGGTATCTCATCATCTCAATTGTCTTCTCATCAGCTGTGGTAGTCAGGTCCATCATGAATGGTGAAGCCTGTCGAATTTTAACCAACAACATCCACTGAACATGAAGATTTGAGCATTATGGAAGCCCGACCGGGGATAGCTCTCCTCGCTGCATCTCTGACGCCTGAGTACCATTGGAATCTCATTCATCGGTGCTTATCACTCACAAAGCTGTGTCGTCTCACCTCATTTTGTGTCATGGTAGTGGCCAAAATGAGGAGGAGGTTAGAATCGGCAGGAACAGCTCAACTCACAGCAAAAGAGATGGCTGCAGCCAACGTTTTCTGGATGGAAGCAACACAAGTCATGTTTTTCAAACACGAATTACAAATGCTGCAGTCAGACTCTTTTCTTCCATCCTCTCACCCCTTCAGTCGACTAACAGCTTTCATCCAACAGGAGGGTGTACTCAGAGTAGGAGGTCGTCTTGGTCAATCAGCACTCACATACGAAGGAAGGCATCCTGCCATTCTACCTCGTCACTCTCGGCTCTCAACTCTCATTATCGATCAAGCTCATCTGCGGACTCTTCACGGAGGCACTCAACTCACATGAACTTAAATACGTCTGCTTATTACTTACAACGGCAACAGTCAATCTCAAAGTGGCAATACCCTAACAACATCATCAAAATCGGCTCTTTGGTTCTGCTCACGGATGACCGGTTTCCCCGTGCAAGTGGCCACTCGCACGGGTCCCAGCGTTGCATGTAGGCAAAGATGGGCTCATCAGGGTGGTGACAGTCCTAACTGCTACCACTACTCTCACCAGGCCGATCTCAAAATTAGCTGTCTTGCCCATCTCACCCAGCGAAAACCATCATGAAAATTAATCATCAACCCCGGTGCTGATGGAGAGCGGAAATGTTGGAAAATTAGCTGACGCACGGCGATCGATATTCGACAGTTAATACAATTGTGTGCTTCTCACCAAATTTTCAATCTAAATTCATTTGTGCTATTTTTTTGTATACTTTTTTTTGTAGTGTGATAGTCGACGGTGAAATGAAACCATTTTTTCTACTTACATCTTTTGGTCTGGTTCTTTCCCACCTGCCTTGAGTAAAAACTAATTCTTTTTCGATATCTTTCAATTTCAATTCCACGACAACAAAGGAATTTTCAAAAACCGGCATCCCGTCCGTTCACCCTAAATAATATTTTTATGTGACTTGTAACGTAAATTTTACACCCTAACGCACCACGTTATCTGTAGCTGGCCCAAGCTATTTTTCCTTCCTTTAATTTACTCTTTCGAGATGGGCGCCAGGCGCTTTCGCGCTGGAAGGAAAAAGAATGAGATGTTCGGCCAGACTCAACCCGGGCTGGCTAAAGCTGTTCGAGGCAGGTGGGTGGTTTGAATTGTCAAGATAGTCGTTAGTCCAGAAAATCCATAAATTAAATTAATCAATAAAATCCGTCAATAGCAATAAAATCAATACAAACAAATGAAATCATCAAAATCAACCGGAGTAAAACAAGCAAATGAGATTGTTAAGCCTCGCGTTTAAACGAGAAGGCTTTGCTTTCGTATTCGTAGAATAATATCATAGGATAAGATTTTCCTCAGCGAACGCGACTCAGGAAGTTTTGTCTGCCGGTGCTCTGGTGTCGCGCTCCTCTGCCACAGATTTATTTCATAGGACATATAATATCTCTCGCTGCATCCGGTCTATATACGCTGCGAATTATTGGCTTGCGGGGAGACACCACCTCGTGGAGAAAGGGCCGAGATTTATTCTCGAGATGACACCCCCGCCTCTGTCCCCCTGCATGCTGCAGCGAGATGCATCGTGAGGCGAGGAATGATCGATAGAAGTCGTTGTGATGCGATAGAGTGCGGAGGTCCTCTCTGCCGCAAATAGCTGCTGTGCTAATTGCTACGTATTAATAACGGAATAATAGAGACTCTAACTAATAATCGCGGTGCATGTGCTACAATGTTCTACGAAGCGTTTATTCCGAGAAACTGTTATTTGTATCCGATAGCAAGTGATAATCGACGTGAATAAATATCACCATTCGCGTATAAATCGTGATCCTCTCATTTGCGTAAAGCCCGAAGACTTCTTCCTGATTCCTAGAAAGCTCTGATTCTTCGCGATTCTGGCGATTCGAAAACCTTAGGTTCTTTATTATGACGAGTTCCCTTGTGATGTGTATTTTGCACAAGGACAGAGTTAATAACGAACGCTAGTTGGATTCGAGTTATTTTCTGAGCCATATGCGTAACAAGATCAATAGAATAAAATCAATAAGAAATAAATAAAGTCGGGAAATAAAACGGATAAGTAATACTAAACAAAACCGATAAATAAAATGAGTCAAATAGAAAATAAATTCAATAGATAACTCCAAACGAACAATAAAATAAAGTCAATAAATAAAAATTAATAACATGAAGTCAGGAGGTAAAATAAATAAATAACACCGACAACAATGCAGGTACGGGATTTACAAAAGCCACTAAGCAGATCGTTTAATTAATTAAAATGACCATGGATTCGTTAACGGAAATAACAAAAATATATATTGTGATAAATTTCTTGGACGAGTTGTTTTTCTGGGACTTGTAGATTATTCACCTGCAAGAACGTGCCAAGAAATTCAAAACAATTTTTTGAATTGCATTTGCTTTAATAAAAATTGAGAAATTTTGTTATTTTTGTTACAATCGATATTGTTTTAAGAGAAGATTCGGACCACGAAGAGGAGAATTCTCACACTACAACATAAATTTATCCAGGGTGCAGAGACCATATTCGACATCTGACAAGTTTATTGGTAGCATATTAGTATGATATATCATTTAACAACATCAATAATCATGATAAAGGCATTATACTCGATCGAGTACGTTATTACACATATGATTTATGGAGCAAAATTCTTCACAGAAAGACTTGAAGGATAATTATAATATAGCAAACGATGGGAGGCGATGCTCCAATAATTATAAACAGTTCAATACACCGAAAAATCGAAGTATAATCATAATATATTTAGACTGTCGCGATACTGGGAGTCGATGCTCCAAACGAAACAGTATTGATACGATACGCAATGTTCTCATATGAGACGAAAACAACCTCCGCAAATTAATAACAAGATGAAAACACGGTATTATTTATCACTTAGAGGTAATAGTTCATACATGTCCGATTTCGTATTTAATGTCTTGCAGCACGGCGTTATAATGAACGCGCGCGATATCGAGGAATGGACCGACGCGAGATTCGAATCCGGCACTTCCATTCGAGCGTTATTGTATTCGTGAAGATCCCCGGTGATTCTACGAGATCGAGGGATCACTCCTAATATATTAAATTGGTTACTCACTCAGTATTCCGTTGATATTTATTTGTTTGTTATTGTTCGATTACTTTTGGTATTCTTCCACAACGTCGTCCTTCAGTGCGTAGGGACTCTTCAATTTCATAGATGCGAGTGTCCGGATTTGTAGTATTACTTGTCGGACAATTAATAGCTGGTTAATCACTGCGGATCTTGTGGTCATTATCCCGGAGGACTATACGAAGCTGAACGGGACATTGCGCGCCCCTGGCTAAGAAAATAATTTCATAATACTTGATTGTTAAACACTGAATTTATCGCGGGCCTTGCTCGCTCGCTGTCGACTACCAAAATATAGTAACGACCGTGTATATACTATAACGATTGTCTGTTATTTATATCTCTCGGCGTTCTCGCACTCACCGAACCACTAAAGCAAAAATTATGTTGTTCGAGAAATTGTCTTACACGGGGTCTCGATTCGCTGAATTCACTCGCGAAGGTATCGATCGTTTGTTGACATTCTTGCAAGTCGCAAGACCGTTCACTTTTCCGCGAAACGAAGTTCCTTTATCGTCACTTAAATATTCAAGCGATGTTACATTGATTGTACCAAGTAGTTTAAATATCACGAATATGTTTGATATTTATATTATTTTGTAATAGAGAATTTAGTGTTCTTTGTCTATTATTGACGGTGCACTTTTCTTCAATATAGAAGAGACACTTTTATAGAATACATATATATATTATCTTACTCACGACGCTTCTTGATTTCATGGCACCTATTATCGCACGGTAGATTATCTCGTTCGTTGATGACAGGCACACGCAATAATTAATAGTCTTTTTATTTTATAGCGAATCTATCACAGGACGGGCACGGCGTCGCGAAACATTATAATATTAGCGACGGCCGACGATGGCATCCGCAGGGCATGCCTCGCGTCCGTCTAGGGCAGCGTTCCAGTAGTAACTACTAAGATTGATTGTTCGTCGATAGATCTGCGTGCGCGCGGTAGTTACGCCCATTGCGCAGGCCACGCCGTATATATAGTTATCGAATATGTACTCGGTCACGATCTCTCGTCGCTACTATTGACTATATAATCGATTTATTTGTATGGGTGTGAAGAAGCGACTGTGTTTCACACGACGGAATTCGACGCGCTCTACATAGACTATCGAATCGCTACAATTTAAATAAAATATCCCGTAAAATTAACTCTTCAACAAGTCTGGCAGTATATATTATCCCGGGACTCACTCCTTCTCTCACACACGTATACGTAATCTTTGTTCGATCCGATTCCTTTAAAATTTAACTCGAACTCCAAATACCCGTCAGAGCAAAACAATGTCAAACCAAAGAGGATTAAATAAAGATTCTCGAGAATAATTAGCTCGCGGTACGGCCTAGGCCGAGTCAATCCCACACACACGACAACTCGACGACAACGGGACGCTGGATGGTCACGTACGCGAAGCTTCTAACGGCCCGATCCTTCAATATTGGAAATCCTATGCCGTATAAAAGACAAAACCGAGAATCTCCGCCCGGCAGAAAAATATAAATAAAATTATAAATAACAAATAAGAATAAATGAAAAAAAAGTAAAATAACTAACGTCAAAATAACAATAACAACCAATAACTAATTTTTAAATAATGGATCAGTCGTATACGATAGTCGAATAAAATATAATAAAACGTAACGGACAATTTAACAACGCGAGATACGCCTCGGACCGTTCAAATCCCTCGCATCCACGTACACCATACAGGACAACGGCCGATCACGCACTATGCGGGCTCTCGGTAACATTAATGCAAAGTCCAAATAAATAAATAAAAATAAACAAATAAATAAATAAATAAATACATAAATAGGACAAATAAACGCCAATTAATTTGAGCAATACGCGACGCGGTCTATAACGAGACAGTCCCTTTCACACGAACCACACAACAGGTCGACGTACTAACGCGCGCACGACTTTATAAATCGAACAGAAAGGAACATAAAACACGGCGTGACTTATTCTCGGCATTAACTGACAAGCGATCTCGATATTACCTTCTATAAACGCAACCGGTCCCGATACAAATGTATACTCTGCACGCGGGGTACAGAAATCGCAGGTATGACCAGGCTCGAATGGACTTGTCTGTTCTCAAATAATTAAATAAAATCAAAAGACCAGGGAAAGAAGGAGGGCTCACCGGGACGATGCTGCAGCGACGTTCCTTGATTTGCGGAAAAATTCCAAGATCGTCTTGATTAGATTAGCCTCTCAATTAGATGTTCGACTCGCTTAAATTCTCTTCTCGATTAACGGTTTGGTTCGGCGTTCCAAAGAAATCCACCGGTACACACGACTGGATGATAAGTGGTAATTAGGCCAAGAGTAGAGCGGGACAGTGATAGGCTTGGAGTTACTTCTTATTTGCTCGACGGTCACCGGGAAAAAAGCCCTGAGGTTCTGCCAGCATGCGGGAACCGGTATCGCTCGATGACCGCGACTAGCGCCTCAGCTGGACGATGTATAAATTAGCGACAGATAATACCAACAGTGCGTAGCCCAGTCCAGCTGATGAATCCCATGAGATATATAGATTTTTGCAGGTAGACTACGGCTGAGGATAGAAAGCCGCGTATCATTTGGTACGTCGCGCGGGACAACGATATATCCTGACAGAGAAAGATGTGAAATATTGGTCCAGGTAAAAGGGCTGAATCCCGAAGCCTTCAGTTGCTGGATGTGTTGCTCTCTTCCTCCTCGTACTCTCTCTCTCCGTCCCTCGGTCGTACAAATCGCAATATATATATATAAAAAAAAAAGAAAAATAATTAAATAAAGTACGCCAACTATCATCTACAGCCCTGCGAGATCGTATTGCAGCCGTCGAGCGAGGAGGACGTAGCCCGAATATTCTGCCACGTTACAGACTATTAGGTGTACAACTTTGCTCCTGGCGTTTTTTTTCCGAAATTCGAGGCTTTATTGTAAGAAACTGGTTATACATTTATGATTCAAATTATTGTCCATCGCTAGCCACCACTTTCTCCTATCTTTCGGGCAGCGTACGAATCCCACGTTGAAAAAACTGATCATCTTTTGAAGCGATCCACGAATTGATCCAATTTTTTACTTCTTCAGAAGACCGGAAATGCTGGTCAACCAGGTCGTGTGACATTGTTCGAAACAAGTGATAATCAGAGGGAGCAACGTCTGGAGAAAACAGTAGGTGGGGTAGGACTTCCCATTTCAACGTTTCCAAATATGTGTTGACCACTTTCGCAACATGGGGTCGAGCATTGTCATGCTGCAAAATCACTTTATCGTGTTTCTCGTTGTATTGTAAACGCATTAATTGCATTCAATAACGATCGATTGTGATTGTTTCAGTCGGTTTTAACAGCTCATAATACACTACGCCGAGCTGGTCCCACCAAATACAAAGTATGACCTAGGAGCCGTGAATATTCGGTTTAACCGTCGACGTGGAAGCATGGCCGAGAAAACTCCATGATTGCGCTTGGGGTTATCGTAATGAACCCATTTTTCGTCCCCGGTCACAATGCGATGCAGAAATCCCTTCGGTCTTTGCCTTTCAAGCAACTTTTTACAAGCAAACAAACGCCGTTTAACATCTCTCGGTTTCAACTCGTACAGCACCCAATTTCCTTGCTTCTGAATCATTCCCATGGCTTTAAGGCGTTTTGAAATTGTTTGTTGAGTCACTCCCAATAATCGTGCCAATTCTTCTTGACTTTGACACGAGTTGTGATCAAGTAATGCCTTCAATTCTGCATATTCGAAAACCTTCTCTCTTTCACCGCTATGCCGGGCTTCGACGTCAAAATCGCCGTTCTTGAAGCGTTGAAAACATTTACGACACGTTCTTTCACTAATAGCGGTCTCACCATAAATATTTGAGAGCATTCGATAAGCCTCAGCCGCAGATTTCTTCATATCGAAGCAGGTTGGAAAATCAGCTGACGGCGATTATCAATCGCCGTGCGTCGACCTGTTGCTACTAGGTTATGTGCTGCGCTCGGCTGTCGTGAAGATAGCCGAGGCAGAGGTTCGCAGGCATGCTACTCAAGCGAGAGGCCGTCTCTCTCGCTTGACGTCAGCGTCTCACAACGACGCTTTTATACTGCTCAGCCATCTTGAAGATTTTGACACTTCTCGTGAAAACCGCTTGGCCAGCTCTAACCACTTCTCTCACCTCGAACAATTTGAACCGATTTCTCAGGATCTACTCAACTCAGAAGTGCTCATCAGGACTCAAAATACACGGTAAGAGTGCACCGTCACAATTTACATAAATTCAATAACGTTGAGGTGGGGAAACTCAATTGTGTATCCTCATAAGTCTCATCTCGTGGCGGGCTTTGCAGCACGGGCTGCTTCACGTTTCACCTCACACATCACGACACGCAATTAATATAATTGTATGTGCAGCTCATTAAATTCACTTCAACTCATTAGTATATTTTATTTATATTTTTTTTTGTAGTCAAATCAAGTCAAAGGTGGAATAAAGGCTACTTTCTTTACCAACCTCTTTGGTCTGGTTATTTCACACCTGTCATGAGTGAAAACTCATCCCATTCCAATATATTTCAGATTCAAGAACACCAGGAAATCCTCAACAAAGCAGAAAATTAAGGCCTCCAGCAAATGACGAAAATTTTACTCTTAAACTGCCTTTTGTAATCGAGAATAACTTTATGATGCAGACACAAATCGGCTAATGTTTCTATGGGGTTATGTTGATATATGCCTACGTCTATTGCATGACGTCTATGATCTACTTATTACGACCACTACTTACCGCTTAATCTATCTATAGGAAAACGGCGCAAGCAAAGTTGTATACTATATTTGGTGCCAGTCCTTTAATCCATCTCCTTTAACCCATCGATAGCCTTGGACTTTTTAAAAATTCATTGTTTGTCCTAACAACAGTCTTTGAATTCCAACTGGTCCCAGATGGCGCTCCCCTAGCCATGCATTTCTGATATGCTGACCTACCTAGTGTCAGTGAAGCGAGGTAGCCGTGCTTAGTTGTGTGCACCGTGCGTCATGAGACGACCAGTACGTCTCAGGTCAGAATATTAATTTAACTTCATCGACTGTGAAGAAATTAATATAAAAATTCAGGGAGACTGGATCAATCGGTTATCTTAGCCACTCTGACCGTCCTTCAACAAGTCGTTCAACACAAAACATCGAAACAGTTCGTGAGAGTGTTGCTGAGAGTCCAGGAACATCAATTCGGTACCGTGGTCAAGAATTGGACATTTCGAGAATCTCTCTTTAGCGTATTCTCACGAAATATTTGCATCTTCATGCTTACAAAGTTAAATTCACTCAAGAACTGAAGCCTACTGATCATGCACAGCGAAGAAAAGCCGTTGAATGAATTATGGAACAACAATAAGTAAATGCTGATTTTTGTCCCAATTGGGGTTCAAAAAATCCAGGAGTGATTGTTGAAAAACAAATGCATCTACAATGGGTCACTTTATGGTGCGGATTTTGGGCTGGCGGCATCATCGGACAGTTTCTTCGAAAGTGCGCCTGATCAGGCAATAACCGTTAATGGTGCTCGCTATCGCGACAAGATAATCAAGTTCTTTGTGCCTAAATTGCAAAATATGGATTTGGATGACATGTGGTTTCAACAAGATGGTCCCACATGCCATACAGCCCGAGAAACAATTCAATGACTGCATGAGTCATTTCTTGGTCGTGTAATTTCCCGTTTTGGTGATCAAAATTGGCCGCCCCGATCATGCGATTTAACGCCGTTGGACTTGTGTCTTTGGGTTTTTTTGAAGTGTAAGTTGTATATCAACAAGCCCACGACCACCCACGCCTTGAAGAAGTAAATTGAGCGCTGCATCAACGAAATTCAGCCACATTTATGTAAAACAATCATGGAAAATTTCGACAAAAGAGTGCGTATGTGCCAGCAAAGCCGTGGAGGCCATTTACCCGATATGCTATTCCATACATAATCATATGCTATATACTTTATGAATCAATAAAAAATTCACAATTTTTCATTAAAAACCTGTGTTTTCTATAAAAATTAATTCTTGCGTGAATTTTGGGACACCATTTACATAGTGGCAAACATCATTTCTTGGTTTCACGATTTCTTTAAAAAAAGTAAAAAATCGTCAGTTCTGGTTGCCTCATTAATTCTTAATGAATGAGTGAGGCAATCAGAGTTGACAAAAAGAATTAATGATTCGATTATTAAAGATCTTTCTGAGATCGATAACACAGGGATCTTAGGTGGCGCTGACTCTAACCGGGTTGCGAACTGCCAGAAATTTTCCATCAAAAATTTGGTCAAATCATTGTCGCTTAGATTTATCACTCTTAAGAAACATATGACCGCGTATAATAAAATAACAAAGGTGTATTAATTGACATTAAAATAGAGATCGTGAATTGATGTTGCTAGAGCCGCGGTGGCGTAATTGGTAACGTACCAGGCTAGAATTCTGGAGTTCCCGGTTCGAACCCGGGCTGTGGCAGTATTTTTTCACGATTTCTTTAAAAAAAGTAAAAAATCGTCAGTTCTGGTTGCCTCATTAATTCTTAATGAATGAGTGAGGCAATCAGAGTTGACAAAAATAATTAATGATTCGATTGTTAAAGATCTTTCTGAGATCGATAACACAGGGATCTTAGGTGGCGCTGACTCTAACCGGGTTGCGAACTGCCAGAAATTTTCCATCAAAAATTTGGTCAAATCATTGTCGCTTAGATTTATCACTCTTATCATTTCTTGGTTCCAGTGCAACTGTTTATGTTGCTCAAAACTCTCAAATACCATAAGTATTACGGTTCACTAGCAAGAAAACCAAAAACATCCCCCTAACCAGAAGTACAACCCGATGTATTCAAACGTTTTCCACCACCAACAACGTCTGCAAGCACCACTGAAAATTACAGTTGGTTGTTAATCGACAAGGAACTGCCCACTACCTGCGAACGTATGCATGACCACTCGTCGATCAGTGGACTATATTAATGCTACAGTCTGCTGGTACCACGCATACCAAAGCCAGGATATGGCTTTTTTCATGTGTAACTGTAAGAAAAATATACTTACCAGACACATACGATTAGTAGCGCTTCAGAAAACTGCTGCTGAATCATACCGATTACTTCGAGAAGGTTATGGTGAATATGCTCAATCGCAAGATAAGTGTGAACGATGGTTTTGGCGTTTCAAAAGTGGTTACTTCGATGTTGCAGACAAGGAACGTGAGATTTTGCTCGCTCGGTACAAAAGGAAGTCATTTTTGCATCGTATAGTTACAGAGGATGAAAAGTGGATTCATTTTGGGAATCCCAAGCGTAAAAAATCATGGTTAGACCCAGGCGCACCATCCACATCGACCGCAAGACCGAATCGCTTTGGCAGAAAGACGATGCTCTGTGTTTGGTAGGTCCAGATGGGCGTGGTCTATTATGAGCTATTAAAACCTGGGGAAACGGTTAATACTTAACGTTACCAACAACAATTGACCGATTTGAACCGTTCGCTGCTTGAAAAAAGGCCAGAATACCGAAGACCAGAATAGAAAAAAGAGGCAATACAAAGTCATTTTTCTTCGTGACAATGCTCCATCACATACGGCAAAACCGGTTCGCGACACGTTGGAAGCACTCAGCTGGAAAGTTTTACCCCATGCGGCTTACTCATCAGACTTGGCTTCTTCCAATTATTACTTGTTTGCATCGATGGGTCACGCACTTGCTGAGGAGCGCTTTGGTTCGTACGAAGATGTGAAAAAATGGCTCGATGAATGGTTCGCAGCAAAAGAGGAAGATTTTTACTGGCGTGGTATTCAAAAATTGCCCGAAAGATGGCCAAAATGTATAACAAGCGATGGAGCATACTTCGAATATCATTCTTCCGAATTTTACATGTTCTTTTAGAAAAAAAATCCGCATTTCATACTTGTACACCTGGTACAAGTTTAACGCCGTTTGCGTGGAGCATTCCGAAAAAAAACGTCCGGATTTGTGGTGAAATAATTCATGGATTTTGCACCACGATAATGCACGTGCTTATATTTTATTGCTTATTCGTTATTTTTTGGCCAAAAACAATACTGTAATGATACCCCAGCCTCCATATTCGCCAGACATGGCTCGTGTGATTTTTTCTGTTCCTATAAATAAAGAAAACCTTAAAGGGCCATCGTTTTGTAAGCATAGCTGAGATTAAAAACGCATCGCTGAGAGAGCTAAAAGCTATCCCAAAGAACGAGTTCAAGAACTATTTCGGTGATTGGAAAAAACGCTGGCATAAGTGTATAGTATATAATGGGAACTATTCTGAAGGGGATAACATTGTTGTATAAGAATAAATAAAATTCTTCCTAAAAAACGAAAATTTCCGTTAATTTTTTTACACACCCCGTATATTTTTACAGTTATAAATAGAGAAAGCGAACCCTTGGTAGTCCAAAATCCTCCAAAAATCATCAGCATCTACATGGTTGCTGCTGATCATTTATTTACTGCTATTTCAATAGCTGTCAGGAGATTTTCTCTACGCTCAGTGATAACAAAAGTATACTTCCCTGATACATCGTGGCAACAGCCATTTCTTAATACCTAATACAGCTGCTTATGCTGCTTAAAGAAATGGTGAAAGTCACCTTTTGGTTCCAATCGGCGTTGTGAGGATCAGAAGATGGGTTGTCTTAACGTTTCATAAACTATCATTTTCATCATATTCCTTGTGTGAACACTATATATGCGTATATTATATGTGCTCATTGTGTGAACACATATAATAATTATTTTAATAAAATTGCTAATAGACAGTCAGAACGTTTAATGTAAACGTATTTACTGAAGCAGAATCAAAAACACCTACACACTCCCTTCAGATCGTTATTTTATTTCAAATATTTAAAGGTTAAGTACATCATAATAATATATTAAACCTGGTTGAAATAAGCAGAACTCAGTATTGAACGAATAAAACAAGGAAAATAATTATTTCGGTCATATAATATACTGTAGACGTTGCATCTATACTGGTATGACAGTATATTTCGGTTCTCTAAAGTGTGTTGAGTGCATGCAGCTTCATCGCGGTCAAGCCTAAGTAATAAAAGTTGCCAGAACGTTGTAAACAAATATTTCTTTCAAATTGTTGCATTATAAAATTTTGTTTATGTTTCGGTTCTTCATGCGAACCTTTCTCAGAACAAAATTTGTTTAACCTGCACATAAACATTGAACTTTATAAAAATATAACCAGTACATATAGCGGTAATTATTGAATTTTCAATAACTTGATAATAGTACCTATGTTTAACCTGTGAACAACTTATAAACAGCAATCATCGTCGAGACCGGCCCAAATCTCACTAACTAGTCATCCTCTGCTTTATATTTTATCCTTCAATATCGAGAGAAGCCTTAATTATTGAAGAATCCGTTGCCCATGAAAACAGCTATGGTATAAGCACATGTTGCTCCTGTAAAACACCAATACGAAAGGCAACAGGTACGTTCAGCCTTCAAAAAAGAGCAAGATTCTTCACAGATAATTTTCCATGAAGTGAAATTAAAAACGTAATCAAATTTATAATGACTAACACCTTTTTTAATTTTCAGAAAAATATTTATCAACAACTTTTTCGGTTACCGCCGGGTTCTCCCTTTCTTTTATGTATAAAGTATCACAAGTTTTCTATTCTTAGAGCATATTTCTTGCTTTTCGTACCTAAAATAGGCTAAAACTAGATCTTGCATTCATAACAGTATCTGTGTTGAGATTTTCCTTCCGGATGTACCTTGACCGCCTGTGAATATATCGGAACATGATGAAAACTCACTCGAGGCAAGAGGAAATAAAACCAGACACCGAGATGTTATATTGAGGAAGCGGTTTGCTACCTTCCTCTTTTATTATAGAAATACAATTTTAAATATAGAATGTGTGAACACTACAAGTGAAAATCAACACCAAAATTAATTTAATTTAGAAAACTATCCGAAATATAAATTTAGAAAAATGCAAATTATAACAATAAATAAACCAATTGAGTTTTGAATATTATTGAGCAGCACACAATCATATTGATTGTGCGCTGAGTGAATACATGAGCAAGCGGTGCATGCAGCGTAGTGATAGCTACGCTGCATGACACGCTCAGATTGGTGAGTGCAAAAAAAACATAAATGATCTAGTAACTTGAGTTTGGCATTGTAATGTGAGCAGCACACAATTATCTCAATTGTGTGCTGAATGTGAATTTGAGATAGCGGTGCGTGCAACGTAGCAACAGCTACGCAGCGCGACACGCCGATGCCATTGAGTGTGAAATTTTGTGCGTAATTCACTGCAACCACTCAGCACTGTATTGCAAAGTGATTGCAGTGAACTAATGAGAGGATGTACAATAACCCGTGTCTGAGTGCAGTGATTTTGTGTGCGACCAGCTACGCAATCAGCACTGCTTAGCACACTGCAAACAGACACTGAGGCTATACAAATGAACTGCGTATAGTCACCGTGCTTTCCCAGCAGAGTTTCTGGAGGAAAGCACAGTGAATAGACCTCACCGGTATAATTGTATTAATTATACCGGCTAAAGCAAGTGAGGAGAGCATGACGCCACATGTGCTGCAGCGCATGCCACGAGTGAGCCAAAGTGGTGATGCACCGTATCTCTCTCCTCACTGACATTGAATTTATGCCAAATTATGTCAATGTACTCTTACCTTGAGCAAATGAGTCCTGGTGAGTGAGATGTTGAGCGAGTCCGATGTGTAAATGTCCAAGAAAATGCGGTTGAGTCCTGATGGATGCGCGTGCTGTCCAGTGGATGTATGTCGCAAAAGTGCCGAATTCTCAAGATGGCTGCGAGTATGAAAGTTTCGTTGGGCGCTGGAGTCAGTTGAGCGAGATAGCCGGTGAGCGAAACCGAAGTCAAGCGAGAGACACATCCTCTCGCTCGACGCGGCGTGCCAACGAGGCACATCCTCGGCTTCGCGAAGCCCATGCTTCGGCTATCTTCGACTCAACCGAACACCGCGTAGTAAAGCAGCGCAACAGGTAGGCGCACGACGATTATCGATCGCCGTGCGCCAGCTGATTTTCCAACAATCTGCGATTTCGAAATAAAAGTCGGGCTACTAATTGGTAAACCCTTCCGTGACTCTGCAAGGGGTAAACTTACATTCTCAATAAATTGCCATCTACTACTACTCCTTAACCTACAGAAAAAATCATCAAAAACAAAAAAATGTATTATATAATATTTAGTAACACATCTGGAGATTTTAATACGTAAGGCAGATAAACGAATATAACAACATCACATTGTGAAGATATGTCTCTTCTCTCAGACTCAATCACTTACAAATTAGTCGTACGCGAACCAGGCAAAAAAGTACACAATTGAGTAAATCCAATTCTCGTCAGATGGAAGAATCGAGAGTACATCACAGAGCAAACCATGATTTGCTAGATTATATTGTCTCTTCGGTAAATAGTCTCACGTATCGTCTACCTGACTCAAACGTAATTGTCAAAAATTATTCCGTCTAGTAAATCTCTTGTAAAAATAGTTTTTTTACAACATCTCATCTCGCGTATGCATATTTCAGATAATGACAGCCTTATTTCTCTTGATGCGATCTCATTATACACTAATGTTCCTCGTGAACTGCTTATTCTGAGCCTTTAAAGAAAAGCATGGTTTTCTACCAATAATCGTCTATTAAATTAAATTAAGAACCCAACTGAATAGATAATGACTCACACTCTTTTCACTTTTCAGAATAATATTTATCAACAACTTTTTGAGTTGCCAGTGGGTTCTCCTTTAGCTCCAATTTTATTGATTATCATGATGACTGATTTCGAGGAAATCTGTCTTTAGAAATTAAATATTCACATTCCATTGCACAAATGTTATGTTGATGACATTATCATGGTCTACCAGCCACGAGTATTGAATCCGGCCGTTGCATAAATTAGTTCTCACAACACCCCGTAAATAAAAAAAGTAGTCACCCTGTTCAAAATATTGAATAGATACGGATGGAGACGGAATCATATTTTATACGCTTCAATGCGTTTCATGCAACATTCATGCAAGTTTATCCGACAATCAAAACTGCTGACTAAAAATATGGGGTCTGGGAAAAAGTTCGTGGCGTTTTTTAGTAAAATTCAACTGGTTTTCCTATAGTGTGAAAATAAATTTATTTAAACCAAATATGTATTCATTATTATCAACAATGTTTCGCCATTTTTCAGGTAGAGCCATGATGCCATCGGTGAAGATTTTCTGTGGTTTCTGGTTGAAAAACTGAATCAAGTGGTTTTCACAGGCTTCTTTTGAAAGCAGCTTAATTCCATTGAGAGAGTTCTGCAGAGATCGGAATAAGTGATAGTCAGAGGGTGCTATGTCTGGACTATACGGTGGATGCATTAAAACTTCCCAACCAAGCTCTCGCAATTTTTGACGGGTCATCAAAGAAGTGTGTGGTCGGGCGTTGTCATGATGGAAGACAACACCTTTCTTGTTAATCAATTCGGGCCGTTTTCTTTCAATTGCTTGGCGTAATCTTTCTAGTTGTCCACAGTAGAGTTGAGAATCAATCGTCTGACCAACTGGAAGTAGTTCATGGTGGACGATTCCCTCCCAGTCCCACCATACACACTGCTCACCTTTTTCGTCGTCAATCCTGGCTTCGCGAACGCTTTGACGCTTCCGATTGTCGTACGTGATCCATTTTTCATCACCGGTTATGACACGTTTCAGAAATGGCTCGATTTCATTACGTTTCAGCAGCGCATCGCAGATGTTAATTCGGTCTATCATGTTTTTCACGCTCAACTCATGAGGAACCCATACGTCGAGCTTCTTTTTGTGTAGCCAACTTTGTGTAAATGGTTCAAAACAGTTATGTGGTCAATGCCTAGCTCCATACCAATATCGACACTGCTGATATGCTTATCTTGCTGAACTTTTTCAAGAATTTCATCAGCTTTTTCAGTGATTAGACGAACAGAGAGTGACTCATCTTTTACATAAAAATGACCAGAACGAAAGCGAGCGAACCATTTTCGCGCAGCAGATTTTGATAAAGGACCTTCACCGTACACAGCACAAATTTGTTCAGAAGCCTGCGCAGCGTTCTTTCCTTTGTCGTAATAATATTGCAAAATATACCGCAATTTTTCATTACTTTTCTCCATTTTCAAACGCAAACAACTTTCCAACCACTGCACCAATTTCGATGTTTATACACTCAAAGTAACGCTCAAAGTGTCACCTTTCCAACGAGCGTTTAGTGGTGTCGCTGCGATCTGTGTTTCCTGACTTAGTTGCAATTAATGCCATCTATCGGAAAAAACGTCACGAACTTTTTCCCAGACCCAATATTTCCGTCTATAAAGACAGAAACGGCGCATTATCGTAACCGAGGTTATTCTTACAATCATACCAAAAATCAATCCGACTTTATATAACGCATTAGCATATCTGAAGTTATAATTACACTAATTGTATAAAAAATAAGTCCGACTTTATACGGCCCGGGCGTTTCCGAGGTCATCTGAACAACATATAAAGAAAAGTCCGACTTAATACGGCACTAGCGTATCCTAAGTTGTGCATACAACCATATAAAATATAAGTTCGCTCTTATATCTTCTCAAGGAGATGAGTCAATCGTTTTCATTCTGTTGCGACAGATGTCGATAACCACGATTCATTATCTATCAGTATTTATCCGCATTCGTTTAACTGATCCAAACTGTATTAGGAATTTATACGTGCTGTTCTGTATCGAAATATGTAGTTTTTTATCCGCATTGGGATTTGTCCTCGGATACAAGGCTTATCCTTTCATTGCCGGTAACTATACTATGACTCTTTGACAAAAGCCGCTATGGATTTTTATACACTTCAATGCGCATGTGATCATACAACCTCTATCTGTCTCTATCCATTTCATCAGCCTGTAACGCTGGAATCAGAGACGCTCGTTATCGCACAGCCCAATATACTATTGGCCTATCGAAAATCCAATTAAATCTAGAAAAATGCGTTACTTGGATGTCCCCTAAGTTTGTTCAAATGTTTATACGAACGTTCAACTGTGTAGGAGATTGATCGAACTTCCAGTTGATGATCTATCGGTAGTTCTCGTTACTTATTTGACCAGTCTAACGTTTTTCATCGTGCGTCCCGTCTCTAAGATTATACAGTGTTCCAAAACGGTCAATGACCTTTCCAACATAAAAAAAACCGTTTTCAACTCGAGTAACATTTTTAATGTAAATTGTAGACATAGTCAATAAACAGATATCATAAAACGATGGCTATAAGGTAAATAATTAGATACGGGAACGAAGTTCACTTCTATCAAGGGTCAAGTACGAGTACATCCTTAGACGATTTCAATAGAGAGAAACAAGAACGGATCAAAACCGATTCAAAATATATGACCGCCTGCGTATAAGAACGGATACTTTCACGAATTGCATGGTCTACGCTTTTGTAATTTACTGTAGAAATGTATACCTTGCAGATAAACACGGAAAACAATTTGAATAGAGAGAAGCAAGAACGGATAGAAGGTATTTCAAAGCATTTACCAGGTGTATGCATAAGTTTTTTCCGGTTTAACTAAGAGATGGCGCCAGCGAAAAGTACGCAGCGTATTAATTTGACACATACGTCATTTTGTTTGTCTGACATTCACCTACAAACACACACAAGTTGAGTCCGCCAAAAACTAGCGTCTTTGTTTTATCGTTCAGTGATCATGTCGAGTTTTGTGCCTGAAAAAGAACATTTGCGGCACGCATTGCTTTTCTTATTTAATCAAAAGAAAAAGGCTGCTGAAAGTCAACGTTTGCTGGCAGAAACATATGGTGAACACGCCCCATCGATTAGAACATGTGAGACATGGTTTCGACAATTTAAAAGTGGTGATTTCAATGTGAAAGACAGTGAGCGCTCTGGTAGACCACAAAAATGCGAAGACGAGCAATTGCAGGAGTTATTGGATGATGACCCAACTCAAACTCAACGGCAATTAGCAGAAGCATTACATGTGTCACAAGAAACAATCAGCAGACGTTTACGAGTAATGGGGAAGATCAATAAACTCGGTAAATGGGTCCCTCGGTAAATGGGTGGATTTTGTTACACGACAATGTGCCGTCTCACACAGCAAAAGCAGTGAAAGACACCTTGAAATCGCTTGGATGGGACATCCTTCCGCACCCGCCGTATTCGCCAGACCTGGCGCCATCTGACTATCCCCTCTTCGCATCAATGGGGCACGCGCTCCCAGAGCAGTACTTCAGCAATTTCGAGGAAGTTGGAAAATGACTCGACGAATGGTTTGCCGCAAAAGACAAGCAGTTTTTCTGGCATGGTATTCATAAGTTACCTGAAAGATGGGCGAAATGTGTAGAAGCCGATGGCCAATATTTTGAATAAAACAAAAATTAATTTCCCTTGAAAATTACGTGTTTTTTTTTACCAAAAACCGGAAAAAACTTATGCATACACCTGGTACGTATAGGTGCGGATACTTTCATAAGCGACATTGTCCACGCTTCTATTGGTTACTGCGTATAGAAACGCATTAAAAGGCTCTTTGTGGATAAATATGGAAAGTGCTTTCAACCACCAGTTGTTTCTCCACAATTCCGGCCTCCTGCGACGAACATTCTCCCTCAAACGCTTCAGTACGCTCACAGAATACTCCTTATTTACTGTTAGGCCTGGCGGAAGGAATTCGGAGTGGACCACACCACGGCAATCAAAGAAAACGGTCAACAAAACTTGATTTTGGATCGACTTTGTCGTGGTTTTGGCTCGTCTAAGAAGCGCCATTCCGGATGTTTGTTGGTTTGTTTCGATGTCATATTCACAGACCTATGTCTCGTCACCGGTAATAATGCCTTCGATAATAATTGGGCCCAAAGAAAGCATTTCTTTAGCGACTGTAATGCGATGCTGTTTCTGCAAAAAATTCAGCACTCTCGACACAAACCGCGCTTGAACTCGTCTCATGCCCAAACATCGTACATAACGCTCTGCACCGATTCGAACGCAACACCAAGATCGGCTGCTATCTCCCTGATGCTCACATGACGATCTCCGAGCACAATTTTTTTTAATTTTTCGATGTTTTCGTCAGTCACAGAGGTGGATGGACGACCGGAACGAGGCAAATCATTAACCACAGTACGGCCCGCTTTAAACTCTTTGTACCACTCGTATGCTTTTGTTTTCGACATAGTTGAGTCTCCGTAGCCTACCATTAATATTTTCAACGCTTCCGTACATGATATTTTGATAGAAACACAAAATTGTATGCACACTCTTTCCTCAACTAAATTTGACACAGCGAAATTCGCAGAGTACACCAAACAACACTTGTACAAAAGACTTGATTACAAAGCTATTACGCACAAACTATCAGACACATTGCGCTTAAAAGTGACATGTAAACAACTGACAGATGTACAAACCTAGAAAAAAATGACTGACAATTTCTGAAGGGTGGCTCGTTTTATTGACAAATTTCGGGTACTTTTTGATCGTAAGGTATCACTAGTGGACTAAATAATATGTTTACTTGCTCAGGCATCTGATCTAACATCAGGCTAGTTGCTATTAAATCAGGGTGATATCAGGTTTCAGTTATGCACATCTGGTCCAGACTTATCGGATTTATGACTGATTTGGGCCATATCGATATCGATAAAACTTGTCCGATTAAGCTTGCCAGATTTAAGCCTGGTCCGGGTAAAATCTGACATAGCTATGTGTTGCCTCATCGGCATGGCCCAATGGCACCTGGGACTCCGCCTTATCTCATATCGATACTAGTTAATGAATCAGAAGAAATTAATGCCAATACAAAAAGGTCATTCAGGCTGGAGTTAGAAGAATAAAAAGACAAATGCATGCTTCATAGAGTAAACTTACGATTCTAAAATAATTGTTCATTAACGGTTGAATAATACTGCATGCGTACAAACTGCATTATACGCTATATATACTTAACATATATAATAATATTATGAGTGCGCATAACATTCTTCGATGGATCGATTCGGTACGGACGAATTAATTGAATTTACGTCGAAAAATAGTTTTACATTTTTGTAAAAGGAACATAAATCTGAATCACATAAATGCATACCATTCCACTCGAATCAGAAACAAATCAGAAACTATTTTACCCAAGACAAGAATAGCTGAGGGGGTTAATACACAATGTACGGTATATAGGGTCATAAGATCGAATCTCGACATTGCCAGAAATTTGAAAACATATTTTTCGGCTATTTATTTGCATATAATTTGTACCTACCTATGTAACAATGGAATATATCTAATTTCTAGTGAAAGTGAATTCGATTATCTTAACACAAATCCATTTTTTCACTATTTTGATGAGTATTGTAACTACACGCTCTGATCAGGACATATTCAGGACCGTATCAGACTCATATCAAGGCCTAATCAGGTTGTGACGCGAGTTCGAATATGAAATGCATGTGCTATGGCGTTGAATCCTTGATCTGAACCGAATAATATAATCGGATCAGGGCCTGATTTAGTTTCATGCAAAGCCTGATTCAATTGTTTTCTTAGGACATGAGTGTATACAGTAGACGCAATGTACAATAGAAATTGTGAGAATGAAAGAGGCTCAACCGTGGAACAGTTTTACATGTTTTGTCACGCTGAGAGGCTAGCAGCGTGTTTTGTTAGTTGAGCATGAAAAATGCAAGTGTCTAAAAGCCGAGACTGGTGGACCCGTTTATATTGTGATAATGTTCGTGGTGTAGGATGGTGAGAGAAACATAAAGAACAAGCGATAGATACGACGTATAAGTATCAAAAGCGTCCGCTTAGTCGTGGTAGAAGTAGGAGAATCGGAATAACAGTGAAATAACCAGAGTCAGACAAGATATGAACGTGACCGCGACACGCCGGGACTGCTTGTTACGTAAAACAAGTTGCACATCCTCATTTGAGTCTTGCTCGCGCCTTGTGTCTCTCATTCACTCTTTTCCATCTCTCTTCTCTGCATTCAAACTAGAGACTCTTCTTATTCGTCTCGTCGCGCACTTTCGTTCCCGCTCTTGATATCGAGTAGAAGCGTACCCGAATGGCGCACGTTTAATAGGTACACAATACTGACTGCCTTGTCGACTCGTTCTATCCAATATAATTTTTCGATAAATAATAGATTCTAGATATATCTATATCGCCTACATTGTTAATGTATGTACGTAATAGTTGATCAGATTCTGACTGCGTTCATTTAATGATTTTCATGGAAATACTTATTCTTGTCTCCCTTGGAATCTTTGGAATTCCATTCAGCGAGAACTGATATATGGTCAAGCTTCTTTAACCTGTGCCGAACTTAGCGAGAACCTACAGGATATCTCAGGGGCATTGCAAAAGTCGGTAAGTAAGATTGGGAATAACTAAGCAAAGGAACGAGATAAAGCTGGAGTAAAGTGTTGTCATTTATTCAAGTGTTGTGTACAGCAGTAAGAGCGTTATCAGCTATTTGAATTCGAACTAGTCGCTCAGGTGAGGAAACGCGAAGAGTAAGTTAAACAGCGGACGAGCCGCCGAAACGACGGTAAAGATGCACTGAAACCAAATAAATCGGTCTACACAGAGCCAGTCTACAAGAGCGCATACGCACGCCTAAGAGTCGAGCAGATAGACACAGGTGTCCGAACACAAACGTTTAAAACAATTTTTTTATGCATACGATTGATTTAAAAATACATTTTAGGGGATTTTTGAAGGGGCTGATTAAGATGTGCGTGAAAAAAACACATTAAAATTTTAGGAAAAAATCAATTATTATTAAAATTTTGTATACGATGTGGTTCGTAATTTTGTATCAAACTTTTTGAATTTCAATATGTCGACTTCAAAATTAAGATCAGCAACCCAAAGGATCCGTTAGCCAAGACTTAGTGGCATGAACCTGGAGTTAAAGAAGCGCATGCCAGTCTGGTTTATCTGGATCAAAATATTTCTTGAACTTAGACGTGTATAGCAAATCCTTGATTTAATAATAACCATTTTTTTTATTCTACAAATTTTCCTGGAAATCGTATGCTAAGAAGTAATTAACTAAAAAAGAAGTGTACACTCATCATTCAAAGCTGTCTGCAAATTGGGATATTTGTTGTGTACAAGAGTGAGAAAATTAAACAAGACTGAAAATTTCCCAATTAATAAAAATTTAAAAACATTCATGTGATTCAAAATGTTCCATGACTGAAAGTGCCTCAATTCCCCCTAGGGTTCAAGGCGTTAATTGGCAATGGGAAAAAAAAAGTTGTTCTCCTTGTATTTTTCGTAGATTCTGAAAATACAAAAGGGATTGGGACGGAAAGAATTTCGTTGTCATATAAATATTGAATAATGGTGGTAAATAGTGAACGGGTGCAGTTACTTGGAGAATTTGTGTGTACATTTATGGACACAATTTTTGCTCTCAGTTTTATATATACACACTATTTATATAGCAGATGGTAGCAATGAAGCAGTAGATAACTGCCAGAACCTACTTCTATCAGCTTGTACACTCTGTGTACTATACATTTCCATGTTTACATAGCTTCGCATAGTACGTATATGTATGTACTGTGTATAGAAATGTGCACGAATGCATATATAACCATTTTAACTTAACAGACACTCGACATACCTTTGCTGATGTACTTTCGTTATTACATAAGTATATAGTATATATAATACTGTGCCACTATATAATATCATCTTGCTCCTCTGCCGCCCTATCTCGTCTCGCCAATGTGTACATATATATGTGGGTGCGAGGGAAAGATCTAAAAGTATATAACACGAGATGGTGCCGCATCTTTTGAATTTATGGTCCTAATAATACGCGGAGATGAGAATATGGGATTGATTCCTAAGTTCAGTGTAGCCATTTGAGATATATTCCGATTCAGGAATATTCCGTTTGGTTCTGGGTTCATTCCGGGAATTTATTTATCCCGCACGAATTTATGCCGTTACTCTGCGTGTGGGAATATACGATTGGCTGACATTATGAATTATTCCCATACTTTGGTATTGCAATATTTTTCTGATCCATTCTATATAAATTGAGAATACGTCCACCGCCGTTGTAAAATCATCACTCAATCCACCAATAGTACTATAAATCATGAGTAACTATAACAATAAGTATTTTCAGAATGACTAGACGAAATAGATACGCAGAAGTACGCGCCCGGAGACAGCCCTTTTTTCTTGCCCAATTCGATTCGCCATAACGCCAATCCAACACATTCATTCCTTCACGGACACTGTTAAACTCACTTTTTTTCCTTCACATTTTTAATGGCTGCACTACTCTCTACGACATATCAATCGTGCACGTGTCGAGTATTCACTTTGCTTTCCAACACACATCTAACTACCCACGACCAGTAGACGGCATAATCCGATTGCCCACAGCACCGTTGCCATAGTAAGTTTATGGTTGCTCTATATTCTTATCAATCACATTCGACCCTTCATATTCTTTTCCAACATGTGGCGATCGTACATTACGCCATATAGTATATCGAATCACAAGAATATCTCACGCGGGTAAGAATTAAACTTTCAGCAGTTCAGCCTGCAAGCGGGGGTTCTCACGTAAGTCGTGGAGTAGTGCTTGACGTTTACACTAATCGACTTTACGCATGAGAATCACTGCTCGCAAGTCGAACGTCTCATACTTCGACATTACCCACGTGAGATATTCTGTTGAGTTGATTTCGACAGCGTAATGTATACGATCGATATGTGTTGGATAAATATATGGTAGATCGAATGTGGTGGGTAGGCATTTGCAGCAACGACCACATGGACAATCGGGTCGTATAGTAAACTGGGTGCGACTAACCAGGGCTATGCTGAAAAGCAATGTGTATTCTCGAAACGAAATTGAAAATACGAAGGAACAATAGTATGCAGAACAGGGTCTGTGGAGGAACAAATGCGTATGAACGGCACTATAGTAGATCGAATTATGCAGGAAAGAAGGACTACCCGCTCGGAAAGCTTCCTATAGAGAGTTAAAAGCTTACGAGCACGCGGCACCTGTCTTTTTTCGTCATATTTGATACTCAACTGAACTTGATTACAACTACTTTCCAGACAACTACTCCCGGTCTGAGTGTCTAATCGCAACCAATCACATTATGAATAAAGCGATGACACTATGCTCGAGATTTTTAATCGCATTCCAAAATTTATAATACGAGCAAAATTTTCTGAAATTTATTAAAATTGCCAATATATACGGATATCAAGCTTTGTGTCATCAGCGTTGAGACCAACAAGCTTACGCGTCTAATACTCTTGCCCGTGTCCATGACTGACGACTTCAATGGCAATGGCTATGCTCCGAAAACCCTGAACGTGGAGATATGGAATTTGGGGAGTATATTCTTTTTCGTGACGTAAGTAGCCATTGAGAAGGCATTTTTCGACGTTCAACCCTTAAGGGGGTCAAAGAGGAATAAAAGAGTTTTCACGGATTCCTCAATATCTCTTAGGCCCGATAACATATCGACTTGATTTTTCTTACAAAGGTTGCCTATTTAAAAACTTTAAAAAATCATTTAGGATCTTACGCTAATGAATCTAAGGGCGTAAAACAGCGTAAAATGTATTTTCGCGGATTCCTTAACCCATGAATGCAGTACTGACACCAACATTGCGCACATTTTTTGGTGTCCGAAGCAGTATTAATCCTATACGGCACATATCGTGTATTTTGCTATTGACTGGAACAGTTTTTGCAAAATTGGGTACTCGGGGGTTTTTCAGATTGCTGAATACAAATAGGATAAATTCCGCGAGTTTAAGCATTGAGTGTCCAACTCCCGCAAGAGCCAACGTTTACCGTTGTTATTTAGGCTCTCATCGTGCTTTTGGCGGTTTGATATCTTCCGTCTTACTTTCAACGACGGCTTATGACTTAGGTGTTTGAATTGAATGTTTTATGTTGGATACTTCACTTGATTTGGATCGTTATGGTACTTGACTTCATTTTTTATATGGAATAACCCTACAATTTTGTGATTCCTATAATTTTCATATTGATCGCTAAGCACATCAGTAGTCAAGATAAATGGGCCACTAGTTAATGAGAATGTGAGTTCACAAAAAAATTCTGAGAAAGTGCTGTATTACAGAATCCGGCGAGATGAGTGCGACATATCGTAATATTCGTTTCATATTGCCGTTGGTGTAAACATCGTTGTATTCCGACATTATTTGCAAAACATTGAAAACATATAACAAGATGTTTCCTTCATTTTAAACTCTTGCGCAGACGATATAATTATCTTAGTAGCTGTATGATAATGAGTATGAGTACATTATATCCGGCTCGAAGGACCAAAAAATGTATGATATTGAGTATGAGTACATTATATCCGGCTCGAAGGACCAAAAAATGTTATGATAATGAGTGTGAGACTGAGTTTGAGTTTGAAATTATTTTTAATCTGTCGACAGGTAGCAAGTCGATACATTCACACGTAGCATGTCAAGTGACAGATGCGAATAGTAAGATTAAGGATCCTGGTGACAAGTATAAATAATTAAAAGCACTCAGTAATGAACAATAATAAATTCAATGTTTATTTAAATTATATAACAGTGATTGCATAAAAAATACCTGGTGATTATAACAAATATATACTGTGATTTGTCTGGCCTGCGTGTTGATGTACTGTTGTTGAGTAGGTTCTCAGGCCTCTGAGTTGACTTGTTGATTCCGTGTGGTTGATCCTGGTGACACAGTCTGGTTGTAGAGCTCGAGTAAAGCCACACGGCAGGCTGGTGAGTGTCCGGACGCCGATGATCGGTGCGAGGCAGAATGGCGTCTCTGATGCCAATGAGCGAACCACGCCGCTGACGGTTATGTGAGTGCTGCACTAGTCCTGTTGAGTTGCTGTGATTCGCACTGACACTGAATTTACACACGGGTGATTTGATCAAGAATGTACTACACTATAATAATGAATGCGCGCAAAAGTGAGTGGAACGAATGAATATCTCTGTGAGTTTACGCGGGCACGTGTACTGCGAGCGACTCGAGTGAGAACAATGGCCACATCCGTCGACCACGAGGCAGAGTATCAAGAAGACGGACGTGCGTCACAGCTTGCTTGTGATTCGCTGTCAGCGATGGAAGGCGAGCCTTGTGAGTGGTCTTGCCGATGGGGCCACGCTAACAGCGTTGGCCGCTTGAGTGAGCTTCGATCGAGGATGTGAGCAGATGGACAATATGCATGAGTGCGCGGTCGATAAATCGATATAGCATACCTGCGAGCTATACCATATGACGCGAGGCGTCAGATGATTGTAAGTGTAGCGTGTGCATGAGTTGAGTGTGTGCTTGGTAGGCGTGAAAACTGAACAGTAGCATATTACATAAATTTTTTTCAACATTTTGAAGTAACCGTATCCAGAATGATCCAAAAGATCGAGAAAACACGTTTAGAAAAAATGTTTGGACACGCACGCGCGTGTGCTTCCATAATGTTTCCTTTATGAGGAAGCTAAAAATTAAAAACGATGTCTTCTCATAGAAGAAGCATTGTGAGTAATAGAAATTGATGAGGAAGCAATATAAAAATTACAATTTTTAGGGTGTTTTACCACGTTTTTTATAACTTCTGAGGAAAACCTTCGAATGGAAATTTGTATACTCGAACTGAACAGTCTTCTTGCAAAGAGAAAACACCCTACAAAGGTAATTCGGTTCATCGGTGAAACCTAAATACTACGACAAGTTAGAGCTAGAAGTAAAATTGACACTGATGAACTGAGCTACGAGGGTTTAATGATAAGTACCTGGCCTCGGCACGAGATGGCGCCAGTAATATTAAATCAATGCTATTTTACATAAGTGTCACTCTTCAGATATCTACTGTAGAATGTTGAGCCAGCCGCGTCATTTAGTGTGTGTTTGAATGCCATTGAAAGCGAACCACTTTTGTATTTTTACCGGATGATAAAATAAAAGTGCAATTAAACGAAGTTCATGGGGACTCTGCACCTTCGTATGCAACAATAAAATATTGGATAGCTGAATTTAAACGCGGGCGTACAAGCATTGTGTTGAAGAACGTCCAGGTCGTCCGAATGAGGTCACCATACCAGAAATTATTCAGAAAATCCACAATATGGTAATGAACGATCGGAGATTCAAAATACATGAGATAGGTGAGGCTGTGGGCATCTCAATCGAACAGGTACAGAACATTTTGAAAGAACATTTGGTTATGAGGAAGATTTCCGCAAAATGGGTGCCGCGATTACTCACAATTGACCATAAACGCACACGAGTGACAACTTCAATGGAATGTTTGGCGATATTAAACGTAATCCGAAGGACTGCTGGCGTTGATTTGTAACTGTGGACGAAACATCGATCTGTCACAGTACACCGGAGACCAAGGAATAGTCGAAACAGTGGACTTCTTGTGGCGAATCGGCACCGAAGAAGGCCAAGGTTACCGGCCAACAAGGTTACACAAGGCCACTGTTTTTTGAGATGCATACGACATAATCCACATCGATTACCGTGAAAAGGGTAAAACGATGGCTGACGAATATTATTCCAATTTATTGGACTCTTTCAACGATGTTTTGACGGAAAACATCCGCACTTGGCGCAGAAAGAATTCTCTTCCGTCAAGGCGATGCACGGGTGTATACGTGTGTGTCATGGCAATGTTTCATGAATTAGGATACAAATTGCTTCAACATCCACCATATTCTCCAGATTTACTCCCCTGCGACTATTTTCTGTTTACGAACTTGAAGAAATAGCTCGACGGAAAGAGGCTCTAACAACGAGTTCATCGCTGAAACGAACGCCTATTTTGAAGGGTTGGAGTTTGCCTAAGTGTATGGAACTAAAGAGGTTATGTTGAAGTGAATGTATAAAATTAATTTTGCCTCAAAAAATATCTTAGTTTGGTCGAGGCTAAATACTTATCATACAACCCTCGTAAATATTAGATTGTTATTCATGAAAATATTTATTTTTTCTGTGCTTTTCAATTTGATGAAATTGGGAAATTTTATACATACAGTTACAAACAAATTTCATGTCTACGATATTTAGGGGAGTCAGCCCTCCTAATATCGAAGGGATTTTTCTACTGTATTTTTAATAACTACATTCACGCATACAAGATTCCACACTTTAACCATTTTTATTGGTAATGACTGTTTATCGAAGATTGGAGAGCCGTAACTCAGCTCACGTTTAGTTATAATATAAATATTGAGCTAAAAAACTAAACGTTTATAATGACAAGCTGTAAATGGCCGCTTACGACATCTGAATTTAATATCACATGGGTATGAAAATTCTTACCCGGAGGCTTTGATCGTCGTTGTTATTTCAAAATGGCTGCCAAAAATTAATAGTAATAATTCATTGACATTTTTTATTGTCAGCTACCATATTAAAGCTGTATCGAGCTACAAAATGACAATTTTTATTTACAAAAAATTTGCAAATGATTTGGAATTTGTATCCAGGAAGCCTGGAGTAAAGATATTTTTTACTATCCAGAGAGGTTCTCACGAAAATGCTCCCATGAAAAGACGAAGTAAGACATTCTCCACTTGCTATTAGCATCATCAAACCCATACATTTCAAGTCTATGAAAACTGCCTAGAAAAACAGATGAGACAGTTGTCTCCAGAAGCTGTTGAGATTCCGATTCTGATTAATATATAATGTATAAATCGAAATAAAGTGTATTCTGTGATATATCATACGTATCCATCTTTTTGATAAGTGTCATGCCATTTATTCAGTCCAAATCCCCTCAATATCTACTTTTGAGCTAGATGGAATAAAATTTTTAATATGTCAACCACCAAGTTTGGTGTGCCATTTCGTTTTTTCATGTTCTGGTTAACAAATTCGTATATAGCAAACCCAAAGACCTCTTGTTACGTCCAGAGGCGTCTGACGCATTTGATACGTGTGAGTTGCACGTTCACACGGAGGGTGACTCTAGAGTTTAGCCCAGAATCCACTGAACAGGGATTCGAATCTGACTGAGCTTGAAATAGGAGGTCTGTTCGAAGGTAATATGAAGTATTTTTTGATGATTTAACTGAGCTGTTCAATGATGTAGCGTGATTGAGTAGTTGGACGTGTTGGATGTGGTCGTTTGAGGAAAGATTGCAATATGAGTGTGCCCCTCAGGGCTCTGTCTTCACAATTAAGGATGGGAGCAAATGAGAACCTCAGTATTTCGTCTACATTAGAAAAATGGCAGTGACTGAGCCTGTCAGGGCTCCGTCCTCATTTGTGAATTTTAAGTGGGTTATCAAATAAATATGGTGACCATTAGAGATGATGCAGGTGGAACTCCACGTGCTAATTTTTTTAAAATAAAAAATCAAACATGATTCAATAAAAGGATAGCGGTAGAAATGTTTGAGAATCCGTCCGATGTTGTTTGACCGATCTGTGTATATATTGGAAAAATATGAGTCTTCACTGACGACAGGGTGATAAATAACCAGACACGTCGATGGTATGTTGAGGAAGCGGTTTATTCTCCCTTCCACAATTTGGCATACAAATAATATAATTTGGAAAAAATATAAAGTGAGAATAAATTCAAAATAGGTTAAATTTATAAATAATGCAAATTGATATAAAAATAAATAGTCACAAAAATCAGAGAGTTTACAAATAAATAAATTAAGTTGAATTTTATTATAAAGCTTGAGCAGCACACAATTGTATTAATTGTGTGCTGGGTGTGTGTGAGCAGTGAACCTGATGCAGTCAACGTTGCAGAGTAGACCACGGTATGAGAGCAATGAGTGCGTAGAATGTCAATTATTCACTGCGAGCTTTCAGCAGATTTATCTGAAAGAAGTCACAGTGAATAGATGAGAGCACTTGCAATTTGATTGCTTAAGTGCTAAGAGTAGAGTATGAGAACAGTGACGCAGTCAGCACTGCGTGACACATTACAAACTGGTAGACTGAGGATGCACAATTGAGCAGAAAATATTCTCAGTATTTTCCCAGCAGGTTTACTGGGGGAAACTACAGTGAATATAAAGCACATGTGTAATTATATTGATCAAGCAGGCAAAATAGAGTGAGGAAAATGTGGTGCAGCCCGTGCTGCAGGGCACGCGACAAAGTGAGACAATTATGATGATGTACCGATGAGATTATCACTCCTCATCGTCATTGAATCTATTAGAAAATTATAACGATGTACTCGTACCTGATTTTGAGTCCTGTTGAGCACGATAGCTGAGTAGATCCGGTGAAAAGTGGTGAAGAATGTCCAAGAGATGCAGAGATGAATGCGCTGTTCCCGTGGTTGTTCCGAAAAGTGTCAAAATTTCTAACATGGCTGCGGGATACGAAAGCGTCGTTGGGCGCTGAAGTCAATTGAGAGAGATAGCCGGTGAGCGAAGCCGAAGTCAAGCGAGAGAGACGTCCTCTCGCTCAACGCGGCATGCCTGCGAAGCACAGCCTCGGCTTCACGAAGCCTTGTTTCGGATGTCTCCGGCCCAACCGAACGCAGCGTGCTAGAGCACAGCAACAGGTCGACGCACGGCGAATATCGATCGCCGTGCACCAGCTGATTTTCCAACAAAATGCAAAAAGGAAATGTACAAATATGCGTATAACCTGAGTGTGGTCGAGTACTTGAAATTTGATAAATGAATATGTGCAACGCGCAGCAGTTTTGGGGAGCTTCAGTCAAGATCTTAGTGCCCGGTGCAAATAATTAGAATGCGTTGTGAAAAAAGTACTTATTGCAGTGCTGAGAGCAGGTGTCATGTGTGTCTGATACGGGGCTATGTCGTATTTTGTGACAGCAACTGGATGAAGACTACATGTTTGAACGCGGATTCAACTTACTATTGAGACGGGTGACTGAAAACCGATTTGATTGATGCTCTGGACCTCGTATTTATCTCGTATAAATAGGTGATCTCAGCACAAAATAATCGTTGTTGCTATATAACTAAACATTAACTGAACATTTAAGTATAAGGTAATTGATGCCTCGAACGCGACGAATAGCGAACACGCTCTTGTAGATGAATATGTAGATGTGTCAAAGTATACATGTGACATGAAGTTGTATGAGATAAATGTATGGGCCGAGTTCGTAATATATATGGTAATTATAGAAGTAAATTAAATTGGTTTCAAACTAAATAAGACATTGGCGGTTATATATTAGAGTCGATAATAGGCGGAGATAGTGAAATTGAAGTTATCGGGTTCTCTGAGAGACCAGCCGAGGTATCAGTTTGTGACAGGGGGTAGTTGGCCGCTGGCCCTGGCGTGGTCCCACCCACGCAGGTACACCCTCCGAATCGAGCGCGCGCGGTCCAGCAAGTCCGGATGCCACTCCCTTGACCTGGTGACACACGTGCTTTTTCACTTTCCAAGAGACGAGTAGCATCTGAGCTGTGCGTGGGGACTCATTAGTGGAAAGTGCCCTGACGCTGTGAGTTGGGGCGGCCAAGCGCTGTGTAGGAGAGCCTTACTCCTCTCAGGGTATCTCTAATTAGTTCGTTCGGTCAACTGACGGCCAAGCGCAATGCAGGGGAATCAGTTGATCGGAAGAACACTAGTTTCTGCCATGTCTCTTCCGAAACGGTTAGTGTTACAATTAAATTAAAATCTAGGTGGGCTGTCGAGCAGCACTTCGTCTTACAGAGTAATTTCGACAAGAGCCCTGAGGCTTAGCTTGTCGCCGTTTATATAGTTTAGCTGATGAGCCCCGAAGGGGTGTTTTGTGGTAGACCACGTGATGTTTGTCACACCTTATTCACTGGGTGAGAGCAGTGCGGGGTGGTGTGTAGGTGTCCCGTTATTTCTTTGAGTTTTTATATTTGGTCGGTTTTTTGCTTTCTCCGGGTTTGAACCGGGGTTCGGGCGAGGTTGAATACTTAGGTTCCATGCTAATTCTCTACCTGCTGGAGGTTCAAACTTACTTCTGAGGTTTTTTGTTGTTGCTTCGTTGTTTTTTGATAATTTTGTGAAGTGTTGGTCTTTGCCTACTAGGTGATAGTTGGTTCGCCGTGATTTCTGATTAATTTTCTGCAAAATTTGCATTTTTTGGAGTCTTTTATGTGTTCCTCGCTCGTTTTTTGATCCTCTGGATTTTTGTTCGGTTCTAGGTGCAGGTGATGTCTCGAGGGTTATTTATTCATGTAGGTTTTTGCAAAGATTGTCTTTGTTTATGAGTTTTCCTGATTTTAATGTTTATTTGTTGAGTCAGAGTAATTGGTGAAGATTCATACGACAGTACCCTTTTATCTTTTGTTTCTTTCTGGGAAGGTAGGGTCTACTATGCTAGTGTCTGCATGGTGAGGTGTGTGGTCTTAGCGTGAAGGTAGGTCCTACTGCTCTATTCCATCCTTTCTAGGGTGGGTACTCACGGTCGCTTACGTGTACCTACTTATTCTTCCTGGTGTCTTGGTCCGGTGGGTGCCTATTCGCCACTTGTATGTTCGTTTTGTCAATAGTTAGACAATTTAGTGATTTTCTATTAATGATTCTCTTCCTTTAGTGTGCTTTTGGTGTGTTTTCTTTGTTTGTTTGTGTGCGTTGGATATGTTGGTTAATTGGTATTTTAATTCTTGGTTGTGAGGTTAATCCCTTTTTAGTTCGTAGCGGATCGCTCTAGTGGCGTTCCGTTACAATATATATAGCAATACACAGTATCTTGGGATCCAGGCTCCAACTCGCGCTACTTGCCCGTCGCGTGACCCACAGGTGATCGCAGAACGTGTCTCGCATCATATACGCCCTCCAGTTCAGCGTAGTATCTAGGATAAGTCCCAAATGCTTCAACCCGACCACCCTGCACTACCTGCTGACTAGATGAAGTGCCCTTCGCGCCAGTTCGATACCGTGTTATCATCTTTCGCCCGTATCACTATTGCCAGGTCATCCACGTAACCTTGTGCATATACTGTTTATACTGGTAATACCTGCTCTGTCCAGTCAGACCAGTAATTCATCGACCACCATGCACCACAGGACAGGCAAAAGCACTCTCACTGCGGGCATCGGCGGGCGATTGAAACCTTTATCGTTTCTTCGCCCCTGGAGAATATAAGCAGGCGAGTAGAAAGCATCTTTTTAATCCACCTAACGACGGCGGGTTCGAGGCCATGCCTCCCCGCCGCCCTGTAAATCGATTCCACTGTGTTGCAATTGAAGCTAACACTTCTACTATCATGCAGCCTTTGTTCCATACATCCACCAGTCTGTATACCAGCCTGTGCAATATCGTTTCAGCCGATTTATCTGCTTGATAGGCAAATTGCAATGGATCAACGGGTTTGCCTGGAACGGTCCGACCCTTATATATCTGTCGATCAATCTCTCCAATGTCTTGAGTAGGAAAGTGGTTATACTCATGGGTTACTAATGGGTTCGAACACAGATAAGAAAGACTGCGGAGGTAAGGTAGGGCGCGCATAAGGAAAAGAAATTTGGTATCAGGTGTGAAGCATGACTACAGGCGGAAATCAGAATATTTCTCTCGAGATCAAGGAAATGCGCATGATGGAGAGCATGAAGGAGCATCGTAGACAGGAGGGAGCTACCAGAAAAGGAGGCCCGACGTATCTTTGGGAATCTACGATAGCAGAGCACCTGTTCGACGACCGGCGGCAGAGGAATCGGAGAAATATCAACCGTTTGTCCGAAATTACACCCGTAGACGAGGTAGGAGATATTTTAGAAGAGTTCGCGGATAATACGGGTGGAAATCTCGGAGAGAACGAGAGTATACCAAGACTTATTGCCAGGACTACGACAGTCCTACCAAATCTGGTGGAGGTAGGCCAGATTGTGCAGCTTCTCCAGAGGATGGAGTAGAAAAATAATAAGAAGCACGATGCGGTGATTCGAATGCAACAAGAAATGAGGGATGAATGCTGGGCAAGAATAGGAGGATTGCGAGAATCCACTAAAGATGCCCTGAAAGGAGAGATTGCTGCAGTGGAGGGCCGGATGGATCGGAAGATTAAAGAGGCACAAAAAAGTGTATGGGAGGATCAGGATGTCATGAACCATTACATGCAACAGCAGGTCGCTAGTCAGAGAGTGATAGCGGAAAAACTTGGAAGAAGAACGCAGAAAATAATGGCCGAAATCAGGGCGGTACGTAAAATTACAGAAGAGCACACAAATTGAATCGAGAAATTAGAAAAGACACAAATGACCAGCGCTTCTATGAATTTTGGTCAAACCATAGGAGGCGGGCTAAATGTCACTCGATTATACACGACGCTACAGAAAGGTCCTACAAATAATGGCAGTGGGAAGGAGAGACCCATGAGGTTTTTTAAGGAATTCCGAGAATTCTGTATCGCGGGAGGAATCGAAGACACCGAAATCCGACGCACTATCGGATCCGCGTTAAAAGGTATAGCGAACGATTGCTGGTTGGTGGTAGAAGGAGCTGTGCACTACTTGCAAACGTTTGAACAAGACTTTCGTTCGCGATGTTGGGCCTGTGAGATGCAGGATAAAGTGAAAAAAAACTTAGAATACGGATCTTTTTATATCGAAGGTCAGACCTTGACGCGAGCTGAATACGCAACTCGTGTGATAGGGAACGCACGTGATCTGGGTGAAATATTAAGTGATGAAGACATAATCCGTCGACTTGCAAACCACTTCGATGAAGACGTGCGAAGTGCGGTGAGAGTCCGACAGATAAACGAGATCGACGAATTTTTGGAGTTGTTAGAAAGCACGGACGTTGCTGTTCCATTGAACCACAGGAGAGGAACAGGCCGAACAGGTGGGTATACATCACTGGAGCGACAGGCGTATGCTGGTCGGGGAACAGTTCGCGAGCAGATAGCACGGCACATACCCGAGATACGAAAATCAGGAAATTCGTCTCCATAATGGCAGAAATAGGTTTCCTTCATCACCAGGACGTCAGAGTGGCAGAGGAGAAAGACCACAATGGTATAACAACGGGCCATGGCCTCCAGCAAATCCACCATAGGAAAATAGATCAGGACAACAAAGGCCGCCGTGGCAGGAAAACCGGACCGGATATATTCAGGTGCCGGAAAATAATCGACCAGCAGGGCCAAAATTGCCGAAGCATGAGCAACAACCAAGTAACCAGATAAATAATATAAATCGCGCTCCACAGGGTCCATTCGTGGCACAGACGATTCCAAGGGAGCAAATATCTGAGTGCTCGAGATCTGAAAAAACGAATTCGGGAAACGCTTAGTCGTTGCGCCCGAAGAAATCCAGAATATCGATAATAAGAAAGAAGCGTGGGGCGCAACGGAAAAACATGAAGAAAAGAAGACTACGAGACAGAGGATGAACGCGAGGAAGAGGGAAAATAAGAGAGTGAGAAACGAGTGAAAGAAAGAGGAAAAGTTGAAAGCAGTGAACAAACAGTGAAGAGGAATGAAGAAGTGAGCACCGGATGGCAAAGGCATGCTAATTCAGATGAAAGAACAGTTCAGGAAGACGAAAAAGGTATTGTAACGATATTAAACGTTAACATTTCCCTTAAAGGGTTTGTTCGGACTCGAGCAGGGAGGAAAGTAATTTTAGGCTTTTGTAGTAGGTAAAAGTAGGGTTTATTCAAAGAAAAACAGAGATACATAAAAAATAAATAGAAAATTCAATTGCTCCCGGGCACTCGCGTGCCATTACAGTCGTGTACGCTGAAGAATTTAGAGAATTTGTGAAATCTCATGTAATATAACGATATATCATTCAATTATTAATATGCGCTATGATGTGAGAGAAGACGTTGATAATTATATAATCCTTAATGCAAAAGTATTTGTTAGTTAATAACATCATTTATAATAGTGAAGTTAAGCGTCGGTCGATAAATTTGTCTACACTTCGCGTTCCCTGGGTAAGCTATCTAGCACGCGTACCGTCGGTAAGTGACCGGCCGCTAGACTAGCCTTGGATTTCTGTTGAGTTGGTCGTTGCTTGCTTCTTACGTCACAGGCTCATTGGGGAGAGTGGAGCTCCCGCCGGATACACTGTGAAGGCTAACTCGCTCGTCCACCTGACCACCGCTACAATCTGGCGTCAGTGGAATGCATTTTTAGTGCATGCGCAGCTATACCAGGACCGTACCCGGTTGAGTTATCGCCCTGTGTATTTTCCCTGAGTAATATTTAGATTATATTCCTATCTCACTACGCTATCATAATTTCCTGGTCTAATATGGAGATATTATATCTTCGTTCTTTAAAATATGCGGAGATTATTTTGGTGTCTGAGAGAGTAGACTGTTGGCTCGCTCTATCATTGGCTACCAGAGAGAGACCGCTTTGTTTATATTTGGGTCTGCGGTGCGTTGGCCTCGAACGCAGTACTGACTCAGCTGCTTCTCATCAAATATGTGTGTCAGGTACCACAGCTGGGCTCTCCGGATATCAGTGCGGCTACACCTAACAAGGGCTCGTTTGCTCTTCCTTCCTGGTAGCTGGACTTCTGCGTTGGCGGGACCTGCAAACAAAACTATTTCCCGAGTGCCGAATTTCTAGTCTTTTTATACTAGTCTCCCCTCCGTTCGGCCCATGCTTTTGATATCAATATAGCTGGTGGCAGTCCTTTAGCCCATCTTCCTGTAGCCCACTGGTGGCCTTGGTCTTTTTGAAATTGGTCGTTGGTTTTTAATTTTATACCTTCGACGAGCCGGCCTACCTTGTGTGGGTGACACTCGGTAGCGGTGCTTTGTTGTGAGCGTACCGAGTGCCATGAGTAGCCAAGTATAGGTCGGTTTATTTGGTGTGTATAACGCGCGGTAGTGATGCCTTGCTGTGTGCACTGTGCGTTATAAGACAGCCAGTACGTCGCAGTATGTGGCCGAAAATCGTTGCCAGAGCTCAGGGAGTACCAGACATCAGAGGGCCAGCACCAAGAAAAGTGAACGAAATCGGAAAAGGTAGTGTGTTGTGTCGCGGAATATTCCACTTCACGTATTCTCAGGAATATTCCTTAGCTGACACAGCGAGATACAGAATTCTAAAATATAGCATTTATTCAAAACAGGATGCAAGGGAGACGCCGGTGCAGCATGAGGCGACTCGCTAGGGAAAACTGCCAACTAAGGGATTTTAGCAAACGCAGTTGCTAACTGCTTTACTAAAATCAGGATTAATTTAGACTCAACAGAGAACGGTTGGTTCCTCGTGAAATACTCGAAACAACGTATTATTGTACTTCTTACTTTGACAATTGAATAGACAACGGAAAGTTACCGTTGCGTATAATAAATACTTCCTTTTATATAAATTCGCGTTTTCATCTTTTACTCGAGATTTATCTCCTTATCGGCAAACTATCCCAAAAAATAATAACTTTTAATATTATACCGAATACCGAATAATCCAATTGCGCGGTACCAGCATAACATTTGGTGGCAGCGGTGGGATCTGCCGAAGTTAAGTGATACGTAATTTATGCGGACAAAAAGTGTTTTAGACAAAGTTAAGAATACTTTGAAGTGACGACTACGACTCATGCAAAGGACGCCAGTGTAGTTCGTAAAACCCGACGAATCTAACGCGAAAACGCGAAGTGAACGTCGGTGCAGGGTGACGTATCGGTCAATCGTTTGAAGTCCCGATTAACGGTGTCACCTCAAGTCACGGAGAACCGCACAAAGTGTGCAACCGAATACGCGAAGCAGCTACTCGAGAAGAAGCCGTCGATCAACCATTGGCGACGTGCTAGGGAACCAACGAAGGTACGGGTCAACAGCGTCAGGAACGACGTCAAGGACCATCAACAGAAAGGACACTAAGTCAGCAACACCTGAGAACATCACCATGGAAAGGACCGTCTACCAGATCATCTTTCTGTAACTGGAGGTTACGTTATTCTTATACATATAGCCGATAAACTAAAGCCAGTTAGGAAAAATATTTGGAAATTTTCAAAATAAATATACCGCCAGATTAGCAAAATGCCGGGATTCAGGGGAACAAAACCGAAACGTAGGGGCAATTCCTTAGAAACTACGATGCCCGGAAAGGAGACAGACCCCGTAGCGGGTCTAGCTGCAGCGATGGGGGACATCGTATACGAAGCGCGCAGGGCGCTATCAGAGCTCCCGCAGCCAGGTCGAAACCCGCCGACAGGCAAGCGGCCCTCACGGGCCGCCTGACAACCGAGTTCGGCGTAAACCCACTAAGGGGTGCGTCGTTTCGGGATAATAGTAGCGTCGGTAGCGACGATGTGTTTAATAGAGCAACTGAAGAAATAACTCCAGAACAATACTCCCACGATAGGATCGAGCGGGAAATCGAAAATTTGCGAACGTTAGATCGGGTAGGTTTCCAGGCAGCTACCGGTACGACGACCCGGGCATCAGTGCCGGAACGAGTCAGGCTACGATGCGAAGCGGTCGAAAGAAGTCACCGTGAGTACGAGCAGGCTCAGCGAGAGCTCGAGCTGGAGCTCAGGCTCCAAGGCCGCGACTCGCCGTCAGCACGGAGAAACCTCGCGGACACGCTCAACGAGGTAGGTGCAGACGAGTTCGAACTCATCCGGTCCCTACGGGAGCAAAACGCTGAACTATCGTGGAGCCTGGAAGATACGGGGTTGGCGGAACGCCCCATACCGCGTCCGCGGTCGAGGCAAACCCGATTTGAGGAATTAGATTATCCCCCTGCGGTTCCCGTGTTCCAAAGGGAACAATAGAGGGTGCCAGAAACACAGAGTTGGACGTTCGAACTTGGACTAGTGCTAAAAAACATCAAGCATTTCGACGGAAGCAACGCTGACGAACTAGACGCCTTCCTACGATCATGCGAGACTGTTTTCAAACGAGTAGCGCCCCAGGATCAAGACATCCTGTTAGAACTAGTGCTCAGCAGCAAGTTCGAGGGGAAGGCGTCCAGAGAAATGAAGCATAAAGTCATCCTCTCGGTAGCACAGCTGAAAACCAAGCTGGAGACTCTGTACGGGAAGCGGAAGTCGTTGCCTGCGCTACAAGTAGAATTCAACTCCCTCTGCAGGGACAGAGAGAGGACATCGCGGTATACGCGGCCAGGACCGAGCGTATAACCGTCGATATAATAGAAAAGCTCTGCGAGGAAGCCACCACGATTTTGGAGATGCGCATCGTGGAAAAAATAACACGGAAGAGCACACAGGCCAATTTCGAGAATGGACTGCATGGGCAGGTCCAGATCCGGGTGAGATCGCTACCCTCCACGAGTCCGTTAAGGGAGCCATCGAGATCATAAATATGGTGCAGCCAAAGGGAGGGGCAGGTGGAGCATTAAGCCACCCCAGAAGATCCCAAGGCGCACTATCCCGCCAGGGAGATGCTACACCTGCGGAAAAGCTGGACATATGGCTCGAGGCTGCACCCGGAAATCGGGAAGAGTAAGCTTTCCAATGCCCAGCAAAAACAGATCCATACATAACGTCGACATCGTATGCAGATACTGTCAAAAGAAGGGACACCTATGGAGGGACTGCAGGAAAAGGCTATCGCAGAACAAGAGCCAGCAAGCGCAGACCTCACAGCAACCCCAACAACGGAGAGATGCAGGGGGCAAGGCGGAAAAAATAACAGTAACAGCAGGTACTGGTCGAGCGAGTACGGACACCCGCCCGCTGGGAACAATGAGGCTGAACACTCTAACGGCCCAGTAAAAACCCACACGCAGGCTAAAGAGAAAGACTCTACAACTGCTACAAGTGACGTTGCCGGCGTCGAGTGCCACGGTCAGTGACTTCAATATCGTTGCATCGTTGGCCGTAACCGGGGTACTCACCCTTAAGGCAAACACCGGAGCGCAATGCAGCATTATCAAAGAAGACTGTCTCAAACCAGAGACCATGGTAAAAGACTGCACAGTCGAACTGCAAGGGGTGGCGGGCGAAAAATTTACTCTGTTGGGAATCGCAAAGATCGTGCTCGAGACACCGGCTCTAAATGTAGAGCATTGGTTTTACATTGTTCCGAACACCGTGCCACTGGGAATCAACGGCCTGCTTGGAATAGACTTCATTAAACGTCATAAGGCAGATATCTTGCACAGCGAAATGTTTAAACTGTACGGACACTGCATGCCGCTCTTAGATAGATCAGTCAAGATGACCCTGCCGCCACGCAGCGAGACCGTCGCGTATGCCGCGACCAAGAGTAAATTTATCGCACTGCTCTCGAAAATGGAACTTGGAAACGGAGTAATAATGGGAACCTGCATCACGCCGCCGCACGGTAGTAGCTGTGCAGTAAGTTTGATAAACACCACAGAGAAGGCTGTTGAGGTACAACGCCCCGTGGTGGAACTCGAGCCGCTAGAAATAACGGAAGTGGGTCACGGCCACGAGGCTGCGACGCCCGAAGTATGCACCGTCAGCACGGAGCGAGGGGCCGATCGCCTAGCGCGACTAGCTCAAGAGCTCGACTCGGAAAATCTCAATAAAGAGGAGCGCGAAGCGCTCCATGAGATTATAAGGGAGTACAAAGATGTATTCCATCTGCCAGGGGACAAGCTGCCATGCACGCCCATGGTGGAGCACGTGATTCCCCTTACGAAGGGGTGCAGCCTATTAAGGTGCACCCATATAGGCTGCCGGAAACCCACAAAAAGGAAGTGGAAAGGCAGACCGGCGAAATGCTCACAGAAGGCATAGTACAGCCCAGCAGAAGTCAGTGGAACGTGCCACTGTTATTTGTGGCTAAGAAACCAGACGCCGCCGGAGTAAGAAAAATGAGAGTAGTAGTGGATTTTCGAAAGTTATACGAAGCCACCATCGTGGATTCATACCCACTGCCCAACATCACGGAGATATTGGACCAACTGGGACGAGCCCGATATTATACGACCCTGGACCTCGCCTCGGGATTTCACCAAATTCCGATGGCGCAGCAAGATAAGGAGAAAACTGCATTTTCCACTCCGCAGGGCCATTTTGAGTATAACCGAATGCCTTTCGGACTCAAAAACGCCCCACCGACTTTCCAGAGACTAATGAACTCGGCGCTGTCCGGACTGCAAGGAGTCAAGTGCTACGTGTACCTCGACGACATCGTGATACATGGAAAAGCCTTCAAGGAACATACCGACAGGCTACGGAAGGTACTACAGCGGCTGAGAGAGGTGAAATTGGCCGTGCAACCAAGCAAGTGCCAATTCCTGCGAAAGGAAACGCAGTACCTCGGCCACATTATTTCCGAAGAGGGAGTGCGTGCGGGTCCCCAGAAACTAGAAGCGGTAAGGGACTTCCCGGCCCCGAGAGACGTAAAAGGAGTTCAATCCTTCCTCGGACTAGCCGGTTATTACCGGAAATTCATCAAAGATTTCTCGAAAACCGCTAAGCCACTCACAGAATTAACCCAGAAAGAGGTTTAATTCGAGTGGACAGCAATAAGCGATGCCTCATTCGAAAAACTGAAGATGGCACGTACCTCAGCACCAATATTGCAGTATCCAGACTTCGAAAAGCCGTTCGTCGTAACAACAGACGCATCAGATCGGGCGCTCGGCGCCATACTTTCGCAAGGCAAGATCGGGGATGATTTGCCGATATGCTATGCTAGCCGCACCGTGACTAAAGCCGAGCTGAATTATACGACTACTGAAAAGGAACTACTCGCGATAGTATGGGCCCTAGCTCAATTCCGGCCATATATTTATGGTACCCGTTTCACCGTAGTGACGGACCACCAACCGCTCACCTGGCTGTTCGGTGTAACGGCCCCAGGCTCACTACGAGGGCCCAAGCGAGAGCTAGGAACGAAGTCAGTGAGTCGAAAGAGGACAGAACGATGGGGCAACTCGGCACAACGAACGACCGCACAAAGCGGAGGGTCGAAGATACCCCGTATAGCCATGGTAGCTCGCTGGAGCGAGAGGTCGAGCTCGCCCGCGAGATAAAAGAGGACAGCAAGCGCCCGGGTACGGACAGCCGCACAAAGCGGACAGCCGAGAATACAGCGGGCCAGCCCAGCAGCGCGGCAGAGCGAGAGGCCGCGCCGGCCAATGCGCCAGAAGAAGATAGAGAGATCCGCAGCGTGCATGCAGTTCGCTCTACTGAACCCCACAGCCCCGCCGCGAAGCCGAGCGGACGGGGAAGGGGCAGACCACGCAAGCCAGTGCAGACAGGCACGAGTAAGACTGCGAGCATCGCTGACATAGGAAGGCATCAGGGTATCAGGCGTACGTTGCATCGGATCCGGACCAAGTACAACTGGCCCGGCATAAGGGATTGGGAAAAATACATAACATCCTGCGAATCCTACCAAAAGAATAAAATCAGGAAAAAGAAACGAGTGCCGATGGTGGTAACGGACACCCCATCGAGGTCATTTGAAAAAGTCGCGGTTGACATCGTAGGACCGCTACCGGAAAGCGCTTCCGGGAAAAAATACATTCTTACGCTCCCGGACGCGCTTACCAAATACAGTGCAGCGATCCCCCTGCCGAACCAAGAGGTTTTGACAGTAGCAAGGGCGCTCGAAGAAGAAGGAACTAGTGTGGATGGTGGACGATATAGCTAGCGGTAAGGCCAGAGCAACGTCCCTGCCGCCACGCACACTAGCCAAGCAAGCACCTTGTCGAAGCACTACCACACCTACCGTTAGGCAGTAGTTCCCCAGTCGCAATAGCAAGCGACCAAGTGCCAACACTTATGCGACTGGCAGATACCAGGGCCTACAGCGAAGGCAACGTGGTAGTGATCGTGCTGGATATACCGCTGATCGGGCAGCAACGGTATAGTATACAAAAAGTATATCCTATACCTATGCGTGCTGACAACGGCAGGCACTATTACGTAGACGCGACCGAGAACCACTTAGTAATAGATGTCGAGAACCGCAAATACTTAAGGATAACATCCGACGACATAAAAACAGGAATGTTCCTTAGCTGACACAACTAGATACAGAATTCTAAAATATAGCATTCGTTCAAGACAGGATGCGAGGGAGACGCCGATGCAGCATGAGGCGACTCGCTAGGTAAAACTGCCAACTAAGGGATTTTAGCAAACGCAGTTGCTAACTGCTTTACTAAAATCAGGATTAACTTAGACTTAACAGAGAACGGTTGGTTCCTCGTGAAATACTCGAAACAACGTATTATTGTACTTCTTACTTTGACAATTAAATAGACAACGGAAAGTTACCGTTGCCTATAATAAATACTTCCTTTTATATAAATTCGCGTTTTCATCTTTTACTCGAGATTCATCTCCTTATCGGCAAATGATCCCAAAAAAATAATAACTTTTAATATTATACCGAATACCGAATAATCCAATTACGCGGTACCGGCATAACAAGTGTGATATGTTCAATGTGGAGGATCCGCGGGAATATTTGTATGAGGAGGTGGAGAAGATACCGAGCAAGTGGTATAACGAGAAACATACGAGATGTCCGAAAATACCGGTAGAAATAGCCGGGATATCGGAAGTGAGTCTGATAGATAGTGGAAGCGAAGTGCCTTGTGCCTCAGAGAAGTTTTTCCGGCAAAATGAAGAAATCTTGAAGAGTTTCCCGATGCTATCGGTCATGTCGACACAGGTGGTAGGAGCATTTGGCGGAGAAACTGAACGAGTGAAGAAACAAATAATGGTAGACGTGGAAACGTATGGATCAACAGGGGTATTCAGGTGCTGGTTGTGTCAAAATTGGTAAGGCCAGTATTTATTCGGATCGACGGGATGTTGACATTAAAAATTTCGATAGACGCCCTACAGCGAATTTTAGCAGTCGGAGATAAAATAGTCGCGAAATTGAGTGATGGGGTGTGGCAACATGTGAATCCGAAGGATTTTCGTGCGATTAGACCAAATGAAATGTGTGCCACAGTAGAGATAAAAGATACTCCCTAAGAAGAAACGAATATCAGCCTGACTGAGGAGGAGTTCGACGACAAAATGGCCGAATGTAAAGGCTTAAGACTGGAAATCAGGCAGGAGTTCAAGAGGATAGTCGAGAAAACAAGTGAAATTTTTCACAAACTTCCTGGAAGAACGACAAAACATGAGCACCGTCTCCTACTAAAAGATCCAAAGCCTTACTTTCATCGTTCGTATCCGGTCTCGTTAATGCAACGAAAAAGAGTACAAAAGGAAATAGCAAGAATGCTAAAGGTGGGTGTTGTACAAAAATTCGAGGGCATTTATATAAACCCATTAATGCCAGTTACGAAGGATGATAATTCGGTACGTCTCTGTCTGGACGCTCGTGAGTAAAAAAATTATTTAGTCAACGACTATAATAATGCACCGCCGATCGAGGAAATTTTCCAGCGATGTGGGGGAAAAACGGTAATGTCAACGTTGGATTTGACGAGTAGTTTCTGGCAAATACCACTTCATCCGGAGTCGAGGAAATATACAGCATTTCAGCATAACGGAAAAAGCTATGAATTTACAGTCCCACCGTTTAACCTGAAAACGAGCACAGTACGTCTGATAAGAGCCCTCGACGTGGTTCTCAAAGGTTTGGATTTTGTAATAAATTTCGTGGATGATTTATTGATAATGTCGACTTCATACGAAGAACACCACGACCATTTACGAGTATTATTTGAAAGATTTCTAGAGCACGAATGACGCTGAAATTCAGCAAATCACATTTTTCCACCAAGAAGTAATATTCCTTGGACACGTACTCACAACGGAAGGGTTGAAACCTGATCCGGAGAAGATCAGAGCGATTCACGAATATCCGCGATCTCGAACAATAAAACAATTGAGACGTTTTCTGGGATTAATTAATTTTTATACCAAGCTTACGAACCGCCATGTGCACGAAACCGCGTCTTTGCTAAATCTCCTAAGAAAGGATATCCGGTGGAAGTGGGATAAGGACATGGAAAAGACTTATGAGAAAGTGAAAAAATTATTTTTCAAAGAAATAATACTTCGGTTCCCCGACACTCGTAAACCATACACTTTCACCACAGATGCGAGTAGATACGCGTTGGGAGCGATTTTGTCACAAGAAGATACAACTGGCGAAGCCAAAGTAGTCACGTTTGCGAGCCGGACACTTAAAGGAGCTGAGATCGGCTACATAACGACCGAAACGGAGTTGTTAGCGATCGTGTGGGCACTCCAGAAATTCAGGACGTATCTGAAAGGAGCCCGGATTTACATAAAAACCGACCATAAAGCCTTAATTTTTTTGAAAACGTGTCGATTTACGGCAGAAAGGCTCATGAGATGGGTGTTTTCCATCCAGGACTATGATTTGCAGGTGGAACTTGTCGCAGGAAAAGCTAATGTAATGGCTGATGCGTTGAGCCGAGTCAAATGGGTCGAGGGTATACCGTTGGCCGATAAAGAAGGAAGCGTGCCAGTCGCGGGGACGCTAGCAGAGAAATTCTTACGCGAATTTGCAAAGAAGCTAAAGTGCATGGGAAAGATTCAACGAGAGCAAGAAGAGCTGCGGATGATGATGGATTTCCTCGCTGAGGAAAAAGAAGGAAACGAAGAACGAAAGTTCCGATTGGAAAAATGAATTATACAAAAAAAATCAAAAAACGGAATTTGGGGAGTCATCATACCGAAGAGCATGATTCACGAAATAATATAAGCTTGGCATGCGATGTACAGACATGTTGGTCCAAGAAAATGTTCAAGGATGTTAGAGGAGGATTTCACATTTCCCCACCGCGCGAAAATTACTCGAAGTACACTGGCCACCTGTGATATTTATCAGAGAAATAAAATAGCGATACAAATAAGCTATGCAGCAATGCAAACCATGATACCGGAGAAACCGGGGGATTTAGTATCGATAGATTTTTATGGACCATTGCCAGCATCAGTGGGCGGGGTAAAACATATCCTCGTAACATTAGATGCATTTAGCAAATATGTCGTGTTATATCCCATGAAAAAGGCGAACACGTCTACGGTAATAAAAAGAATATTCGACGATTATATTCCAAAATATGGGAAACCGAACGAAGAATACAATTCGACCACGGCACACAATTTACCGCGAAGAATTGGCTACAAAAACTCGAGGACAAGGATATTATAGAGCTATTTTCATCGATACGTAATCTTCAAGGGAATATCGTCGAACGTGTTAACCATGAGCTTGGAGGATTTTTTCGGACCTTTTCGACAGAAAATCATGCAGGCTGGTTCAAATGGGTGAAGATAATTCAAGACTGCATTAACGAGAGTCATCATGGAACAACCGAATTCACGCCAGTCGAGCTGCAATGCCAAAGGAAGCCGTTGAGGAAATGGAACAAGCAGATGGGTCTGAGGAAAGACGAAGAAGATAAAATAACATATGAAATGAAAATCGAGATCGCTAGAGAGAGGATTGAAAAAAAGGGCGGTGTCAGGCGGAGAAATTTGACTCCACACACAGATTAACGAATTTTAAGGAATGAGATCTAGTTTTAATTAAAGCGTTAAATGTTTCCGACCCGCTGAAACAATTAACTTCGAAATTCATGCCTTTATACGAGAGATCATATAGAATTAAGAAATGCGTAGGTTTAGTGACATATTTAGTGATAGATGTAGATAATAAGAGAGAGCGAGGTAAATTCCACGCCAGTATGTTTAAGAGGTATAGAACAGAGACAGATAAGACAGACAAGAGGGAGGAGGACAGAGAGAGCACAGCTAAGGTGAGAAGAAGCGAGACAGCGAAAGGGCAACGTAATGGATCAAAACAACAGGGCCAACGCTCGGCCGTTACAGGTGCCGCACCGACAAACAAGCCGGCGGTCACCGCACCGAATAGAGTACCAGATCAACAAGAGCTTACAACGTCACGTCGAAACGATTATACCGAGAAGAAAGGCGCCAAATTTCGAAAAATTGCAGTTGGTTAGTGAAAGAGGCGCGACAAGTAGATCATGACGTATATCCAGTATGGGATAACCAGAGACAATTGGCTGAAAGTGACAGCCGGGGACGAAACAAGAAAGCGAGGGCCGTGGGAAACAGTAATTAGCACACACACCAAGGTCGTTCCAGGGATACTTCAAGAATATAGAACTTAACCGGAGACCAAGAGAAGTAGAAAATTGATGGATATAGGTATAATAAAGTTTCGAAATTACTATAAAAAGAATGGGACCGGTCATCAAATCCACAAAAATCAGTAAATCGAAACCAAACACATCACACTTAAAAAACAAAATATTCACGTACGTCTATATTTTTTTTTCTTCTCGTGTGCAATCAACATGCATCGATTCATTGAAAACGCAGTGGAATACTTGGTGCCCGGCGAGTCGTACTCCGCGGAGGTGATCGAGGTGGAAGGACACACCGCGGGACCATCCTCAGTTACACGCAATTCTTGAAAAGGAAGTATATCCCGGGAGAGCGGTACTGTTCCTAACGACGAACGAAGAGGACACACAGGAGTACACGTTCTTCCGGGTTACGCTTATGAGAAGAAGAGCAAACGGGGAAATCTACGTATGGCTGGAGGATCCAAAGAAAAGGATTTCCGTAGCAATGGAAACGTTATACACGTCCTCCAGCCTATACCTAGGCGAACCTTATTTTGCCATCATCTGTGCCCTGGACCATCTCGGCCCAGAGGGATTAAAATTGACAAGGAGAGCCAGAGATCAGAACTGACAACGTCGCGGATCATCGATCTCTATGTCAACCAGCTGGACCCTGTTGTCGAAGTATTCTGGGTCGAAATTCATGGCAGCCTCGACAACAGGGGATACGATGTTTCCATGCAATTATAACGAAGTGGAGATGCGAAGAGACTGACCTCCAACCGGACTTTCGATTACGGCCGGGACGGAGGTCACCTGGGAAAACATTTCCGCCAGGAAAGGCGGGAAGAAAGGAAAGTAGCCGTGGCAACAACGGCCAGTACAATGGCGCATAGTATACACAATGACACGACATATAGCAACGACACCAGCATCACCAAGACACATGGAGGAGCTAATTCAAGAACTAGTTACTCTGGTGGAAGAGACGAAAAGGGACGAGGAAGAATCAGATGGGGAAATAGAAGACATCGTATACATGGAGTGGCTGGCCACACCGGAACCAGATGCCGTCACAACACCGACCCTCCTTAATTGGTGTGTGCACCAACTCACCCTGATGAGACTGACAGCAATGCGGACAGTGGAAACGAAAGCGACGGACTTTAAATGAATAAACAAAAATTTACTGGGGTTGGATTTTACTCGCATGTATTAGTATTAGGATTAGATGATAAGAAAAACGAGCGGATTAGAATAAGCAACAAATACATTAAGGAAAAATATACAACCGAAGAACATGCGAAGCCAGCAGTACGAGATACACCAGAGTCGAAGGTGGGTAAAAAAATCTACTTTTACGAACAAAAAAAATAATAAATAAATAAATAAATAAATGAATACCAATGAATAAAGAAATCGATCAATAAATAAGCCACAACCTGGCAATGATAATATAATACAATATGGAGTAGAGGAAAAATGATGAAAAAGCAATCTGGATGAATATTACAGAAGAAGTATTTTCGGTAGAGTTGGAAGGCCAACGTACCAAAAATATTGGGGGATGATGTCACATAGTTATACCCGCTAGCAGGCCTTATTATATTTCGCTGCTATAATAGGAAAGTTTACGTTCGAGCACACTGTGGAATGCGAGTACCGGTCGTCGAACTGGAGCAAAGTTCAATGTAAACAACCGACGTCACACCAAAGGAATTCCCTCGCTGCCGAAAACAGCAGGTCAGCGACTAGCTGGCCTCGCTTGGCGGCGAGGGGAAGACGGGTGGCGCGACGACGGAAATCCGAGAAATGATAAACCGCGTTAGATTTACAAATTCGAGTAGAAAATAATATGGGAGGAAACAGGACGGAGGAGCAGGGTATAAAAGCACCTGCGAAAGTGGAAAGGCTCTCTTGTGCTTACGTGGCTCTGATTCTTACGTTTTGCAACACTTACGTTTTTAACTCTACTCTAACGTCTTTGAAGAGGCTAGGAAACAAATTGGTGCATTGTTGGACAAGTTATATTGTTTTTTAAAGTTATCAAATTCAGTGAAACACGAACACAAGCGAAGAAGAAAAACAGGCGAGTCAGTTAAATATATTTGAAGCATCTAAGTGAAATCAATTAAAGCAGGTGTGATATTATAAGCAATATATAGAAATAACTAGATGGGGAATTAGATTAAATTTAGGCATCATCTATTAAGTAGTATGTAAGCGGGTAGTAAGGAAGCGAAATAATTAGGAGATACAGAGAATTATAAGTGTTGGAGAATCAGCTGGCGCACGGCGATCGATATCAGCCGAGGCAGTGCCTTGCTGAGCCGAGGCAATGCCTCGCTGAGCCGAGGCAATGCCTCGCAAGCTTGCTGCTTGAAGCGAGAGGCTATCTCTCTCGCTTGACTTCGGCATCGCTCACCGGTTCTCACTCGCTTGACTTCAGAGTCGCTCAACAACGCTTTTGGAAAGCGCAGCCATATTGCAAAATTTGACACTTCTGTGAAAACCCGCTCGAACAGCGCATCCTCAGCTCTCAACTCAGACAATTTTCACGAATCTCACCGGACTCACTCAGCATTCTCGTGCACACTAGGACTCAAATCAATGGTAAGAGGTTATCGTTACAATTTAACATAATTCAATGACGGTGAGGAGGGTAAATCTCAGCGGTACATCAACATAAAGGTCTCATACTGTGGCGTGCTCTGCAGCACGGGCTATACCACGTTCTCACATCACACGCTGCCCACTCAATTAATATAATTGCGTGTGTGCTCATTAATTCACTGTACTTTCCCCCAACTAAACCTGCTGAGTACTGTAAATATTTTCTTCTCACTTGTGCATCCTCAACCTCTCATTTTACCGTGCTTTGCAGCACTGACTGCACTGCGCTTTTTCACTACACAAGAAAAAACAGCACACAATAAATATAATTGTGTGTTTCTCAAAAATTAATTATTCAAAATTCACTTTAAATTCATTCGTGTTTATTTTTATATCTACAGGGTGCGTCATGTTTTATGTCGGTATGTAAACATTGAATAACTTTGACACTTATCAACCGATTGACTTGAGTAGACATGTTTTTGGAACGTCAATTCAGTACAATTTCAACCATTAATCGCTTCATACCGAAACAACGCGCTGAAATAGTAACGCTGTACATTGAAAATAGTCGTTCAGTAGTGTTAACTCAAAGTGCATATCGTCGAAAATATCGTGGCCAACAAGCACCGTCTGACAACACTATTCATCGTTTGGTGTCGATTTTTGTTGAGCACGGGACAGTGGGAGATCGTCCACATTCCGTTCATCAACGCCCAAGACGTTCCAATGAACTGGTTGAAGCGGTAAGAGAGAGTGTTGCCGAGAACCCACATGTGTCGTATCGTCACCGCGCTCAGCATTTTGGCGTCAGTGGAACCACTTTGCGGCGCATTTTGAAGGATGATTTGCATTTGTTTCCGTATAAAGTACAATTGACTCAAAGAATATTGCCGACAGACCGTCCACGTCGCTTGGAATTCGGCCAAACAGTCGCTCGAATGGTTGACACTGAACCTGATTTTTGGAAGCAAATTTTGATGACTGACGAGGCCCATTTCACACTCTCTGGCGCCGTTAACAAGCAAAATTGCCGCATTTGGGGAACGGAGAATCCACACGAGATCCACGAAGCACCATTGCATGACCACGTGACTGTTTGGGTCGGCGTTTGCGCCAAAACCATCATTGGGCTATTTTTCTTCAGAGCAGGCGAAACAATCGATGGGAATCGATATTGGTGGATGTTGGCTCATTATGTCTGCCCACAAATGTGTGAAAAAGGTCTGGACGGTTACTGGTTTCTTAAGAGTGATAAATCTAAGCGACAAATGATTTGACCAAATTTTTTTGATGGAAAATTTTTGGCAGCTCGCAACCCGGTCAGAGTCAGCGCTACCTAGATCCCTGTGTTATCGATCTCAGAAAGATCTCTAACAATCGAATCATTAATTATTTTTGTCAACTCTGATTGCCTCACTCATTCATTAAGAATTAATGAGGCAACCAGACTTCACGATTTTTATCTGGAAGGATGGAATTCTCAACAATAAGCATAGCCAAGACATATTTCCTTTTAAATCGAATTGACGTGGGTGGATTGAGGGTGAATGCCCGGGGACAGGCACGTTAGCGACGAGTTATCGCGATATAGCGTTATAGCGACGTGCTCGGCCATCTGCATTGCGATATATTCAATCAGGAGCGGTTCCTATTGAACGGTGTCCAGATGAGACAACGGCTGGTACGATCTAGAGATTCATTTTGACTTGTAGGCGATACAAAGAATGGTCAATGCGCTTTAAAGATTCTCGAATCATCGCTTCTCGTTCGGAGAACAAAAATAGCTCTTGGTGTAATGCTTTCGTATGCTAGAACTCTGGCAAAATCTATGGCTAAATATCCTCTTACGAGAGTCGAGGTAAAAGCCGTTTCAATACTCTACGGTGTTCATGGAGAAACGATCGATAATATCCTGCTAGGTCAATTGCCGAAGCATATAATTATCGGTTTTGTCGATAACGAAGCGTTTAACAGCGACTTCAGTACAAATCCATTCAATTTCCAAAATTACAAGTTAAGTTATCTCTCGTTGTATGTAGATGGTGCTCAAGCACCTTCGAAACCGTTACAACCTGATTTCACAAAAAATCATCTGTATGTGGATGCTTTTCAAACTTTGTTTTCGGGAACTGGAATATATTTCTTGAACGATGGTAATTCGATGGATCGCGATAATTATCGCGATGGATATTGTCTGTGTGCTTTGGATTTGACACCCGATCTTTCGGCGAATAGCAATTCACATTGGAATTTAATAAAGCACGGTAGTGTGTGAATAGAGATAGGATTTGAGGATGCGCTTGCTTCGACGATGAAGTGTCTACGCGGAATATGATAATGTCCTTGAAATCAATGACTCTCCGCAGGTAATAATGGATTTTACCGGATAAGCGAAAAAATGTGCGGATGTCGGAATAAAATTGTTTTGTGTTAAGAGACGCAGAAGCGTCCGTGTGAGTAACTGACCAGTCGAACTTGAGCATCTGTACAGATTTGACGTGAAAATGGATATCGTCATGGATATACAAGGAATACGTGGTAAAGACTCGAAATTTATTCCGAACGAAATTGCTGTGGTAGCAGTGGATAGAACGTACTCTGCTCATTGGATCGTCGCACCACCGTGTCATTTTCCCGAATTACCGTAGCATTCGAGAAGCCGGAATAATGTTCTTTCGAAATATTTTCACGGGCTTGAATGATACGACGGTGATGTGAGCTGTAAACAAGCATATGCTAACTTGCGTGAAATTTCGCAGAAATCAAGACGTATCTATACACGCGGTCACGAGAAGGCTATACTTCTTTGCGATATCACGAGTCGTGAAATTTCCAGCCTGGAGGATGAGGAGGGCGCTCCATCATACACATTTATGCCGAAATCTTTGCGAAAATTCTTCAGACACGCTATGATAAACGCTATAGCATCTTCGCATTGTGCAATGCGCCAGGCTATCCAAATAAATAATTGGTTTCGCCAGCACCCGTTTAAAGGAGAATTATACATGGGTGTTTGGTCGGCAGACGGAGAGGAAGAGAATAAGGAAGAGAAGAAATCTTTACCAAGTAGTCGTGACACCATCGACGATAGTGTGCAATAAATGTTGCATATATACGTCTATCAAGGCGTATAGGTCACCGTTTAATCATTGACTATGTGTTCAGCATGAACACTAGACAAATCTACGAGAGTCTGCAGTAGCTATCACTTTCAACCGTTGGAGAATCCAGCTGACAGAATTCCTTGTATATGGTCGTTACCGGCCGGACTCGTAGTTAACACGGTTAACCGCGACGAACCTGGATAGCATTGAATCACCATGTACGTTAACCATCATGGAAAACTACCGATTATACCGCAACATCTCGCATGGCTACGAAGAAACTGCAAGTTCTGTTGGTACGGCCTCAAGCAGCTACAGAGTAATACATCGGATGTGTATGGACAATTTTGTATCGTATTCCTGCATCTTATGTCGAGCGGATTCAGCATGTCGCGACTTAATAATCTCTTTAGCGATAATGTAATGAAAAACGATAGAATAGTACGTTAATATTACAATGCTTTTACCTCTCGACGATCGGACAGTGATAAGAATAAATTTAACGGTGGAGGAATCTCCAAGCGAAGATTGAAGAACCTAAAGAACCCTTATTTGAAAATTACAAATTAATCTTTTGCGTTTATGTTTTTTCGTTTGATCTCATAGAATCTCATATTTCACAGTTTAGATATTATCTGTACGAAAACTAGTTGGATACTGCTTCATTAAGTCTCAAGTGCGCGGTCTTGTGTATAGAAAGTACAATGATCATACTGAAAGGAAAATATCCAGAAAATCGCGTTAGTACGAAATAATAATTCTTTATATTATATGCTCCACCTCCAAGCGTGGGGCGCGTGGTCACATGTATATGTGCGTGAGACGACAAGTCGCGCGTGGTTGTAATCGCGCTGTTGCCGCGCTATAGCGGCGTTGTTGGAAGAGTTTACTCTTTGAGTTTGTTGCATGCGACGGTAAATGTGTGTAAAGTGATTTAAATAAAATATTGATTAATTAAAAACAAATACATCGTCTCACTGTGTCTATTATTTTATAATTATATATAAATTATTACAATAATTATAATCCAGGTCTCTCGTGGTACGGTATCATATCTGCGCCTTTCACTGCGGAGCAAGCGCTTCACGAGGAGCACAGCGGAGAGCGGTACACACATGCAAAAGCGCTATTGTTGCATTCAGAGCGCTGGACACCTAGTTACGATTCAGAGGGGGTTTGTTATCTTCAAACCCTGTGATTCTCGTCAGCAGCATCCTGAACATTCAGTCTGTCTTTAGCAGCGCACATCGAAAGTATAAATCAAAATATAAAAATGTATCTGCGGTATGAAAACTTCGAGCCAGCCGAGGCTTTTGTGTATCGGGCGATTTGTGGTACGCGATATAATACTATGCACCGACGCACGGAGCTAATGTGTGCTTGCTAGATCTGGAGGATGATTTAGACAAATTAATTATCAAGGGGTGTGTTAAGAGGAGCTGCTTTGCATTTGAGGACTTGTGTGCGGGGGCGTCGTGTATCGTTGTGCGGTATCAAAGGGCGGTGCGTGGAGAGATCATCGACGTGGATGATGACGGGTGTTGTGAGGTGCTGCTGGTCGATTCCGAACAACCGATTGACGTCGATTGGCCGCAGCTATTTTACTCCGAACCGCCAATTAGCACACTGTCGGTGTTGCTCGTGAAGTGCGTGCTATTCGACCTGGATCATGGATATTGATGAGGCCGAAGATCAAGACCTGATCGAAGAAACGTGCGGTAGCGATACGCTAATCGGTATACGGATGCCTACCCCTGACGGTGCTCACGCTCGATGGATGCGGATAATCGATATTACTCGGACACGTAGCTGCAGATGCTGATGTGTGGGTGAGTGAGAGAGAGAAAGTGTGCCTGCATGCGTTTGTGCGTGCGTGGGTGCGTGCATATGTGTGTGTGTGCGTGCGCCATGGAGGAACTATTGTGTCCGTCACCCTGGAGAGCCGTCGTAGATGCCGCGAGCATACGGGTGAGTTACAAATTTTATTCCAAGTATGTGTTGTAACGTGGCAGAATCTCCTGGCTGCGTCCTCCTTGCTCGACGACTACCCACACGATCGCACAGGGCTGGAGGGATAATTTTCGTAGTTTATTGAATTATTTATTTTTATTTTTTTTTCTTGTTTTATTTTTGTTCATATATATATTACGATTTGTACGACCGGAGGGAGGAGAGCACCGCGTCTGCGGATAGCTGGCCTCTTGATTGGACCTTTTGCAACGACCGGCTCTTTCCATCTTTATCTATTGGGAAATATCGTTGTCCCGCTGGATGTTTATTGATTAGCGATACGCTGCTATCTATTGTCGGCTGGCACGTAATAGCAACGATCCATCAGTCGTTTGAGGTTCACCGGCCGGACAGAGCTACACATCCCGAGGATCGGTTGTTAATTTTATGCGTCGTCCAGCTGAGGCGCTTCGGTGACACCGATTCCCCCAATTAACCGAGCTCAGACCGATAGGTGGGGATCATAGTTCACGGGCACGCGTGCCGGCAGGACCTCAGGGCTTTTTCCCGGTGACCGTTGAGCGAATCAGACGTAGTGCTTAGTATATCTGTGTCCCGCTCTACTGTGCGATATCACACAAACGAGTCTCTGCTATCCGTCACTGTACGAGAAGGAAAAGAAAATCAAGGATATAACATTTCGACGTACCTTCGAGGTTTCCCGGACTAAGGAACATCCCATCGTCATCGCCCCGGTGAGCTCACTTCCGTCTACGGTCTTTCGCAATTATTCTATTATTTTATCATTTAATTTATTTATTCAAGCTTGGTCACCCCTGCGACTCTGGTACACTGCGTGCAGAGTGTTAATTTGTATTGGGAATCGCGACGTTTATAAAGTGTAACCTCGAGATTGTGGAACTTGTAGAAACCGGGAAAAGTCACTGTATTAATTAATGGTTTGTTTGCTGATCGTTAAACCGTGCGCGAGTTAGGCCGTGATCCCGAAGTGTGTTGGTTTGAGCGAGATTAGAACGGGATAGCCCGCGTCACGGATTTTAACCGGATTGTAGACTTTGGATTTATATGAGTGAATTTGAGTTTTCGTTCGGTTCGATTTAGAAGGTCGCGAGCGCGTTAGTACGTCGTCCCGTTGTGTGTTTTGTGTGGAAGGGACTCGCACGTTATAGACCGCGTCTCGTATCAAATAAACCAATCGGCGTTTCTCTGTTTTATTTATTCATTTATTTATTATGTATTCATTATTTTTGGGACTCTGTTCTAACTTTATCGTAAACTCGCGACGAGCATAATCGGCCGTCGTCCCGTATTTTGAATGTGGGTTTGAGGGACGTGTACGGTCCGAGGCGTATCTCGCGTAGTTGGATCGCCCGTTACTTTCCATTATATTTTATTCGACAAACTAATCATTATTCTGACATTAGGTAGTTTATAATAATAATTATTATTATTATTTCTTGTTTTTGCGACCACTTAATTATTAGTCGTTATTTATTCGTTTCGTCATATTTTATGAACTGCGGGAGGTTCCCGGGGTTCTGTCTTTTATATGACATAAAATTTCCTATATCGAAACGAACGAGGTGTTAGCCGTTTCGTGCACGTGACCTTCTGGCGTCCAGTAATAGACGCGTTGTTTTGAGTATGTGGGATTGACCCAGCATAAGCCGTATCGCGAACGAGTTATCCTCCAAGATTATTATTTCTCTTAACTCGATTTTCGGTTGATGTATGTTTGGAATTTAGTGAGAGTGTAGGTTACAAATGCGTGTGTGCGAGAAGGAGCGAGTGTCGGGATAACATAATGTAACGGAACGCTATGACGGCGCTACTATAATAAAACCTTAATAGCACCCACACATCCAGCCTACACCAACGTACAAAGATCAAAACTAATAAGCAGACAGAGAATTACCAGAAAAATCGATTATCCATTAACAAAAGAAGCAAACACAGAACATACAAACATCGGCTGGACTAAGGCAACATAACATAAAAGTAGGTACACACGGTCAACCGCAAGTACCCACCCTAAAACAGCATGGCGTCAGACACAGGCCCCACCTAAAGTAAAAGAAACTACTATCAAAACAAACACAGCTCGCAAGAAGCTCGCACGAGTAAGACGAAGGGCAGGCCAAACAGCAATATCGCACACTACAGACCGGATCCCAGCGTAGTACCCCCGCCCCACTAGGAAGCAGGTGGAACAACGCGTAACAACAAACGCCTTACCGGGCTAAGAAGGCATAGTCAGCTTCACCCTTTAAGCCAACCATACCACACAGACGCGATGCGCAGAGAACGCCACGATACGGCGAAATTACAAAACAATTAGTGGAACTCTTGAAATTCCACAAAATTTCAAGAGTGAACGACAAGGGAAGTCCACATGAAACCTCACCACTCAAGGATCAAATATTAATAACGAAATAAAGACATAAAACGAACCGAAATATTACCAAAAAACAATTAACAAATCAAGACTAGGGCAAGCCCTACCCAGATGAAACACTCAAAAGTGAGAACAACTCAAAAATCTAGGAAAAACATCCAGAAAACACATGGTAAAACACCAAATTCGCAATCATTAAGCAATCCTAGCAAATTTCGAACCAGAAATTAGACAGGGGAAAACATACAAAGAATAAGTAAAACCACACATAACAACAATTAGGAAAAAACATGAATCAAACTGTAAAAACTCTCAGAAAAAGTTTGAACCTCCCGCGGGTAGAAATTTAACACAGACCAACAAAATTCAACCTCGTTAGAACCGCGGTTCAAACTCAGGAAAAGACAAAGCCTGGCTAAATATAGAAATAACGGTACACCGATACATCACCCCGCACCTCCTTCACCTAGTGATTGAAGGGCGACAAACATCACGTGACATACCCAAAAACACCCCCTCGGGGTCTATCCACTAAACTATATAAACCACGACCGAACAAGACTAAAGGCTCTTGTTGCAAATCTGTTCTTCAAGATGAAGCGCTGCCCGACAGCCATCATAAATTCATTTTAAATTCAGAATGTAACGAAAACAGTATTCTTTCGCTCAACCGATTCCCTGGCATTGCGTCCTGGCCGTCAGCTGAGTCAACGAATTGATTAGGACACTCTGCGAGGAAAGGGCTCCCCTGCATTGCGCCTTGGCCGCCCCCAATCGCAGCGTTAGGGCACTCTGCATTAACGTGTCCCCACGCATAGCGCCGTGGCTACATGTCTTCTGCAGAGTGAAGAAACACGTGTGTCTCCAGGTTACGGGAGTGGCATCCCGACTTCTTGCACCGCGCGCAATCGACTCGTAGTGTGTACCTGCGTGGGTGGGACCACATCAGGGCCAGCACCAACTACCACCCGGTACGAACGGATACCTAGGCCAATCGTACTAATTAAAAAACCAAATTGTAAAGCCCTTAAAGGCGCAATAAGGTGGCTTAATTAAGTGCGACTAAAGGCTCCAGTATCCGGGGTACAGGAAGAGCTAGTTGGTCATAGCTGCGAACCCGGTGTCTTTTGCGAACAGAGAGCTATAGCTAGGGATCCAAACAATAACAAAGACGAGTAAAGATAGGTAGGTAAAATCATACACATCACCTCACCACACGACACTCGCGTTCCTACTATAAACTCTTCGCGCGACCATTAGCAGGGCGGAGCCTCAAAAGGCAGATCTCGCGAACGGGCAGTCCAAAACAATAACATCCCTAATAGCATAACACCAGCTAGACGTCCAATGATTAAATACAAGGCGGACCGGTACATCTAACGAAGGTACCAGGGAACGCCCCGTATGAGGACTAAGCCCAGCAACTAGGCCACACCTGCAACATCTAAATAGAGACACGCGAAGCTAATGGCCATCGGGATTCAGCCAACGATATCCTAAAGCAATTCAAGAAATATTAAAAATCAAAATTAAACAATATTAGACAACCCCGAATTAGATAAATTGTGTGTTGAGCTCCGTAAAGGTGATATCTAATCACTTTACGAATTATAGAGTCAAAACCCAAAAGGAACTGGAAATTCATTATTCCATTTACGTAGTATTAGAAAAATCGCGTATTAGCAAACGCAACAAACCTTAAAATAAATAAATTGAGTGTTAAGCTCCGTACAAGTGATATCTAATCGCTTTACGAATAATAGAGTCAAGAAACCAGAAAGAAACTGGAAATTATTCCACCTACGTAGTATTAGAAAAATCGCGTATCAACAAACGCGACAACCCTTAAAAATAAATTGAGTGTTAAGCTCCGTACAAGTGATATCTCATCACTTTACGAATCATAGAGTCAACAACCCAAAAGGAACTGGAAATTCATTATTCCACTTACATAGCATTAGAGAAATCGCGTATAAGCAAACGCGACAACCCATATACAGACAAATTGAGTGTTAAGCTCCGTACTAGTGATATCTCATCACTTTACGAATTAAAGAGTCAAAACCCGAAACACCGGAAGCAATTCCGCACACGTAGATTTAAGAACAGCGCGTGTCTAGAAACACGATAACCGCTACTCACGCAGGCGAACGTTAAAACCCCCGTACGAACGACCAGATCGTCATACGAACGTACTCCCTACCTCTGTCCTAATTAACAATCAATCAGAAATTTATCAAATAATCCCGTGCCTTCAGCACCATAAGGAAAAGAAAGAATTACCCAGTCAATAAAGAGACCAATGATGAGAGGGTAACAAACCGCATGTCTCTCACGGACAAATGCGATGCAACAAAAACCTAAACTGAGGTCTCACAAACAACAACAATAAAATTACTAATAACAACCTAATAGATTGATTATAAATCCTCAAAACCACAGACACTTCTCACTCCATCCAGCCCAGTGCACGAACTAGTTTCGAGCAAGCTCCATTCTCCATACGATCAAGGACGATATCGCTCGAAATAAAATTATAAAACTACGCGATTTTACACCGCCGCCGAACACACGCGTATCGTATCGAAATTAAGAGTGAAAAGAAATCGCGAAACGTTTCAATAAATGCCGCCGGAATAATTAAGTTTATGAATTGTTAAAGAGTTAATTTTACGGGATACTTTCTTTTACTTTTGTTTGATGATTGTAAAACTCTGACAAATTTATAATCATTCTGATTGATTAAACTATCTGCCTAATGGCCTTGTAAATCCCGTACTGGCATTGTTGGTTGTGTTATTTATTTATTTTTCCTCCTGACTTTAGGTTATCAATGTCCAGTTATTGACTTTATTTTCCAGTTGACTTATTTTATTTATCGATTGTGTTTATTATTATATATATCCTGACGTTATTTATTGGTTGTTGATTTTATTCTACTGTTCACCGTTGTTCTTTTTTATTAACGGATTTTGTTGACTAATTTTATGTAAGAATTTTATGAGTTAACGACTACCTTGGCAATCCAAACCACCCACTCTGCCTCGAACAGCTGTAGTTAGCCTGGGTTGAGTCTAGCCGAACATTTCGTTATTTTTCCTTCCGGCGCGTAAGCGCCTGGCGCCCATCTCGAAAGAGTAAATTAAAGAAGGAAAAATAGCTTGGGCCAGCTATAGATAACGTGGTGCGTTGAGGAGTCAAATTTGCGTTACAGTGTACATCTTTGCTCCATCTTGCTCTCATCTCTACTCTTCCTTGTTCACCAGGGTACCCACACCACATCACTTTACCATCTCCACGTTACCGACACTAGTTAAGCAGAGTCGGTAGCGCGGCGGTGAAAAAGTAGGGTTGTGGAGGTAGCCGCGTGGTGGGGGAAGGAGTGGGGATAGGAGTGGTATGGAGAAAAGGCGTACACATACCACTCACAGGTTACGATATACAATATCTGTATATCAAATCCTGTTTAGGCATATTTAACCGCTTCAAAGAATATATGATACAAAAACGAGGCACATTTGCGCCATGCCAGAAATGCATCGGGAGTAATAGAACGAGGATTCAAGTAAAACTTTGCACTTATTTTCTCATTATTTGACATTTTTCACAGAACCACCTCCGTGAACAATTAGGATAAATTTTAGCTTTCTCATGGTGGATATCGTCTGAAAAATGTCAAATAATGTGGAAGGTTTGTTATATCCCAAAGCGGAAACTTCAAAATTAAATTCTTTTCGGCATATCGAACTGATCGATTACCCATTATCATAAACTTTGATCCAAGCTGAGTAGCTGACCACGCGCTATTACTAAATTACCCGCGAGAAATACGAGACTCAACTTCTTCCGCATGGTCTGCAATTTTAAAGGGCATTACTATTAAAAAACGCAAGTAATTAAATTCATGCGCTCCTCGCCATCTAAGAAAAATCCATCCATTTTCGCGAATTTCACACAGTCTTGTCTCGTTTCTCCGCGAAGCGTATATTAGTTGTCTTCGGTTCTACGTGACCATGCCTTCGCATCCGAGGTAACGAAAATCAACGTGTGCGTAATTGTATTTCTATCGAGAACGAGCGAAAAATTAATGAAATGTAACGCGAGAGAACTTAGTTATAAGGGTTGTATCTCTATATTATTGACGCTCGTACAGCGTGTACAAGTGCGGTTATCACAGGTAAGTCCCGAGGGAGTCACTATACACACTGTTCGAGACGTTGCTCATTACCAACTTAAATTCAACCGACCCACTGCAACCGAATACGATGAATTAGCAAGTACTCAAATTCATATTCTTACCAATACATGCATTTATCATTATATTGCGTCTGAAAAAAAGTTCGTGGCGTTTTTTCAGTAAAATTCAACTGGTTTTCTTATAGTGTGAAAATGAATTTATTTAAACCAAATATGCTCCATTATTATCGACAATGTTTCGCCATGTTTCGGGTAGAGTCATGATGCCATCGGTGAAGAACTTCTGTGGTTTTTGGTTGAAAAACTGTATCAAGTGGTTTTGACAGGCTTTTTTGAAAGCAGGTTAATTCCATTGAGAGAGTTCTACAGAGATCGGAATAAGTGATAGTAAGAGGGTGCTATGTCTGGACTATACGGTGGATGCATCCAAACTTCCCAGCCAAGCTCTCGCAGTTTTTGACGGGTCATCAAAAAAGTGTGTGGTCGGGCGTTGTCATGATGGAAGACTACACCTTTCCTATTAATCAATGCGGGCCGTTTTCTTTCAATTGATTGGCGTAATCTCTCTATTCGTCCACAGCAGAGTTGAGAATCAATCGTCTTATCAACTGGAAGTAACTCATGGTGGACGATTTCCTTCCAGTCCCACCACACACACAGCATCACCTTTCTCGCCGTCAATCCTGGCTTCGCCAACGCTTATGACGGCGCACCATCCCTTGTCCACGATCTTTGACGCTTCCGATTGTCGTACGTGATCCATTTTTCGTCACCGGTTATGACAAGTTTCAGAAATGGCTCGATTTCATTGCGTTTCAGCAACGGATCACAAATGTTAATTCGGTCTATCATGTTTTTCGCGCTCAACTCATGAGGAACCCATACATCGAGCTTCTTTTTGTACCCAGCTTTGTGTAAATGGTTCAAAACAGTTTTGTGGTTAATGCCTAGCTCCATATTAATATCAACACTGCTGAAATGCTTATCTTGCTGGACTTTTTCAAGAATTTCATCAGCTTTTTCAGTGATTGGACGACCAGAGCGTGACTCATCTTTCACATAAAAATTACCAGAACGAAAGCGAGCGAACCATTTCCGCGCAACAGATTTTGATAAAGTACCTTCACCGTACACAGCACAGTTTTTTTCACAAGCCTGCGCAATGTTTTTCCCTTTGTCGTAATAATATTGCAAAATATAGCGCAATATTTAATTACTTTTCTCCATTTTCAAACGCAAACAATTTTCCAACCACTGCACCAATTTCGATGTTTATACACTCAAATTAACGCTCGAAGTGTCACCTTTCCAACGAGCATTCAGTGGTGACGCTGCGATCTGTGTTTCCTGACTTATTTGCAATTGATGCCATCTATCGGGAAAAACGCCACGAACTTTTTCTCAGACCCAATATATTCTAAAGGGTGATTTTTTAAGAGCTTGAGAACTTTTTTTTAAAAAAAAACGCATAAAATTTGCAAAATCTCATCGGTTCTTTATTTGAAACGTTAGATTGGTCCATGACATTTACTTTTTGAAGATAATTTCATTTAAATGTTGACCGCGGCTGCGTCTTAGGTGGTCCATTCGGAAAGTCCGCTTTTTTATCGACAAATTTTGTTCAGCGATGAGGCTCATTTCTGGTTGAATGGCTACGTAAATAGGCAAAATTGCCGCATTTGGAGTGAAGAGCAACCAGAAGCCGTTCAAGAACTGCCCATGCATCCCGAAAAATGCACTGTTTGGTGTGGTTTGTACGCTGGTGGAATCATTGGACCGTATTTTTTCAAAGATGCTGTTGGACGCAACGTTACGGTGAATGGCGATCGCTATCGTTCGATGCTAACAAACTTTTTGTTGCCAAAAATGGAAGAACTGAACTTAGTTGACATGTGGTTTCAACAAGATGGCGCTACATGCCACACAGCTCGCGATTCTATGGCCATTTTGAGCGAAAACTTCGGAGAACAATTCATCTCAAGAAATGGCCCGGTAAGTTGGCCACCAAGATCATGCGATTTGACGCCTTTAGACTATTTTTTGTGGGGCTACGTCAAGTCTAAAGTCTACAGAAATAAGCCAGCAACTATTCCAGTTTTGGAAGACAACATTTCCGAAGAAATTCGGGCTATTCCGGCCGAAATGCTCGAAAAAGTTGCCCAAAATTGGACTTTCCGAATGGACCACCTAAGACGCAGCCGCGGTCAACATTTAAATGAAATTATCTTCAAAAAGTAAATGTCATGGACCAATCTAACGTTTCAAATAAAGAACCGATGAGATTTTGCAAATTTTATGCGTTTTTTTTTAAAAAAAAGTTCTCAAGCTCTTAAAAAATCACCCTTTATATGTGGTACGAGTATATATGATATATAGGAAAAATACCACTCACTCACTCATCACGAAATCTCAGGAACTATAACGCCTACGATCTTGAAGTTTGGCATGTAGGTCCCGTATACGACGTACGCATCCGCTAAGAACGGTTTTTTCGAAATTCGAATCTTAAGGGGGTAAAAAGGCGTGTAAAAGGAATGAGAAAACGTTTTTTTCTTCGTCATATTAACTTAAAACTTCGCATAAAAACTGTAAAATAAAAATAACGAAACACGTATTTCGACATCTGCAAAATTCAAACCTTAAGAGGGTAAAATATATGTTAAAAGTTTGTTTTCAAAGAAATAAATAAACACCTATAAATTTTTGGATATATTCAGACCGTTGATCAATCAAACTGAATCACTTCCTTCGATCTCACTAACTGATTTTATTTATGTGACTTGTCGATAAGTCTCCACTGTAACAGTAATTTTTTATCGTTAACAATAATTTGTATTTATCGTGGGCTCTCGGGCTCGAACATAGGACTAATTAATGTTAGACTTCGAGGTGAGTGAGAATAGGGTTTATTGATAAAAGAAATTCTTCCAGAACAAGTTATTTTACAGTTTCCGGCCTCTAATATCTAGGATGGTGCATTCGAATTTTGGGAATTCCGGCGATTATTTTAACATTATTTCATCTTATTCGCGTGCGAATTCTCGGTATTTTCGGGCTCAAATATCTGTTACATGTAAATGAGTTGGTATTGACCCAGTATCTTCTACCATGCACACACACAGCCACTCGCGTCAGACTTACTCCTTGACAGAGTGTATAAACTCTGTTTACAATGCTTTTCTCTTTCGCTCTTGTCTCACTTTTCGCTTTTTTTTCGCTTACACTCGCAGAATCGGGCAATTCCTGTTGTCCCTGCCGGTTTAAAATCCACACTATGTAATTTATTCTCTCATACACTATTCGCTTATTTCTATGCACTCAATTCCTTGACTTACATTTATTCACTTAATCCTATCCCACTTTGTTGGATAATCAGCTGGCGCACGGCGATCGATATTCGCCGTGCGTCGACCTGTTGCTGTGCTCAAGCACGCAGCGTTTGGTTGGGCGGAGATAGCCGAGGGAGGGCTTCGCGGAACCGAGGTTGTGCCTCGTAGGCATGCTGCGTTGAGCGAGAGGATGTTTCTCTCGCTTGACTTCGGCTTCGCTCACCGGCTATCTCTCTTAATTGACTTCAGCGCCCAACGACGCTTTCATATTCCGCAGCCATATTGGATATTTTGATACTTACGTGAAAACCCGCACGGAACAGCGCACGCATTTGGAAGGCTCGGACAATTTTCACATCTCTCAACCGGATTATCTCAACCTTCGTTTGCTCACCAGGACTCAAAACTCAGGTAAGAGTACACCGTTACATTTTAACGTAATTCACTGACGGTGAGGAGATTCAAATATCGGTACATCAACATAAAAGGTCTCACCCATTGACGTGTGCTGCAGTACGGGCTGCACCACGTTCTCACTCAATTATTTGCATACTCGATGAATATAATTGCGTGTGTTTTACCAATTCACATAACTTTCCTCCAATCAAACTTGCTGGAAAAGTATTGTGAATTCAGTCTAATCATTTTGTGCGTCCTCAAGCTCACATCGCTATGCTCTGAAGCGTAGACTGCTTCATAACCTGTCACACTAGAATTAGGAACAGTGGCCAGATTTTCATGTGCTAGCACTTACTTGCTGCAAATTCTAATTCATTTTCTCATTGCGTATTTGGTGACAGGCATTGAATTGGTCTACGCACTCATATATCTCATTGCGTGGCATGCTCCGCAGCACTGGCTGCGGCACGCACACTGCTCTCAGCAAGCGCACTGCTCTCAGCACATACAGCACAATTAATATAATTGTGGGCTGCAATATCTCAAAATCAAATTCAGTTTATTAAATAAATTCAGTTTTCAACTCTCAGATTTTTGGTGCATTTATTTATATTATTTTCTATTCTTTCTAAATTTGGTCTATTTTTGTATTTATTTTCACTTTTATAATTTTCCAACATACATTATTTTGGTGTAATTGACATGCGGAAGGCATAATAAACCGCTTTCTTAAAATTACCATTTACAAGTCTGGTTTAGTTTTACCCTGTCTTGAGTGAAGCTTCATTAGTTTCAATATATTCACAGGTCTGTCAAACATCATCGGACGGAATCTCAAACACACTTATTCCTGACTATTTCTAGAGTTATTACACTTTAAATCTATCGACTAATTATTTCTTCCTGGTTTCTTTAAGTATCTCGCCTGTCTAACTCCCAACATTTATCGCTTCGTATGTTTAAATAAACTTGTGCAAGCTGTATTTGTTAAAAGAAACTGATCCTATCAAAAAAGAGCCTTCCTTGCGGTGCAGGCTCTTTATAGACTCTTCCCCACCCTGGTTCCCTCTACGTCATTAGTAGCTCGGATTTGAAAAATCTGCTAACTCTGTTATGCCGGTACCGGGTAATTAGATTATTCGATATTCGGTATAATATTAAAAAGTTATTATTTTTGGGATCGTTTGCCGATAAGGAGATGGATCTCGAGTTATCGATGAAAACACGAATTTATGTAAAAGGAAGTATTTATTATAGGCAACGGTAACTTTCCGTTGTCTATGTAAAAATCAAAGTAAGAAAGTACAATTACGCGTTGTTCTGAGAATTTCACGAGGAACCAACCGTTCGTTCTTAAGTCGAAATTAATTCTGCCTTTTCGTAAAGCAGTTGCTAACTGTCTTCACGAAAATCCCTTAATTCGCAATTTAGCGTTAGCCTATCGTCGAACGCCAAGCGAGTCGCTCATGCTGCATCGGCGTTCTTGGTGTCGATCGTTCGATCGGGCATTAGACTTCGTTTCCTGTCTTGAACGAATTCCAATGTTTCTATGCTATGGAATATTCCCGAATATGTGAAATACGGAGTGGAATATTCCGCGGCACAACATCCCTCCCCCCTTAAAAAAAATTTTTTTTTTCTTTAAAAATTTTTCTTCGATTGGTTTCTCGTTTGAAGTTATATAACAATATAATACAATAAATTTTTCATTTTTCATTTGTTAACGATGAAGTTTTTCCTTGCTTCTTATCGTCTTTCGAGCCGAGCGAGTCGTTCTCGGTTGGGGGGACGGGAGCATACTCTGGCCAGCTCGGATCGCAGTTGCTCCTCAGGCTGTTGTCGTCCGAGCGGCTCGAGGTTGATGTTTACCTCAGCTGCTGCCGGGGTCATTGCCTCGCTTGTCCTTGTTGGTGTTCGGTTTCGTTGGTACCTATAACATTTAAATAGAACATAGCCAACCAAGGCTATTGGTGCTACTGCACCCAGTGAGTAGAAACTCATATTCTGGATGTGTTGCATCCCGTCTCCGGCAGTATTGAGGCTGTCCATGATTTGGTCGGCTCGAGTTCCGAGCTTTTGAAGCTCTTCTGGGTCTCGCAGCACGCTCTGTAATGGAATTGTCCTCTCTGTCTGCGTAGGGGGCACCTGCGCTTCAATTTCCGTTAATGTTAAATTGAACGATGGGAGATAGTTTTCCCGGATGATCTGTGAGGTCCGCCCGATGGTATTAATGCTGAAATCTTGGGCGGTTACTATACATACGCCTACCAAAGCCAGTATGCCTGAATTGTGTAATATTTCGTGTTGAGTGGGAGTAGTTTTTCTGCAACTTATTCCTACAGGTTCAAGTGTTGGCGCGACGTACAGCCATCGCCCTCGCTGTTGCATTGGGATGATGAGGGGATGGTTTAGATCGATGACCCTTTTTCCGCATTTCTTGCCGTTATTAGTGTTCATTTTTTGCGTAAATGAGGACTTCGCAAGGAGCATCGTTCGTAATCGGAATCGTGGGAAACGTGGGTGGGCAGATGTATGACTTGCCCAGTGTTTTGCAAATTTTTATGTCGTCAGACATCATCCTCAAGTATTGACGGTTCTTGAGATCTATTACTACGTGGGTCTCTGTCGCATCCACGCAGTAGTATTTGCCGTTATCAGCGCGCATAGGTATAGGGTATACTTTTTGTATACTATACTGTTGCTGCCCGATCAGCGGTATATCCAGCACGAGCACTACCGCGTTGCCTTCGCTGTAGGCCCTGGTATCTGCCAGTCGCATAAGTGTTGACACTTGGTCGTGCGTTATTGCGACTGGGAAACTACTGCCTGATGGTAGGTGTGGAAGTGCTTCGACAAGGTGTGTTATAAGTGTGCGTGGCGGCAGGGACGTTGCTCTGGGCTTACCGCTAGCTATATCGTCCACCAGCCACACTAACTCCTGTACGTCGCTGAGTAATGCTTCGACCGCAATACTCATTGCGTCGAGCGTTTCGTCTAAGTGTTGGCGTCTCTTTACGTAGTATACCTCTCTGTCGAGTGTGCTGTTCATATGCTGCATTTGGGCCTGTAGAGTCCGCTCGTTGGCCTGTATGTGATGGGCGCTCTCATTAAATAGGCTGAGAGTGGTTTTGATAACCTGTATTTGGTTTTTCAGCCCTTCCTTCAAGGTCTGATGGGACGCCTTAAGGTGCGTTCGATAATTTTTCTATTAATTATGTTAATTTCATTCGTCGTTATTTCATTGGAGTTCCTTTCCTTGTGCTCCGTGGAGCTCCTCTCCCACATTTATTTAGTACTTAATGTTCGATATATAACTTTAGACGGTTTGCGTGTACCGTCTGAGTTTTCCGTCCCTTCTGGACGATGTAATTAACGGGAGGTCTTGCTTCCACAATCTCGTGGGGTCCCGTCCACTTCGGGGTCAGCTTGGCCGACCGCCCCCTGCGCACCGTCTCGTCGCGAAAGAGTACACGTTCGCCGACGCGGTACTCCTGCACCTGCGCGCCGTGGTCGTACGCTGTCTTCGACCGTCTTTTCGCGCCTTCTAGATTATCGCGAGCTACCGTCCATGCGGCGCGTAATCGTTCGCGTAACTCTTGAACGTAGTCGTCGTAAGCATAGGTGCGGCGGGGCTCCTGCTTCACGGCGGTCGGTAACTCCGCTTTGCGTCCGTACACCAATACATGGGGTGCTAATCCGGTCCCCGTATGCGGAGTGGTGTTGTACGTGAACATCGCGTACGGCAGCCATTCGTCCCAATTACCTTGATCCTCATTTATGAAATTTTTCAGGTACTCAGCGAGGGTGCGATGCGATCTTTCTAGTGCGCCATTTGATTCTGGGTGGTAGGCAGTCGTTTGGATTTTCTTGATTCGGAGCAGTCGACACATCTCTCTGAAGGTCGAGCTGAGGAAATTCGTGCCTTGATCCGATAATATTATTTCCGGTGTCCCGTGCCGGCAGATCAATTCTTCGACAAGCGCCTTTGCTACTGTCGAGGCCTCTTGGTTCGGCAGTGAGATCGCTGCGCTCTACTTGGTGGGTGCGTCTTGAATTGTAAGTATATATTTTTTCCCGGAGTCGCTTTCCGGCAGCGGTCCTACAATGTCGACCGCAACTTTTTCAAATGACCTCGATGGGGTGTCCGTTACCACTATCGGCACTCGTTCTCTTTTCTTGATTTTATTCTTTTGACAGGATTCGCATGACGATATATAATTTTCTAGATCTCTTCTCAGGCCGGGCCAGTCGTATTTGGTCCGGATCCGATGTAACGTACGCCGTATACCCTGATGCCCTCCTAGGGGGGTGTCGTGGTATTCTCTAATTATTTTCTGGCGGTCATCGGCGGAAGAAGTGGCTACGCCACTGCGGCAGTCGCTATACTCTTTTATAACGCTGTCTCCGTCCGCGCTGCTGGAAGTTCGTAGGCCACGGGGCCCGCCGTGCCTCGCTTCCTCAGCAGGCCTTTGCGGTGCCATCCTTGTCAGCAGTGCTCGCAGTCTTACCAGTGGCTTGCGTTGCTAGCTTGCGTGGTCTGCCCCTTCCCCGACCGCACGACTTTTCGGCGGGGCTGTGGGGTTCAGTAGAGCGATCTGCCTGCACGCTGCGAATCTCTCTATCCTCTTCTGGCGCATTGGCCAGCGCGGCCTCTCTCTCTGCCACGTTGCTAGGCTAGCCCGGGGTATTCTCGGCTCTCCGCTTTGTGCGGCTGTCCGTACCCGGGCGCTTGCTGTCCTGGTCTCTCTCGCGGGCGGGCTCGACCTCTCGCTCCAGCGAGCTATCAAGGCTACACGGGGTATCTTCGGCTGTCCGCTTTGTGCGGTCTTTCGTTGTGCCTACTTGCCCCGTCGTGCGGTCCTCTTTCGACTCATGGATTTCGTTCTTCGCTCTCGTTTGGGCCCTCGTAGTAAGGAATATTCGACTTAGCGCATCGGCATTCGTGTTGCGCTTTCCTGCCTTGTACTCTACGTTAAACTCATGTTCCGCCAATTTAATTTTCCAACGCATCAATCTCGAACCTGGGTCCTTTACTCCGAACAGCCAGGTGAGCGGTTTCCGGTCCGTCACTACTGTGAAACAGGTACCATAAATATATGGCCGGAATTGAGCTAGGGCCCATATTATCGCGAGTAGCTCTTTCTCCTTGTCTTACTATGTCGTCGAGGTACACATAGCATTTGACGCCCTGTAGTCCGCTAGCATTTTGTCTGTCGTCATCTACACTTCTCTTTCTCGTGGGCGAGTTTAGCCTCTCGCTTCGACGAGTTATTATGGTTGCCTTGGGTATCTTCGACTCTCCGCTTTGTGTGGCTGTTCGTATACCCGATTGCGCTATCATTCTTTTTTTTGTGGGACTTTCTGTCCTGTCCCACTTGGGCTCGTGTAGTCGCATATATGCGACTCAGAGCGTCTGCATCAGTATTTCTTCTTCCGGCTTTATGCATTTTACCGGACCCATGCCGCGATTTTACGGTCTTCCCAGGCAAGGGTTGCGATCCTAGGTCCTTCGATCCGACCTTAAAGGGTGCGCGATATTGCACCTCGTGCGTGCGCTGTCGCCTGTTCCCTCGTAGATGGAATACACCGTTGTATTCGCACACTATTCCTGCGCGCGCTGCTTGCTTTTCACTGCTGGGGGGCACCAAGTCGGGCTTCCGTTGGCGCTGCGCAAACCGTTTAGCCTTCTTCCCCGTGCTCTCTGAGCTAACGCGCAGTGCCTTGACCTGGCGGCTACGTACGGTCTTCGCTATCTCCGACGGCTCGGATGTCACCGTTGGCTGTTGCACTTCCCCGTCGTATTTAGAAACTTCTAAACTCACTCTTTTGATTCTTGACGGTGTTACACGGGGTCTCTCTATGATGCCTCGGCCGATCCCGCTCCTTGTAGGTAGTCTGACAAATGTATTTTCCTTGGCGGCATCCATGTTAGACCCGTTTCCGGAAGAACGATTTATCTTTGTAAGCAGGCCTATGTATTTGCACGTGGCGGCAGTTCTACTGCGTGGTGACGAATATATCCTCGTCGCGCCGTCCCTTAGCGGCATGCAGTGCCCATACAACTTGAGCATCTCGCCATGCAGGATGTCCGCTTTATGCTGCTTGATAAAGTCCATGCCAAGTAATCCGTTGACCCTCAACGGCACATTGTTCGGAACGATGTAGAACCAATGCTCTACATTTAAAGCCGGTGTCTCGAATACAATTTTAGCTATCCCGAGGGGGGTGAATTTCTCGCCCGCTACACCCTGTAATTCCACCGAGCACCTGCTCACCATGGTCTCGGGCTTGAGACAGCCTTCCTTGATGATGCTGCACTGCGCTCTGGTGTCCGCTTTGAGGGTGAGTACCCCGGTCGTGGCCAACGGTACATCGATATCGAAGTCGCTGGCGGTGGCACTCGACGCCGGCAGCGTTACTTGTAGAAGCTGCAGCGTTGTTTTCTTCTGCTTGCACGTAGGTCTCTGCTGGACAGTTAGCGTATTCAGTCTATTTTTTGCATCTTTGTAGCCTGCGTTTCTTGGCTGTCGAGGAGGGTGTCATGCTCCTCCTCTGCTACTCTGCGGAATATCGTCTCGCAGGACTTTAAGAAGAGCGGCAATGCCTTCGAATCTTTGCCGTCGAATGTTTTTACCATTTTCATACCGAGACTAAGGCTGAGCATATTTGAGGGCCTCTGCGTCTCCTCGAACCGCGTACGTCTCGGGGGCAGTGCGGGGGGCGGGATGTCCTCCATGCTTCCACCAGCCATCGTGAGGTGCCTGAAGATCTATCGTGCCGCATCACTCAACGAGCAGGCTGAGCTGGCAAATGAGCTAATAGAGAGTCAGACGGGCTCCTCTGTCATGGCCACGCAAGTATTACACCCGCCACGATCAGTGTCACCTAACCACAGGTGCACTGACCCGTTGCTCACTGGCTTGGTCCAGACTGTAGCACAAATGCAACTCGCTCTGTCCGAGCTCCTAGCACTTACCAAGGAGCAGTCCCGAACACGTAATCGCAGTCGATCACATGACTCACAGCGTGGTCGCAATCCACAGCGATCGCAAACCAGAGAGCCTTCACCTTCGCCAGCACGACTGTGCTTCTATCATCGAAAGTTTGGTGCTGGTGCCCAGCATTGCACGTCACCCTGTACCTACAACGCCAACCAAGGAAACTGACTTCGCTGTCGACCGTACAGGCGGCCGGCGACGGCATCACCACCAGCACGCGGGTAACCAAAGAGCTTCGCCTACACACGCACGACCGCACGACGAACATGAGGTTCCTCGTCGACTCAGGATCCGTCATCTCGCTGGTTCCCAAATCCGCCGTTCGCCATCAGCTGGCACGAGGTGACCTCATGCTGCACGCTGCCAATGGGACTAACATTCACACATATGGTGAGAAAGTTCTGACGTTCAACTTCAATCTCCGTAGAGCGTTCACTTGGTCTTTTGTCATTGCAGATGTTAATTCAGCCATCATCGGTGCAGATTTCCTGGTCTATCACGCACTGCTGATCGACTTGAGGGGGCGCTGCCTCATCGACTCTATAACCTCTCTCACCTCTAAGGGTCAACTGTCCGAGGCTGTCATTCACAGCATCTCCACGATCGACCAGGCAATCTGTCCCGGTGCTGGCAGCGAAAGCTACCTGAAGCTTCTTAACAGCTTCATCGACATTACCAGACCAAGCACAGCACTTGCTACTGACAAGAGTAACGCAGTTGCTCATTACATTGAGACAAGTGGACCACCAGTATTTGAGCGTCCACGGCGTCTCACCGGCGACAAACTCAGGGTCGCTAAAGAAGACTTCGACCTTCTGCTACACTACGGTGTTATTCGCCCGTCCAACAGCCAATGGGCTAGCCCCATACACATGGTGCCAAAGAAACTCGGTGGTTGGCGTACCACTGGGGACTACAGGAAACTAAACGCACACACTGTTCCGGATCGCTATCCTGTACCCCATGGAGATGACATCTTCCAGTGCCTCCACGGATCAACCGTGTTCACCACCATCGACCTAGTACGAGCCTATCACCAGATACCAGTTGCCGAAGCTGACATACCGAAGACAGCAGTAACGACGCCATTTGGTTTATTCGAGTTCCTCGGCATGCCACCAGGTCTGCGGAACGCTACACAAACCTTCCAAAGACATATGGACAACCTGCTACGAGGTCTAGACTTCGTTGGATGCTTCATAGACGATTTGATCATTTTCTCTAAGTCGCATGAAGATCATCTCCAGCACCTGACGGCCATCTTTGAGATTCTACGAGCCAACCGACTCACCATTAATCCAAAGAAATGTCAGTTTGCGAAACACGAAGTAACCTATCTTGGTTACACCATTAACAAGCACGGCTACGCTCCACCAACTGAACGAGTTCAAGCCATCAAAGACTATCCGAAACCTGATACTATCAGTGATTTGCGCCGCTTCCTTGGTGTGATAAATTATTATCGCAAATCGATACCATGGGCAGCCCGGATTCAAGCACCGTTAACCGACTTCCTCAAAAATGCGAAGAAGAACGACAAGCGTAAAATTCCCTGGACACCAGTTGCTGAAGAGGCGTGGGAAGAGTGCAAAAGAGCCATCATACACGTCGCACGCACAGCCTTCCTTGCTCCATCAGCCAGCCTTTCTTTGAACACTGACGCTTCAGACACGGCAATTGGAGGCGCACTCGAACAACTCCAGGGCGACACCTGGCAACCACTAGCCTTCTTCTCGCGGAAGCTCAGCCCAACAGAAACGCGATACAGCACCTACGACCGCGAGCTCCTTGCAATTTTCGCAGCAATTAAATTCTTCAGACACATCCTCGAGGGACGGAATTTCATCATCCAAACTGATCACAAGCCGATCACTTACGCCTTTTCCCAACGTGCTGACAAGGCATCGCCTCGTCAACTTCGCCAGCTGGATTACATCTCGCAATTTACGACTGAGATCGTCCACACGAAGGGGGCGGAGAATGTAGTAGCTGACGCGCTCTCGAGAATCAACACCATCAACATGCCAACCAAATCGACGCCGAAGCCATCGCCGCTGCACAACAACTCGATGACGAGCTGCTAACGCTGCAACAAAACACATCACTCCAACTGCATTGTCTCAGCATCGAAGGTCATGTAGTTCTTTGTGACACTTCAAATGGCGTTGTCAGGCTTTATATACCAACTGCTATCAGACGAGTAGCCTTCATTACTATTCATGGACTGTCTCATCCCAGTGGAAGAGCCACTGCAAGACAACTGAGAGACAAGTTTGTCTGGCCAGGCATCAAGAGGGACGCACTTCTCTGGGCCAGGCAATGCATTCCCTGCCAACGCGCAAAAGTGTATCGTCACAACCGTCTCAAGCCGAACCACATCGACATACCAGACAACCGCTTCGATCACATTCACTTGGACCTCATAGAGCTACCAAAAATTGGTGACTTGCGGTACGGTCTGACCATCATCGACCGATTCAGGAGATGGCCACTGGCCATCCCGCTCAGCAACATGACCGCCGACACTGTCGCGGCAGCTTTCTACACACGATGGGTCTGCCAATTCGGCACACCGCTTACTATCACCACAGACCAAGGAGTCCAATTTGAGTCGTCCTTATTCACCTCGCTATCACGACTACTTGGCATTCAGCGAATTCGGACAACACCATACCATCCTCAGTCCAACGGCATAGTAGAGCGATGGCACCGCACACTTAAGGCTGCGCTGATGTGCAACGCGCAAACGCCTTGGCCAGAGCTCTTACCAACTGTCCTGCTTGGACTTCGCACTGCCTACAGAAAAGACTTGGACACCTGCAGCCACGTCTTCAAAAGAGTCGACTCCATCAGGAAGCCGCTCGAACCACTATATACGGGCCCACGCGAAGTGGTCAGACGCATCAACGACAAAGTCTACATCATCAAAATTAAAGGGGCAGATAAAGCAGTCTCCGTAAATATGCTTAAACCTGCCTACATCGAGACAACAGACATCCAACAATACCAGGATCAAACACCGACACCTGCCAACACCACCACCAAGAAAAGAGTCTCGTTCCATTCTCTTCCAGAGAAAGTCACTGGGGAGGGAGTGGATGTGGCGTCACCGCCACGCCAAACTTCACCACCTATTACCGACCAAGCCAACTTACTCACGCTACCAGCACTGCCATCCGCCACACAGCATGCGTGCACCTCGGATGCACCGCCACGCCACCGACGGAAGCAATTGTTACTTCCACGCCCGGACTTCTAGCGAGATTATCCTCGCGGTCCGGTAGTCTAGTCTCTCGTTGCTAGAGCTACTAGAAGCGTCGTTTTAGTTACTACACTTGTAGCGCACCGGGCAATTGGCTTATCACCCACTATTCGCATCTTTTCTCTAACGCGTCTTGTAACTATTGCGTTAAGAGTTTTAATAAATATTCGTCAATCATTATCCACGAGTGTCTACTCAATTATTATAGATGAACCAAATGTCTATAGATTTTAAACTCCTGTCTCTCGAATGTACTCTCTCGCACACGCACACACGCACACACACACACACACACACACACACACACACACACACACATATATATATATATATATATATATATATATATACACACACAGCATCGTGTCTTAAATTTATTACTATGTCCTCGTCAAAGCCCTCGTCCTCGGCATCGATATCGTAGCCGATATCTATCTCATCACCGAGGGCTTCTATAATAACCGCCGCCACGTTCGCGCGTTCTCCGTTCGATAATCAAACCCGCTGCACGTTATCGCCGGCAAGAGGTCGCATCATGACAGCGATCAAGCCATCTCTACCGCACGCTTCTTCGACGAGATACTCAATGCCTGCAACATCCACGTGTTCGAGTCCGTATATTGAAAACTCCATAACAAGAGCCGGCAGCATACTTGCTAGAGGCTCCGGATGAAATAGGTGACACCAGTCAATGTAAATGGTTTCGCCGAAATCGACTAACAACACCTCGCAGTACCCATCAAAGTTCGTTTAAATCACTTCGCTGCGGACAACGCTATTGAAACGAGGCACAATACAGGACATTCCGATATACAGTTCCCCTAGTTTAATGGGTCTTCCACGACGTTCCACTAAATACACGCTACGCAGGAGCTCTTCCAGATCGTCGTTTGAATCGCACATTTCCTGTGTACGCAGGAACACGCTCATCACACTCTCGACAAACATTACTCGGCACCAAAACGCGTCGCTTAAAATCTCCTTGCCGTATCGCGAATACATATTACTTTTTATTGTTTGCAAGTGGGATGCCAAAGGCAGACAAACTGCTAGAGATGCTGCTAGAGAGTATCAAGGGCATAAAGATAACAGCCTCCTATGAATCATAACTAGGGATCCATCACTTTGAATGCAACGAAAGTGGTTTTCGTGCATGCATAGCCCTGCGCTGTGCTCCCCGCAAAGCGCTTGCTCTGCAGTAAAAGATATAAAATATGATCCCTCACAGAGAGAGAGAGGAAGAGATAGAGAGAGAGAGAGAGAGAGAGAGAGAGAGAGAGAGAGAGAGAGAGAGAGAGAGAGATTGATTGATTGATTGATTGATTGATTATTTTATTATGCCTTGGTTGACCTTTGGCAAATATTTATGACAATGGTGTTTTTATAAACTGGAATAAACTATGTTAAATCTGATGAGTTTGAATTATACAAAATGCAGTTAAAACAATAAGGATCGTATAATAGTAAACTTATAGGTAATTCTAAGAATTATTAAAAAAATACTTATAGGTAATTCTAACTTATAGGTAATTCTAAAAATTATTAAAAAAAAAAAAAATTCGAATAACAATGGATCTATGTTATAGGTTGCAAATTGATATTGACTATCACTGTACTGCCACTATGCTATCGTGAACAAAATAAAAACTAATTTTCATCAACATGATTGAAAAGGTGAGTATGGAGACGAATCTTAAATAGTTCTAGACTTGAAGACGAAGTGATATGCGATGGTAAGCTCTCCCAAAAATAAATGCCAGAAAGAGAAAATGCGTTTCTGTAAGTAGTTGTGCGATGCTTAGGCACTGAAAAAGTCGATCGAGGTCTCCTTAACTGACGTTCGGGAGTATCCTTCTGTTGACTGAACAGAGCCAATAAATATGTTGGAGGTTTCTGATGTGTAATGTTATATATTGAAATACCAAGAAAATACAGACGCCGCGATTTAACTGTAAGCCAGCCAAGTTGTCGCCTGTACGGAGTGATATGAGCATCGCATCGAAGATCGAAAACAAAACGTATACAGTAATTGATGAGACGTTCTAATTTTAAATTCAATTCCTCAGTCAGATTGTTATAAACTAGGCAGCAGTAGTCTAATAATGGAAAAATTAAGGCAATTATCAATGATGATCTTAATTCTTGAGAAAGGGCCATGCGATGAAATTTTAACCTATATACAGCAAAGTGAACTTTTTGTGAGATATGTAAAACATGAGATTTCCAAGATAAATTACTGTGCATGATCACTCCTAAGTTCCTAGCTTCAGTAACGAATGGAATATTCACTCCATTTAACGAAACCGGTGGTAACATTGAGAAATCAAGTTCGCGTGTATACGCATTGCTACCGAATATAAGAACTTTTGATTTGGCAATGTTTAGTTTTAGACCATTTGAAATTGCAAAGTTGGCAATGGCTTGAACGTCCTCAGTAATTAACTTTATTCCTTGATTTATTTGAGACGGGAGGCAACTAAGATATATTTGCGTATCGTCAGCAAATATCATGTGCTGTGTGTATTGAAGTGCAGTGCTAATGTCATTAATATAAAGAGAAAAAAGAAGTGGACCTAGGACAGAACCTTGCGGTACGCCTGCTGTAGTAGGTAACCAAGAGGCGAAAGTCCCATGGACGTCAATAACTGCTTGAATTCTTCCAGTTAAATATGAAAAAATCCAATCTAGAACTGGTTCTGCAAGGCCCACTTTTTTAATTTTGCAAGAAGTTGTAAGTGTGGTACAGTGTCAAATGCTTTGCTAAAATCAAATAAGATTAGAATGGTAATACGCCCTTCATCCACATTGCGCCTCACATCGTCACATATACGTAGTAATGCTGTTTGAGTACTGTGACCACTACGATATCCCGATTGACATGAATCAAAAACTTGGTTCGACTCAATCCAGTCAGTGATCTGCTTATGAACCAATCTCTCAAGTACTTTTGAAAGTTCGCTAAGGTTAGCTATCGGGGAACACGAAAGGGGTGTTTTAATTTTGGATAACGGTCGAAGAAAAGCCTTTTTCCAACACTGAGGGAACTTAGATAATTGCAAAGAATGGTTAAACATAGCTGTTAGTAGTGAGCACGAAACCTCGATAGACTTATTTATTAGGAACAGAGTAATACCATCTGGACCAGCTGCATATGACTTAGAACTAGCGTTGGTAGAGATAATATATCGTACTTGGTTGGACGTGATTTCTGCAAAGTTGAATAAAGGGCGAACTGGTTGAATTAATGAACTCATCGTGCGAAACTCATCGTATGAACAATTGGCTGGATACAGCAGAATAAAAAGAATTGAGCTCTTCTGGTTGAAAGAAATTGAGTGGTGATGTTAGAGAGAGAGAGAGAAAGAGAGAGAGAGAGAGAGAGAGAGAGAGAGAGAGAGAGAGAGAGAGAGAGAGAGAGAGAGAGAGAGAGAGAGAGAGAGAGAGAGAGAGAGAGAGAGAGAGAGAGAGAGAGAGAGAGAGAGAGAGAGAGAGAGAGAGAGATTGATTGATGTTTATTAGCTTTCTCAGCTATTTTATACACAGTGCTACATATTTTTCTTACATCTACATACATCTTACTTTACTGTTGACACAACATACTCCTTTAACATTCGTTTAAACTGTTTTACTTTTTCGCAACCTTTCAGTTCAGTTGGCAATGCATTATATATTTTCACTCCTTCATAGTACATACTCATTTGCGCACTTCTCGTTCTTCTAAATTGTATTACTATATTTTCCGCTTGCCTTCTTTCCCTACCACTCTTCGTTCCTACTATTTGTAGCCGATTTTTAAATTCTTTTGGCAGTAGATTCTTCACGGCTTTAAAGATAAACGTACAAACGTTATAGTACTATCTTTGCCTTATGGACATAAATTGTACCGCGCTCAGCATATCTTCTACTTTCGTATAGCGGTTGCATTGTACTATAACCCTCATTGCTCTGTTCTGCGCGATCTGCAGTTTCTTCAACTCTGTTTCACCCATAGCTACTAACAGTGTTGCACGATACTCAAAGTGAGGTACTATGATTGCTTTATATATCACACATCGCGTATACGCAGATACATAATTCCCCATTCTGTTTAGAAAGCTCGTTTTTTTCCCTATTTTTTTTAACATATACTCACAGTGGTCTTTGAATCGTAGCTTGTCATCAATAATGATACCCAAATATTTTATTGACTCTACTTTCTCAAGTTTCGTTCCATCCAAACACTTCAATACAATATTCCTACTCACGACTTTCCTTACACTGCTGACAATCATATATTTTGTTTTCTCTACATTCATTTTTAATTTATTTCTTTCCATCCACTTTTCTACTATACTCAATAACATATTCATCTTTCTCTCCACTTCCGCGCTGCTTTTTCCAGGTACATATATCACTGTGTCATCAGCAAACATTTTTATTGCACATTCCTCTGGACACAAATTAACTATATCATTTATATATATAATAAACAGCAACGGCCCTAGTACTGACCCCTGCGGTACCCCATATTCGTTGGGAATAACTTCAGACCATTTATCATTGAATCGAACTTGCTGCGTTCTATTTCTTAAGTACGTTCTGAACCACTCTAATACCCTGTCTCTAATTCCATATTGGTATAATTTGTCTTATAATATATCCCTGTCGATTGTCTCAAACGCTCTTTTTAAATCCATGAATATTACTCCTACCATTTTTCCTTCACTAATGTACACTTTCCATTCATCTACAACAGTTTGAATCGCCGTTTCACACGAATATTGCTTTCTAAATCCTGACTGATGCTTCGTTATGATGTCATTGGTTTCTAAATATTTTTCAATTTGATTTTTTACTACTAATTCGAGCACTTTTTCGTATAATGGCAACATGTTAATTGGTCTGTAATGACTTGCTTTTATGGCTTTGTTTATTTTTGGGATCGGTATAATTGTAGAAGTTTTCCAGCTGTCCGGGCAACATCCCTCCCGTAGGGATCCATTTATTATTTCCACAAATTCCTCTTTTATTGCACTGAATGCCATTTTTAGTATATCACTTGATATTCCTTCTTCCGTTCCCTTCTTTTTCGGGAGTCCCATCACTATCTTCTCCGATCCTTTACTTCAATATGATTGAAGTTTTCCATTATACTTTTATTGTTCATCCTTATCCCTGTTATAATTCTTCTTCGGTTTGGACTTCCAGACGTATCCCTTTGTATTGAATTAACTATATTCTTTACACTTTGTACATAGAACACATTAAATTTATCAGCTATACTACCTCCCATCATGTCTTTCAATATCTCAAAATCTATATTCTCTACTTCTCTAGTACCCATTGATTCTTCTTTAATTACTTCTCTTAACGTTTTCCACATTTTTGTCGGATCCTTCTTATTATCGTCTATCATCTTTTCATAATATTCCTTCTTCTTTTCTCTTATTAATTTAACTACCGCATTCCTTTCTACTTTAAATTGCTGCCAATGCTCCTCCAAACCAGTAGTAATTGCTACTCCGTATGCCTTATCTCTTCTTCTTGCAGCTACTATTATGTCTTCTGAATACCATTTTTTTCCTTCCCATACGCTTGGAATCTTCACTATTTTTCTGGGTGGGAACCTATCTAGAGCACCCACTATGTTATCAACGAGCATCCTTGCTCTTTGGCTTACTTCTACCTCTTGAACTTGTCTTGTGGTAATGCTTAACATCCGTGTAAATTCCTTCACATCAATTTTACTATAGTTTCTTGTTTTATATTCTCTATACTCATTCCTTTCCTTCCTGTTACCTAATATGACTTTTATCCATGCATGATCCGTTATCTTTGGCTCATGTTCCACCTGCACTTGTGCACACCTATTAGCAAATAATAAATCGATAGTAGTTCGACTGTCTTGCGTTATTCTTGTTGGTTTATTAACGTATTGCTTCATTCCTAGACTTAGCATTCCTGTTATCAACCTCTTTTTGTAGAAAGTTTCTACCGTGACATCTATATTAAAATCACCTATTATCAAACAGTCTCCTTTTATTGTTAGTTCCTCAGTTATGTTTTCTATGTGTCTTATAAATTCAGCATCCGACGCACTTGGCGAATGATACACAATTACTATCACTCCTTTATAATGTTCGTCCATGACCTCTATTCCAGCACACCAGCAGTTTGATTCTATTTTATTTATTGGTATCATATCATATTTAATATCATCTCTTATGTATAAGATTACACCACCTGTATTTCTATTCTCCGCATCACATCTGACTGCACTATAGCCCGGCATATACACTTCTCTGTCACCAATTTCAGCTGTCACTCTGGTCTCTGATAACGCTATGAATGCGGGTTTCATTTTATCCACTATTTGGTATCGTATTTCATCCTTATGTGCTATCAGACTTTGTGCATTTGTATACCATAGCATTTCCTCCTTCAGTAATTGCTAATCGTCCCATCCTGCTCTCCTCTTCTCTTCTTGGATTGCTCTTTTGTACGTTGGGCATTCCCGATCTAATGCATCATGTTCCATGTTTATCTCTAAGTTTGTTGAGAATCCGTCCGGATGGCTTGACCGATCTGTGAAGATATTGAAAAAGAATGAAGCCTCACTCGATACAAGAGGGAAAATAAACCAGACACAGAGATGTTATATTGAGGAAGTGGTTCATTCTACCTTCCTTTTTATTGTAGAAATACAATTTTAACAGAAAATGCGTGGACACTACAATTAAAGTTTACACCAGAATTGATTTAATTTAGAAAATTGTCCGAAATATAAATTTAGATAAAATACACAATGATAAAACTAAATAAACAAATTGAATTTTGAATCTTATTGAGCAGCACACAATTATATTAATTGTGTGCTGAGGCTGATAGCTTGAGCTTTGAGAGCAGTGCGTGTACCTCAGTCAGTACTGCGTAGCACGACACGCTGTGAATAATGAGTGCGAAAGTGTATATCAGCGATTCACTGCAAACTCTTAGGAGTGCATTGCAGAGAGGTTTGAATGAGTTAATGAGAGCACTTGCAATTAACATTGCTTGAGTGCTGTGACTGTATGTGAGAACAGCTACGCAGGCAGCGCTGCGTAGCACAATACAACATATAATGAGGCTGTACGGTTGGGCAAAAAATATTCACTGTACTTTCCCAGCAGATTTACGGGGGGAAAATACAGTGAATATGAGGCACATGCTTAATTATATTAATTAAGCCGGCAAAATAACATGAGGAGAACGGGGTACAGCATGTGCTGCAACGCACGCCATAAGTGAGACCCAGTGCTGATGTACCATTTTCTCCTCTCTGACAGTGAATTAATTACATAATTATGCCAGAGCACTCTTACCTTGAGCAATGAGTCCTGATGAGATATGTTGAGCGATGCCGATGTAAAAAGGTTGAAGTAAAGTCCCAAGAGTTCCGTGGATGCGCGTGCTGTCCAAAGGATGTGTGTCGCAAAAGTGCCAAATTCTCAAGATGGCTGCGAGTATGAAAATTTCGTTGGGCGCTGGAGTCAGTTGAGCGAGATAGCCGGTGAGCGAAACCGAAGTCAAGCGAGAGAGACATCCTCTCGCTCGACGCGGCGTGCCAACGAGGCACATCCTCGGCTTCGCGAAGCCCATGCCTCGGCTATCTTCGACTCAACCGAACAACGCGTGGTAGAGCAGCGCAACAGGTAGGCGCACGACGATTATCGATCGCCGTGGGCCAGCTGATTTTCCAACAAAGTTGTATGCTTGGTTTTTAAACATGCAGTTTATGCACTTGTTTTTCGTCGCTGTACATTTACTCGTTTCGTGATTTCCCGCTCATTTATGGCATGTTTCCTCTCTTGTGCAGTTCTTGGCTATATGATAGTAGCCCCAACATTTGTAGCATCGCTTCACATTGACGTGGTTGTAAACCGGACATTTTCTCCATCCTACGCTGATCTTACCTTTGTTCAGTATCTCTTGGTGGGTTCCTTAATCCACTATCATTATTACTGATCCTTCGTGTCTCTCTTCTTTGTTTATTCTTTTGACAATTTTCATCTCCCTTCCTTCCTTTTCTTCCATTGCATTCTGTTTTTTTATCGTTTCAACCAGCTCATCATCCGCCAGCTCTAGTTCGTCCACTTCCATGTTAATGATCTTAATTTTTGGTTTTTGTTGCTTTGTTTCCATAACTTTAAATCCCTCGCCCATTTTCTCTTGTACTATGGTCTTTAGCTTTTCTATTTCTTCAGTCGTTTCACAGCCCAAAATCACAGTTCCATTACGGCCTTCCTTTAACCTTGTTACTCCCACAGCCATGTTTTTTATGTCTATTTTTTCTTTGATCTTCTTTTTCGTGGCCTCACTTTCTTGTTGTTCGTTAGGCTTAATAATTATAACCGTCTCCTTTTTCTTTTCTTTGACTGCTCCACTATAGGTTCTTTTTACTTCCCTTGTTGTACCTAGAACTCCTCCTTGTATCATCTTTTTTATTTCTTCCATTTCGATCTTCATGCCCTTCAATTCTTCTTGTACGATTTCCTTAATTATCACCCTAACTTCATTCTTGCATGCGACTTCGTCCTTTATTTCTTTCACATTTTTCACCAACCAGTCTATTTTTCCTTCGATATTTGCCGTCATGCTAATACCTCTGCTTCCAGTAAATGATCCAGTCGAACCCGATCGATCTCTGCTGTTACCTGCACCTGGTGTCAACGTCTTTTGGCTTTCGTCAACTACGAATTTATCGAATGGACCATTACATGGCACTAGTTCTCTGTTTTTATCATACACCTTATGTTTACACACACATCCCGGATGATAAAACAGTTTCGGGCACGTCTTGCATCGCACTACCTGACTTTTTATAGCTTTTTTGCACGCTGAACGACGATATTCATCGTACTCAGTCGTGCTATCCATTTCGTCCGTGTTCGCACAAATGCCGTGGTATGCGCTATTGTCGTGTCACCGTGGCAGCGCGAATGGTCGCCGTCACCACTTTCACACGAACTTTAATATCTAAAATTGTTCACAATACCACGATCTCGATAGCTATCAGAATCATCTATCGTTCTTAATGCTCATTACACAAAACCGCACATTTCGTAATAGTCTTATCCTTATTATAGACTTATATTTCACAAAAAATTCCCTCAAAGACGGAGCACATTTGATACACGTCTCAACGTCTCTAGAGAGAGAGACAGAGAGAGAGAGAGAGAGAGAGAGAGAGAGAGAGACTTCAATTATAATTCTCTAATTATTATGCTATAAAAATAAGAGAGAGAGTAAGATCAGGTGATTTTTAGATAATCAATATTTTGTAGAAAGCACTTTACACATTTACGGTCGTATGCAACAGCCCTGCAAACACGGTAATCCACGCTCGGTGATTCCTTCACCGTTAATTTCATTTTTATCGCTATACGGAATTAATTTGGATTATCACTCGTAATATTGCTTTTAAATTATTTTTCGCTGTGGGTGTTTTTATCACATTGTACTTCTGAAACAAGAATGAAATAAGTATTTAATTGAACGCACTGGTCAATAAAAAACATCGTGTACAGAATAATCGATACTGTCTTACCTGATATTCCACGACTCATTATACAAAGTTGGAAGCGTTGATGATCTTCTGCCACCGACGACAACTGTGGATGAGGATGGCGGGTGACACTTATCTTTCCCGAAGTTAGATCTATCTGTACAGTGTATGTATCCTCCTCTCGCTCTCCATAACACAAATAACGAACCCTCGGTGTCGGTTTATATGCAGGGGCTGCTCGCTCTGCAAGACAATATATTTATAATAAAAAATAAATATTACATGTTTTTAAATCACGATTCTTATATTATTTTATATTTCTTACTTACCAAACTCTGCTGCTTCGCTGCTAATCGACATTGGCACGTATTCCATGATCTGCTGTGTTAATCAAAGAAAGACGAGAGCTCCGTCTTCTTTCTGTCGCAGACCTTTGCTGATGCTTCGGTTTTAGGACTAGGATAACTCACATTTTCTCTCTCTCTCTCTCTCTCGTTCACGACTGACATCAGGGTATACTTTATAATGTTTCGAGCGAAATGTACACTATATACAATTATTTACAACTGTGTCTTTATCACAAATAGCTGCACATACTGAGAATTATTGCGTTCGAAACTCAACACCCGATGCATGATCAGCGATATGACCACGAAACAGCACAATTATTTCGGACAAATTAATTTTCATAAACTCCGTATCCTCCGTCGTTAGCAAGATCGCGATGTGCTCGAGCGTTTCTTCAAAGAATTCTTTGGAACCGATGATCTCATACGCTGCTGCACGAGGCGTTTCACTGACAACTATCTTTTCACGGACATATGATACCACCTCGTTCATACACCGCTGAATCGTTTCACTTTTGCTCTCTAGAGCCTGCATATGAATATCAATTCTTCTACTTTTTTCGACGAGCATATCAAATGTAGGCCGCTGAAGAACAATGTTTGGAGAGTATTTTCGGAAGCGTTTCCGTTTCGGTTCTTCAGATTCCTCTTGATTCTCGTATTCTTCATTAGCACTACCACTTATTTTACCAAATGAGACAGCTCTGTGCTGGTAACACAAGGTTAAAAGTGTGTAATGCGTTGTGTACTCTATGCGTGTATTACACATTTTCTCGGCACCAGCCCCATGGGCTTCGAAATATTGTTGTACGCGAGAAAAATCACTTTTAAACACTCGCCACTCGTCCGCACTGAGTGTAATTCCGGTAAAAGTATTCAACAATATTTTCACCACTGGTGTAAGAGTACACGTAGAGTTCAACTCGAGCCCGGCGATGATTATTTTACCGAATGATTTATTTAAACCGTACATAGCAAGGTTCGCTATATATGGCGATATCGCGTGAGACGTAGCACCGTTATTTGCCATTTTTATTGCTTTCGTGTAGACTGTAACTTTTCGAATGAATCGTCGGTGGTGTTTATACTTCGTTTTATACAGTTTTCCTCCACCATCTAGTTGCATCGCCTCTTCTTTTGATACTGCAAATCATACGACTGAAAATTGCTCACCAATATCCTTTGACATTAGTCGCATTCTCCTCATCAGCCTAGTAACAGCAGCAACAAATATTTCCCAAAACTCTTGCATACTCTCGCACACCTATGTGCACACGCACACCTCGACATACAGATAAGATGTGTCATGAAAACTAAATAAAATTCGTCGACGAAATTTGATGATTTTCCTCATGGCCGAGTGCCTTGAAATTAGATGAAAACAATATGACTTTCATCGGCGAAACTCGATAACTAAGTACATCACCATCTAAATATTTCCCTAGGTCTTGCATTTGTGAAGTGATCACGTGCGGCCATCTTCTTGGTTAGTCGTATTCATTACATCGCTGCAGTAAATGCAGAGAGAGAGAAAGAGAGAGAGAGAGAAAGAGAGAGAGAGAGAGAGAGAGAGAGAGAGAGAGAGAGAGAGAGAGAGAGAGAGATCTTGTTAAAGGAATATATATAAAAGTGAGCCGCTTTGAAAATTCTCTAGTTAATTGTCTGATTTACTGTGGTTACTACTACTACTACTCTAACAGCACAATCATGGTCAGAGTGGTAAAGCGCTCATTGATAAGAAAATTGATAGAGTTTATATTGAAGCGTAGACCGTCGTTGCGTTCGCGGTGGGGGGGAAGCAATTTACAGATCACCCTATGGGAACTTCCGACACAGGCGGTTGTTCGTAAAATTCGCGGTATGACGTGCGAGTGTCATCAGCGCGATTTAGTTGACGCGTATAATATTGGATTGTTTGATAATCAAATAATTATTGATTCAGTGGTGCGTGTTATTCGTCGACGCGGTTGGCTTAACGAGCCTGCTCTGCAGCCCATACACAATGAAAGACGTAAGTAGTGTACAGCGTTAATTACTTTTATTTTATTTCCTTTATTTCATAAGATTTTTAGATAGTTCGACGGTATGAAGACGAAGAAATGGGATCTGACAACTATGATTTCGATGAGGAGGGTAGAACCGATTCAGATGATCATAGCAGGGACAACGATGGCGACAGCTCCGCAGGGAATCGTTGGATAAAATTTACCCAGCCATTCTACGGCTATAAACCAACAAACGGTCTTTTCATGGCCGGCCCCGCAAGAGAACCAGATGAAGCGATCGCAGGTTCATCGCAACAATACAGTTCCAACGATGATACGAACAGCAATACAGACATCGAGGAAGAAGAAGAAGAAGAAGAGGAGAAGGAGGAGCAGGAGGAGAGGGAGGAGGAGAAGGAGGGGCAGGAGAAGAGGGAGGAGGAGAAGGAGGAGGACCCGGTAGATTCAGGTAAGCTTTTAATAATACAACTACACTGGCAAAAATAAAAAAATTACGCGGATTATAATAGTAAAATGAAAAAACAGGGTACGAGTCGTACCCAAACGTTTTTCGCATTGCACGATTCACTGTGCCGAGACCGCCGACAATCGAGTTGGTTTACGAAATGCGTCGGCGGTTCCCGGGTGCAGTCGACGGATTCGAGGACTAGAAGCAAATAAAAGTTTTTCATTCTTACGTTACACGAATTATATAAATACATAGTATATAGCTAGCGACAAACAAAAATTTTAATTAAATGAAATAAAAATTCTAATAAATGGTTTAATTATGCTTGCAGGTGGACAGACTGGCGATGGAAGGACTGCTAGACGGGGAGGTGATATTTTGCCTCCTGGTGAACGTTTCGGTATCGACAATGAGCAGAGACGATATTTTCGACGCTTTAGGATGCAGGATCGAGAGACTGATTTTTATTTGTGTGTACGAGATGTTCTCACACGCCTTACAAAATCGTGCGAAGTACATGATTATGTGGGTATGACTCTGAGTGTACTGTCTTTCGCGCAAAGACCTGTATGGTTATCATTTCGACCAGCTCGTGACATCGTTCCTGATGATATATGGCGACTAATTGATAGTGTAGCTCAGAGCGCGCGCAAATTTCGAATAGACGCTGGTACATGTAGAATGACGACATGTATAGTACGAGGCGTCGAAGGAGCCGATGTGGGCACTAGGCTTACACACGAGTCTATAGCAAAAAAGTCAATTATACGCATAAGTAATCGGGATAGTTTGTGTCTACAACGATCCCTTGTCACAGCCCGAGCGCATGCCGAACGCCATCAAATACGTACGGGCGAGCTACACAGACGATAGTGTCAAATTCGGAACGGGCTTCGAGGTGCGCAATATACAGCAGCGATAGTGCTCGCGCGTAATGCAGGGGCAACAACACCGTCTAGAGGGTGCGGAGCGCGCGAAATTCACCTCTTTCAAGAGTACTTGGTTCACAAGGGTATAGCGATTGTTGTTTATGAATTTCTCACCTTCGGAAAACGCGTTCTGGCTCTGTACGATGGGCGAAAATATGTTCTCACCACAACAGGTTAAATGAATCATACACTCTTTATTCTCTATTACGAGCGTTCTCATCACTACCAGTCAATATTAAATCTCGCTGGTGCGCTAGGTAGTCGGGGGTTCTGCGCACAATGTAATTCCAAGTATATTCGAGTACTCGAGCATCGCTGTAGCTATCAATGTGCTCGATGTAAATCCACTTATTCCAACGGCAATAGAGACTCTCAGCCTGAGTATTGCGCAGACTGTAATCGTTCGTTCTTTGGTGTTTTTTGCTTCGCTCGTGACAAAGGTGAGGGCTCCGTCAGTATCACGTCTCGAACATATAGACGGTACAGCGTCTGTAACGCATTAAAAATCTGTAGAGGCTGCTCGCGTATGATTAAAACCACAGATGAAAAGATGCATGTATGTGGTATATCGTTTTGTATTACATGCAAGCAAACGCGACCGACTACGCATACGTGTTTTATAGCACCTCTTAATAAACCAGAGGTGCAAAAGGAGAAGAAAAATGACAAGTCTTCGACGAGATTTTCATTTTATGATTTTGAGACGCGACAACACGAGCAATTGCATGATGATAAATCGACACGAATTCACGAGCCGAATGTATGTGTTACACGATGCATAAGTATGACATGTCTGGATATCACAGATATAGAGACCGATTGTGCTGACTGTGGTAAACGTGAATTCGTGTTTATCGATAATCCTGTTGGGGAGCTCGTGAAATTGGTATTATCGCAAAAATTTAAAAAGACCATCTGCATTGCCCATAATGCTAAAGGTATCGCCGCACAATTTATTGTACGGTATTTAATCGAAGTGCAAAAAACACAGCTGCCCTCTCTGATTATGAATGGTACGAAGATTGTCTCGATGAAAATTGGCGATATCGTTTTTCTCGATAGTCTCAACTATTTACCAATGGCTTCTTTTCTTCCACTCCATTTTTTTAGCGCTTTCCCTAAGGTCTTTGGTTTCGCTGATGAGGTGGCAAAAAGTACATTTCCCTATTTATTCAACACACCGGAATATCAGAATTACTCAGGTCCTCTGTCGGCTATGCATTTTTACTCAAGCGATACCATGTTCTTAGCGGATCGCGAGCAATTTTTAGAATGGTATGAGGAAGAATCGAGTCGCGTAGATTATAAATTTGATATTGCGACGCAATTTGTGCAATACTGCCGTACAGATGTTACGGGTTTGAGCCGAGCGTGTTTAGCTTTTCGAGAGTTACTTATACGTTCCGAGAGCGTGTGCCCCTTTACAGAAGCATGCACGATAGCATCAGCATGTATGAGAGTACTTCGAAAGAATTTTCTACAGAAAGATCGAATTGCGGTGTTACCACCAGATGGGTATCGCTGGGGCGATAAGCAGTCGCTCAAGATCGTCGTATGGCTCGTATGGCTCGAGCGTGAGCGCAACTGCGTTATCGCTCATGCTGGACGCACGAGAGAGTATCGCCCTCCGACCGGCCTACCAGCTGTCGACGGATACTATGTGGATGCGGGGGTCTATCACGTTCTTCAATTTCACGGCTGCTTTTGGCATGGTTGTCCGCGCTGTTATCGCGTGAATAGAGATATTCGAACTAAATTCGGCGATACAATGGATGAGCGATACGAGCGTACCGTTCTTATTTCCGGGCGAATCAGATCGAAAGGGTACACTCCAACCGAATTATGGGAATGCGATTTTGACAGATTACTTGAGAATAACGAGGAAATATCGTTATACGTGAAAAATCACGCCATGGTCAAGCAGGCGCCTCTCGAACCACGCGATGCATTCTTTGGCGGTCGAACGGAAAATGTTGTAAGCTTGTACGACGTCGCGAATGAGGAGCAGATACGCTATGTTGATGTTTCCTCCCTATATCCATGGGTGTGTAAGAATGGAAAATATCCCGTTGGACATCCCAAATTGTACGTAGGTGACGTGTATCGAGAACTCGTAGGACTTAAAAACGATCTAAGTGTCGTCGAGGGTCTCGTGAAGTGTACCGTAGTGGCACCGCGCGATTTGTATATCCCCGTACTGCCTGTTCGTATGCATGGGAAACTACCGTTCCCCCTGTGTAGAACGTGCTGTACAGATATGAATACATCCGAGGGTTGTACACATGATGACACGACTGAGCGAGCGTTTGACGGCACATGGGTCGTGGACGAACTGAGAAAAGCTGTGTCGCTCGGATATAAGGTGACGTGTGTCTATGAAATTTGGCAATACGTTGTTACGCAGTATGACTCGACAGCGCGACGACGCGGTCATTTTGCCGAGTACATCGATACATTCCTAAAAATAGAACAGTAGGCGAGTGGATCGCCAACAGAGTGTAACGATGACGAGGAAGCAATGGAGCGTTTTATAGCATTGTACAAGGAGTCTGAGGGTGTATATCGCGAACGAAGTGCTTTGCAGCCAAATCCGGGTTTACGTTCACTCGCAAAATTGGCTCTTAATTCATTCTGGGAAAAGTTTGGTCAACGAGAGAATCTCACGAAAACCGTTATCGTTTTCACGCCCGCGGAGCTAATGAATTTACTAACGAGTCCGGGGATTGAGGTGACGGGAATGCTACCGGTTAATCACAAGATTATGTATGTAAACTATGTGAGTAACCGCGATGCTATCCAACCATCCCCGACATCAAATGCCGTGATTGCAGCATACACGACGGCACAGGCAAGCGTAAAATTATACATTTATCTTGAGGGGCTCGGGCGACGAATATTATACTGCGATATGGACTCCTGTATTTACGTGAGTCGCCCCAGTGGTAACGAGTATGAGCCGCCAATCGGTCAATTTCTAGGAGATCTTACGGATGAATTAAGCGAATACGGGCCTGGTAGTTATATAACTTCGTTCGTTTCGGGAGGACCAAAATTTTACGCATACCTTGTTCGTAAACCCGACGGTACGATTATTGAAAAATGTAAAGTAAAGGGTATCACGCTAAACTTTGCGAATAGCCGTCACGTAAATTATATCGCAATACGATCTTTCGTGACAGGAGCAAGGAGCGTACCTATATTTAAAAATTCGAGGCTATTTGACGCACGGGATTTCATCATGTAGTAACGCGTAAAGAAACGAAATCATGCGAACATGTTAATACGAAGCGAAAGCGGCACGGGATGTACTCTACTGTACCGTATGGCTATTGTGAAATACGCTAATTAGTATAACGCAAAAAGTATATAGTTTTACAGTTGAATTCGCGATATTTTAAAATAATCTTTTGGTCTAATTTCATGTATCATATTGACTGGGTACAAAAAACATATTTTTACTGGGTACAAAACACATTCGGGAAATATACATCCCGATGACCAATACCATTACGTTTACGTGCCTCAAAAAGCAATAAAAGTTCGCGATGCGCAATGTGCCAGTAATGCGCTTGTAATGGCGTTGCGCGGACCACTCGATAAAAAGCAAATAATTGTATTGCAAGCGTTGTGTTATCTGAAGCACGAGCAACGACGTGCAATTTTGCGCAAAGCAGATGTAGCGCTCGTACGCTGTCTATGCGAGTGTGCTCTAAACGTTTTACAGGGAAACGTGAGTCTGATCAACGTGCGAAGGAATCATCTTCGGAGGCACACGACAATTCTTCGTACGACTAGCCGCCAAAAAAGGAGAATGGAGCGGTAAGAGGAAGATCATCGTCGAGCACTGTGTCGGATTTCTCAAGTTGCTTCTTGTGCCTGTCTTGGCCTACACGAGCCATGGAATATGCCAGAAAGATGGTACTTATTCCTCATCATAACATACATAGAGTCTCGCTGGACTCGTCACTACTGCTGCTACTACTACTACTACTACTACTACTAGTGCAGACCCGTTGCCCTCCGTGCAGACTACCGGTACGCTATTATCGCGCCTCGACTCTGAGCTGAATGAAATTCTAAACTCCTACTCGTACAAGAGCGAGAGAGAGAAATGGATATCGTACCAGCAGGTTTTACAGCGTTATCTTCACATGGTCGAGTACGATTCTGCAGTACCGAATATTTCATCAGAACGAAAAATAGCAATACTCGATGGTCACGAGAATAAATCCGACGACGTTTTAATGCACAAAGTTAAATCTCGACTCAATGACACACTTATTATCGATAGCGTACCAAAAAATGTTTATCTAAAGCAATATCGTTGCTTCGCAATTTGCATCGCAGCGCCTATGGTAAAAAAAGGACATGGGATCGTATCAGTGTTGTTTCCATAGACGGCAGAAGAATTTCAAATTCCAATATCGTTGATCTTGTTAACGATGCTATACGAGCTAGAAAACGCGAGAAACCCATCGGACGATCTCACTTTGCCAAACTCCTGCAAGTGATACAGATGCCACGCGAATTTATCGGCAATCTCGTGTTACTACACGAGCCTACACCTACATCATCCTCGACACCACAGCGGCGTCTCATTTTACCACCCGATAGCGATAGTAGCAGCGGCAACAGCAGCAAGAACAACAACAAAATCGAGGGGCAGGAGGGGGATGAAGAAGAGGACGAACAATTGTAAAACATCGCACAAGTAGAATGTCGATCCCCCACACAGTTAGAAAAGAAAAAGAAAATGAATCCATTTAACTGGTCATCGTTAAAATTATTTAAATTCTTCAAAAAATATATTATGACACCGCTCATCCTACCTCCTATTCACGAGCAAAAAATTTGGCCCAGGTGGATCGAAGAGTAGCGCGAAAAAATGTTTTACCATGCCTCGAGACACAGGATTCATATAACATGCATCATCTCGTACGACGACGATTTCCCCGTCGTACGTACAACGTGAGTAATATAGACGATGTATGGGAGGCTGATCGCGTACAACGATGGTACGCATATCTGCTTGTTGTTGACAAAACTGTTTGCATGACAAAACGAGCGCAAACTTGCCCGCGGTCTCACACGCATACTCGCACTCAGTAACAATCGTGGCCCGCAGCAATTGCAAACTGATCGAGGCAAAGAAATTATCGGCGCTCCGTTTCAGCAAGTTCTCGAGAAAAAGAATATCGATTTTCGCGCTGCTCGTAACCCTGATATAAAAGCCTCGATTGCCGAACGCTTTAATCGCACGATAAAAGAGCGACTGTGGCGTTACTTTACATACACGCGAAATAAGCGCTACATCGATGTTTTACAACATTTTTTATATGCCTATAATCACCCTAGATACAGCGGAACGCATATTCCTCCGAGCGAGGTAACCCTCGAAAATGCTTCTATAGCCCGAGACAATTTAGCACGGCGTTACGAGCGTAACGCGAAAAAAATTAAAAAGCCTAAATACAGCGTCGGTGATTTGGTACGTATCAGTACGGCTAAAGCAGCTTTCGTGAAAGGATATGAGCGTGGTTGGAGTAACGAATTATTCAAGATTCAACGAATATCAGTGAATCGAGAACCATTCGTGTATATTTTACACGATCTGAATAACGAGACTATCGACGGTATTTTCTACGAGGCAGAGTTATCACGAGTACGAGTGCCTCCGTCATCTGAGAAGACGAAAGTGAAGAAGAGGACAAAGAGGAAGAACGCTCGGAATCCTCGTCCCTGATAAATATGAGCTCCAAGGATAGCTCTTTCTTTGTCGTACTACCGAGCAACAGCAGTATGCAGTATTTTCCGAATAATACAACGACGAAATTTATTACAAAACTACCGCGTCAGATACGCTTGCACGGAGAATGGTCTCTTTCTCTTGTGGAAATTGCTTATCCGATGACTTTTTTACATGTTCCTACTGTAGGAAATCTCGTAACTTTTGAGGATGGTGATTATGATTTATCGGGTTTAAATCTTATAACACGGAGACGCGCTGATAGAGACCAAATAGCACCTGGTGTATATCGCTCTATAGACGTTCTTTTCGAGAGTATAAATAAGTTACCTCACGTGGCCGGCCATTTGCGCTTTAAATCGCTTCCGAGCGGGAGGGTCAAAGTGTCGCGCGTATGCGACGATCTACGCTACCACGACTTTCTCGTATCGCCCGCTGTCGCAAGGCTACTAGGATTCTCGGAAAAGGCCTGTAGGTCAGTAATGATAGAATCGCATTGCGAATATACAGAGTCAAGGCCTGCATCTCTCACCGGTGCTATACCGGGCAGCATATTTCTATACACAGATATGTGCGAGAGCTATATTACAGGCGATGTACAAACACCCCTCTTACGAGTTGTTCCCATTGATACTGATGACTGTCAGTATGGTTCGATAAAAATTAAATCGTTTTCAACGCCACGATATATACCTCTCTTGCGCAATAATTTACACACTATCGAGATCGATATAAGAGACGAATTTGGGGATCCTATACCATTCGAGCAGGGATCGTTGACTGTGACACTACATTTCAAAAGGTCCCACGATTGATTACACCACTATGGATGATATTGACAGTGTGCAGCACGGATGGGGTCGTCGCGGGTACGGCTGTATTGGCCATGTTTATATCGGAACACCTAATCAACGAGGACACGGTATCGGCAGCTTTCTCGGGGGCCTGTTTCGTCGAGTGTTACCACTTTTAACGAAGGGCGCTGAAGCAGTTGGAAAAGAGGCATTGCGCGCTGGTGTAGCCGGTGATATCCTCGATAGAAACATAGCTGTGAAAGATGCTATTCGCGGGAGCGCGCGAGAATCAGGCAGTAATCTCAAACGTAAAGCCTCTGAAAAAATTGACACTCTCATGCGGGGGTCTGGTTATAAAAAGCGCAAAATTTCGCGAACTCCTCATTCATCGAACGAACGTAAACCATGACGTATCTCCCGTAAAAATAAAAGTGTAATAAAGAGAAAAGTAATAAAGAAGAAGAAGAATAATAAGAGCAATAAGAAGAAGAAGACTCGTCAACGAACAGTTGCAGATATTTTTGGATAGCTAAAACAAGATGGCTTTTCTACATGCTCACTCGTGCGAGAGTCTTAAATCGGAACTCGAATTATTTTCACTCCCACCGACGCAAACTACTATCGAAGGCTCCAATTGGGTGTATTACAAACCAATATTTTCGCTAACAGATGATTCACCGATTGAATTTGTTATTCCTGGACAGGGTAATGAGTATATCGATCTCGCGCATACTATACTTAGTCTGAGAGTGAAAATAACATCTCCTACTACGGAAATTGTCGCGGGCACAGCGTCGAAAGTAAGTGCCGGCCCTGTAAACAATCTCTTGCATTCTATGTTTAATCAGGTAGATGTATACCTGAATCAAAAACTAGCTTCACCTCCAAATAATGCCTACGCTTATCGAGCGTACATAGAAACACTTTTGAATTACGGTCCAGCAGCAAAAAATTCGCATCTCACGAGCATTCTCTGGTACGACGATACTTCTGGAACAATGTATGATATAACATCGGGAAATACGGGTCTTGTGAAGAGAAAACAATTTTCAAATGTCGAAAAAACTGTAACTTGCTCGGTCATCTGCATTGCGATATATTCAATTAGGAGCGGTTCCTATTAAACGGTGTCGAGATGTGACTACGGTTGGTGTGGTCTAGAGATTCATTTTGTTTTTTGGGCGATACAAAGAATGGTCAATGCGGCTTAAAGATTCTCGAGGCATCGCTTCTCGTTCGTAGAACAAAAATAGCTTCAGGTGTGCTGCTCGCGCATGCTAGAACTCTGGCAAAATCTACGGCTAAATATCCTCTTACGAGAGTCGAGGTAAAAGTCGTTTCAATACACTCTGGTCTTCATGGAGAGACTATCGATAATATCATGCTAGGTCAAATGCCGAAGCGTATAATTATCGGTTTTGTCGATAGCAAAGCGTTTAACGGCGACTGCAGTATAAATCCATTCAATTTCCAAAATTACAAGTTAAATTATCTCTTGATGTATGTAGATGGTGCTCAAGCACCTTCGAAACCGTTACAAACTGATTTCACGAAAAATCATCCATTCGTGGATGCTTTTCAAACGTTGTTTTCGCGAACTGGAATACATTGCTTGAACGACGGTAATTCGATCGATCGCGATAATTATCGTGATGGATACTGTTTGTTTGCTTTTGATTTGACACCCGATCTTTCGGCGAACAGCAATTCACATTGGAATTTAATAAAGCAGGGTAGTGTGAGAATAGAGGTACGATTTGAGGATGCGCTTGCTTCAACGATGAATTGTGTAGTCTACGCGGAATATGATAATGTCCTTGAAATCGATGCCTCTCGGCAAGTAATGGTGGATTTTACCGGATAAGCGAAAAATGTGCTAATGTCGGCATAAAACTATTTCGTGTTAAGAGACGTAGAAGCGTGTCTGTGAGTAACTAATCAGTCGAACTCGAGCATCTGTACGGATTAGACGTGAAAATGGATATCGTCGTGGATATACCGGGAATGCGTGGTAAACACTCGGAATTTATTCCGAAAGAAATTGCCGTGGTAGCAGTGGATAGACCGTACTCTTCTCATTGGATCGTCGCACCGCCGTGTCACTTTGCCGAATTACTACAGCATTCGAAAAGCCAGAATAATTTTCTCTCGAAATATTTTTACGGTCTGGAATGGTTCGAGGGCGATGTGAGCTGTAAACAAGCATATGCTAACACTCGTGAAATTTCACGAAAATCAAGACGTATCTATACACGCGGTCACGAGAAGGCTATACTTCTTTGCGATACCACGAGTCGTGAAATTTCCAACCTGGAGGATGAAGAGGACGCCCCATCGTACACATTTATGCCGAAATCTTTACGAAAATGCTTCAGACACGCTATGATAAACGATACAGCGTCTTCGCATTGTAAAATGCGCCAGGCTTTCCAAATAAAAAATTGGCTTCGCGAGCACCCATTCAAAGCAGAATCATAGATAGATGTTTGGTTAGCAGACGAAGAGGAAGAGAATAAAAAAAGGAGAAATCTTCATCATGTAGTCGTGACACGATCGACGATGCTGTGAAATAATTTTTGCATATTTATACGTCTTTCAATGCGTATCGGTCATCATTTAATCATTGACTATGTGTTCGGCATGAACACTAGACAAATCTACGAGAGTCTGCAGCATCTACCACTTTCAACCGTTTGCGTATACTCAGCTGACAGAATTCCTCGTGTATGGTTATTACCGGGTGGACTCGTAGTCAATACGGATAACCACGACGGACCTGGAGAGCATTGGATCGCAATGTACGTTAATAATCATGGAAAAGGAATGTACTTTGATAGCAGAGCATTCGCTTCACGAGAAGCACAGCGCAAAGTGGTACGCACGTGCAAAACCACTGACATTGCATTCAAAGCTTTACACACCTAGTTATGATTCAGAGGGGCGTTTGTTATCTTCAAACGCTGTGATCCCCGCCAGCATCATCCGGAGCATTCAGTATGTCTTTTGGAGTGCACAGCGACGGTATGAATAAATCAAAAACTCAGAGTGTATCCGAGGTATTTAGACGGTGAGCTATCCGAAGCTTTCGTGTGTCAGGCGATATGTGGAACCAGTGACAATACAGTGTGTCTGCGAACGGACAAAATGTGGGCTGCATTACTCAAGCTGGAGGATAATTTGGACAGGTTATACATTAAGGAGATTATTGAGAGGAGTCGTTTTATGTTCGAGGACTTGTGCGTTGGTGCGGCTTGTGTAGTTGTGCGGCATCAAAGGGCTATGCGCGGTGAGATTATCGAAATGGATGATGACGGGTGCTGCGAGGTGCTGCTCGTCGATATCGAGGAATCGATATACGTCGACTGGCCTCACCTATTTCACCCCGAGCCGCCGATTAGTGTGTTACCGGCGTTGCTCGTAAAGTGTACGGTATTCGGCCTCGATCATTTAATTGACGAGGACGGATATCTAGATCGGATCGATGAAACGCGCGGTAAAGATACGCCGATCGGCATACGCTTGCGTACCCCTGACGGTGCCCACGCTCCATGGGTGCGGGTAATTCGCATTACCCGGGCGCGTAGCTGTGGTTTTTGATGTGAGGTTGAGTGAGTAAATGAGTGAGTGAGTGAGTGAGTGAGTGAGTGAGTGTGTGAGTGAGAGAGTGAGTGACTGAGTGAGTGAGTGAGTGAGTGAGTGAGTGAGTGAGTGAGTCAGTGAGTGAGTGAGTAAGTGAGTGAGTGAGTGAGTGAGTGAGTGAGTGAGTGAGTGTGAGAGAGAGAGAGAGAGAGAGAGAGAGAGAGAGAGAGAGAGAGAGAGAGAGAGAGAGAGAGAGAGAGAGGAGAGAGAGAGAGAGAGAGAGAGAGAGAGAGAGAGAGAGAGAGAGAGAGAGAGAGAGAGAGAGAGAGAGAGAGAGAGAGAGAGAGAGAGAGAGAGAGAGAGAGAGAGAGAGAGAGAGAGAGAGAGAAGAGAGAGAGAGAGAGAGAGAGAGAGAGAGAGAGAGAGAGAGAGAGGAGAGAGAGAGAGAGAGAGAGAGAGCGAGCTAGAGAGAGAGAGAGAGAATGCGTGTGTGTGCATATGTGTGTGTGCCCGTCACCCTGGAGAGTCGTCGTAGTCGCCGCCAACACAAGGGTGAGTTCAAAACTTTATTCCAAGTATGTGTACACCTTTGCTCCATCCTGCTCTTATCTCTACTCTTCCTTATTCACCAAGGTACCCACACCACCTCACTTTACCATATCCACGTTACCGACACTGGTCAAGCAGAGTGGATAGCGCGGCGGGAGAAAAGTGGGGTGGTGGGGGTAGCTGCGTGGTGCGGGAAGGAGTGGGATGGAGCAAAGGTGTACACATACTACTGACATACAAACGCTGAAGGACGTGTGAGGAAAGATGTAGATGACGGATGTGTCGCCATAAGTATGTTTTCGATGATTGAGTATTTGATTTCCGGCTGTATACACTGCAAAGTCTCGCAGCAAATAATTTTGAATGAAATTAGTTTAGAATTTTTTTTCCGGGTAATTATTAATCCACGCATGCTTAGTTTAGTTATTTAATTATGTTTATTAAGAGTTATTGCATAAACACAATCTTTGAAAATAACAAAAAATAAATAGCTTAACATTAGTTTATATTAGAGATTTTTTAAAATATTTAAAAAGTAAGTTATTTAACGTTATTTCTTTTTTGTTTCCTAATGGAGACATCTTTGCGACCGTGAACATTTTTTTTCCAGTTTTCAATATAAACGTTGTCACAATGTCCAAGACCGTTAAAAAATCATATTCTAAAAAATGTCAGGATGTGTGTGTGAGTGTGTGTATGGTATGTTCTGCTGGCACCGTAAAATTGAAACGTCTTTAACTCGAGAACGGTTTCAGCTACAGCGCTGATGTTTCGCATAGATGTAAATCTATACAACATCTTCGATCTCTACAAATTTTGTCGGAATTACGTGAAAATAACAAATTTTACGGAATTTTGAAATTTAAAAAATCTCTATGATTACTCTTGTTATGCCGGTACCGGGTAATTGGATTACTCGGTATCCGGTAAGATATTAAAAAGTTATTTTTTTTTGAGATCGTTTGCCACTAAGGAGATGTATCTCGAGTTATCGATAAAAACGCGAATTTATATAAAAGGAAGTATTTATTATAGGCAACGGCAACTTTCCGTTGTCTATTTAAAAGTCAATGTAAGAATGTACAATAATACGTTGCTTCGAGTATTTCACGAGGAACCAACCCGTTCTATCTTGAGTCTAATTTATAACTGTTTTTCGTAAAGCAGTTGCTGTGTTCACGAAAATCCCTTAATTCGCAATTTTAGCGTTAGCCTATCGTCGAACGCCAAGCGACTCGCTCATGCTGTGTCGGCGTTCTGGGGTCGTTCGTACGATCGGGCATTGGACTTCGTTTCCTGTCTTGAACCAATTCTAATGTTTCTTTGCGATAGAATATTCCCGAATATATGAAATACGGAGTGGAATATTCCTGGGCACAACACTCTTATTTACCCAGATTTGAAGATCTTCAGTTAATTTTAAAAAATATAAATAGAGTATCATGAAAAGACGGTTTGTATTGAATTAGGAAAACATCGGTCGAACGGCTCAGATTTTATGAATTCTGGAATTTTTCAAAAAATCGACGAGTTGCTTTATTCTTTGAAAATTGTAAGATATCATGCAGATTTTTTTTAATAGAGTATTATGAAAGTAAAGTTGGTATACAAATTGGAGAGAATCGGTAAAAAGAAATAAAGTTGGCATACAAGTTGGTCAGATAAAATTCTAACTTTTTGGAAACTTACAAAAAAAATTATCGAAAGGCTATACTTTTTATCAATTTTGAATAGTTGGGCAGAATTCTATAATATGAATAGAATATTTTAAAAAGAATGTTTGTATAAAATTAAAAGAAAATCTAGAGATCCGTTCAGATTGTATGAAATTTGGAAATTTTTTATTTTGACAAAATTACTGCAAAAAAACCTGCAAATTTTAACTTACAAACTGCTTTCTCGAGATTCCGCATGATGCTTAAAGCTTCCTTCATGAGGCAGCCAAAATTAAAAAAGATAGCTGCTCATTGAGAGGACTTTGAGTATCTTGCCGATTCTCGAGGAAGCAATTTGTAAGTTTTAATTTGAACCTTTTTATATTAATTTTTTTTAAAGCAACGTATATAACGTTAGTTCATATTTCATTTTATAAATTTTTGAAGAGTAAAACATAATGTTATAGATGAGAAGATTATTGTAATTAACGGGTTACAGTTCCTGTGCCGAATATTAATGATTTTTGGTGACGGCGTGTGCCTTTTCTCGTCAAATAGAAAAAAAGTATAGAAAAAATAACCCAGAAGTAAATGGAAATGCTGTTGAAAAATATACTCATAGTTATCCCGAAGTGAATAACGAAGCTGTCAAAAAATACGCACATAATAACACCTACATTAATCAGGTAGCTATAGCTAAATATAATGAAAAGAGATTACAAATCATATTGGTGCCTTGGACTAATAAGCATTTGTCTGGTTTTAAATAAGAACCTCAGATTGATTATTTAAGTGACAAAATTGTTGATCTCCGACCTCGGTCACCATGTACCTGGTGCCGTGCTATGAAGTGACAGGATGATCATCCCGGAATGTGTTGCAATGGTGGTAAAGCCCAGCTCTCTACCTTAAGCCCTACTCTGAACTATTACACAGCCTCCTCATCAATCAGCATCCACTGGCAGAGCACTTTTTTCTGCCGCCCGGAAGTACATCAGATAATTCCAAATGACGTCTTTTAAAAGCAACAGAGGTAAAAGAGCGCTATTTTATGCCAACATTCAAAGTGCAAGGGTAGTTCTACCACAGGATAGGGAGCCTCATGGCAGGGCCTCAGCAGCAGCATTCCTTTCACCAGATATACTTTGTTGGTGATGATGACAATAAGAGAGACATCCGTTATGGAATCTACCCTGGCATTAAGCAAGGGCTGGTTAGCCAACTGCAGAAGTTGCTGCATGAACACAACAAATATATTCTTAATTTTAAGGCTGCTGTTGATTCTGTTCTTAAGGGACAGAAGGAATTCCAAGTGCTGATTAACGCTGATAGGAAGGTTTCCGGAGAACACAGAGGTCGTTTCAATTCCCCAACTACGAGAAAAGTAACAATTCTCGTTGACGGCCAGGATTTTGAGAAGAGATGATATTTTTATCCACAGCAGAGTCAACAGATTGGTGCGAATCAATGAAACGCACCGTTCATATGACGTTCTCCAGTACGCTCTGATTTTCTGCCGTGGAGAAGATGGATATTACATCAATATACCTCAGCGCGACGCGAATACCAAGGCTCCTCTCAAGAAGCCCGTGTCTGCTGCTGATTTTTACAGCTACAGGATAATGGAGCGTGATGGCAAACAAAGTTACTTACCACTGCTCCGCAACTTTCTCAATTAATTTCTGGTTGATATGTATTGTAACGGTAATTTTAATCGTTAACCATATTTCTTATTTATCGTAGGAATTCGGGCTCGAACACAGGACTAATTAATTTCAGACTTCGAGGTGAGTGAGAATAGGGTTTATTAATAAAAAAAATTATTCTATAACAAGTTATTTTACAGTCTCCGGTCTCTATTTCTAAGATAGTGCATTCAAAGCTGGTAATTTCGGCGATTATTTTAATATTATTTCCGTATTACGAGTGTACAAATTCTCGATAACTCCGGAAGTTTATTGTTCTTCTCGTGCAGCAGTATTGCTGTACGTTCGGTACAGAGATATACTCACACCACTAGTCATTCGCATCGCACTTGCTCCGTGTACAGAGTGTATGAACCCTGTTTACAATTCTTTCTCTTTCACTCTCGTCTCACTTTCTCTCTTTCTCTCTTCCACTCATCCAACCGGGCGATTCCCGTTTAGACAGCGGTTATGATTCACTCGATTTAATTCTATGCTTTGTACTCGATCTGCTTATATGTACTGCTTAATTCTATGCACTTTATTTTACCTAGATTTATTCTCTACCTCCTTCTCGTTTGATATTCCGTCCTGCATCGATATTAGGGAATTCCTGCGATTATTTTATTATTATTTCTTCTTATTCGTTCGTAAATTCTTGGTATTCTCGGGCTCGAGCCTCGGTTACGTGCCTACGCCTTGGTCTTGTCTCGTTACCCGCATACACACAGCCACACGCATCAGACTCTCCGTGGACAGAGTGTATCAACTCTGTTTACAATTCTTTTCTCTATCGCTCTTGTCTCACTTTTCGCCTTTTCTCGCTTTCACTCGCAGGAACGGGCAATTCCTGTTATCCCCGCTGGTTTAAAGTCCGCACGATGTAATATATTCTCTTATACAATATTCACTTATTCCGGTGCACTCAATTTCTGGTCTTATATTTATTCACTTAATCCTATCCCACTTATTCCTAACTACTCCTAGAGTTATTTCGCTTTTGATCTATCGACTAATTATCGCTTCCAGGTTTCTTTACGAATCTCGCCTGTCTGACTTCCTACACTTATTGCTTCGTACCTTCAAGTAAACTTGTGCAAGCGGTATTCGTTAAGAGATACTGATTCTATCCAAAAAGCGGAGAGCCTTCCCTGCGGTGCAGGCTCTTATATAGACTCTCCCCCACCCTGGTTCCCTCTACGTCATGATTAACTGGGATTTGCAAAATTCGCTCGATTATGCGAGCTACCGTTACCATGCCCACCTTGTCTCTCCCTCGTCGCCGAGCAAAGCCAGCTGGTCACCGACCTGATGTTTTCGTCGACGAGCGAATTCCAGAGACGCGACGTCACCCGTTTTTACACTAGGTCGGGGTTCGTTGGCCTAGCATCGGCTGTACTTGCTGTCTCGCATATACTTTTGGCTCTTATAGCCGTTCGAAATAATAAAATAAACCGCTCGATCGTAACTATGTTACAATATGTGTTGATCTAATTGAGACTGAAATACTCAATTGGATTCGTAGCAACCAGAAAAAGCTGAAAAGTAAGGAATATATTCACCAAAATGATGCCATGACACGAACCGACGGCCAGTTATCAGAGTTTGGCAAGATTGATGTGTTGCCGTCCTCTTTCACTGGAGATCCCCGCTACATGCATGAGCGAACTCAAGATGCGATGAAGTATGTACGCTATTTTGGCCGGCCAGACCTGTTCATTATATTTACCTGCAACCCGAAGTGGCCAGAAATCATAGAGCTCTTGACTCAAGGCCAACAATCTCACGATAGACATGACATAGTAGCGAGAGTTTTCAATGTGAAAGTAAAGCATATGATGCAGTTCCTTACTAAAAGTTGCATCTTTGGCCCTACCAGGTGTCCGATATATTCTAGAAGAGAAGATAAGACCATAATCCATTGACAATGTAACGGCTAAAGTACCTGATCATGATCTAGACCCAGTCCTCCACGAGATTATCAAAACAACTAGGACCCACGGCACATGTGGTCTTATCAATATGTACTCATCATACATAGTGGATGGCGCCTGCACCAAGAAATACCCCTGGCCCCTTTGGAAAGAACCTCAAACAGGAGAAGATGCCTATCTTCATTATCGCAGGCGGTCCGCGGCAGACGGTGGGTTCACTGTCAAAATCAATGCTGTTGTGTCCCGAATTATTCGATTATAATTATTTCGTCGTTATTCCTCCTTCGCTTGAGGCCACTCACCCGAAGCAGAAAGAATGTGCAAACGTAAGCAACGAGCTGCGAGCAATAACCGCTCGAGCTACGACTTGCAGCAACTTGCAATCGACATTCTTGCAAATTCATCGATTTCGGCAAAAGAAGTGAATAACTCCTTTACCAAAATCAGTTTAAAAGTAAACATCAACGGTTGATCGTGGGTCGGACTCGCCCGAAATAAAAAAAGTCGAAACTTTAACATCAACCTGAACGGTTAATCGCGGGTCGGACTCGCCCGACATATTAGAGTCTATTAGTAGATTCGAACAAGAGAGGTTGGTTCCTCGTCAAAGGATCGAAACAGCAAATTATTGTAAGATTATTTTATTGTCATGTAAATACATAACGGAAAGTTGCCGTTGTCTATAATAAATACTCCACTATTATTTTTCCGTAAATTCACGTGTTCACTATTTACTAAAAATCTATCTCCTTATCGACAAACGATCCCAAAAAATAATAACTTTTAATATTGTACCGATTACCGTAATAATCCGATTACGCAGTACCGGCTTAACATTTGGTGGCAGCGGTGGGATCTACTGAAGTGTATTATGATACGTCACTTACTTGGACGAAAGTGATTAGGACAACGTTTAGAGTGACTCTGAAGTGAAGACTGCAACTCGTGGCAGAACACCAGTGCAGTTCGTAGAAACCCGACTAAACTAACGCGAAGGCGCGAAGTGTACGTCGGGGCAGTGTGACACAGCATTCCACCGTTTAACGTCCCGATTAACGGTGTCACGTCAAGTCGCGGATAATGCACAAAGTGTGCAAGCAAGTGCTCACGAGGGTGAATTTGTGGAGAAGCCGTCGCGTAACCGTCGGCGACGCACCAAAGGACGAGCCCAGGAACTATCGAAGGAAGGGGTCAACGGCGCCAGTAAGTACGTCAAAGACCATCTTCAGAGAGGAGCTACAGGAAAACAGGTCACTACCACCCGAGGAATACCGCCATGGAGAGAATCGTATGCAAGATCTTCTGTCCGTAAGTGGTGGTTACATACAATAGTAGTACATACGGCCTAGTAAAAAATAAACCAAAGCTAGTCGGATGCGAAATTAGAGAAAAATATTCCGCCTGATAAATATATAGAAAAGAGTATTCGGGGAAAAAACCCATTTCTTTTGAGAGTTTGACGGAATATTTTTAAGTAGATTCAATCGTGAAAGTAGCCACATGCCTGGAACTAGAGGCGAGAGACCAAAGCGTAGGGAAAACTCGTTGGAAACTATGTTAGCCGGCCAGGAGGTGGACTCCACAGCGGGAGCTGTCGGGGACATCGTGTTCAGGATACACAGGGCGCTTTTGGAGCTCTCACCGACGGGACGAATCCTCGCTGACAGGCAAGAAGTCCTCGCAGGCCTTCTGGCAGCCCAGTTTGGTGTGAATCCTCTTAGGGGTGCGTCGTTTGGGGATCACGACAGTACTGTCAGTGACGATCTAATTAATATGGTTATCAGCGAGCGAACACGAGAACATATCACCGTAGATATGATCGAGCGGAAGATCGAACATCTGCTAACGATAGATCACGTAGGTTACCTGACAGCTACCGGTACGATGACGCGGCCACCACTGCCGGAACGGGTAAGGCAGCGTTAGAAGCGGTCGACAGGAGTCATCGTTAGTACGAGAGGGCTCAGCGAGATCTCGAGTTAGAGCTCAGGCTCCAAGGCCGCGTCATGCCGTGGGCAAGGCGGAACCTCGCTGACACACTCAACGACGTAGAGGCAGATGAGTTCGAACTCATCCGGTCCCTACGGGAGCAAAACGCCGAGCTAATGCAGAGGCTGGAAAAGGCGGGGTTGAGAGAATAACCGGCACCACAGCCGCGGCCGAGTCAAAGCCGGTTTGTGAAGCCGGGTAACCCTCTGACAGATCGCATGTTCCAAAGGGAACAACCGTGGCTGCAAGACACACATGGTCGGACACATGACCTTGGGCTGATCCTAAAAAATGTCAAACATTTCGACGGAAGCAACGCTGACGAGCTAGACGCCTTCCTGCGATCCTGCGAGACCGTTTTCAAGCAAGCTGCGCCCAGGGATCATCGTCCTCGATCGAAGCTCACTCAAGCGGCCAAAGCTACTAGTGTTGTCCCAGCGGCATGACCACTCACAGGACTCACTTTCCATCGCTGGCGGCAAATCAAAACTCAAGCGAGTTGTGACGCACGTCCGCCCACTTAACGGTCTGCCTCGTGATCGACATACTAGTATGTAACCATTGTTAATTTCGAATCGTTCGCTCAAGTAAGCACGCGGCACCTAATATTTTCATTTCAATTAGTCTCACTCAGTTCGACCAACTCAGTATTGTAGTGTATTGAACTCTTTGTCAAATCACATGTGGTTCAACTCAGTGTAAGTGCAAACCACGTACGTTCACCAAAAACTCAGCAACCCTCACAAAATTGTCAACAATCTTACGCATAATTGGCAGCATAGACGCCACTCAGCTTCGCACCACACATCGACTATAGCCCACTCATCAGCCCGTCGTATGGCTTCGCTATAGAACTCTACGCCAGACCACCTCACCACGATCATCCACACGACTCAACAAGCTAGCTTAATAGCCTGAGAACCCACTCAACACCAGTACATCCTGTTGGTGTTGATGCTCAGCAGCAAGCTCGAGGGTACGTCAGCCCGAGAGATGAAACATAAAACCATCCTCTCGGTGGCACACCTCAAGGCCGAGCTGGAGGCATGGTACGGGAAGCGGAAGTCGGTGCCTGCGTTACAGTAAAACTCAACTCCCTCCGGCAAGGTCATAGCGAAAATATCGCGGTATACGCCGCCAGGACAGAGTGTATTACCATCGACATCATAGAAAAGCTCTGCGAGGAAGCCGCCACGGAATCGAAAATACGCATCATCGAGAAGATACGCGGAAGAGCGCCCAGGCCAACTTCGAAAATAGACTGCACGGGCAGGTCCATATTCTGGTAAAATCGCGCAACTACACCACTCTCCATGAGTCCGTAACGGGAGCGATCGAAATCACCAATATGGTGAAGCCAAAGGGAGGGGTAGGTGGAGTGCCAAGCCACCCCAGGAGGTCGCAAGGCGCGCCACCGCGGCAGGAAGAAAATTGTTTCGCCTGCGGGAGACTAGGGCACATAGCTCGAGACTGCACCCTGAGATCGGGACGAGTGAGCCTACCGATGCCCAGCGAAAACAAGTCAATACACAAGTGGAAATAATCTGCAACTACTGTAAGAAGAAGGGCCACGTGTGAAAGGACTGCCGGAGGAGGTTATCGCAGGGAAAGAGCGCGCCAGCGCAGTCATCGCATCAGCCCCGACGTCTGAGGGACGCAGTGAGCAAGAACGCAAAAACACTGTAACTGCAGGACCGGGTCGAGCTAATACGGATGCCCGTCCGCTAGGAACGATGAGATTGAATACACTCGGGGCCCAGCAGAGACCAGTGTGCAGCAAAAAGAGGACAGCGCTGCAGCTGCTACAAGTAACACTGCCGGCGTTCAGCGCCATTGCTAATGACATCGATATCGTTGCATTGTTGGCCGAGACCGGGGTACTCACCCTCAAGGCGGACACTGGGGCTCAGTGCAGCATAATTAAAGAAGGATGCTTCAAGTCAGAGAACTTAGTGAAAAACTGCACTGTGGAGCTGCAGGGGGTGGCGGGCAAGAAATTCACCCCCCTCGCAATAGCAAAGATTGTGCTCGAGAAACTGGCTTTGAATGTAGAATATTGGTTCTATGTAGTTCCAAATAACGTGCCGCTCGGGGTCAACGGACTGCTCGGCATGGATTTCATAAAGAATCACAAGGCAGATATCTTGCACGAAGAGATGTTTAAATTGTATGGGCACTGCATCCTACTACTGGGCGGCTCGACCGCCTCGCGCGACTAGCGCAGGAGCCTCAACGAGGAAGAGTATGGAGCGCTAGAAGGAATCCCCAGGGAATACGAAGATGTATTTCCCTTAAACGGGGATAAGCTGCCGTGCACGCACATGGTGAAGCATCGGATTCCCCTTAAGAAAGGGGTGCAGCCTATTAAGGTGCACCCATATAGACTGCCAGAGACCCACAGGAGAGAAGTGGAGCGGCAGACAGGCGAAACGTTAGCGGAAGGAATAGTCCAGCCTAGCAGGAGTCAAGGGAACGTGCCGCTGTTGGTCGTGGCTAAGAAATCCGATGCCGCCAGAGTGAGAAAAATGCGCGCCGTGGTGGACTTTCACCATCGGAGACTCGTACCCCCTGCCCAATTTAACCGAAATATTGGACCAGTTGGGACAAGCCCGATACTGCACGACCTTGGACCTCGCTTCGGGATTTCACCAAATCCTTATGGCGCAGGAAGATAAGGAGAAAGCGATTTTCCACTCCGCAGGGTCATTTTTAATATAACCGCATGCCTTTCGGACTCAAGTACGCACCACCGATTTTCCAGCGGCTAATGAAGACAACGACAGGCTGCGGGGGGTGCTGCAGCGTTAAGCGAAGCCAAATTGGTAGTGTAACCTAGCAAGTGCCAGTTTCTGTGTAAGGAAAGGCAGTGTCTCGGCCATACCATCTCCGAAGAGGGTGTGTGCGCTGATCCCAAGCAATTGCAGGCGGTGAAGGAATTCCCGATACCAAGGGACGTAGAGAGAGAGAGTTTGTGTTTCGCTTTCCTGCCTTATATTTGACGTCAAACTCATGTTTCGCCGATTTTATTTTCCAGCGCATCAATCTCGAACCCGGGTCCTTTACCCCGAACAGCTAGATGAGTGGTTGGTGGGTAGTTGCGACCGTGAAGCGAGTACCATAAATATAGGATCGGAACTGAACAAGGTTCAGTTGAACAGAACACCTAACTATCGTGAATAGTTATTTCTCCGTGGTAGTGTAATTCAATTCGGCTTTTGATATGGTGCGGCTCGCGTAGCATATGGGCCAATCATCCCCGATCTTGCATTGCGATAAGATTGCGCCGAGTGTCTTGTCCGAGGCGTCTGTTCTAACTACGAACGGCTTTTCGAACTCTGGGTACTGCGATTCTGGTGCCGTTCTTAGTGCCGTCTTCAGTTCTTCGAAGGCGGCATCCCATACTGCCGTCCACTCAAATTTAACCCCTTTCTGTGTTAATTCCGTCAGTAGCTATGCGGTTTTCGAAAAATCCTTTATAAATTTCCGGTAATATTAATGCTGACGCAGGATGGTGTTCAGCGTAGAGTGTAAAAAATAATATATAAAGTAAATTGAAGAAATGAAGCCTCTAAGAGCATACTTTATTTTGGAAAAAAAGTCAATGTGCACACTCTATTCGGTTGATATACACATGTGTATTGGTAATTCGATTTCCGCAAATGACAGTCAAATATGCCAAAATATTTCCATATTTCAAGACAATATTAGTATTTATGAAAAAATATAATACTACATTGGTTACCGATGCGATAACATACGAAGCCTCAGAATGCGGAATAAGTTACGCGTAAACAATCGAACTCCAAACCTGGATAGAAAGCAAATCACGGACTTGGAATTACAACAATCGTTTTGAGAAACGACCATCGCCGCCTTGAAAAACAGCAATGTATGCTAGGTGGACAGACGAACACTTAGACGAAAGCCTAAACACGATAAGTATCGCAGTAGAGGCAATGCTCAGCGACGTACAAGAGCTGGTGTAGCTGATAAATGAGATAGCAAACGACAAGGCAGGAGCAATGGCCCTGCCACCGAGAACGCTCACGCGCCACCTCGTCGATGCACTACTACACCTACCGCCCGGCAACAGTTTCTCAATCGCTGTAGAGCACAGCCAAGCGTCAGCACTTATGCGACTAGCGGACGTAAATGCCTACAGCGAAGATGACGCAATGGTACTCATACTCGACATGCCGTTGATCAGGCAAAAACGGTATAGTATACAAACGGTATACCCCATACCAACACAAGCAAGCAACGGAGGGCATTACTATATGGACACAACGGGGAACCCCGTAGTAGTCGACGCACAAAGTCGGAATTCCCTGCGAATGATAAATGAGGACCTACAAATGTGCAAAACATTGAAAATAATATACATTTGCCCGTCCACACATCCTTCTGTCTCGCTCATGAACGACGCTCTCTGTGAAGTTCTCATATACGCGAAAATAGCAAAGAATAACGGCGAGAGTTGCGCAAAACAGGTCATCCAACTAACTCGCACCTTCATCGTCTCCATGCAACAGCCAGGGCGATGGATATACGTCCCACCGACCCCAGAACCCATCGGCATAACCTGTGGAAAGAAAGCCACACAGCAGGAAATACTTAATAGTACGGGAATCCTGGCTTTGGTAGGCGTAGTATGTTTCGTAACTGCCCGAGATTTCAGAGTCAGAACCATCGGGCGAACATCACAAGTCATCCGGGAAGACTACCTTCCCACATACGACTTAAAACTTACGGAAATAGAGGCTCAGGCACCTCCGACACAGACCGAGGAGAAAGTTCCACTATTAACCCTTTGAGTGCCGGGAGCCGATATATCGGTTCCTGCTACACTGGCGAGAAGTGCCAGAGCCGATATATCGGTCCGCGCCTCGTAGCGCTTTACTATTCGCATTGCGGGAGAACTCTATCTCAAAATAAATTTGTAATACGTTATAAATGATCTAATTTCATTATGAGAGAATTTTAAAAAAATAGTTTTTCGTTTTAACTCTTTGTGGACGACGACCTTTTCCTATCGCTTGGAGGTACCGAAAGTCATATAAACATAAACACCGATGGTCGCCACTCAGGCGATATTCGATCTGCGGCGTAAATCGCTCGTAAATATATTGGAAATACAAAGTATATGCTTCATAATAATTGACCCATATAAAATTATGGTGAAAAGATGGCTGTTTGTATGTGCAAATACGTTTTGTACGAGAGAACTCAACTTTTACTTCATTTATAAACATATATACCTTTGTTTTTTCTACAATTCTCAAATGAGTACAAAAAAACTAGTGTCATTGTTTAGTTCTGTATTTCATCTATAATACGCAGCTTTTTGAATCATGTAAATATCGTTTCTCGTTTGGTTTTTATAAGCATTTTCCCGAACCCTTGTAAAACTGTGAAATTCGGCCGGTTTTTCTCGCATAGGCACCTCTATTTCGCCCGGCACTAAAAGGGTTAAGCGTGCTGCGTGATCCGGAGGAGCTACGAAAGCTCGGAGCTCTAGCAGACGAAATATTCGAAACCGTCGATACCACCGTAGGCGGGATACAGCGCATCCACAACCTGAGCCTCTACTCGCTGGATGCAATAGCACCAATAGCCTTGGTCGGCTTCGTTCTGTTTAAAGGTATCGAGGGAACAGGCACCGACAAAGACAAACGAGGCAACGACCCCGGTAGCAGCCGAGGTAAATATCAATCTCAAGCCACTCGGACGACAACAGCCACAGGAGCGGCTGCGATCCGATCGGACCAGAGCATGCGAAACTCGCCCAGTCAAGCGAGTGCGATTCGCCTAACCGGAACAACAATGAAAGGAGAAATAGCTAAATTGTCAGAACTTGAAAAAATGAAAAATACCGAAAAGCACAATAGTAAAATAACGTATACATCAGAAATCAAAAGTGTACACGGGAAACCAACCAGAAAAAAAAAATTTTTTGTAAAAAATTTTTCCTTTTGAGGGACGAGGGATGTTGCCGCGAATTATTCGATTATAATTATTTCGCCATTATTCCTCCTTCACGTGAGGCCACTCACCCGAAGTAGAAAGAATGTGCAAACGTAAGCAACGAGCTGCGAGCAATGACCGCTCCAGCTACGACTTGCAGCAACTTGCAATCGATATTTTTACAAATTCATCGACTTCACCAAAGGAAGTGAATAACTCCTTTACCGAAATCAGTCTAAAATTAAATATCAATCTAAACAGTTGATCGGGGGTCGGACTCGCCCGAAATATTAGTCTATTGGTAGATTCGAACAAGAGAGGTTGGTTCCTCATCAAAGGCTCGAAACAGCAAATTATTGTAACATTCTTTTATTGTCATTTAAATGGATAACGGAAAGTTGCCCTTGTCTATAATAAATACTCCACTATTCTTTTTCCGTAAATTCACGTGTTCACTATTTACTGGAGATCTATCTCCTTATCGGCAAACGATCCCAAAAAATAATAACTTTTATTATTATACCGGTTACGCGGTACCAGCATAATAATGCCGTAGATCTTTACAATCGCCTGGTGGTGCCATACAACTCCATCCTGTCTCGCACCTTCTCGGCCCATATGAATGTTGAGTATTGCAATTCAGTAAAATCAATAAAATACATTGTAACGGTACTAATCGTTAACATTACCCTGAAAGGGTTTTGTTCAGACTCGAGCAGGGAGGAAAGTAATATAGGCTTTAGTAATAGGTAAAAGTAGGGTTTATTCAAGAACCGAAGTGTAAATTATGCGATACATTAAAATAAAGAAATAATAGTGTACGCTGGAGAATTTAAAGAATGCGTGATAACATGATAATATGTTTTTTAAATGAGGAGATAAATATCGGTCGATAATTGCGTTCGCTAGGTAAGGCATTTGAGCATGCGCACTATCGGTAATTGACCGGCTGCTGCTTGTAGAATTCGAATTACCCTCGGATATTTCACAGAGTAGATCGATATTGGCTTCCTACGTCACAGGCCCGTTGGTGGGAGTAGACCTCCCGCCTGGTACCCTGTGATGACCTACGTACTTGCTCACCTGACCGCCGCAGTAGTCCGGCGTCATCGAGATGCACTCGAAGTGCACGCGCAGATGTTTAACATCTCGGGCCGTGCCTTGTTAAATTTAACAGAATCTAATATTCTTGAACTACGGTCTGGTATCGTAATTATTTTCTTTTTAGCCCTATGCTATCGTGTTATTTTTATTATCTCTCGTATTGTGATCTTTAATACCCGTCATTTAAATGCGTGGAGACTATTAATCTTGGTCTGAGAACATAGCCTGTTAGATCGTTCGATCTTCGGCTACCAGGGAGAGAGTCCGCTTTGTTGATGTTTTGGTTTCGCCGTGGTGCGTTGGACTCGAGCGCAGCACAGACTCAGCTGCTATCCATTTAGTGTGTGTCCGGTGCTAAAGCTGGGCTCTGCGTGTATCAGTGCGGCTGCAGCTAGCGAGGGCTCGTTTGGTCTTCCTTCCTGCAAAACTGTTCCCCGAATGCCAAATTTCTCGTCTTTTTATATCAGTATCCCCTCTGTCCGTCTCATGCTTCTGATATTACTATAGCTGGTGGCGGTCCTGTAGCCCATCTCCTGTAGCCCATCGACAGCCTTGGTCCTTTTTAAAATTCGTCGTTGGTTTTTAATTCAACTGGTACTTTTCAAATCGAGTAACGGGACTTGGTCTCCAACGTGCCGGCCTACATGGTGTGAGTGATGCGCGGTAGCGGTGCTTCATAGTGTGCGCCGCGCGTCTCGAGTTGATAGGTATAGGCTGGTCTTACTTGGTTTGAGTAACGCGCAGTAGCGATGCCTCTATGTGTGCACCGTGCGTTGTTATATGCCGAGTACGTTACAACATCTGCAAGTATTTCAACAAAGGACCGACCAGGCAGCGTTCATCATTGAAGATCTTGACGAGGTGACAAGGTACAAAACAGGACGTTACATCAGCAGCTTTGCGGGAGCCTGGCGCATTCTCCACTTCCCTAGCCACGAAAGGTTTCCTCCTGTTATGCACCTTGCCGTTCATCTCGAAAATGGCTAGAGGGTTTATTTTACAGAAGAAAATGTTGCTGAAAGGATCATCAACCTTCAGAAAATAACACTTAGGCTTTTTGAGCTGTACAAAGTCGATACCTTCACAAGGACACTTTCATATTGCGATGTTCCGATTTACTTCGTATGGAAAGACAACCAGTTTTGTAGGAGAAAATAAAGAAAGCCAGTGACAGGTTATCCGGGTGTGAAGAAAAATCAGGGTTTGGGTAGAGTTTACATGGTCAATCCCGGCAATGCTGAGTGCTACTATCTCCGCCTCTTTTTACACGAGATACGTGGCCCAATGTCAATTACTGTACTAAAAACTGTGACACGCATAGTCCAGCCAACATTTCAGGTGGCGCGCAGAGCACTTGGCTTGCTGGAGGGCGATGCTCACTGGGACTGCACTTTGGAAGAAGCAACCATCTTTGACTCTCCTCATAAAATACGTGAACTGTTTGCCATCATGATGGTTTTTTGCTAAGTTGGAGATCCAACAGAATTGTGGGAGAAATACCTGTGGGAGACTGTCTTGCGGAAGATGTTAGATGGCAAATAGGGAGAGAGCACGGAGACATGAAACTACTCAAGGATATTGTTTACAACTAATGCCTTATCCTTCTTGAGGATATTACTATATCAATGTCGGGTAAAACACTTATTCACTTTGAACTTCCGAAACATTAACGAGAGCAAGGAGCCAATGTCGGTAACCGTCAATACCTGATCGAACTGTCTTATGATACCGTTCGGCTAACCGAAATTGTTGCTGTAAATGTTCCAAAATTAAATCAAGGACAGAGAGAAGCCTACGATGAAATCATGCACAGTATTACTTATGATCATACCGGCAAAAAGTTCGTGATCAATCTGTTGCTGGCCACAATTAGGGGTGGAAGCAATATTGCTGTTATCATTGCTTCCTCAGTTATTGCAGCAACCTCAATTGAACGATTGAAGACGGATCACTCTGTCTTCAAGTTACCTCTATACCTAAAATCATTCTGAGTGTACACTTTGTAACATCTCTAAGCAGAGTGGCATGGCTCAGGTGATTCGAGAAGTCAAAGTTATCGTGTGGGATGAGTGCAGCATGGCTCATAAGAAAGGTATTGCGGCTCTTAATAGGGCGCTCCAGAACATTTGGAGCTGCAACAAACTTATGGGTGGAGTTACAGTGCTTTTAGCTGGTAACTGCAGACAGACATTGCCTGTTGTGCCATGAGGGATACAGATTAAGTTAAGGCCTGTCTCAAGTCATCTATCTTATAGCCTTATCTCAAAGTCCTGTCCTTAAAACTTAGAATGCGTGTCCACTTTCAACGTGACTTGAGAGAAGAGAAGTTTTCTAGCTTATTACTTGATATTGGTGATAGAAAATTTTGGAATAGGAAGGGAAGAATAAATAACCGATAAATCCAAGTAACCTTTGCGACGTTATGGGAGACCGGATTAGCATGACAGATAGAATATACCCCAACATTTATCAGTGTTCAGAAAAGTCCGTAGTTTTCTGAGAGTCCTCGGAAGGCCCTTAGCTCATAGGCAATGTCTAGCGGATATTTCTAGACATTCGATCACTTCCGTCTTTCGCCCCACTTTACTAAGGCTTTTTCCGGTTTCTTTATCAAAAATCACTCCTGTCACGATCTTCAACCGGAATGCTACTATTCTGGTCATCTCCAAGACTATTCCGTTTTCTAAGTGCACGCCTCACGGTTCGCGTTCCCGGTAATTCTTCAGTAGTGTACAATGGCATTTGATCGGTCTGTTCATTATATCTTACACTGTCCCTCGGATTGTCCGATTTACACCCGGCCGACTCGAATACACGGGTGCGGCAGTTCATCGAGAAAGGACTCTTCGTTTTTAGGCTTCTAATCGAACGCTTCTATTCGTGTACGGATTTGTTCTAAAGGACACTTCTAACTTGTTACCCTCCGGATTCTTCATTTCAACCGGTAATTCTTCAACGTGCATCATAGAAAATCCGATTTACTCGCGTTAACTTGTGCGGAGCTACTCAGTGACAATACAAATAATTCGGTACAGGTCGTGAGACGATCTCTTCTCTCTCGGAAGCCATTATGCCAGTTCGCGAGCCTCGTGGTGCGCGTCGCCAATATTCAGGAACAAATTGACACTAATTTCGCTCATTCTGTACACTGCGTTGTTCTCTCAGTCTTACACCCGTCCACTTTGTTCGCTTTAATTACGACGAATAAATCTTCACATGGTCCAACTTGGACGTTAACCCAGCAATTTCCAAGTGTCCCATTCTCTTCTATCTCATGCAAATTTCCTTACATTAAATCTTTTGAAACCCAGATTTCCCTTGCTCTCCTCAAAACAATCAGGTTAGAGTGGATTACGCTTTATAGTTAAAGGAAACAGCTATTCCTACTCCAACAAACGACTCAGCCAACAGCAACAATAAGTTTCTGTTGGAGAAGCTGCCGACTGTGCATATGAAGTATAAATATGTGGACTCGGTAATTGAGGTCGAGAATGCTGTACATTACCCTGTAGAGTTCTTGCACACTCTCAATCCACCAGGAATACCACCTCACGTCCTCTACCTCAAGGTTGGCGCTCCAATCATGCTATTGCGCAATCTAAACGCTCCAAAACTGTGCAATGGCATCAGGCTTCAGGGGAAGAATCTGATTGCCTCACTCATTTGTTAAGAATTAATGAGGCAACCCGACCTAACGATTTTCTACTTCTAAAGAAATCGTGAAAAAATATCGCCACAGCCTAAGATGGAAACTCAAATCCCAGAATTCTAACCTGGTTCGTTACCAATTACGCTATCGTGGCTCTGGCGACATTAATTCACGATTTTCATTTTTAGTGGCAATTAATCAACAATGTGTTATGCTGGTACCGCGTAATTAGATTACTCGCTATTCGGTATAATACTTGAATCGTCCGGGCGTAAATCGAACGACCCGAACGATACTGTCAAAAATCGTGAAGAGACGAATTGACTTCCGTTGCGTAACGAAGAATTACTGTGAACTCGAACCATGAAGCGTGCCCTTAGAAATTGGAGTAGAAGTTGTCTCGAAGAAGACCGGAATATAAGTGATTTTGATTGTTGTTTGTTTGAGGTATTTTGTTTGAGATCTTTTCGTAAAGATCGCTTAAGATCTTTTCCGTAAAGATCGATAACACAGGAATCCAGGCATCATTGGACTTGGACCACAACTGTGACTCGCCAGTTATCACATCCGCCTACTGCTTCGTGAAAAAACGAGGCCCAATCTGCTGTTCTAAACCGTAAACTGTAAATAGTGTCCTCTATCCCACATACCAAGCTGCATGTTATGCGTTGGGCTTGCTGGAGGATAACATACACTGGAAGACAGCTGCTCTGTGCGATTCTCCTTACAAGTTGCGAGATCTCTGTATAGTTGATGTTGGTGTTCTGTCAACTCTCCGATCCTTTGAGTGTTTGGAAAAAATGAAAAAAAACTGTCTCGCTGAGGAAATCACAAGGCAGGTAGAGAAAGAGGGAGTTGGAAGGCAATGCGCTGCAGATGATGGACGTGGTAAATAACAGATGCTTATTGCTAATTGAAGATGTAGTGTTTAGCTTTGGGAGGGCAGGGCTTACCACAGTACGGTCTACTTCAGCCAGTATAATTTGCAGGAGTTCTGGGTAACAGAGACTATTTAAGGGAAACCAGTTACGATACAAACTCCTCGGCACGAATAGTTGCAAATAACGAAGGATCCTTGATAGATTAACAGTTTGCTGCCTATAAGCAGGCCCTTAACTGTATTGACATAGGTTTTGGGAAATGCTTACCTTACCTTCAATTACGGGATACCGTAATTGACCCCGCCGTGAAATTTGAAACTACTGATACAATTGTCGTGAACCGTGAGCGTCTCGTTTATTTACTGTACTTGTGTAGTAAACGTGGTTTATTTAATATTTCGTTTGTCAGGTTGCGTCGAATGGGAAGCCTGGATATTTCAAGGCTTAGGCCGCAAGTCGTAAAGCCTTTCGAATGCGTTAGAGAGAGAGAGGGGTTTATTAGACGAAAGAATTAGTTGTTTATTAATTAACAGCACTAAATAATGCGAACTGGTAGTTATTGGTATTACAGATAAACGTGAACAATATCAAGATACTAACAAGGAAGGATAGTTTGGTGTCTTCCTCCGATTTCGTTAAATCTCACGTATGTTGTAGAGCATCCAAAACTAAAACACACGTATTTTTTTTTATCAGCGGAAAAACATTTCTAAGGGGTGAAATCGCCCTTCAAAGTTAGGCATGTCGAGAGGTGATTATGCAGTTTCACCCAGAAGGCGTCAACCGATTTTAATGAAACAAAAACCAAAATGCTCCTCATTCAAGACAATAAAAATTCCACGTAAAGGTGAAGAAAAAAATTAATTTGCAGGGGTGAAACTGCATAATCACCCTTAACTTTAAAAGGCGATTTCACACCTTAGAAATGTTTTTCCGCCGATAAAAAAATATACGTGTCTTTTCGTTTTCGATGCTCCACAACATACGTGAGTTTCATCAAAATTCGAGGGAGACACCAAACTATCCTTCCGTGTAAGTACATAGTCGCTGCCGCGTAATAGCCGGCGTCGTCACGGAATACGCGTGGCGTCGCTTCGAACAAAGGCCGTCTTGCCTCGCGTTCACTGGAGCTGCCTCGAGCGTCAGGTTAACGTTTTGAGCTCTCGTTGTTAACTGCCGCCCTTGGCTGCCTCGGCTGCCTCACTTGCCTCGCGTCGTGCGGGCTGTCGCATGCGTCCTGCGCTCGGGCCTCCTCGTCACTCATCGTAATCATTCGTTAATTGTGGACTACGTGACCGAATTACCGTGGTCCACGACACAATTGAAGTAACGAGTAAATTTTTACAAATGTCCACTTCGTAGGAAACGCGAGAAAGCCATGACATGTAATCGTTTATACAACTCTGTAATATTATCAGTTTGACGTAATGTTCTTTTACGAAATAGAGTAATGATTCTGAAGGCTCCACTGTGTAATGAAATATTCCTTATTTCTTGTGTTTGTTGTTTATTTAGTATGGGGCTCGAGGGGAAAAGACTCAATATGGACAGGATAGAAACTTGAACAGGCGTTATATTTAATGATTGAACGATTTTTTAAACAATATGACATCAATATCACACATCATTCACGAATATAACAACATTATTATTTATCAATTTAATTTCAAAAACAAAGAATATTCAGTTAATTTTATAAATCAACGATTTCTTACACAATATGACATCAATACCACACATCATTCACGAATATATATTGGGTCCCAGTAAAAATATCTACGAATATATAATAACGTTTTGGTAGTGCCCGGGTGACTCAATTTTTCATGAAAGACCTCGAGCACCCTGCGAGATAATAATTCTGGGATGACCACCAGCCAGCGACCAGTGGGCCTATATCGTTGAAACAGGGTGTTGTTTTGGATCAAATAATGTGTGCGTAGATTTCCGCTTTGCACTTTGTGACGTAACTTGCACAGATGGTAGTCCTCAACTTGTAGTCGCCTCAGGGAATTGATGTTCCTTTTAATATCCACGGGCAGACAATCAAAATCTTGAAACATTTTGTAAATGCAACAGTTTACGTTAGTTTTTTCATTCCGATCAAGTCATATATGAGAAAACATTTTTGAAATTGTGAGAGCGGACGGGATCTTTGATTCGAATTTTTGAGACGGGTTACGGCTGAAGAAATCAGCGACTACGTTATCCCAACCAAGGCAATAGTGTACACTGAAAGTGTACTGCTGGAGAATTATACACCATCGAATGAGTCTCCCAATATGGTATTGGGTGGAGTTTAGAAAACTGAGTACCTTGTGGTCGGTATGAATTTCAAAAGGCGACCCGATTAAATAGACACGACACCTGGTAACTGAATACACTATCGCCAATAATTCTTTTTCAGTCGTACCATAATGTACTTCCGCCGAGTTCAAACATCTACTCACCAAGGTAATTATACATTGGTGGCCTTCATTGTTGATTTGGTATAATACCCCGCTCACCCCTCGATCCGACGCGTCGGTCTGTAATTTAAATAGACGCCCGGGAAGGACATGACTAACACGAACAGCATTCCCGAAATTTTGCTTCAAATCTTGGAACGCCTGACTGTGAAAGTGGGTCCATTTCCATTCCATTTCCATTCGTTGGCTCAGCGAAATTCTCAATAATTTCCAACCGATCGGGAGCAGGACTTACGCCATCGATCGACAGCACAAACCCCAGAAACCTGACGGACGTTCGACAAAAAAAGGATTTGTCTAATTGGAGAGTGAAATTCTTATCCTGAAGCTGAGTAAACACTCGATTAATATGCTCAATATGCTGTTCAAATGAGGTGGAGGTTATTTAAAGATTATCGATATATATGGTCAAACAATCTTTGAACTGCCTCTCGAATACTTGCCCCAATGCCCGAATAAAACCACTGCCTGCAGTTTTTAGTTCAAAGGGGATCCGACAAAGCTGATATAGTGTAGTGCTATAAAGAAAAGCAGTATATGGCCTCGACGATTTTATCAATCGTATTTGCCAATATCCGTTTGCAAGATCGGAAGTCGACATAAACTGGACACCATGATACTTTTGTACTAATTCATCAATCCGCGGAGGAGACTCGTTATCGGACTTGATAATTTGGTTAATGAAGCGTGCATCCAAACAAATTCGAAGGCGGCTATCTTTTTTCCTGACAATTCGTAGCGGATTTGCAATACGGGCTAGTAGAGCGTTCGATAACACCATTGGCCAGCATTTCATCGAGTTCTCGCTCCACCGATGAACGAAGATTAAATGGCACTGGATAAGATCGTCGAACAACCACCTTGGGTTGGATAAGTCTAATTTCGTGTTCATATGAACCCGCTCCTGTATATTTTAGTGAGAACAGCCTCTGATATTGTAAGAGTGTGTCTCGGATAATATCCTGTTGAGATGAAGATAATTCGGTGAGCTCATGCGACATTCTCGTAACGTCGTCGAAGAAATTTTTGTCTTCCCCTTCCGTATATAGCCGACAAGACCGATACGATTCGACTTCTTCATCCTGATAATCAGATTCAATGACGAGATGCCGAAACGCATCCTCTGAATCTCCGATATGAACATCCGTATTTTTATACTCACCACCACCATCGTCTTTGGGAGTCAATACACATTTTTGTTTCAGACTATTATCCACATACAGGGAAACAGTTTCCCGCAACGCCTCATCATCAGCTGCATAAATGACATTTTCGGGCTTGAATTCGGAAACTTCGAGCCCAGATGCAGGGACCTTTCTAGTAGTGACAGACCATGGCGGTGGTTCATCATCGGCCCCATGGACTGGACACGATTCTTTGAAATTATTCATCACCGACTCCTCCACCATCGACACGTCACTGGCGTTCATTAGATAGAGGTCAGGTGATCCTCGAGATTCGAGTTGATGTCTTGATTCAAGAATCGAATTTTGACGGGATTCGTTGTTCACGGAAGGACTTGAAGAATGTGAATCGCGGGAACTCCGAATGATATTCCTCGATATGACCTGAATATAGGTTATGTCCTCCTCCTGGGAAGAGACCACCCTCTCTGGACAAGATTGATCAAATAATACCAACTCCGACGGCACATGATAAGCATTCATAACAAAAGTTAGCTGATCATAATATAATACAGCTTTGTTCTTCCTTAACCAATCATTTCCGAGTATCATGTTCGAAGTGAGATATGGTATGATTAGGAATGGAGCAGAAACGGCCAATAACAAGATCAAAATAGATCTGTTTCTTCACCTTTGTCGGCTTTTTACCCACAGCTGTGGCTATTACCAGATTAGCAACGGGCAATTCAACTACATTGAAATGAGTTTTCATATATGAGTAGTAGGCCTCCGATACACACGTAATCTGACCATCAGAATCAATTAGGGCTTGCACCGGAATATTGGAAATATTAACAGTAAGGTGAAGGCATCTGAGAAATTTGGCCAAGTCGATGTTATCTTTAGGATCCTTTTATAGGTCCTCGGTGAGATCCTCAAAAATATCAAAGGGATTTGGACACGCTGCCGGACCTCTGGTCAGCGCATCGATCAGCAGTTTAAATTATCATCCTGGTCGTTGGTTGAGTTGGACATTGACGAAATAGGGGGAGGTGGCATAGTAAAATGCAAGGATTGAGTCATAGGATTTACGAAGGACTCATCCCCCTGAGACTCAATACCGGTATCGGACAACGAAGTAAGACCAGGTACAGGACGTTGGGACACTTCATCTGAATACATCCTGATATTTAAACAATTAGTTGACCCTGAAGGAATCTGATTAGGCGCAATATTCGAACGCCGCGCAAATGCGCTATTTCCAACAAATGACTGACTCTGATGTGGGTTTGTCCGTGTGTTAACCAAACTCTGAGGATTACTTCTATAAATTTGATTATTATTATTCCCGGCACCATTCCGCTTCATCCGATCCCGCTCTTCGGAAGATAGGTCTAATTGCGATAATGCAGACGATAATGCATTAACATTTACATAGTCTATAATAAGGAGGGCATCCCGTACTCTAACCGGAAATTACTGGATAATGGTAAAATTTATTTCATATTGATCCATTTCAGGCAAAAAATATTGGGCCTCCGAAACTTTTTTTAAAAAATAGGTCTGATACGTCCCCATCTGAGCACCATACCGTCTAGATGACCATTGATTTTTATACGGAGACGCACTGACATTGAATAGAATTCATTGAGAAAAGCGACCTTGAAAGCGTCATACGTAGGCAAGAACACCCGATTCGCACGATACCATACTCTGGCGCGCCCCTCAAACGCACCCTCTATAACCATCATCTGGAGCTCCTGAGCAACTCTTTTTGTTAAAAAATATCGATCCATCTGCTCGGATGCAAATCAGAATTTGCGAGGATTAGTATTAAATTCGTGATCAAATTTTGGCATTTTATATTCTATCTGAGCTGTCTTTAACTCGTAAATGAGCCCATTTAGTGCCTGTGTATTCTCACCCGCTACCGGACGAGGTGGTACTCCTTGGAACAACTAATCAATCTGTCTCTGCTGTCTTTCGATAAGCACTTGCATCTGGCGGATCTGTTCGATCAACGCATCATTCTGTCGGGGCTCATCCCGTCGTCGCTCGTAGGTGGTTTTCTCCACTTCCCATGCCTCTTGTTCTTTTCTGAAACTCTCGCGTTCCTTCTCCATACCTAAAATTTGATCGAGATTAATGACATTGGTTGATTTAGAATTATTACGACGTTTTACATTGCTTGACCGAGTCGCGTTGACAACCGGCGTATCATTAAATTTATATACTACTACCTCCTCCGCGTTACACGGTAATTATTCAATTTATCGACAAACAAACACAAAACTTTTACTATATTTTCGAGATAGATTATTCTCTTGAAATCTCCTCGTTCGAGCCCCACGTTGGGCGCCAATTGTAATGAAATATTCCTTATTTCTTGTGTTTGTTGTTTATTTAGTATGGGGCTTGAGGGGAAAAGACTCAATATGGATAGGATAGAAACTTGAACCGGCGTTATATTTAATGATTAAACGATTTTTTAAACAATATGACATCAATATCACACATCATTCACGAATATAACAAAATTATTATTTATCAATTTAGTTTCAAAAACAAAGAATATTCAGTTAATATTATAAATCAACGATTTCTTACACAATATGACATCAAAGTAGTGTGTGTACACCTTTGCTCCATCCCACTCCTATCCCCACTCCTTCCCCCAACACGCAGCTACCCCCACCACCTCACTTTTTCACCGCCGCGCTACCCACTCTGCTTGACCAGTGTCGGTAACGTGGGGATGGTAAGGTGAGGTGGTACTTTGGTGAACAAGGAAGAGTAGAGATAAGAGCAGGATGGAGCAAAGGTGTACACATACTTGGAAAAGTGAATAAAATGATGTACTCACCACCGCAGCTGTTGTAGGCATCTACCCTCCTGCCAAAACGATTTTAAACTCCTGTCTCTCGAATGTACACACACACACACACACACACACACACGCACGCACGCACAGCGTCGTGTCTTTAATTCATTATTTTGTCCTCGTCAAAGCTCTCGTCCTCAACATGCATATCGTAGCCGATATCTATATCATCACCGAGGGCTTCTATAATAACCGCCGTCACGTCCGCGCGTTCACCGTTCGATAATCGAACCCGCGGAACGCTATCGCCGGCAAGAGGTCGCATCATGACAGCGATCAAGTCATCTCTACCACACGCTTCTTCGAAGAGCTGCTCAATACCTGCAACATCCACGCGGTCGAGTCCGTATATGGAAAACTTCATGACAAGAACCGGCAGCATACTTGCTAGAGGCTCCGGATGAAATAGGTGAGACCAGTCGATGTAAATAGTTTCGCCGAAGTTGACTAACAACACCTCGCAGTACCCATCAAAGTTCGGGTAAATCACTTCGCTGCGGACAACGCTATTTAAACGAGGCACAATACAGGACATTCCGATATACAGCTCCCCAAGTTCAATGGGTCTTCCACGACGTTAAACTAAATACACGCTACGTAGGAGCTCTTCCAGATCGTCGTATGCATCGCACATTTCCTGTGTACGCAGGAACACGCTCATCACACTCTCGACAAACATTACACGGCACCAAAACGCGTCGCTTAAAATCTCCTTGCCGTATCGAGGATACATTATTGTTTGCAAGTAGGATGCCAAAGACAGACTAAATGCTCGAGATGCTGCTAGAGAGTATCACGGGCATAAAGATAACAGCCTCATATGAATCATAACTAGGTATCGATCACTTTGAATGCAACGAAAGCGGTTTTCGAGCATGCATAGCCCTGCGCTGTGCTCCTCGCAAAGCGCTTGCTCTGCAGTAAAAGATATAGAATATGATCCTTCACAGAGAGAGAGAGAGAGAGAGAGAGAGAGAGAGAGAGAGAAAGACTTCAATTATAATTCTCTAATTATTATGCTGTAAAAATAAGAGACACAGTAAGATCAGGTATTTTTTTAATTAATCAATATTTTATGGAAAGCACTTTACACATTTACCGTCATATGCAACAGCCCTGCAAACACGGTAATCCACGCTCGGAAATTCCTTCACCGTTAATTTTATTTTTATCGCTATACGGAATTAATTTGTATAATCACTCGTAATATCGCTTTTAAATTGATTTTCGCTGTGGGTGTTGTCATCATGGTGTACTTCTGAAAAAAGAATGAAACAACTACATATTTAATTGAACGCACTGATCAATAAAAAACATCGTGTACAGAATAATCGATATTGTCTTACCTGATATGCCACGCCTCATTATACAAAGTTGGCAGCGTTGATGATCTTCTGCCACCGACGACAACTGTGGATGAGGATGTCGGGTGACACTTTTCTTTCCCGAAGTTAGCTCTATCTGTACAGTATATGTATCCTCCTCTCGCTCACCTAAACACGAATAACGAACCCTCCGTGTCGGCTCATATGCAGGGGCTGCTCGCTCTGCAATATTTTTTACTTACCAAGCTCTGCTGCTTTGCTGCTAATCGAAATTGGCACGTATTCCTTGATCTGCTGTGTTAATGAAGCAGAGACGAGCGCTCCGTCTTCTTTCTATCGCAGACCTTTGCTGATGCTTCGGTTTTAGGACTCTCTCTCTCTCTCTCTTTCTCTCTCTCTCTCTCTCACCGTGACTGACCTCGGTGTATACTTTATAATATTTCGAGCGAAATATACACTATATACAATTATTTACAACAGTGTCTTTATCACAAATAGCTGCACATACGGAGAATTATTGCGTTCGCAACGCAACACCCGATGCATGATCAGCGATATTACCACGAAACAGTACAATTATTTCGGACAAAATAATTTTCATAAACTCCGTATCCTCCGTCGTTAGCAAGATCGCGATGTGCTCGAGCGCTTCTTCAAAGAATTGCTTGGAACCGATGATCTCATACGCTGCTGCACGAGGCATTTCACTGACAACTATCTTTTCACGAACATATGATACCACCTCGTTCATACACCGTTGAATCGTTTCACTTTTGTTCTCTAGAGCCTGCATATGAATATCAATTTTTTTACTTATTTCGACAAGCATATCAAATGTAGGCCGCTGAAGAACAATGATTGGAGAGTATTTTCGGAAGCGTTTCCGTTTCGATTCACCAGAATCCTCTTGATTCTCGTTTTCCTCATTAGCGCTATCACTTATTTTACCAAATGAAGCAGCTCTGTGCTGGTAACACGAGGTTAAAAGTGTGTAATGCGTTGTGTGCTCTATGCGGGTATTACACATTTTCTCGGCATCAGTCCCATGAGCTTCGAAATATTGTTGTACGCGAGAAAAATCACTTTTAAATACTCGCCACTCGTCCGCACGGAGTGTAATTCCGGTAAAAGTATTCGACAATATTTTCACCACTGGTGTAAAAGTACACGTAGAGTTCAACTTGAGCCCAGCGACGATTATTTTACCAAATGATTTATTTGAACCGTACATAACGGGGTTCGCTATATATGGCGATATCGCGTGAGACGTAGCACCGTTATTTGCCATTTTTATTGATTTCGTGTAGACTGTAACTTTTTGAATGAAATCGTAAGTGGTGTTCATACTCCGTTTTATACAGATTTCCCCCACCATCTAGTTGCATTGCCTCTTCTTTTGATACTGCAAATCATACGACTGAAAATTGCTAGCCAATATCCTTTGATATTTGTCGCATTCTCCTCAACAGCCTAGTAACAGCAGCAGCAGCAAATATATCCCAAAACTCTTGCATACTTTCGCACACCTATGTGCATACGCACACCTCGACATACAGATAAGATGTGGCATGAAAACTAAATAACACTCGTCGACGAAATTTGATGATTTTCCTCATGGCCGAGTGCCTTGAAATTAGATGAAAACAATATGACTTTCATCAGCGAAAATCGATAACTAAGTACATCACCATCGCTAAATATTTCCCTAGGTCTTGCTTTTGTAAAGTGATCACGTGCGGCCATCTTCTTGGTTAGTCGTATTCATTACATCGCTGCAATATATGCGGAGAGAGAGAGAGAAAGAGAGAAAGAGCTTGTTAAAGGAATATAAATAAAAGTGAACCGCTTTGAAAATTCTCTAGTTAATTGTCTGATTTACTGTGGTTACTACTACTACTACTCTAACAGCACAATCATGGTCAGAGTGGTAAAGCGCTCATTGATAAGAAAATTGATACAGTTTATATTGAAGCGTAGACCGTCGTTGCGTTCGCGGTGGGGGAGAAGAAATTTACAGATCACCCTATAGGAACTTCCGACACAGGTGATTGTTCGTAAAATTCGCGGTATGCTGTGCGAGTGTCATCAGTGCGATTTAGTTGACGCGTATGATATTGGATTGTTTGATAATCAAATAATTATTGATTCGGTGGTGCGTGTTATTCGTCGACGCGGTTGGCTGAATGAGCCTGCTCTGCAACCCATACTCAATGAAAGACGTAAGTAAAATACAGCGCTAATTACTTTTATTTTATTTCCTTTATTTCATAAGATTTTTATATAGTTCGACGGTATGAAGACGAAGAAATGGGATCCGACACCTATGATTTCGATGAGGAGGGTAGAACCGATTCAGATGATCATAGCAGGGACAACGATGGTGACAGCTCCACAGGGAATCGTTGGATAAATTTTACCCAGCCATTCTGCGGTTATAAACCAACAAACGATCTTTTCATGGCAGGCCCTGCGAGAGAACCAGATCGAGCCGTCGCAGGTCCATCGCGACAATACAGTTCAAACGATGATACCAACAGTAATACAGGCAACGAGAAAGAAGAAGAAGAAGAAGAAGAAGAGGTGGAGCAGGACGAGGACGAGGAGGAGGAGGAGGAGGAGGACCCGGTAGATGCAAGTAAGCTTTTAATAATACAATTACGCCGACAAAAATAAAAAAATTACGAGGATAATAATAGGAAAATGAAAAAACAGGGTACGAGTCGGACCCAAACGTTTTTCGCTTTGCACGATTCACTGTGCCGAGACCGCCGACAATCGAGTTGGTTTACGAAATGCGTCGGCGGTTCCTGGGTGCAGTCGATGGATTCGAGGACTAGAAACAAATATAAGTTTGTAATTCTTACGTTACACGATTTATATACATAATATATAGCTAGCGACAAACAAAAATTTCAATTTAATGAAATAAAAATTCTAATAAATGGTTTAATTATGCTTGCAGGTGGACAAACTGGCGATGGAAGGACTGCTGCACGGGGTGGTGATATTTTGCCTCCTGGTGAACGTTTCGGTATCGACAATGAGCAGAGACGATATTGTCCACGCTTTAGGATGCAGGGTCGAGAGACAGATTTTTATCTTCGTCTTATGGTTCGAGGGCGGTGTACGAGATGTTCTCACACGCCTTACAGAATCGTGCGAAGGATATGATTATGTGGGTATGACTCTGAGCGTACCGTCTTTCGCGCAAGGATCTGTATGGTTATCATTTCGACCAGCTCGTGACATCGTTCCTGACGATATATGGCGACTAATTAATAGTGTAGCTCAGAGTGCGCGGGAATTTCGAATAGACGCTCGTACATGTAGAATGACCACATGTATAGTACGAGGTGTCGAAGAAGCCGGTGTGGGTACTACAAATACGTACATGCGAGCTACACAGACGATGGTGTTAAATTCGGAACGGGATTCGAGGTGCGCAATATACAGCAGCGATAGAGCTCACGCGTAATGCAGGGGTAACGACACCGTCTAGAGGGTGCGGTGTGCGCGAAATTCAGCTCTTTTGGAAGTACTTGGTTCATGAGGGTATAGCGATTGTTGTTTATGAATTTCTCACCTTCGGAAAACGCGTACCGGCTCTGTACGATGGGCGAAAATACGTACTCACCACAACAGGTAAAATTAATCATACACTCTTTATTCTCTATTACGAACGTTCTCATCACTATCAACCGATATTAAATATCGCCGGTCGGCTAGGTAGTCGAGGGTTCTGCACACAATGTAATTCCAAGTATATTCGAGTACTCGAGCATCGATGTAGGGATCAATGTGCTCGATGTAAATCCACTTATTGCAACGGCAATAGAGACTCTCAGCCTGAGTATTGCGCAGACTGTAATCGTTCGTTCATTGGTGCTTTTAGCCTCGCTCATCACAAGGGTGAGAGCTCCCCGGGTATCACGTCTCGTTAATATAGACGGTACAACGTCTATAATGCATTGAAAATCTGTAGAGGCTGCTCGCGTATGATTAAAATCACACATAAAAAGATGCATGTATGTGGTATATCGTTTTGCATTACATATAAACAAACGCGACCGACTACGCATGCGTGTTTTATAGCACCTCTTAAGAAACCAGAGGCGCAAAAGGAGAAGAAAGAAGACAAGTCTTTCACGAGATTTTGATTTTATGATTTTGAGACGCAACAACACGAGCAATTGCATGATGATAAATCGACACGAATTCACGAGCCGAATTTATGTGTTGCACAATGCGTATGTATGGCATGTCTGGATATCACAGATATAGAAACCGATTGTGCTAACTGTGGTAAACGTGAATTCGTGTTTATCGATGATCTTGTTGGGGAGCTCGTGAAATTGTCATTATCGCAAAAATTTTAAAAGACCATCTGCATTGCCCATAATGCTAGAGATTTCGACGCACAATTTATTCTACGGTATTTAATCGAAGTGCAAAAAACACAGCTGCCCTCTCTGATTATGAATGGTACGAAGATTGTCTCGATGAAAATTGGCGATGTCGTTTTTCTCGATAGTCTAAACTATTTACCTATGGCTCTTAGGGCTTTACCTAAGGTCTTTGGTTTCGCTGATAAGGTGGCAAAAGGTACATTACCCCATTTATTCAACACACCGGAATATCAGAATTACTCTAGTCCTCTGCCGGCTTTGCAACTTTACTCACCCGATACCATGTTCTCAGGAGATCGCGAGCGCTTTTTAAAATGGTATGAGGAAGAATCGAGTCACATAGATTATAAATTTGATTTTGCAACGCAATTTGTGCAATATTGTCGTACAGATGTTACGGTTTTGAGACGAGCATGTTTAGCTTTTCGAGAGTTACTTATACGTTGCGGGAGCGTGTGCCCCTTTACAGAAGCATGCACGATGGCATCAGCATGTATGAAAGTGTTTCGAAAGAATTTTCTACAGAAAGATCGCATTGCGGTGTTACCGCCAGGGGGGTATCACTGGGGCGATAAGCAATCGCGCAAGGCCATCGTATGGCTCGTATGGCTCGAGCGTGAGCGCAACTGCGTTATCGCTCATGCTGGACGCACGAGAGAGTATCGCCCTCCGACCGGCCTACCGGCTGTCGACGGTTACTACGTGGATGCGGGGGTCCATCACGTTCTTCAATTTCACGGCTGCTTTTGGCATGGTTGTCCGCGATGTTATCGCGTGTATAGAGATGCTCGAACTAAATTGGTCGATACAATAGATGAGCGATACGAGCGTACCGTTCTTATTTCCGGGCGAATCAGATCGAAAGGGTACACTCTAACCGAAATATGGGAATGCCATTTTGACAGATTACCCGAGAATAACGAGGAAATGTCGATATACGTTAAAAATCATGCCATGGTCAAGCAGGCGCATCTCGAACCACGCGATGCATTCTTTGGCGGTTGAACGGAAAAGTTTGTAAACTTGTACGACGTCGCGAATGGGGAGCAGATACACTATGTGAATGTTTGCTCGCTGTATCTATGGGTGTGTAAGAATAGAAAATATCCCGTTGGACACCCAAAATTGTACGTTGGTGACGAGTGTCGAGAACTCGTAGGACTTGAAAACGATCTAAGTGTCGTCGAGGGTCTCGTGAAGTGTACCGTCGTGGCAAGGCGCGATTTGTATATCCCCGTACTGCCTGTTCGCATGCTTGGGAAACTACTGTTCCCCATGTGTAGAACGTGCTGTACAGATATGGATACATCCGAGGGTTGTACACACGATGACACGACTGAGCGAGCGTTTGACGGCACATGGATCGTGGACGAACTGAGAAAAGCTGTGTCGCTCGGATATAAGGTGACGTGTGTCTATGAAATTTGGCAATACGTTGTTACGCAGTATGACTCGACAGCGCGACGACGCGGTCATTTTGCCGAGTACATCGATACATTCCTAAAAATAAAACAGTAGGCGAGTAGACCGCCAACAGAGTGTAACGATGACGAGAAAGCAATAGAGTGTTTTATAGCATTGTACAAGGAGTCTGAGGGTGTATATCTCGAGCGAAGTGCTTTGCAGCCAAATCCGGGTTTACGTTCACTCGCAAAATTGGCTCTTAATTCATTCTGGGGAAAGTTTGGTCAACGAGAGAATCTCACGAAAACCGTTATCGTTTTCACGCGCACGGAGTTAAGAATTTATTAACGAGATCGGAGATTGAGGTGACGGGGATGCTACCGGTTTAGCACTAGTCTATATATGTAAACTATGTGAGCAACCGCGATGCTATCCAACCATCCCCGACATCAAATGCCGTGATTGGAGCATACAGGACGGCACAGGCACGCCTAAAATTTTACAGTTATCTTGACGGGCTCGGGCGACGAATATTGTACTGCGTTACGGACTCCTGTATTTACGTGAGTCGCCCCGGGGGTAACGAGTATGAGCCGCCAATCGGTCAATTTCTAGGAGATCTGATGGATGAATTAAGCGAATACGGGCCTGGTAGTTATATAACTTCGTTCGTTTCGGGAGGATCAAAATTTTATGCATACCTTGTTCGTAAACCCGAAGGTACGATTATTGAAAAATGTAAAGTAAAGGATATCACGCTAAACTTTGCGAATAGCCGTAACGTAAATTATAACGCATTACGATCTTTCGTGACAGGAGCAAGGAGCGTACCTATTATTTTAAAATTCGACAGTATTCGACGTACGGAATTTCATCATGTAGTAACACGTAAAGAAACGAAATCATGCGAACCTGTTAACACGAAGCGAAAGCGGCACGGGATATACTGTACTGTACCGTACGGCTATTGTGAAATACGCTAATTAGTATAACGCAAAAAAGTATATAGTTTTACGGTTGAATTCGCGATATTTTTAAATAATCTTTTTGTTTAATTTCATGTATCATATTTACTGTGTACAATACATTAAAAAATATATATATTGATTTATTATGTATAAACCCTTTGTCGGCTCGTTCTTTTTGTGCTGCTATTCGCAAATTTTTGTGCAAAGCAGATGTAGCGCTCGTACGCTGTTTATGTGAGTGTGCTCTAAACGTTTTACAGGGAAACGTGAGTCTGAACAACGTGCAAAAGAATCATCTTCGGAGGCACGCGACAATTCTTCGACGACTAGCCGCCAAAAAGGGGAAATTGGAGCGGTAAGAGGAAGATAATCGTCGAGCACTGTGTCGGATTTCTCAAGTTGCTTCTTGTGCCCGTCTTGACCTACACGAGACATGTAATATGCCAGAAAGATGGTACTTATTCCTCATAATAACATACACCGTCTCGCTGGACTCGCCACTACTACTACTGCAGACCCGTTGTCTTCCGTACAGACTACCGGTACGCCATTATCGCGCCTCGACTCTGAGCTGAGTGAAATTCTAAACTCTCACTCGTACAAGAGCGAGAGAGAGAAATGGATAGCTAGAAAAACGCGAGAAACCCATCGGACGATCTCACTTTGCCAAACTCCTGCGAGCGATACAGATGCCACGCAAATTTATCGGCAATTCCGAGTTACTACATGAGCCTACACCTACATCATCCTCGACACGACAGCGGCGTCTTATTTTACCACGCGATAACGATAGTAGCAGCAGCAACAGCAGCTACAGTAGCAACAACAACAACGAGGCCGAGACCGCACACTCAAAGAGAGATTTAATTCTCACGGCTGAAAACGACATTATCGAGGGGCAGGAAGGGGATGAAGAAGAGGACAAACAACTGCAAAACATCGCACAACTAGAATATCGACCCCCCACAGAGTTAGAAATGAAAAAGAAAAAGAATCCATCGCTAAAATTATGAAAATTCTTCAAAAAATCTATTATGACACCGCTCATCCTGCTTCCTATTCTCGAGCAAAAAATTTAGCCCAGGTGGACCGAAGAGTAGCGCTAAAAAATGTTTTACCATGGCTCGAGACACAGGATTCATATAACATGTATCGTCTCGTGCGACGACGATTTCCCCGTCGTACGTACAGCGTGAGTAATATAGACGATGTATGGGAGGCTGATTTAGCTACTCTTCGCTCGATAGCCACCTACAATGATGGGTACGTGTATCTGCTTGTTGTTATCGATGTGTTAAGCAAATACACGTGGGTCGAGGCTTTGCGTTACGAAACGAGCGCAAACGTGGCCCACGGTCTCACACGCATACTCGAACGCAGTAACAATCGTCGCCCACAGCAATTGCAAACTGATCGAGGCAAAGAGTTTATCGGCGCTCCGTTTCAGCAAATTCTCAAGAAAAAAAATATCGATTTTCGCGCTGCTCGTAACCCTGATATAAAAGCCTCGATTGCCGAACGCTTTAATCGAACGATAAAAGAGCAAATGTGGCGCTACTTTACATACACGCGAAATAAGCGTTACATCGATGTTTTACAAAATTTTTTATATGCTTATAATCACACTAGACACAGCGGAACGCGTATTCCTCTGAGCGAAGTAACCCTCGAAAATGCCTCTATATCCCGAGACAATTTAGCACGGCGTTACGAACGTAACGCGAAAAAAATTAAAAAGCCTAAATACAGCGTCGGTGACTTGGTACGTATCAGTACGGTTAAAGCAGCTTTCGTGAAAGGATATGAGCGTGGTTGGAGTAACGAATTATTCAAGATTCAACGAATATCAGTGAATCAAGAACCATTCGTGTATATTTTACACGATCTGAATAACGAGACTATCGACGGTATTTTCTACGAGGCAGAATTATCACGAGTACGAGTGCCTCCGTCATCTGAGAAGACGAAAGTGAAGAAGAGGACAAAGAGGAAGAACGCTCGGAATCTTCGTCCCTGATTAATATCAGCTCCAAGGATAGCTCTTTCTTTGTCGTACTACCGAGCAACAGTAGTATGCAGTATTTTCCGAATAATACAACGACGAAATTTATTACAAAACTACCGCGTCAGATACGCTTGCACGGAGAATGGTCTGTTTCTCTTGTGGAAATTGCTTATCCGATGACTCTTTTACATGTTCCTACTGTAGGAAATCTCGTAACTTTTGAGGATGGTGATTATGATTTATCGGGTTTAAATCTTTTAACACGGAGACGCGCTGATAATGACCAAGTAGCACCTGGTGTATATCGCTCTATAGACGCTCTTTTGGAGAGTATAAATAAGTTACCTCACGTGGCCGGTCATTTGCCGCTTTAAATCGCTTCCGAGGGGGCAGGTCAAAGTGGCGCGCGTATGCGACGATCTACGCTACCACGACTTTCGCGTTTTGCCCGCTATCGCAAGGCTACTAGGATTCTCGGAAGAGGCCTGTAGGTCAGTAATGATAGAACCGCATTGCGAATACACAGGGTCGAGGCCTGCATCTCTCACCGGTGCTATACCGGGCAGCATGTTTCTATACACAGATATCTGCGAGAGCTATATTACAGGCGATGTACCAATACCCCTCTTACGAGTTGTTCCCATTGATACTGATGACTGTCAGTATGGTTCGATAAAAATTAAATCGTTTTCAACGTCACGATATATACCTCTCTTGCGCAATAATTTACACAATATCGAGATCGATATGAGAGACGAATTTGGGGATCCTATACCATTCGAGCAGGGAACGTTGACTGTGACACTACATTTCAAAAGGTCCCACGATTGATAACACCACTATAGATGATGTTGACAGTGTGCAGCTCGCTGGGGTCGTTGCGGGTACGGCGGCATTAGCCATGTTTGTATTGGAACACCTAATCAACGAGGACACGGTATCGGCAGCTTTCTCGGGAGCCTGTTTCGTCGAGTCTTACCACTTTTGAAGAAGGGCGCTAAAGCAGTTGGAAAAGAGGCGCTGCGCGCTCGTTTAAACGTAGCCGGTGATATCCTCGATAAAAATATAGCTGTGAAAGATGCTATTCGCGAGAGAGCGCGAGAATCAGGCAGTAATCTCAAACGCAAAGCCTCTGCAAAAATTGACACTCTCATGCGGGGTTCTGGTTATAAAAAGCGCAAAATTTCACGAACTCCTCATTCATCGAACGAACGTAAACCACGACGTATCTCCCGTAAGAATAAAAGTGTAATAAAGAGAAAGGTAATAAAGGAGAAGAAGAATAATAAGAACAATAAGAAGAAGAAGAAGACTCGTCAACAAACAGTTGCAGATATTTTTGGATAGCTGAAACAAGATGGCTTTTCTACATACGCACTCGTGCGAGTGTCTTAAATCGGAACTTGAATTATTTTCACTCCCACCGACGCAAACTACTATTGAAGGCTCCAATTGTGTGTATTACAAACCAATATCTTCGCTAACAGATGATTCACCTATTGAATTTGTTATTCCTGGACAGGGTGATGAGTATATCGATCTCGCGCATATTGTTCTTAGTCTGAAAGTGAAAATAACGTCTCCTACTACTACGGAAATTGCCGCGGGCACATCGTCGAAAGTTAGTGCCGGCCCTGTAAACAATCTCTTGCATTCTATGTTTAATCAGGTGGATGTATACCTGAATCAAAAATTAGTTTCACCTCCAAATAATGCCTACGCTTATCGAGCGTACATAGAAACACTTTTGAATTACGGTCCAGCAGCAAAAAATTCGCATCTCACGAGCGTTCTCTGGTACGAGGATACCCCTGGAAAAATGGATGTTATAACATCGGAAAATACGGGTCTTGTGAAGAGAAAACAATTTTTAAATGTCGAAAAAACTGTAGACTTGCTCGGTCATCTGCATTGCGATATATTCAATCAGGACCGGTTCCTATTAAACGGCATCGAGATGCGACTACGGTTGGTGCGATCTAGAGATTCATTGTGTCTTGCGGGGAATACAAAGAATGGTCAATGCGGCTTAAAGATTCTCGAGGCATCGCTTCTCGTTCGTAGAACAAAAATAGCTCCTGGTGTGCGCTCTCGCATGCTAGAACTCTGGCAAAATCTACAGCTAAATATCCTCTTACGAGAGTCGAGGTAAAAGCCGTTTCAATACACTCTGGTATTCATGGAGAGACTATCGATAATATCGTGTTAGGTCAATTGCTAAAGCGTATAATTATCGGTTTTGTCGATAACAAGGCGTTTAAAGGCGACTTCAGGATGAATCCATTCAATTTCCAAAATTACAAGATAAATTATCGTTGTATGTAGATGGTGCTCAAATACCAAAAACCGTTACAACCAGATTTCACGAAAAATCATCTATATGTGGATGCTTTTCAAACGTTGTTTTCGGGAACTGGAATACATTGCTTGAACGACGGTAATTCCATCGATCGCGATAATTATCGCGATGGATACTGTCTGTTTGCTTTTGATTTGACACCCGATCTTTCGGCGAACAGCAATACACATTGGAATTTAATAAAGCACGGTAGTGTGAGAATAGAGGTACGATTTGAGGATGCGCTTGCTTCAACGTTAAATTGTGTAGTCTACGCGCAATATGATAATGTCCTTGAAATTGATGCCTCTCGGCAAGTAATGGTGGATTTTACCGGATAAGCGAAAAATGTGCTGATGTCGGCATAAAATTATTTCGTGTTAAGAGATGTAGAAGCGTGTCTGTGAGTAACTAATCAGTCGAACTCGAGCATCTATACGGATTAGATGTGAAAATGGATATCGTCGTGGATATACAGGGAATGCGTGGTAAAGACTCCGAATTTATTCCGAAAGAAATTGCCGTGGTAGCAGTGGATAGACCGTACTCTGCTCACTGGATCGTCGCATCGCCGTGTCACTTTGCCGAATTACCACAGCATTCGAGAAGCCAGATTAATTTTCTGTCAAAATATTTTCACGGTCTGGAATGGTACGAGGGCGATGTGAGCTGTAAACAAGCATACGCTAACTTGCGTGAAATTTTGCGAAAATCAAGACGTATCTATACTCGCGGTCAAGAGAAGGCTACACTTCTTTGCGATATAACGAGTCGTGAAATTTCCAACCTGGAGGATGAGGAGGGCGCCCCATCGTACACATTTATGCCGAAATCTTTGCGAAAATGCTTCAGACACGCTATGATAAACGATACAGCGTCTTCGCATTGTGCAATGCGCCAGGCTTTCCAAATAAAAAATTGACTTCGCGAGCACCCGTTCAAAGGAGAATCATACATGGATGTTTGGTCAGCAGACGAAGAGGAAGAGAATAAGAAAGAGGAGAAATCTTCATCACGTAATCGTGACACGATCGACGATGCTGTGAAATAAATTTTGCATATATATGTCTTTCAAAGCGTATCGGTCATCATTTAATCATTGACTATGTGTTCAGCATGAACACTAGACAAATCTACGAGAGTCTGCAGTATCTACCACTTTCAACCGTTGGCGTATACCCGGCTGACAGAATTCCTCGTGTATGGTCGTTACCTGCCGGACTCATAGTTAACACGGATAACCACGACTCCATCATGACGATAACCATTATGGAAAAGGAATGTACTTCGATAGCTACGGGCTACCACCGGTTATACCGCAACATCTCGCACGACTACGAAGAAACTGCAAGTTCTATCGGTACGGCCTCAAGCAGCTATAGAGTAATACGTCGGATGTGTGTGGACAATTTTGCATCGTATTCCTACATCTTATGTCGTGCGGCTTCACCATGTCGCGATTTAATAATCTCTTCAGCGATAATGTAACGAAAAACGACAGACAGTGATAAAAATATTGCAGGGATGTTGCATACGACGGTAAATATCTGTAAAGTGATTTAAATAAAATATTGATTAATTAAAAACAAATACATCGGTTTACTGTGTCTCTTATTTTATCATTATATATAAATTATAATCGAGGTCTCTCGCGGTACGGTATCATATTCTGCGTCTTTTACTGCAGAGCATTCGCTTCACGAGAAGCACAGCGCAAAGCGGTACGCACGTGTAAAACCGCTGACATTGCATTCAAAGCGCTGCACACCTAGTTATGATTCAGAGGGGTGTTTGTTATCTTCAAACGCTGTGATCACCGCCAGCATTATCCGGAGCATTCAGTCTGTCTTTAGCAGTGCACGACGAAAGTTCAAATCGCGAAAAGAAAATGTATCTGAGGTATCTAGACGAGGAGCTATCGATAGCTTTTGTGTGTCGGATAATATGTGGTAGCAGCGATAATACCGTGTGTCTGCGGACGGGCAAAATGTGCGTAGCATTATCCGAACTGGAGGATAATTTGGATAGGATGTACATTCAGGAGTTTATTGAGAGGAGTCGTTTTGTGGTCGAGGACTTGCGAGTTGGAGTGGGTTGTGTAGTTGTGCGGCATGAAAGGGCTATGCGCAGGGAGATCGTCGACGTGAGTGATGACGGATGCTGCGAGTTGTTCCTGGTCGATTTCGAGGAATCGATATACGTCGACTGGCCTCACCTGTTTCACCCCGAGCCGCCGATTAGTATGTTACCGGTGTTGCTCGTGAAGTGTACAGTATTCGGCCTCGAACATTTAATTGACGAGGACGGAGATCTACATCGGATCGAGGAAACGTGCGGTAACAATGTACTGATCGGGTTACGGATGCGTACCTCTGACGGTGCCTACGCTCCGTGGGTGCGGGTAGTCCATATTAAACGGACGCGTAGCTGTGGATTTTGATGCGTGGGTGAGTGAGTGAGTGAGTGAGAGAATGTGCATGCGTGTATGTGTGTGTGAGAGAGAGAGAGAGAGAAAGAGAGTGCCACGACGTAAATATTGTGCCCATCACCCTGGAGAGTCGTCGTAGATGCCGCCAACACAAGGGTGAGTTAAATATTTTATTCCAAGTATGTGTACACCTATGCTCCATCCTACTCTTATCTCTACTCTTCCTTGTTCACTAATGTACCCACACCACCTCACTTCACCATCTCCACGTTACCGACCCTGGTTAAGCAGAGTGGGTAGCGCGGCGGTAGAAAAGTGCGGTGGTGGGGGTAGCCGCGTGGTGGGGGTAGCCGCGTGGTGGGGGTAGCCGCGTGGTGGGGGTAGCCGCGTGGTGGGGGAAGGAGTGGGATAGAGCAAAGGTGTAAACATACTACTCTTGTGGTCATTGACGATCTAATGTGCGAGGCATCGAACAATAACATGGTCGATGTTTCCACCAAGGGTAGCCATCATAAAAATCTTAGTGTCATCTTCATCACGCAAAATCTCTTCCATCAGGGTCACGGGTAGCGCGATATCTCCTTAAACGCTAATTATATAGTTGTCTTCAAAAATCCGCGAGATCGCGCCCAAATTCAACATCTAGCACGCCATGTATATCCTGAGAATCCGATATTTATGCAGGATATATATTTCGATGCAACAGCAGCACCGCACGGCTATCTATTATTTGACTTGAAACAATCGACTGATGATAATTGTCGATTCCGCGCCTGTATATTTCCCAATGACCAATACCATAACGTTTACATGCCTCAAAACGCAATAGAGGTTCGCGATGCGACGCGCGATGTTCCAGTAATGCGCTTGTAATGGCGTTGCACGGATCTCTCGATAAAAAACAAATAATTATATTGCAAGCGCTGTGTTATCTGAAGCAAGAGCAATAGCGCGCAATTTTGCGCAAAGCAGATGTAGCACTCGTACGGTGTATATGCGAGTGTGCTCTAAGCGTCTTACAGTGAAACGTGAGTCTGAGCAACGTGCTAAAGAATAATCTTCAGAGGCACGCGTCAATTCTTCGACGACTAGCCGCCAAAAGGGAAAATTGGAGTGGTAAAAGGAAGATCATCGTCAAGCACTGTGGCGGATTTCTGAAGTTGCTTCTTGTGCCTGTCTTGGTCTACACAAGTCATGGAATATGCCAGAAAGATGGTGCTTATTTTTCATGATAACATACATCTTCTCGCGGGTCTCGCCACTACTGCTGCTGCTGCTGCTGCTGCTGCTGCTGCTGCAACCAGAAACAATCTAACAAGATCACCAGGAGGGAGCGCCCCAGCGCAGTGCTGATCAGACCTGCTGAAGGCAAGACATATGTGGATATTCTCAAGGACATTCGCAGAAAAGCCAAGCCTGAGGAGCTGGGTGTCAAAATCAAATCCATCAGAGAAACCAAGGCAGGCAAGGCGATGTCCTTGTGGAACTTGAAGCGACGGCAAAAAGCCGAAACCAGTTTGACCAGCCACAGTCAATAAGGAGGTCATCGAGCCCATCCAAGACTTCCTCGGAAAGGAGAAAGGTAGTTACATCAACGTCTCGATGTCCAAGAGCGTCCTGAGGGGCAACATAATGGCATATGCGGAAATGAATGCTACGGTAGGTGCCAAACTGGCCAAGGCGGGCCACATAAAAATAGGATGGGTGAACTGCCGAGTGCGATTAAAGATCAGGAGTGTCCGATGCCATCGCTGTCATGGATGTGGACACAACAGCTGAATGCAAGTCCAACGACCGTCGAGCCCTCTGCTGGAAGTGTGAAGAGGAAGGACATAAGGCAGCCCGGTGTACAAAATAAGCACCAAAGTGCTACCTCTGCGTAGAGCGAACAGATGGGAGTAGCGCTGACGACACCCCCGGCTTAGCGAGATGTGCAGCCTATGCTGAGGCAGATAGAAAAGCACGGCACGGCGATGGCGGTAATCCTGCAAGAAAACCTACAACGATTCAGGCTGGCTCAAGACCTGCTCACTCAATGGGCATGCGAAACAAGTGCTGATCTTGTGATCATTAGTGAGCAGTGCTCCAACCTGGCGGGACGAGAATGGTTTGCTGATAACACCGGCACGGCAGCCATATGGGTAAAAAACTGCAGGAAGTTCTAGATAAAAGACTGTGGAAAATGTGCCGGCTTTGTGTGGATCCAAAGCGGAGGCGCCACCTATTTCAGCTGCTACCTGTCACCAAATGAGGGTATCGGAGTCTTCCGGCAGAAGCTCGGAATCCTGGAAGAAGAAATTCGCAGCACCGATGGGGAGGTTGTGGTAACTGGTGATTTCAACGCTAAGTCCATCGAGTGGGGTATGACTCGCAGCGATACGCGAAGGACGAAACTCGCGGAAATGGTGGCAAGGCTGGACCTGACCATCCTGTACACAGGAACCGCAGCAACATTTAGGAGGAGTGGACAACGGGGATCGATCATCGATCTAGCTATGGCTACGCCGAATATTGCAGAGCGAATCAGTGAATGCCAGGTTTTCGAAGGCTTCACGGCCAGCGATCATCAGTTTATCGGGTTTCAAATAGGCAACTCGGACGCATCAGGAGACGTGAGACGACACCACGGTATGGCGATTGGCTGGAAGGTATCTAGATTGGACAAGGATGCTCTCCTGAGGGCATTAGAAGCAGGAGGAAGGATGCTGGAAGAAGCCGAAACTCCATTGGCCTCCAGGGAGGAGACTAAACAACTCATTACTTGCATTATGAGACTTATCGCAAAAAGATGCGATAATTCCATGGCGAGAAGGTCACGAAGAGTTCATAGGAAGCCTGCATACTAGTGGACGGAAGACATCGCTAAACTTAGGCGGAGCTGTCTTAAACTAAGGCGCAGAGCCCAAAGACCACGGAGGAGCAGACGCATCACTGCCCTGCATAACGAGGCATACAAGATAGCCAAGGAACAGCTTGGAAAGGCCGTGAAATACAGTAAAGCTAGTTGCTGGAGAGAATTGGGCTCGGAAGTTGACAACGACACCTGGGGACGCAGTTATCAGATTGTCACAAAAAAGCTACGCCGATCGAGCCCGCTGGGACCGAAGGATCCTGAAAAGATGTGCGAGATAGTGGAAGGACTCTTTCCAGAACATTCAGACGGAGAACCTAAGGAGTATTCAACTGGCGGCGAAGTTAGAGCCTTCTCCGTGGCAGAAATGCGTGAAGCCGCTACATCCATTGCAAACCGCAAAGCGCCTGGCCCTGATGGAATGCCAGCGGAGGTCAAAAAGCTTATAGCAGGAGAGTTTCCGTACCTTCTGCTGAACATGTACAACCTCTGCCTCCGGGCAGGGATGTTCGGTTCAAGGTGGAAACTGATACAGCTTGTGCTACTCGATAAGGGGTAGGGGCCGCCGATCAGCCCCTCTTCGTACAGGCCGCTTTGTATGCTCGATACGGCGGGAAAAGTCCTCGAAAAGATGATCCGTGGATGGCTGCGAGCAGCCATAGAAGCATCTGGAGACCTAGCTGATAACCAGCACGGCTTTCGAGAAGGGAGATCGACCATCAGAACCATTACTAAGGCGTTGGAACCAACCGAGAGGACGTGGCAGCGAAACCACAGGACGAGAAGTGCCTGTGTTCTGGTCACACTTGACGTCCGAAATGCATTTAACTTTGTGAGAGGGCTGAACATTCTTCGCGCGCTCGAGGAGCGGTTCGCGGAGCCGTGTTACATCACTACGATCATCAGTGACTGTCTCGACAACCGGGAGCTGATCTCCGAGACTTCGGAGGGGCAGCGCAGAAAGCGACTAACGTCTGGGGTAGCACAGGGCTCTGCGCTGGGCCCAGATTTGTGGAATGTCGTCTACGACAGCATTATATTGCTGCAAATGCCTGAGGGGACGAAGCTCGTCGGATTCGCGGACGATATCGCCGCTATCATCACAGCCAGACACGAAGAGCAGGCCAGAAAGCTAGTCCGCCAAGAATCGCGGCGCGTTAGCGATTGGCTGACGGAACATGGACTCGAACTGGTAGCCAGTAAGACTGAGATAGTCATAATCAGTCGGTAGAGAACGTTCCCAGAGCCATTTCAAGCTGAGGCGGATGGCGCCCATATCAAGGCTGTGAATGTGCTTCGATACCTGGGGTTAAGGGGGCAGGATCAGTCATCAGGTCGAAAAAAATCATTTTTCTGAAAATGTTTCATATGAAAGTATAACATCTCAGGAATAACCTGTGACAAATTTCAAGTCGATCGGACTAAAATTCGCAGAGACACCGGTTATTTCGTAATCATGTTCCAAGTGTAGTGAAATCATAGTGCCGGAAAATTCTGAAACTGCATATCGTTTTATAAACTTTATAACTGTTTTTTCGACTTTATCCACTTTAGTGAAGTGTTCTAAACAAGGAGGTAATGGAAAATTTAAATTTCAAGAATGTCAATCGCGTGGAATTGGATTTAACATGTAAGTTAGAAAAACAAATCATTATTATACTTTTATTTACACCTAAAACTTTAATCGCGTTTTTCTCAGAACTACATTTTTTAAGTCCGTGAGTAACATAACTCAAAAAGTAATGCACCGATTTTAATGAAATTTTGCAGGCGTCTTTTATATGATAAATACTTGCGGTTGAACGATCGTTTGTATCGATTCCTTTTTTAAAAACCATTTTACAAGCAATAATAGGCTGAATTTTTAAGTGAAATTTGTAACTTTAAGTTCAAAACCATGCCAAAAATTGAAAAGTGCATATTGTTTAAAAATAAATTCGTTTTTTATGAATTTACCACGCGATAGTGACAGTAGTAGCAGCAGCAGCAATAGTAGTGTTACGTTCTGAAGTAACCATGCTGCAATATATTTCTTTCTTCTAAAGAAGATCATTAACCTGCACTGTTGTCGGGTCCTATAGTTACCAGAGATTATACAGGTATAATGACGGTAGAAGGGATGATACCTGAAGCCACACCGAGGCAGGGCAGTGGGAACATACAGTGCGCGCCAAGATACGACGGCCAGGTTCACCACTGTACCGAACAACGAAAAACGAAAAGTTGGTAGGGCACTGCCCCACACTAACGGTCAGTGTGGAGGGGCCTGAATCTCGTATCAAGAGTTTTCCCTCTATGGCCTGTGGCTATCATTGGCGGCGCGTGTTACCGAAGTCTTTCATTGGTTCGTACCCACTTGCTCTGTTGATGACTATCGGGTACTCGCTCCCTTCTCCCTGTCGTGTACCGTAACTGGATCACGAGAGTAGACCAACTGCCCTAGCAACGTCTTCGTTGCTTTGGAAGTTCTTATATGCTACGACGAATGTTGCAATGAACGAAAGATTAATATTCAATATTACAAGAAGACATCCGTCTTATTAATTGTAGTAATGGAAAATTGGAATTAGTTTTTGACTTCAAAATACTAAAACCCTTAAAAACCTTTTAAAAAAGGCAACTCTTCAAAAATTTTGAATAGAACTAATAACATTTGAAACACGTTTGTAGCAGAGATTTTGGAAGAAATAATATCATACAGATGGCCAGAGTTAAAATAGGATAAAATAAGAAAGATGACTCATATTAGTCATTGGCGCAATGGCAAAGACGACTCGAAGCTACCGTAGCAGTTACTGGTGGGGGAACATGCCCCTCAGCGCTTCAGGTCGCACCCAAGCCGATGCCGTCTTTCCCCTCTATCTGTGTTAACACCACAAGACGAAGAGTGTTCACTCGAAACAATACATACTTATAAAACACATCCTTTGCGGTCCACTGCAAATCTAAACAGCCATTTGATATACAATAATTTGAACTCACGAACAATGCTAACCTAAAATTATGATAAGATTCAGAAGAGAAATGCTTACCTAAATGAAAACAAGAAATAACTGCAATTATGAAAATTAAACATTCATGAAAATCGAAAAGCCATAATGTTTGAGAATCGTATGTGTGCGCTGTCCCAGCGGGTTTTCAGAGAAGTGTCAGATTTTTCAATATGGCTGCCTGATACAAAAGCGTCGTTGAGCGCTGGAGTCAAATGAGTAAGATAGCAGGTGAGCGAAGCCGAAGTCAAACGAGAGAGACAACCTCTCGCTTAACGCGGCTTGCATGCGAGGCACATCCTCGGCTCTGCGAGGCCCTGCGTCGGCTATCTCCGGCATAGCCGAACGCAGCGTGCTACACCACAGCAACAGGTCGACGCACGGCGAATATCGATCGCCGTGCGCCAGCCGATTATCCAACACATAACGTTGTTTAACTAAACAGCTAGCATCGTGAAAGGATATAAAAATGATTAACATTTAGTTACTGTGGTAGATATATATACCCCTTCACGCTATACTCTATTAAGAATTGAAATAAGTTTAACATTATCAAAGAACTACATTCGGTATTAGTCATAAAAGGGACAGCAGAAGCGACTCGGATCTACAGCACAGCGTGACCCGAACCCCTCGACACCTCGCTTCCCGACCAAGGCAATTTTCGCTCTCTCGCTCTCTCTCCCTATGCGTGCAGCCGAGGCAAGGAGTAATCCATCGAAAAAATGTATAAATACAAATAATAATACATACATATCGAATGCATTTCCTTAAAAATGAATAAGAAGTGTTATTGTTCATAAAACGGCTTTGACAATCGATTAAAAACTTATCACACCGATATCTCAATTTATTACCAACGATATCTGTTGGATAATCAGCTGCCGCACGGCGATCGATATTCGTCGTGCGCCTACCTGTTGCGGTATCCTAGCACACTGCATTTGGTTGGGCCGAAGATAGCCGAGGCAGGGCTTCACAAAGCTGAGGCTGTGCCTCGTTGGCACGCCGCGTTGAGCGAGAGGATGTCTCTCTCACTTGACTTCGGTTTCGCTCACCGGCTATCTCGCTCAACTGACTTCAGCGCCTAACGACGCTTTCATACTTGCAGCCATGTTGAAAATTTAGACACTTTTTGGTTACGCATCGGCAGAACAGCACGCTCAGCAGGACTCTCTTGGACTGTTTCTTGGTCGTTATTCACCGGAATCAGTCAGCTCTCTTGCTCACAAGGACTCAAAACTCAAGGTAAGAGTGCACTGATATAATGCAGGGCCATTCAATGTCAATGAGGAGGAAATATCGGTACATCACCTGTCTTGTCTCACTCTGTAGCGTGCTCTGCAGCACATGCTGCACCACGCTCTCCTCACTGTGTTTTGCCGGTATAATTAATATAATTATGCATGTGTTTTATATTCACTGTACTTTCCTCCAGAAAATCTGCTGGGAAAGTACAGTGACTATACACTGCTCACTTGTGCATCCTCGGTATATGTTGTATTGTGCTACGCAGTGCTGCCTGCGTAGCTTGTCTCATACATGTAGAGCACTCAAGCAATTTGAATTGCAAGTGCTCTCATCTATTCACTCTAACCTCTCTTCACCAAACTGCTGAGGGCTTGCAGTGAATGGTTGATAAAATCTAACGCACTCATTTTTCTCTAACGTGGCGTGCTACGCAGCACTGACTGCTGCACGCGCACCGCTCTCTATGCTCAAGCTCAGTCACACTCAGCACACAATTAATATAATTGTGTGCTGGTCAAAACTCAAAGTCAAAAATTCAATTGGTTTATTTTTGTTGTTATAATTTGTATTTGTTTCTAAATTTTACCTATTTTGAACTTATTTTCACTTTCATTGTTTTTTACAAATTATGTATTTGACTTGTATTTTGTACCGCCTGTCGGAAGGTGGAATAAACCACTTTCACAATATAACAACGACATATCTGGTTTTATTTATCACCTTGTCTAGAGTGAGTTTTCATGTGTATTCAATATATTCACAGATCGGTCAACTCCATCAGACGGATTCTCATCATTTTGGTCCTTCGAGCCGGATACTCGAATCTAACAAGGTAGAACCAGGGTTCTCTACCTTCCGCTCTCACCGCATCATCTTCTTCGGCTCATGTTGGGATAGGACTCTGCGTAGCCCATCGCAGGATCCTCATCAGCTCATCGCCTCGTCAAGCGGACCAACCAGTGGGGTAAAGTACTTCTCTGCGGAGAATCTTCGTTACTGTCTTGCTTTCCCTACTTACGTGTGCAATAGGAGCAGCAATGTCTGAGGGCACTCCGAAAGACTCTGGGGTGGCACCTGCGGATCTCGAAGAGAAAAAGACATTGGTGGTTCCTGGGGCCGGCGTCATTCCGAAGAAGACCCGATCACCATCTCGACTGGCAACCGAGATGGTGCTAAAGGTCCAATCGCAGCCGCGCCGGATTGCTCATTTGCACACGGTCATTGCTCTGCTTAACGAGGGCGGGGACTCCCTCACTATGGCTTCGCTCGACTCTATGGTCGACCAGGTCGCGGAGATTCACAGCGATTTCCGAAAGGAACACGAGCTGACGGAATCTTCGTGGCCTCCGAGCTGCGTAGATCATGAATATTTTGCAGACGATCTGCAGAGCATTGAGGTGCAACTAGCATTCAATTGCAGGATCGCAGCTCGGGAAGCCATGGAGAGGTTGGCTCAAGGGCTTCTTCCTGCACCACCGGCAGCGTCGCCACTGCCTCGATCGAAGCTACCAGAAATAAAGCTGCCGTCATTTGGAGGGGATTATTCCGGATGGCCTGCGTTCCGTGACGTGTTCACGTCGCTGGTTATCCGGAATGCCCGGATCACTGACGTCGACCGGCTTTTATATCTGCGTGGCTGCGTGTCGGGCTCAGCGGCGCAGCTCATCTCAGGGTTCGCAGTCACATGCGAATCGTATAACTTAGCGTGGGAGACATTGGTCTCTCGCTATGAGAATAAGCGGCCGCTGGTGCAGGAACGCCTGGACAAGCTCTTCTCGTTAAGGACCAGCTCATCGGATGCGAAGTCGCTCGCACCCATCCTGGCTTCGTTCTCCGAGGCTTACAAAGTTCTTTCTTCGCTGGCAATGAAGGAAGACCTCTGAGATTGCGTGATGGTGAGGTTGCTGGGTCAACAGCATGACCAAACCACGCGCGAGGCCTGGGAGACGAAGCTGGGACGCTCATCGGGCCTCCCGGCTTTTGCTGAGCTCGAGGAGTTTGCCGAGACCAAGGTCAGAGCCTTGGAGATGCCGAAGGCCACTCCCAAACCTGGGTCAAGCTCGAGCCGAAGTCTTCGGCGAACCCTCCCCCGGCAAAGGTCGGGATGCACGGCGCCGCGGCGCATCACGCAGGTAGTGCAGCACGTGGCGCTCTGCCATCAACTTTCAACGCGAATGATTATGCCTGTGATTGCTGTCGGGCTCGGGGACACTTCAGCGTGATGTGTCCTGAGTTCCAGCGGCTCACTGTGGCTGATCGTCGTAAGATGGCGGAGAAAGCGCGGCTGTGCTACAACTGCCTTGGTCGGCACAATGCATCAGCCTGTCGATCAACCCGGAAGTACAAGGATTGTTCAGGGCGGCATCACACCATGCTGCATCCGGCAGCACGCCCTGCAACAACTTCCGACGCACAACCGGCACAATCTCAGGCATCGACACATTAGGATGTCGCCGCGGTCGTCCTCTCATCGGCACAGCTCATACGAAAATGCTCAACACTATTGGCAACTGCACTAGCACTCATACACACATCGGTATCAGCTCATCAAGCAAGACTTCTCATCGACCCTGGGTCGGAATTGACTTTCATTACGGAAGAACTCTTTCGTAAGCTCAACGCTACACGCAAGCACTCATCAATTCCGATCACAGGGATCGGTGCGAGGCGCTCAACGCAGACACATGGCTCGGTACAGCTCACACTGTGTTCCACATACACCATGGAGAAAGTAACGGTACTGGCTCACGATCTCAACACGGATACTACTCACTCGCCATCTTTTGCGTCGTCAGTTCGTACATGGCCTCACATAGTGAAGCTGAAGCTGGCTGACCCTGACTTTCTCACACCACAACCAATCGATATCATAGTTGGAGCAGATATTTATGGACAGGTTATTAAACCTAATATTCTCAAGGGCACATCATCCGCACTCATTGCACAATTATCGATATTTGGGTGGCTTATCATTGGACCAAGTAACTCATGCCAAGCTGACGCACTGTTCATCATGCTGCGGTGCAACATGATGATCAGGAATTACAGAACGTGCTAACGAAATTTTGGATTCAGGAAGAGCCACCAAGGGATACAGTTGGTAAACTCACACCAGAGGAGCAGGTTTGTGAGGATCATTTTCGCGACACGCATCAGCGTGATTCAACAGGTCGGTACGTCGTTCGGCTTCCTCTCATATCATCACCTGCGAATCTGGGAAGCTCACACTCACGAGCATTTCAGTGTCTGCAACACATTCTCCGGAAAATCTCAAAAACGCTGAATACGGTCAGCTCTACTCACAATTCATGGACGAATATGAGCAACTAGGTCATATGGTGAAGGCGTCAAAATCATCTCAAAGTGAAAAACATTATTACTTGCCTCACGACGGTGATCTCAGACCAGACAGCACTACCACAAAATTACGTGTGGTATTCAATGGTTCTAGCTCAACATCTTCAGGAAAATCACTCAAGTACATCATGCACACTGGACCTAATTTATTGCTCAATATTTCGGACGTGCTCATTTGGATCCGGCAACATAGACACATCTTTGCCACTGACATAACAAAAATGTATCGTCAGATCCGTGTTCATTTTGAGGATTGGAATCTACAACGGATTCTATGGCAAGATGGTCAACTCAATCCTGTGCCTTTTCAACTAACTACAGTAACATATGGTATAAAGGCTGCGCCATACTTGGCAGTTCGAACACTCATGCAGCTCACCGAAGATGAAGGCCATCGTTTTCCGCTTGCAGTGCCAGCTATCAAATTTGGCAGGTACGTGGATGACATCTTCGGTGGGGCGGATTCAACTCATCAGCTGATTGAAATAGCGCAACAGCTCAAGGACTTGTGCATGGCGGGCGGTTTTCCACTCCCCAAGTGGCACTCGTCGTACTTCAAAGTACTTGCCAATATCTCATCATCAAGGTCAGGCTCAGCTATCTCAATGGACGACTGCGGGACAAAGATTCTTGGTTTGACTTGGCTTCCTAGTGAAGACAAGTTTACATTCGCATCCCGGTTCCACTCAGCTCAAGAAAGTTTCACGAAACGCCTCATTCTCTCTGAGGTGACTCAGCTCTTTGATCCACTTGGCTTCGTCTCACCGGTTGTGATAAGAGCCAAGATTCTTTTGCAAGAGCTTTGGTTTCATAAGCTCAGCTGGGATGAACCACTGCTATCCCAGGTCTCAACACGATGGACTGCAATCAGGGAAGATCTCAAAAGTCTGGCCGGACTCTCAATTCCTCGTTGGTTTAACACATGGAGCAACTCAACAGTGGAATTGCATGGCTTCTCTGATGCATCTCAACTGGCCATGGCCGCAGTGATTTACATCACGGTCGACTCAACTTCCACAGGAAAAGTGGCTTAACTTGTCGGCTCAAAAACGCGCGTGGCACCACTCAAGAAGCTCACCATACCATGGCTTGAACTGACTGCAGCGTTGTTGCTAGCAAAACTGGTTGTGTATGTTCAAGCTGCACTCAAGGTTAAAGTCTCATCTACTCACCTGTGGACGGACTCATCAGTTACTCTCACCTGGATCAAAGCTCATCCTTCTCGGTGGAAGGACTATGTCCGAAATAGAGTCGCTCAAATACAAGAACACATACCCAGTGCTCAATGGCGTCACGTGTCAGACACAAGCAACCCAGCTGACTGTGCCTCGCGGGGTATTTTAACAGCTCAACTGTCTTTTCATCAGTTGTGGTGGTCAGGTCCACCATAGATGGTGAAGCTTATTGAATTTTGGCTGAAAGCCACAACTGACTCAGAGGATTTGAGCATCATGGAAGCCCGACCGGGGGTAGCTCTCCTCGCGGCAACACAGACGCCAGAGTATCATTGGGAACTCGTTCGTCGCTGTTCTTCGCTCTCAAAATTATGTCGTCTCACCTCATATTGTGTCAGGGTAGTGGCAAAAATGAGGAGGAGATTAGAATCGGCAGGAAACGCTCCACTCACTGCGAGAGAAATGGCTGCAGCAAAAACGTTTTGGACGAAAGCCACGCAAGCTGTGTTCTTCAAGCACGAGATACAAGTGCTGCAGTCAGGCTCGCATCTTCCATCCGCTCACCCTTTCAGTCGACTAACAGCTTTCCTCGACCAGGAGGGCGTACTTAGAGTAGGAGGTCGCCTTGCTCAATCAGCACTCACTTACCAGGTGTATGCATAAGTTTTTTCCGGTTTAACTAAGAGATGGCGCCAGCGAAAAGTACGCAGCGTATTAATTTGACACATACGTCATTTTGTTCGTCTGACATTAACCTACAAACACACATAAGTTGAGTCCGCCAAAAACTAGCGTCTTTGTTGTATCGTTCAGTGATCATGTCGAGTTTTGTGCCTGAAAAAGAACATTTGCGGCACGCATTGCTTTTTTTATTTAATCAAAAGAAAAAGGCTGCTGAAAGTCAACGTTTGCTGGTAGAAACATATGGTGAACACGCTCCATCGATTAGAACATGTGAGACGTGGTTTCGACAATTTAAGAGTGGTGATTTCAATGTGAAAGACAGTGAGTGCTCTGGTAGAGCACAAAAATGCGAAGACGAGCAATTGCAGGAGTTATTGGATGATGACCCAACTCAAACTCAACGGCAATTAGCAGAAGCATTACATGTGTCACAAGAAACAATCAGCAGCCGTTTACGAGTAATGGGGAAGATCAATAAACTCGGTAAATGGGTCCCACACGATTTGAATGAACGTCAAATAGAAAATCGCAAAGTCACTTGTGAAGTGCTGCTTCAACGCCACGAAAGGAAATCATTTTTGCATCGAATTGTAACGGGTGACGAAAAATGGATTTATTTTGAAAACCCGAAGCGGAAAAAATCGTGGCTTTCACCTGGCGAAGCCGGTCCTTCAACACCAAGGCCAAATCGCTTCGGCAAGAAGACCATGCTCTGTGTCTGGTGGGACCAGAGCGGTATTGTGTATTATGAACTCTTGAAGCCCGGCGAAACCGTTAATACACAACGCTGACGCCAACAAATTATTAATTTAAACAACGCATTAATCGAAAGACGACCGGAATGGGCCAGAAGACATGGTAAAGTGATTTTGTTACACGACAATGCGCCGTCTCACACAGCAAAAGCAGTGAAAGACACCTTGAAATCGCTTGGATGGGACATCCTTCCGCACCCGCCGTATTCGCCAGACCGGGCGCCATCTGACTATCACCTCTTCGCATCAATGGGGCACGCGCTCCCAGAGCAGCACTTCAGCAATTTCGAGGAAGTTGGAAAATGGCTCGGCGGATGGTTTGCCGCAAAAGACAAGCAGTTTTTCTGGCATGGTATTCATAAGTTACCTGAAAGATGGGCGAAATGTGTAGAAGCCGATGGCCAATATTTTGAATAAAACAAAAATTAATTTCCCTTGAAAATTACGTGTTTTTTTTACCAAAAAACTGGAAAAAACTTATGCATACACCTGGTATGAGGAAAGGCATCCTGCCATTCTACCTCGTCATTCTCGATTCACGACTCTCATTATTGAACAAGCTTACGTGCGAACTCTTCACGGAGGCATGCAGCTAACACTAGCTCAAGTTCGGCTAACACATTGGATCGTAGGCGGTAGAGCTCCTGTGAAATCTCATATATTACATTGCGTGGTGTGTGCTCGACAAAGAGGAGTTCTTGCACAACAATTGATGGGCCAGCTTCCTCTGTCACGAGTCACACCATCTCGCGCATTTACTCACACAGGAGTAGACTACGCCGGTCCTCTCACGCTCAAAACTTGGAAGGGTCGAGGCAGTAAAACACACAAAGGCTGGATCTGCGTTTTTGTGTGCCTCGCCACTTCGGCTCTGCATCTTGAGGTCATCAGTGACTACTCAGCTGACGGCTTCCTCTCAACGTTCAGGCGATTCTCATCGAGGCGCGGCATTCCTCACACCATCTATTCTGACTGTGGCACCACATATGGGTGGCAAATCCACCTGCAGCGCCACATATGGGTGGCAAATGAGAAGCAGCTGTAAAGTCAAGTAACCGCTCAGGGATGATACAGATGATTCATCAGCACTCACGCCTGGACATTTTCTCATTGGTGAAGCACTCACAATGGTCCCAGAGCCGAATCTCAAAGATTTGGCAATCTTACGGCTCTCAAGGTGGCAATTGTTGTAGCAAAAGATTCAACAATTTTGGCGACAATGGTCTGCACACTATCTACAACGGCAGCAGTCGATTTCAAAGTGGCATCACCTTAACAACATCATTAAAATTGGCTCGTTGGTTCTGCTCACGGATGAGCGCTTTCCACCGTGCAAATAACCACTTGCACGAGTCACAAAGACACGAGTCAAAGACAGGCTCACCAGGGTGGTGACACTCCGAACTGCTACAACTACGCTCACCAGGCCGATCTCAAAACTCGCTGTCCTGCCTATCTCATCCAACTCAAAGCAATAATTAATCATCAACCCCGTCTGATGGCGGGTGGAATGTTGGATAATTAGCTGGCGCACGGCGATCGATATTCGTCGTGAGCCTACCTGTTGCGGTGCCCTAGCACACTGCGTTCGGTTGGGCCGAAAATAGCCGAGGCAGGGCTTCGCGAAGCCGAGACTGTGCCTCGTTGGCACGTCGTGTTGAGCAAGAGGATGTCTCTCTCGCTTGACTTCGGTTTCGCTCACCAGCTATCTCGCTCAACTGACTTCAGCGCCCAACGACGCTTTCCTACTCGCAGCCATGTTGAAAATTTAGACACTTTTTGGCTACGCATCGGCAGAACAGCATGCTCAGCAGGACTCTCTTGGACTATTTCTTGGTCGTTATTCACCGGAATCACTCAACTCTCTCGCTCACAAGGACTCAAAACTCAAGGTAAGAGTGTACTGATATAATGCAGGGCCCCTCAATGTCAGTGAGGAGGAAATATCGGTACATCACCAGTCTTGTTTCACTCTGTGGCGTGCGCTGCAGCACATGCTGCACCACGCTCTCCTCACTGTGTTTTGCCGGTATAATTAATATAATTATGCACGTGTTTTATATTCACTGTACTTTCCTCCAGAAAATCTGCTGGGAAAGTACAGTGACTATACACTGCTCACTTGTGCATCCTCGGTATATGTTGTATTGTGCTACGCAGTGCTGCCTGCGTAGCTTGTCTCATACATGTAGAGCACTCAAGCAATTTTAATTGCAAGTGCTCTCATCTATTCACTCTAACGTCTCTTCACCAAACTGCTGAGGGCTTGTAGTGAATGGTTGATAAAATCTAACGCACTCATTTTTGTTTAGCGTGGCGTGCTACGCAGCACTGACCGCTGCACGCGCACCGCTCTCTATGCTCAAGCTCGGTCACACTCAGCACACAATTAATATAATTGTATGCTGGTCAAAACTCAAAGTCAAAAATTATAATTTGTATTTGTTTCTAAATTTTACTTATTTTGAACTTATTTTCACTTTTATTGTTTTTTACAAATTATATATTAGACTTGTATTTTGTACCGCCTGTCGGAAGGTGGAATAAACCACTTTCACAATATAACAACGACATATCTGGTTTTATTTATCACCTTGTCTAGAGTGAGTTTTCATGTGTATTCAATATATTCACAGATCGGTCAACTCCATCAGACGGATTCTCAACAATATCCAATTGAAAAGACTTGAGGAAAACTATCGGGAAATATTCAGTCAATAAGGCTTTTTTAGACATTAACTAATAAGCGTTTAAATGAATTCCAAATATAAACCCTAATTAAAATAATAAGTCGTAGTCTATAACGGAAAAAGAAAAAGAAAGAAAGATAATACTAAAGAGAAGTATACTGGCTGTACCGGCGTCCGAGTCCAGTTTATTCCTCACTGTCGATCGCGACAATGGTCCCTCGCTGCAGCGCGTCGTCGAAGCGAGGAATGGTTACTCGCGACGCATGTCTTCGGGGCAGGAAATGGTTCCTCGCGACACGTGGTACCGCAGTTCGGAATAGGAGTTGAACGAGACCGGGTTCAGATGAGAATTACAGCATGAATTACCATAAGCTCGGTGGATCTACTTAAAAGTCTGAGCCTTTTTCGAAGTAGCTTCATTTTACCTGGGATGTGTCATCTCACCCCAAGCAACTCGGAACGAGAATCGAACGAGGGCATGTCTAGAAGGAAAATTAGTCATCGCGATGAGCCCCAAAGTCCGAACGCTATTGTAATTGTAAGAATCCCCCGCATAGAAAATTAGACCATCCAGGACCTATATAAGGACGGGAAAATGCCCGAAAAAATACAGATCATCAGAGGCTTCTAGGTCTAGCCCGGTACACAGAGGTTCCTAGGTTAGAGCCCGGTAAAGAACAGCTTATACTGCGTACACCCGCAGTGTCGAGCGTTCGATCAGTCGCGATAAAAACTGGCGAGCTAAACGGCCTTCTACCGCGGAAAAACCCCACCCTGTAGAGTCAGCTAGAATTCAGAGTGAGTACTTAGAAGAAAAAAAGGTAGAAAAGTCTAAATTCAGTTCAAATGTACTTTTTCTCGGTTTTAATGTCAATCATTCGGAATTTATCTCAAGTTTAAAGAAATCTAGAAGAAATTAAATTCAATTGTTTTCTGCCGTTTTTGTACAAGTCCACACTGTTTATTTCGTTTTACTGTTTTATCGAATCATAAGTATCACGTTGAGTGCATTGCATCGAAAAGTAACGATCGCTCGCGCACGGTAATAGCGAACGTACGTGTATCACTTATTCAGTTATTTGAATACATTTTAACAGCTTCACGAATCATCGAGTTTAGCATTTTTATTTTTAACACACGGTTGCCATTTTTTCCTTTCAACGCATCGGTTACCAGCGAAAAAACTTCACCAGAAAATCAAACGTTAATATAAACGCAATTCTTCTAATTTATATTGTCTGATATCTCCGTAAATTTTCCCGAAGTGAAAGTAACCTGCCATTCCCCTGCCATTGCCAGGTCCCTTGCAATTACAGCGCCGTCTATCACGAATCGAAAAAAAATGTTTCAGATAAAAGTTACTTCTTTTTTTATGGAGAATCCGAGTCTGCAATAAAAAATAGGGGTTCCCATTTACGATTTCAAAGTTGCCCCCACCCCCACCTCAGGGGGTAGGGGTGAGGGATCGACTTTGGTATCATTGGATGACCCCCTTCCAGGCGAACAAATTTTATTGAGACCTTTTTTTGGTTCGATGCGTTGTTTTCGAAATATTTCAATGTCTTCAGATACGGCCACCCTGTTTTGTATTATTTTTTAATTTGCAACTTAACTTCACATTAATTTACTTAACGTTACTATTGATTTTCATAACTATCATTATGTCATGTTCGAGGGGTTTATCACTACTAACGCCTATTTGTCAATTGAATTTTTAGGTGATCATCAAATGGACGTGGAGCCTGCTCTCCCATATACACAATTTCACCGCAATAGAATCGCCTTTGGTCATGTATGCTCCGTATGTAACCGTTTATGGTTTAAAAATGACATGAAAGAACCGGCTTTAGAACATCAAGAAATTTTTAATCAAATAATTGAAGCTAATGTAGGTGACAATATATTAGTTTGTAACACGTGCATACAAGCTCTCAATAGAAATGTTATTCCTTTGATGTCCACGTACAATGGATTCAAGTACCAAGCCGTGCCAACGTTTTTGCCATCATTAGACTTGGTGTCGGAGAGACTGGTTTCTCCACGGATTCCATTTATGCAGATCCTGGATTGGGACGCGTGCAAGGGCAATGTGGAATTTATGGACAAATTATAAATGTACCGATATCAGTCAATAACATAGTCAAGCATTTGCCACGAAATATCGATGACGACCACTGCATTAATGTGCACATGAAGAGAAAAAAAAATTCATAAGACAAGCTATCTCATGGGCTTGGTAAATAAAAGGACAATTCGTGTGTGGTCACAGTACCTGATTCGAACTCCTCTTTATCTCGTGTATGACATAAAATTGATGAGAACTTCATCAATACCGATAACAGTGTTGGCAACGTTTAACAAGATAAAATAAGTGAAAACATACCAATCGAAGAGAGCCTTACTGCACAACAACAGACACTTTTGTGGAATGATGACCAATATTTAAGGATAGCACCATAATTGAAGGGAACATAATCTTCCGCAAAGTATCCTCTTCGATGAACATGCCGAAAAACTGTCTTTTCCTTCAATTTATTTGGGCCATTTTCGGACATTTCGAGATAGAATTAATGGAACACGAAGATCGGATCGACGCGGAGTAACTCCATATCATTTGCTTAAGTCGCAATAAAAATTATGAGGATACGGGTCCGCGATTCTCTTACTATTGCTTTCAAACATATTGGAGTGAATACAAAAATATCTCGACAACAAAGTGAGTCTGATGATTATATTAACAATTGTATTGAAAGTAACTGAGCTTTCTTGCGGTCGATACCAAATTCTACTTAGTATTGGTCGGACCGAAAGAGAAAAACCAAGATGTTCCTCACTATCAGCGCCAATGAAATCGGGTGGAATAATCTGTTACGAACACTATATAAATAACAGATCAATGGAGCTGACATTTCTGAGGAAGAAGCTGAGGAACTAAATTACATTCAGAAGACAACACTCGTTAATGAAGATGCCGTCACCTGCGCTATCTATTTCCACAAATTGGTAAATGTTTTAATGAATATCCTTCAGTCAAAGAAGAATAGCCCATTCGGAATTGATCATGTGGTCAATTATTTAAAAAAAATAGAATTTCAACATCGTGGTAGCCCTCATATACACATCCTATTATGGCTCAATACTGCTCCACAAGATGCACTTGATACAAGTAAACAGGATGCAATAACAATGATTGATCAACTAATATCAGTTTCTTCGTCAGAAGCTTCTGGAAATATTAAACTGCAGACACACAAACACACATTTACTTGCTTCAAAATGCATCGCACGAACCAGCCACAGAAGTGTAGATTTGAGTCGCCATTTCTGCCATGCATAATGTATGCATGCAAATACACGACACCAATGCCGAAAGATCATCCGGGATTTGCAAATTACGTTCGACGTTATCAAATGCTTAGAATAAATTGGGAGAATAATGATTATACAGACATCGAGTCATTTTATGAACCAAATGGTATTACTTGCGATGAAGACTATTTTCATATACTTGAAGCAGGAATTACTCGACTTAAAGTGTTTTTAAAACGATTACCATCAGAAAAGTGGCATAACCCGTTCAATCCTTTCGTGATCAATATTTTGAAATCAAATACAGATTTCCAGTTTATCGTCGAAGAATACTCTTGTGCCGCATATGTCGTAAAGTACGTGAATAAAACAGAGGCATAAGCAACTTGCAACGTCAAACTCAAGAAATCATGGATGAAATTCCGGAATTCCATATAGTTGAGATCACAAGAAAAATAAGTGTAAATTTGCGCAATACAGCTGAGTTAACAAGTCAAGAATCTGCATGGTACTTACTTCGGGAGCCAATGTCAAAAAGTTCAGTTGTGGTAGTTTATATTTCTACAGTGTGGCCTGTTGAGAGGCGTCGAATTAGAAAAATACAGGAACAATTGGAAGGAATGCACGCTGATGAAAATTCAACAGATATATGGAAAGAAAATTGGTTCGACAAATATGATCAGCGACCAGAAAATATGGAATTAGTAACACTAGCACAATTTGTTGCCAATTATTCTAAGAATTTACAAGGGACATACACTCGAAAAAAAGAGCAGCGCATCATTCGTTATAAAAAGTACGATATGGTACAGATTATAATAAATATAAAAGGGTAATGGTCACTTTGTACATTCCCTTCCGAAATGAAGAAGCTGAAGTTTTAGCAGAAATGAAATTCATCGAAATTTACGACGAAAACGAAGATGATATTGCAGCGTCGAAAGAAATTTACGTCTTATTTGGACATTAACAAAACCATTGAAATTTGTCGGAGATTGTGCCGTGAAGATGGACTACAAGACGACAATGATGATGATGAAGTTTGTCATGCCGTTACCAGATTTCCGACGCTGAATAAACTCGGGGCAATCACTAAGAAAAAAGAGAACCTGATGCCCAATCGAGACTTCCTTGAACTTATGCGAATGGCAAATAAAAAACAAAAAGACCTTCTCATGCATGTTATTTCACATCTTCAGTCCGAAAGACACTCGCCCTTGCAAATATTCATCACGGGCTCTGCAGGATGTGGAAAAACATTTGTAATAAAACTGTAAATGGAAATTTATAATAGGTACACACAGAATGATGGATATTGTAACGGTGGAACAACGGTCCACACAGCTTTAAAAATAAGTTTGTCCAAATTACTTCCTTTGTCAATGGAAGTCGCCCAACAATATCGTTCACTATTTAAATACGTTCGTGTTCTATTCATAGATGAAATCAGTATGATCGGTGCTGAACTGCTTGAGCAAATCGACGCAAGATTAAAACAGATTACTTGTAATTTCAACGACAATTTTGGAGCACTGGATTTAATTCTAATTGGAAATCTACGTCAACTACCGCCAATTCGAGCAACACCAATTTATAAACAGCTGAGACGACAACTAGCAGGTCCTACGCTGTGGCGAGGCTTGCAATTCTATGAGCTCACAGAAATCATGCGGCAAGCTAATAAAATATTTTCAACAATATTGTGTAACGGTATTTAACGTTAACATTACCCTTAAAGGGTTTGTTCGGACTCGAGCAGAGAGGAAAGGAATTTTAGGCTTTTGTAGTAGGTAAAAGTAGGGTTTATTCAAAGAAAAACAGAGATAGAATTTTGTGATACATAAAAAATAAAATAGAAAATTCAATTATCTAACCCTTTCTCTTGGTATTATGGCTACCACGCGCCTTACAATAAATTATTCCCGGGCACTCGAGTGCATTTATAATCGGGTACGCGGGTGAATTTAAAGAATTTATGAGAATGGAGATGTAACATTCGATTTGAAACTTAAACGCGATATTTGAGCAGGTGGAGTAGCGATATATCACAATACGAATGATAGTGCTCGTATTGTTACTCCACAAATAGATATAAGTACGCATCAAACAGAATCATTGTCCGTGCATCTTTCTAATATAGGAGAAATGTGTGCTTGTCAAGGCACCTTAGAAGACGGGCAAACGGTTCTAATTGTTGCTATATATAATACATTTCTCCAAATAAAGCAATAGAATCTATCATCCAATTTGTTGTGCCGCGGAATATTCCACTCCTTATTTAGTATATTCGGGAATATTCCATAGCAAAGTAACATTGGAATTCGTTCAAGACAGGAAACGAAGTCCAATGCCCGATCGTATGAACGACCCCAAGAACGCTGACGCAGCATGAGCGACTCGCTTGGCGTTCGGGCGAAAGGCTAACGCTAAAATTGCGAATTAAGGGATTTTCGTGAAGACAGTTAGCAACTGCTTTACGAAAAGACAGTATTAAATTAGATTGAAAAGAGAACGGTTGGTTCCTCGTTTAATACTCGAAACAACGCATTATTGTACTTCTTACTTTGATATATAAATAGGCAACGGAAAGTTACCGTTGCTTATAATAAATACTTCCTTTTATATAAATTCGCGTTTCCATCTTTTACTCGAGATCCATCTCCTTATCGGCAAACGATCCCAAAAAATAATAACTTTTAATATTATACCGACTACCGAATAATCCAATTACTCGGTACCGGCATAACATTTGGTGGCAGCGGTGGGATCTGCCGAAGTTAAGTGATTCGTGATTTATTAGGACAAAAGTGTTTTGGACAAAGTTGAGAATACTCTGAAGTGACGACTACGACGCGTGCAAGGACACCAGTGTAGTTCGTGAAAACCCGACTAATCTAACGCGAAGACGCAAAGTGAACGTCGGTGCGGGGTGACGTATCGGTCAACCGTTTAAAGTTCCGATTGATGGTGTCACGTCAAGTCGCGGAAAACCGCACAAAGTGTGCAGCCGAGTACGCAAAGCAGCTGCTCGAGAAGAAGCCGTCGCGTAACCATTGGCGACGCACCAAGGACGAACCCAGGAACCAACGGAGATACGGGTCAACGGTACCAGGGAGGACAACTGGACCAACCTTCGAGGAAAGCTAAGAGACAACGGGTCTACAGCACCGAAGGAACAGCACCCGAGGACATCGCAATGGAAAGGACCGCCTTCCAGATCATCATACTGTAAGTGGCGGTTACGTTATTAGTACATATTGCCGATAAAAATCAAAGCCAGTCAGGGAAAAATATATTTTGAAATTTTGAAAAAACAAAATTAATAATTTTGCCGAAGCCAGTGTAGAATAGATATTTGGGAATATTCTAAAGTAAAGTTAGCCGAGAAATTTGCAAGCATGTCAGATCCTAGAGGAGCCCGACCAAGAAATAGGGGCAATTCGCTAGAGACGACGTTGCCCGGCGAAGAAGTAGACCCTACAGCCGGTTTAGCTGCGGCAGTAGGAGACATAGTTTACGAAGCGCGCAGGGCGCTATTCGAGCTGTCGCCGTCGGGGCGAATCCCTTCGTCCAGACAAGGGGCCCTGGCGGACAGACTGACGGCCCAGTTTAGCGTAAACCCACGTAGGGGTGCGTCATTCGGGGATTTTGACAGCAACGCTAGCGACGACTTGCTTAATATGGCCACTGGCGAGCAAACGCCTGAACGCATCACCGAGGACATGGTTGAGCGAGAAATAGAAAACATGCGAACCATAGATCGTGTGGGTTTTTCAGCAGCTACCGGTACGACAGCCCGGTCGGTACCAGCGAGAGTACGCGATCGGTTGGAAGCGGTCGACCGAAGCCAACGCGAACTGGAAAGAGCGTGACGCCAGTGCGAGAGGCTGCAGCGCGAGCACGATAGAGGCCAACGCGAACTCGATCGCGAACTCAGGGAGGCCGAAACACCGTCGGCGAGACGGAACTTGGCGGACACGCTCAACGAGGTAGGTGCGGACGAGTACGAACTCATCCGGTCCCTACGAGAGCAAAACGCCGAACTATCGCGGAGGCTGGGAAATACAGGGTTGGAAGAACGTCCAATACCACGTCCGCGGTCGAGGCAAACCCGATTTGAAGAATCGGATTATCCCCCTGCGGATCCCGTGTTCCAGAGGGAACAACGGAGGGTGTCGGAAACACCGAGTCGGACACTCGACCTGGGGCTGGCCTTGAAAAATATAAAGCGCTTCGACGGCAGCAACGCTGACGAACTAGATGCCTTCTTTCGATCATGCGAGACTGTTTTTAAGCGTGTAGCGCCCCAGGATCAAGACATCCTGTTGGAAATAGTGCTCAGCAGCAAGCTCGAGGGAAGGGCGTCCAGAGAGATTAAGCACAAAGTCATCCACTCGGTAGCGCAGCTTAAAACCGAGCTGGAGGCCCTGTACGGAAAGCGGAAGTCGTTGCCTGCGTTACAAGTAGAGTTCAACTCCCTCCGGCAGGGCCAGGGTGAGGACATCGCGGTATACGCCGCCAGGACTGAGCGTATCACCGTCGATATAATAGAAAAACTCTGCGAGGAAGCCACCTCGATGTTGGAGATGCGCATCGTCGAAAAAATAACACGGAAGAGCGCCCAGGCCAACTTCGAAAATGGACTGCATGGGCAGGTCCAAATTCTGGTGAGATCTCGTAATTACGCCACCCTCCACGAGTCGGTAACCGGAGCCATCGAGATCACCAACATGGTGCAGCCAAAGGGAGGGGTTGGTGGAGCAATAAGCCACCCCAGAAGGTCCCAAGGTGCACCATCCCAGCAGAACGAGAACTGTTTCACCTGCGGGAAACCAGGGTACGTGGCTCGAGACTGCACCCGCAGATCGGGAAGAGTAAGCCTACCGATGCCCAGCGAGAATACATCCATTCACAACGTTGACGTCGTGTGCAACTATTGCCAAAAAAGGGGCCACATGTGGAAAGACTGCAGGAAAAGATTGTCGCAGAACAAAAGTGATCCTGCCCAGTCTTCACAGCATCCCCAACGTCCAAGGGACTCAGGGGGCAAGAATGAAAGGTCCACGGTAAATACAAGTGCAAGTCGATCGAAGACCGATGCCAGCCCGCTGGGAACCATGAGGATAAATACGCTAACTGCCCAGCAGAGACCTGCACGCAAGCAGAAGGACAGCATGCGCCCGGGTACGGACAGCCGCACAAAGCGGAGAGCCGAGAATACCCCGGGCCAGCCTAGCAACGCGGCAGAGAGAGAGGCCGCTCTGGCCAATGCGCCAGAAGAGGACAGAGAGATTCGCAGCGTGCCTGCAGAACGCTCTACTGAACCCCACAGCCCCGCCGAAAAGCCGTGCGGTCGGGGAAGGGGTAGACCACGCAAGCTACATACGCAGGCCACTGGTAAGACTGCGAGCACCGCTAACAAGGATAGAGCGGGCCCAGCACAGCATGGCGGACCCGCGAAGCGCGGAAGGCCGCGAAAGGCAAACGTAGCAAGGCCGCTCGAGAGAGAGAGCGACCCAACGGCGGAGCCACCGGTGGGCACACCGAGCGAAGAAACTGCGGACAGAGCACCGCAAAGGCCTGCTGAGGAAGCGAGGCACGGCGGGGCCCGTAGCCCACGAACTTCCAGCAGCGCAGACGAAGACAGCGTTATAAAAGAGTATAGCGACTGCCACAGTGGCGTAGCCACTCCTACTGCCGATGACCGCCTGAAAATAATTGAAGGAAAAGGGAATGAGTGCCGATGAGGGTAATCGACACCCCATCGAAGTCCCTCGAGAAAGTAACGGTCGGTAAAATAGGACCGCTACCAGGAACGCATCAAAGAAAAAATGTATACTTACCGTCCAGGATGCGCTAGCAAATTACGGTGCATAGCACGGCCGAACCAAGAGGCCTCGAATTCATGATTAATAATAAAGAATTAATAAAACTAAATAAATGTGGGTAGGGAGCTCCACAAAGCGCAAGGTAAGGAACTCCAATAAGAAAAACAAGGTAAAATGAAACTTGTTTAATTGAAAAGGCACGAGGGAAAACAGGTTACATAGTATAATTTAGAAAACCCGTCGGCAGAACGGGCAGGGATGACAACTCTCAAGCGCTTCCTGCCGGAAGAGGCGCCCTACCCCCAGCACATCCTCGGGAACAACCTCGCCGGCGTAGTGGCCGTCGCCCCATAAGGAGTCCACCCGCTGGTGACTGGCTTCCCGACGACGACGGACCCCTAGAGCCTGGGCGATGAATCGCCTCTCCCAATCCGGGCGACGCTGAGCGGAAACGATGGGGAAATACGCTTCCTGGAATCAAAAATAGTACCCGTTATCAAAAAGGGGAAAAGAAAAAGGTGTGAACAACACTTCTTCCGGCCGAAGTAATATGTTTACCCCACTTCGCAGTAGCTCAGGTGTAATGTTGCCCTCACGGCAGAGTAACACCCCATAAATTTCCTCTTGCATAAACCGAGCCATCGTGAAACGAACGAAATAGCCGAGCGGACGGTTAGAGTAAGAATGAGCCAAAGAGCCCTCGCACATCGAAACCCGCGAGGCCGCTCTAGGAAAGAAGGAGAACAAACGCAGTAAGCATTCTCACGTTTTTCTCCTACCTCATTACAGGCTGATAGCAGCAAAAGGTGGACTAACAAAAGCCACGCAGCGTCCTCCGGACTACATCGTCAGCACGTTTGCCAGCAACCCGGGAATCTACTACGAAGACATAGGAAGCCTCAAGATAATCCAATCGACGTGGCGGTTGATTATCAGGTTGGACCTCGCCGCTCTCATGCAGCGAGAAGTAGAAATTAGCGAAAATCTACAACGCCTCACCGAACTGTGCGAAGGCGAAACTCGGGTCAACGACATATGCCCCATCCTCAACGACTCCGTTCTACGAATGAAGAAAAGGATAGAGATGGGGGTATTGACCATATTCGACCTCCTCGGGACGCGCCCCGTCAGAGAGCGCAGAGGATTGATAGACGGCCTAGGAAGCATAATAAAGGCCATCACAGGAAACATGGACGCCGCCGACGCGCGGGAGCTACATGAAGAAATAACGAATCTTAAGGCGTCCCAACAGACCCTGAAGGAAGGGCTGAAAAACCAAGTCCAGATCATAAAAACCACGCTCAGCCTATTCAATGAAAGCGCACATCATATACAGGCTAACGAACAGACGCTGCTGGCCCAAATGCAGCTTGTAAACCGCACGCTCAACAGCGACGTATACTACTTGAAGAGACGCCAACACTTAGACGAGACGCTCAACGCAATAAGTATTGCAGTCGAAGCATTACTAAGCGACGTACAGGAGCTAGTGTGGCTAGTGGACGATATAGCTAGTGGTAAGGCCAGCGCAACGTCCTTGCCACCACGCACACTCGTCAAGCACCTCGTCGAAGCACTACCACACCTACCGCCAGGCAGTAGTTTCCCAGTCGCCATAGCACACGACCAAGCGTCAACACTTATGCGACTGGCTGATACCAGGGCCTACAGCGAAGGCAACGCGGTAGTACTCGTGCTGGATATACCGCTGATCGGGCAGCAACAGTATAGCATACAGAAAGTATATCCTATACCCATGCGAGCGGACAATGGTAGACACTACGACATCGACACGACCGAGAATCGCGTAGTCATAGATATCGAAAATCGCAGATACCTCAGGATGACAGCCGACGACGTAAAAATTTGTAAGGTACTGGACAAATCATACATCTGCCCTCCAACACACCCTACAATTCCGATTACGAACGACGCACCCTGCGAGGTCCTTATCTACGCAAAAATGGACACCGATAATGGCAAAAATTGTGCAAAAAGGGTCATCGAAATAACCCATCCCTTCGTCGTCCCAATGCAACAGCAAGGGCGATGGCTATACGTCGCGCCAACCCCCGAACCAGTAGGAATAAATTGTGGAAAAAATCCCACTCAACACAAAATACTGAGCAATTCGGGAATACTGGCATTGATAGGCCTATGTATAGTAACCGCCCGAGATTTCAGTATCAGAACCATCGGGCGAACGTCGCAGGTCATCAGGGAAAACTACCTTCCATCGTTCGATTTAAAATTAACGGAAATTGAAGGTCAGGCACCCCCTAAGCAGACCGAGAGGACAAGTCCACTGCAGAGCGTGCTGCGAGACCCGGAAGAGCTTCAAAAGCTCGGAGCTCGAGCCGACCAAATCTTGGACAACCTCAATACCGACGGAGACGGGATGCAACGCATCCATAATCTGAGTTTCTACTCACTGGGTGCAGTAGCACCGATAGCCTTGGTTGGCTATGTTCTGTTTAAATGTTATAGGTATCAACGAAACCGAACACCAACAAGGACAAGCGAGGCAACGACCCCGGCAACAGCCGAGGTAAACATCAACCTCGAGCCGATCGGACGACAACAGCCAGAAGAGCAACCGCGATCCGAGCTGGCCAGGTTATGCACCCGTCCCCTCAACCGAGAACGACTCGCTCGGCACGAAAGACGATAAGAAGCAGAGGAAAAACTTCATCGTCAACAAATGAAAAAATGAAACATTTTATTGTATTGTTATATAACATCAAACAGTAAAATTGTAAGAGGAAATACGAGAAACCAATCGAAGAAAAAATTTTTTAAAGAAAAAATTTTTCCTTTTAAGGGGGGAGGGATGTTGTGCCGCGGAATATTCCACTCCGTATTTAGTATATTCGGGAATATTCCATAGCAAAGTAACATTGGAATTCGTTCAAGACAGGAAACGAAGTCCAATGCCCGATCGTATGAACGACCCCAAGAACGCTGACGCAGCATGAGCGACTCGCTTGGCGTTCGGGCGAAAGGCTAACGCTAAAATTGCGAATTAAGGGATTTTCGTGAAGACAGTTAGCAACTGCTTTACGAAAAGACAGTATTAAATTAGATTGAAAAGAGAACGGTTGGTTCCTCGTTTAATACTCGAAACAACGCATTATTGTACTTCTTACTTTGATATATAAATAGGCAACGGAAAGTTACCGTTGCTTATAATAAATACTTCCTTTTATATAAATTCGCGTTTCCATCTTTTACTCGAGATCCATCTCCTTATCGGCAAACGATCCCAAAAAATAATAACTTTTAATATTATACCGACTACCGAATAATCCAATTACTCGGTACCGGCATAACAAATTCATTCACGAAAATTTAATTAAATATACGCCAGAGGTGTCCATGATACTTAAAAAAAACCACGAATTACCAATGATTTTAAGTGGAAATTTTGACATAAATTTTGCCGAACCAACTTCATTACCTTTGATAGAATTTTTAAATAATACCTTCAGTTTACAAATGTCAAATAACAGAAATGAGCCAAGAACAAGACCAGAAACTACTATAGATGCAGTATTTCAAAGATTTTCAAATAAAATTCAAACCAAAACATTTGTATCATATTTTAGTTACCATAAGCCGTTAGTAACATGTTTGGAAATTGACAATTATGAAAATAATGATAATATATAAGCTAATTTTACCGATTTAAAAAATAATTTTTATATTAAATATAGCGATTTCTATATTTCATAAAATATTACCTCCAGTTACCACATTGTTTATCTCTCTCACCCTCCCTCGCCCTCTTTGGGCAAAAAATAAGGAATTAATCAATCTCTCCCTCTCTCTTTGCTTACCTCTTCATAGTGTATATGTCTCATTCTCTCGAAAGTTACCCAGAATACAAAGTTTCACTTCTACCGCGTGTGAACTGCACTTTTTTTTTCATGTTTTTGAATTTTAGTGAATCAAACAAATTCGTAAAAATGTAATATTTTCTTTCAACGTCGTTGTAATAAAACACTTTCATTCATAAAATCTAACTTTCACCTTTTTTAGCGGGTGTGGATTTAATGTGTAAAAATTGATTTTTTTCCTTTTTATCATTATTATTATTATTATCGGATTTTATAAGTCGATTCTATTCATAAAAATTGATTTAGTTGAAAGTGACACTTTTATTTGAGTTAGATGATCGGATTTTCCCTTCAATAATTACAAATTGAGAACGTTCGTTGATGTGCTTCAAGTCCATTGATCGACATTGTTGCAAAAATTGATTCGTTTTAGAGAGCACCCGCTGTTATTCAAGTTATTTGGTAAGCCTTTTTCGTAAGTAAACTGACCTTGTAAAAATCAAATGTGGAAGCTAATTTTTAATAATGACTGGTGAATAAAAGAGATAGAATTTGTATTGAAGGATATACCAGGTGTATGCATAAGTTTTTTCCGGTTTTTTGGTAAAAAAAAACACGTAATTTTCAAGGGAAATTAATTTTTGTTTTATTCAAAATATTGCCCATCGGCTTCTACACATTTCGCCCATCTTTCAGGTAACTTATGAATACCATGCCAGAAAAACTGCTTGTCTTTTGCGGTAAACCATTCGTCGAGCCATTTTCCAACTTCCTCGAAATTGCTGAAATGCTGCTCTGGGAGCGCGTGCCCCATTGATGCGAAGAGGTGATAGTCAGATGGCGCCCGGTCTGGCGAATACGGCGGGTGCGGAAGGATGTCCCATCCAAGCGATTTCAAGGTGTCTTTCACTGCTTTTGCTGTGTGAGACGGCGCATTGTCGTGTAACAAAATCACTTTGCCATGTCTTCTGGCCCATTCCGGTCGTCTTTCGATTAATGCGTGGTTTAAATTAATAATTTGTTGGCGATAGCGTTGTGTATTAACGGTTTCGCCGGGCTTCAAGAGTTCATAATACACAATACCGCTCTGGTCCCACCAGACACAGAGCATGGTCTTCTTGCCGAAGCGATTTGGCCTTGGTGTTGAAGGACCGGCTTCGCCAGGTGAAAGCCACGATTTTTTCCGCTTCGGGTTTTCAAAATAAATCCATTTTTCGTCACCCGTCACAATTCGATGCAAAAATGATTTCCTTTCGTGGCGTTGAAGCAGCACTTCACAAGTGACTTTGCGATTTTCTATTTGACGTTCATTCAAATCGTGTGGGACCCATTTACCGAGTTTATTGATCTTCCCCATTACTCGTAAACGTCTGCTGATTGTTTCTTGTGACACATGTAATGCTTCTGCTAATTGCCGTTAAGTTTGAGTTGGGTCATCATCCAATAACTCCTGCAATTGCTCGTCTTCGCATTTTTGTGGACTACCAGAGCGCTCACTGTCTTTCACATTGAAATCACCACTTTTAAATTGTCGAAACCATGTCTCACATGTTCTAATCGATGGAGCGTGTTCACCATATGTTTCTACCAGCAAACGTTGACTTTCAGCAGCCTTTTTCTTTTGATTAAATAAGAAAAGCAATGCGTGCTGCAAATGTTCTTTTTCAGGCACAAAACTCGACATGATCACTGAACGATAAAACAAAGACGCTAGTTTTTGGCGGACTCAACTTGTGTGTGTTTGTAGGTTAATGTCAGACGAACAAAATGACGTATGTGTCAAATTAATACGCTGCGTACTTTTCGCTGGCGCCATCTCTTAGTTAAACCGGAAAAAACTTATGCATACACCTGGTATACGTGGATATTTATACATGATTATAAATTATACTCTGTTGCATAGGACCACTGGAAAAATTAGTGTAACTTCTAATGCCTATAAAGGAACTTGAGGTTCTCGCGCAAGAACTCATTGAACAAGTCACGCAAGAAATTTTCTTAAATCAACTCGGTTTACAACGAATAAAACTGCAAGAAAGAATAATCGCTAATCGTATGTGAGGAAAACTAAAAGGAAAATAGCTTCCCCGAATATTAACTATAAAGAGTGATATTATATTTGTTTTAACCAAGCAGCCATCAGACTTCCTGTGTTGTTTCTGTACGATTTGCTCCGTAACATTAACTTCCTTGTATTGTCATTTATATATATTCTGTCAACCTACCATGTGTTAAAGCAGTGGGCATATATAGCAGTGGAAAATATTAGTCGAACAAATAGCCTCTAGTGCTTCTTGAACCTAACGTTCTCATTTGTTTCCCATTAATGGGTAAGCGATTATCAGGACAGCGGAAAAACCAACTCAGAAAAATCAATCGTTTGCTCAGAAACCTTTCAATATCCGATGAAGTACGACCTTAGTAAATCAGAGTCATGAAATCAGTTCACCTAATTCACATCCCACTTACATTATCCAGCCCACTCCTAAGAACACAATCATCACAAGATACGATTTGGCAATCAGATTTGCCCACTCACGAATCACATTACACGAGTGAGAGAAACCCTTTGTTTTAGCCCCTCGCGTAAGTGAGGCTAAAAGCTAGCAAGGCTCGCTCACGAAACACATTACACTAGTGAGAGAAATCCGTTGTTTTAGCCCCTCGCGTAAGTGAGGCTAAAAACTAGCAAGGCTCGCTCGCGAAACACATTACACGAGTGAGAGAAATCCTTTGTTTTAGCCCCTCGCGTAAGTGAGGCTAAAGGCTAGCAAGGCTCGCTCACGAAACACATTACACTAGTGAGAGAAATCCTTTGTTTTAGCCCCTCTCATAAGTGAGGCCAAAGGCTAGCAAGGCTCGCTCACGAAACACATTACACTAGTGAGAGAAATCCGTTGTTTTAGCCCCTCGCGTAAGTGTGACTAAAAGCTAGCAAGGCTCGCTCGCAAAACACATTACACTAGTGAGAGAAATCCTTTGTTTTAGCCCCTCGCGTAAGTGAGGTCAAGGGCTAGCAAGGTTCGCTCACGAAACACATTGTACAAACAAGACAGACATAACTACACATATCACTTATTTATTTTGACAATTACTCTACCACTATAGACCCGAATCTGAGCTGAGCGGAAAAAATTCCTAGACGAACTTGTTGCTGATTACAAAGATCATTCGAGACTTGGGATATGATATCATCCGTTTGTGACATCCCTGCAAACTTCAAATTACTAAGATCGAATCGTTGAATAACCACCAAATCATCCTCCTCAAAGAAAAACCACATTTGATTTCACCTCAAGGAAATTTTGAAACGAAATAAAAAGAATAAAGGTCTATAATCTCTCTTTTGTTGCATATAATAAAAAGAAAGTTATTCCTATTCTCTTCCCCTCCTCCTGCCCAATTTCTACTCTAATAATATTCTTATGTATTGTTGCATGTCTCTTTGATGCGGTATACCGATAATTATACTTGTATAAAATACATCATAAATGAGGTCAACTCGTTCAAAGGTAAGAGCTGATGAGTCTATAATCCACGAGTATCCTGAGGTAAGAAGAAAAAGGCTCCTAGATAATACTAATAATTTTACACTTGAAACTACAACCGAGGCATCCACCAGTTCAAATAAGAATTCTGTTGTGGCCACTGTAGACTCAGACTTCAACAAGTTAACCGAAACTGCCACCCATAAAGCAAAAGTAATAAAGTTTGATCAAGACAGTAACATACAATCACTCGAGTTAACTTCTGACAATATTATCATCACTCGATCCCAAGAGAATAAAGAATACGTTTCAAGTACATCCGATACAGTTGAAATTACAGAAAGCAATTTTGGAAAATATTATATTCCGGAATATAGTCCTTTACAGATCAAGGAATTTTCTAACGATGAAAGTTTAAACCAATTTACGAATCAATTTAAGGAAACGTTAGAAGCAAAGTCTCCAAATAACCCTTTGTCATTAGTCCGGTTTGTCATAAGGCCTGGCGACGAGATCAACAAATATCTTCCAGCGATAGTATACCCCACCCCCAGTAGCAAAGACCTAGGTCGGTCAGTAAAATCCCCCGAAAGTATCGTAGAGAATTTTCAGTCTCTAAGCGAACCCGAAAACACGAATATACCTTTACAGACCCCCTCGATCGTTGCTAGCGCTACGCCTATTATAATCCCTTCAGCTAACAGCGATATATTTTACACGCCATTAGGCGGATCTACTCCTTTCGACGAAACTATTCCTAGATCACCTTCCCTCGTCCGCAAAGAATCATTATCAACTCCAAAGGGAATAATTGAGAATCGTGAAAAATCCACGATAAAGTCAATTATCAAATCCTCACATACAAAACCTAAAAATTTGCTGAAAAAATTACACCTTTTGCCGGAATACAATTTGTTCACTCCCGGTTGCTCCACCTATCCCACGGGCAAAGACTCAAGCCCAGAGAAGACACCGAATAGAATACCGCCAATAAAAATTCCTACTAAAGACCTAATTAAGTCTAACGACTCATCTCCAAATACACCTCCCACAATGGTTAATAATAATCAAACATTGTCTCTTCGAGATGCCCTGGTTGTCATACCGAATTATGACGGTCATTCTTTATCACTCGGTATGTTTATTCAAGGATGCAAAGAGGCCTTGCCTATGATGGGGCTAGGAGCCGAATCAAATTTAGTAAAAGCAGTTCGCATAAAAATAATCGACGAACCTCGTCGCACCATACAGAGCAAACTTTGGAAACAATAGCGGATCTGGGTAAATTTCTTAAAGATATTTATGCACCTACGTGAAACGTGTATCAACTCCAAGGGGAATTGGGATCCATATTGTAACATCGTTACACCCGCTAGCCTACTTTATTATTTCGGAAGCACCGAGCATTGCGGGCACTGGGCCACCGAACCCTGAATTTGAGAAAAACTAGCTACGTCACAGCTCAGGAATTCCCTCGCTGCCGTAAACAGCAGGTCAGCAACCAGCTGGCCTCGCTCGGTGCCGAGGGGAAGACGGGTAGCGCGGTAACGGCAAGCCGAGAAATGATGAAATCTCGGTAGATTTAAAAATTGAAGCCGATAATGACGTAGAGGGGTACCAGACGGGGGGAAAGGCTATAAAAGAGCCTGCACGAAGGAAAAAGCTCTCTTACTTTTTGAGTCTTTTCGCACAAGGTATTTCTAATCTAAGATACAATTATAGCACATTCTATCTACGGTTTAGAGATCGAAAACAGTATACAATTACCATTTATTTAAATACGTGGTCGTAGAAGTGAGGAAATCGAGTTAGTAAAAGTGTGGAACGAAAACTGGAGAAAGAGGAAAGGCTGGCGAGGTATTTAAATAATCTAAAAAACAATCTGTAGAAAATCAATGAAAGTGACAGTAATCTAGAGTTAGATAAGTTTAAAGTAAATAGAATTAAGTGGATACAGTTAGGTGTAGAAAATTAATTAAATATAATTAGGCAGATAGTATTTAAGCAACCAGTGGATAGGCTAGGATTGTATACACTTGTCGATTTAAAGAAGATAGCAGAGAAGTGAAACGAATGATAGATAGAGAAATCTATAGGTGTGGTCGAGACATTTGCTGTAAGAGCAAGTGCGAAGCGTTTAGCCGTATATGTATGTGCGTCGAGTGAACGGCTCACTACTAACGCAGAAAATAATAACAGACTACCGAGTCTAGTGTACCAAAAGCCTATGTAAGCGAAATAGCCGAAAAGAATTGTAAAAATAATCGTAAGAATTACAAAATTTAAATGAGTTGTACTCGTTATCGGTACCAGGAAACCGAACGTTAACATTCTGTTCTTAATTGATTGTATAAATAAACCCTATTCTCACCTACCCAGAAGTCTAAAATTAATTACACCTGTGATCGAGCTCGAAATTCCCCTGAGAAAATAAATTTAATGTCAACGATCAAAATTACCGTTACAATATATCAAAGAGAAAATTAATCCGTCATTGCATATTCCAATCGCGTAAGAGACTTGGGAAACTTAGTACTCGAAAATTATGATGCGAGCGAAGATAATCCTTTGACTGCCGCATTTATTAATAATACTAAGGAAAGTCTTCCGGCACGTTTTCTACAGGGGTTAAAACCAGAAATTGAACAACGTTTAAGTCCGAATAATAATCTTGACGACTTAATTAAACTCGCGGTTCAAACAGAAAAAAGTTTAGTGTCACAGGCAGCCCTGCGTAGTGGTGGGCTGGAAACGTCGGGTTCAAAGGTAAATAAACCTGAGGCAAAACGGGGAGTACACGTGGTAACAAGCGAAGAAGTGTATTGCCAGCTGTGCAATAAAAAAGGGCACAATGCTAAAGAATGCTCAACCCAGAAGTCTAGCCAAGCATTCGTTTTCAGTCCACAAAATTCGGGAAATATCGATAAGGGACCGAGCATGTGTCAGATCTGTCAAAAGACTGGACACTCGGCGGACAAATGTTTAAAAATCTTTCCCCTTTTAAGGGGCTATATCAGTGTGACACTTTCAAAAAATCGATTTTTTGTCTGTTTCGACAGTTTATACTTTCAAGAATATCCTGTAAAATTGTCAAGGCCCTATCTTTAATACTCCTGAATGGCAGCCTTCTAGAGAGCAACGGCCCGTGGGTATAAGATGACCCATCTGCCTGGAGGCGTAGCTCGGAGCTGACGTGTTGTTACCTTATTCTTTGGTCACTATAGGGGGAGGGGCACTATAGAGAGGACTCTATAGGGCCATTTGAAATCAGCGTTGCCATTTTAAAGGTACTCTGGAGTCGTTCAACGCAGTTATTCTGGAAGGGTCTGTTTAGTTTACTCGCAACTGCTGTACACTGCACAACAAAGCGAAAATGAGCTGGATCTATCCATAGATCCAGAAACAAGAAGAAGATTTTTTCGGGAAATCAATACACGTATGAGCAGTCCACCGAAAATACCAGTACAGCCGCTGAAAAACTGTTACGCACTGGAGGTGATGAAATTATAGTTGATCATACACATGGATACCGTTTCATCCAGTTTTACTCTGTTTTTAGTGCAATTAGCACTCTAGTTGTGTTCAAAAATTGCAAGAAAGACATCAAGTTCAATGAAGCCAGTTCACGGGGTTTAGGATTCAAAATTGCTGTGTCATGTGAGTGCGGTGTGTCATATGAGAATTCTGGACCGATGATTGGTAATGCTTATGAAATAAATCGTCGTATAGTGTTTGTGATGCGACTTGTAGGCGTCGGTACCAATGGACTAAATCTATTTTGTGGCTTCATGGATCTTCTTAGAAAATGTCATAACAACACTTTTGCTGGAAGCTTTTAAAATGTAATCAAAGCTGCTAAAAACCGTTTATGAATGGAGTACACAAAAAGCCGTAACTGAGGAGAGAGCTAAAACCTTAAAGAATGAAGGTTCAGATATTAATTTGACAGTTTCCGGAGATGGCACATGGAAAAAACGCGGCCACACTTCACGTTTCGGTGTTACAGGTCTTGCAGGTAAATTCAGCAAACAAATCATCGATTCAATCGTAAAATCGACTTATTGTAAGAGTTGTGAAGTATGGGAAAAGAAAAAAGATACTCATCCTGAATAATACGAAGAATGGCTTGAAGGACATGACGATTGCGATGTGAATCATATTGGATCAGCTGGAAAAATGGAGGTTGATAGTGTGAAGGAAATGTTTAGTCGCTCGATCGATAAATATGGAGTAAAATATACCCGCTATATTGGCAACGGTGACAGTGCCACATACAAAGGTTTATTGAATTTAAATCCATACGATGTGAATGTAAAAACTCTAGAATGCTGCGTGCATGTGAAAAAAAGAATAGGAACGCGAAGCCGCAATCTTATAAAACGAACCAAAGGTTTAGGAGGAAGGAGTAAGAATACCGTGAAGCTAACTGACAAAGTTATTAATAAACTCCAGAAATACTATGGATTGGCAATTGCCAGACATCAAGATAATGTTGATCAAATGTATCAATAAATTTGGGCTACCTTGCATCATTTGTCTTCGACAGACGAAAATCCGAACCACGGAAATTGCCCTGCAGGTGCGAATAGCTGATGCTCATATCGCCGCGCGAAAGCTCAAGGAATGGACGTATCAAAGTTCAAACATGATTATCTGCCACTTGACAAGGGTGTTACGAAAGCTTTGGAACCTATTTATACTGACTTGAGTTCAAGGGAATTACTAGCGCGATGCAAAAGAGGGAACACGCAGAATAACAATGAAAGTTATAACGGCTTGCTCTGGCACTTTGCTCCAAAGCACCTTCATAATGGATTGAAAACGATCGAGCTCGCTAATTTCCTTGCAGTCTCAATATTTAATGATGGTTTTTATGCTATTCTAAAAATGCTACAAGTAATGGACGTCATCATCGGTCCTATTGCAAAAGTATATGCTATGGATAGCGATGACAGCCGAATCAACCAGGCGGAGTTACGTCATGAAGCATCCTCAAAAGAGGGACGAACAGCTCGGAGAAAAGCTTCAGCCTCTCAGCAGGTATTATTCGAGGAAGAAGAGGGTCCATTGTATGGGCCAGGAATAGCTGATTAGCAGTTTTAGAGTAAATATAAACGCGTTTTTCTCGAAATGAGATTTTTCAAATTTGCTGACATTGTAACTCAAAGAACAATTATCCGATTGACTTGAAATTTGAACTGAGTATTCTTGAATACATTTACTCTACAGTGACACAGGATATTTTTAGTTAGATGATAATTTGACCATTTGGCATTGAAAAAAACGACCATTTTTAGGCAAAAAAACAGACTTTTTTTTATAACCACGCCATTTTGTTAGATTTTGATATTTTTTGAAAATTCTGTGTCATTGTACAGGAAATACATTCCAGTTCAATGCCATTTTTTTCTTTTCCGGTTTCAGCTACTCAATCTGCCGGAATCATGTCAGCAGTGGAAAAACTTTTTTTTTGGCGTCTCCAAAGGCAATGCATAAGTCGCTTGGATCTCAATATTTTTCTATGAAAAAATGATGCAATATAGGTCAAATATAGCGAAATATATTTTTTATTTTCCGAAATATTTAATTGAGTACTTTTCTTCCAAAAAATTTCCAAAAATTACCCAAATTTTCAGCGTTCACACTGGTAGAGCCCCTTAAATAATAATAAACCAAAGTTCAAAGCCTCTTTACTTACTATATGCCAGGTCTGTAATAAACGCAAACGCACTGCCGATCGTTATGATAAAATTTTTCCTCCGGAAAGAAAAGAACAAGGAAATATATCTGCATTTTGTCAACTTTGTAAAACGGCGGCGGTCTTCCGAGTGCGGGTGCGCCTGCGGAGATCCCGCAGAGTATTCATCCGATCCATGTCATTTCCATCACAGCCGAGAATCCCAACCGCGAGTAGTCCGAATCTTTAATGTACAAATGCATCGAGAAAGTAGCGTCCCTACAGTTACGGTCAGGGCATCGGAAATAATATCTCCTATCACTCTTATGTTTGATACAGGAGCCGGTCGGAACATGCTAAAGAAACAATTTGTGAGTGAACACATCTCTATAGATCGCGGAGAAATTCTGCAACTTAATGGAATCACAACAAATTCAATTTTTACTTTGGGTAATATTACCGTACAAATTTTCGGACATTTCGCTACTTTCCATATTGTAGACAATAACTTCCCCATAAAGGAAGCTGGTATATTGGGTGTGGAATACCTCGACGGCAATCGCGTGAAAATTAATTACGAAAAAAGACGATTGAAAATGCAGAATGAAAGAATATCATTTACAACTCAGGAAACTATTGTTATCCCTGCAGAATCCATCAAATTGTGCTTCGTGAGAGTAAAAAATTTGGATTTACGGGAAGGCTATTTGCCTCCCCTGGATGAAGGTGAAGGCATAAACATAGAAAGCGGGTACGTCATTAATGATAATGGTAAAACTTATATTTACGTAACTAATAGCATTAGGTGTTTGGTTCAAGTCCAAGTACCAGTACTACAATTAGTGTCATCGGAGGAACTAATTGATAGCACAAAAATAAAGGATCCTAGTGACGATTCAAGTAAACGGGAAAAGAATCCCGAGCTTCCTAAGGGGTTGGGTCATTTTTAAAATAAAGACAATGTGAAAGGAAACGACCAAAAGGATTTCTCTTTGTCGGGTAAGATTGAGCACCCGGTAGAGACAATACCCCGCAGAGATACTCCTACAGAGAATATTTTTTATTTTTTGGAAAATGGAAAAAAAGAAATAAGAAATTGCTTGGAAATAATTAAAGTTACTTGTGAAACTGGTTTGAAAAAAAGTATATTGTGTACAAAGGATTGTAAAGTAAAAATAGAAAGAGAATTTGAGAAGTTGCAACACGAAGCCCAAAGTCTTACGGAAATTTGCACGTCGAATCTAACTGAAAATAACACTTGTGTTCGGTCGAACAAATAATGTAAAGGTGCCCAGGTACCAACGATTGGTATCAGTTGCCAATGGTCGCTCGCGTGTGTGTGTGTGTGTGTGCAAACACACGCGTCGCTCGACCGATCGTCTTTCTTGCATGTCTCGGACGGGCCTGAAGGTAAAAGGGATAGAGGAGACCAGGCCGAGTCGATCGAGCGGTCGTATGATTAAAAAACAAACAGTCGGTTTTGTTTTTTCTGTGCGTTTCCCAGAGAACCGAATAAATAAAAAGAAATAATCAGTGTAACACAATCGTTACTCGGGTCTAGTGTGTTTTCATTCTATAAAACCCGTTCTAATTGTGTTTTCGTTTATAAGACCCGTTCTAATTGTGTTTTCGTTTATAAGACCCGTTCTAATTGTGTTTTCGTTTATAAAAACCGTTCCAGTGTGTTTTCGTTTGCAAAACCCGTTCCAATTGTCTACATCCTTGATAGCGGAACACTAGTCCGTAAGTACACTGACCAATGCGGTACGTCCCGCAAAATACACCGGCACGGCCCGATTATACCAGCAATAAAGCGCAACGCTTGACAATAGGTCGTCTGCTGACTTATTTACACATTCACACATTCATATGTAACAAACGGTTAAGTATACCTAACCAGACTGTGATACCTACTCACAAGCGCAATGCTTACAAAGTCGCCAGCGACTTATACACACGATAAACTAACCAGACTGTGATACCTACTTACAAACGCAATGCTTACGAAGTCACCAGCGACTTATACACACGATAAACATATGGCATGACAAATTTGAACACAGAATACGTAGACATAGATAACCTCTTTTCGACTGTAGATTTCATCTTCACAATAACAATCACGCCAATTATATTCGATAAAACAAACAGATTGTATATATCTACTGTAAAATTCAATCTTTGCGAGGGGTTTTTTCTCTGAGGTTCACACCTTGGAGATTTTCCTCACTGAGCCGTAAATAAACGTAGAATTGAATGGCTGAAGGGATGTGTTTGATTTATTTTCCCTACCCCTTCAATCCTCGTTTTCTAAGGTCATAATTAATTTTAAGGCCAACATATTTATTTTTTCACAAGATTAAATACGCGGTCTCTTTTTCGTTAAAGAGGACGCGCCCCACAAAACAACTTGTATGGAACCTGTAAAGATAAGTGTACCTAAAGAAAACGTTGTCTATCCGAATTCGATAGAGACGAAAGGAAATTGTAGTACTGTGAGTCTCGCCTACGCTTCACAGGGGTGACTGTGCCGACAAAACGAGGAGCTCTCTATTGAGGACTGAGGTAGCTCGATTTAGAATTTTTGGGAAATACTGTGCCTAGGGAAAGGACAGAATCCCTTCAGTATTGTAATAACAGTGTTGATATTAACAACGGAAAAAGTGTTGTTTCTTTAGATTTGATAAAAACAAAGATACCAATGGAGTATAACGGGTTAAATAATGATGATTTTAATAAATGCATTCACGAGGAAAACGTTGTCTATCTGAATTCGATAGAGACGGAAAAAAATACAGAATTTTTGGGGAAAGCTGGGCCTATGGAAAGGACAGAGCCTCTGGAAGATTTTAATAATTGTACTAAAGGGAATAGCGTTGTCTATCTGAATTCGATAGAGACGGAAAGAAATACAGAATTTTTGGGGAAAACTGTGCCTACGGAAAGGACAGAATCTTGTGAAAAAATTAATAATTGTGTTATTGCTGAAAGCGCTGTGTATCCGAATTCGATAGAGACTAAAATATCAGCAGAAAATAAAGTCAATTGTATACCAGGTGTATGCATAAGTTTTTTCCGGTTTTTTGGTAAAAAAAAACACGTAATTTTCAAGGGAACTTAATTTTTGTTTTATTCAAAATATTGGCCATCGGCTTCTACACATTTCGCCCATCTTTCAGGTAACTTATGAATACCATGCCAGAAAAACTGCTTGTCTTTTGCGGCAAACCATTCGTCAAGCCATTTTCCAACTTCCTCGAAATTGCTGAAGTGCTGCTCTGGGAGCGCGTGCCCCATTGATGCGAAGAGGTGATAGTCAGATGGCGCCAGGTCTGGCGAATACGGCGGGTGCGGAAGGATATCCCATCCAAGCGATTTCAAGGTGTCTTTCACTGCTTTTGCTGTGTGAGACGGCGCATTGTCGTGTAACAAAATCACTTTGCCATGTCTTCTGGCCCATTCCGGTCGTCTTTCGATTAATGCGTGGTTTAAATTAATAATTTGTTGGCGATAGCGTTGTGTATTAACGGTTTCGCCGGGCTTCAAGAGTTCATAATACACAATACCGCTCTGGTCCCACCAGACACAGAGCATGGTCTTCTTGCCGAAGCGATTTGGCCTTGGTGTTGAAGGACCGGCTTCGCCAGGTGAAAGCCACGATTTTTTCCGCTTCGGGTTTTCAAAATAAATCCATTTTTCGTCACCCGTCACAATTCGATGCAAAAATGATATCCTTTCGTGGCGTTGAAGCAGCACTTCACAAGTGACTTTGCGATTTTCTATTTGACGTTCATTCAAATCGTGTGGGACCCATTTACCGAGTTTATTGATCTTCCCCATTACTCGTAAACGTCTGCTGATTGTTTCTTGTGACACATGTAATGCTTCTGCTAATTGCCGTCTTCGCATTTTTGTGGTCTACCAGAGCGCTCACTGTCTTTCACATTGAAATCACCACTTTTAAATTGTCGAAACCATGTCTCACATGTTCTAATCGATGGAGCGTGTTCACCATATGTTTCTACCAGCAAACGTTGACTTTCAGCAGCCTTTTTCTTTTGATTAAATAAGAAAAGCAATGCGTGCCGCAAATGTTCTTTTTCAGGCACAAAACTCGACATGATCACTGAACGATAAAACAAAGAGGCTAGTTTTTGGTGGACTCAACTTGTGTGTATTTGTAGGTTAATGTCAGACGAACAAAATGACGTATATGTCAAATTAATACGCTGCGTACTTTTCGCTGGCGCCATCTCTTAGTTAAACCGGAAAAAACTTATGCATACACCTGGTAGATTGTGTTGAAATATCGCAATTAGTAATAATGAAAAAGAATAAAGAATTTTGTTGACAAGAATTTGTCGATCCCTTTGTTGCGTCGGAAATAGCGTCAGTTTGTCGATATCCCGTGATTGATTATTTTTCTTCCGTGGAGGTTGGGTGTCACTTATAAATGATACACGCGGTTAGGGGAAACAATAACGAAGAATGTTTATTGCCCTAGAGGAGGAAAAATCCAGTTGAATTGGAAAAAAACCTCCTCGAAGAACGACGATACAAAGAATGCGTGTATGGATCAAGACCGGTGTGTGTATGAGTGTATATGTGTGTATGTAACCACGCGGTGACCAGTGCCACGGGTTAATGTGTGCCGTTGTAGGCAGTTGAATAGTTATGTGATTCTGGTTATTAATCGCCTGGCCGCGAATAGTTTTGATAAGACTGAGCTCAGATTATATTAATTGAGACGTAGCCGAGAGGCGTCCGTGTTTATTAATACGTAGCCAAGAGGCGTCCGTGTTTAATTGATACGTAGCCGAGAGGCGTCCGTGTTTAATTGATACGTAGCCGAGAGACGTCCGTGTAACTAATAGGCTTCTGCGAGACTGACGCCGAGATGCCCCGTCCGCCTGCATAGCCCGGTAATTTTTTGGCGGGAGTCAGACTGTGCGTGCGCAGCACCTCGATCGCCGCCGATTGTTCTCGACTCCCCCCGATCGACCGTTCTACTCGCGATCTCGAAACTTCTAGTCGTTGCTAGACGTCGATATAGATATACATAAAGAAATGGTGGCTCGATCCCGCGCTCTCCTCACGACCACACCACGTGAATCAACTCAACACCCTTCGTACTTACGAAAATCGAATGAAATCAAAATACCAGTTTAAAAATTTGTGAATCATTAAAGAATGTAAAGGGTGATTTTTTAAGAGCTTGAGAACTTTTTTTTAAAAAAAAACGCATAAAATTTGCAAAATCTCATCGGTTCTTTATTTGAAACGTTAGATTGGTCCATGACATTTACTTTTTGAAGATAATTTCATTTAAATGTTGACCGCGGCTGCGTCTTAGGTGGTCCATTCGGAAAGTCCAATTTTGGGCAACTTTTTCGAGCATTTCGGCCGGAATAGCCCGAATTTCTTCGGAAATGTTGTCTTCCAAAACTGGAATAGTTGCTGGCTTATTTCTGTAGACTTTAGACTTGACGTAGCCCCACAAAAAATAGTCTAAAGGCGTCAAATCGCATGATCTTGGTGGCCAACTTACCGGGCCATTTCTTGAGATGAATTGTTCTCCGAAGTTTTCGCTCAAAATGGCCATAGAATCGCGAGCTGTGTGGCATGTAGCGCCATCTTGTTGAAACCACATGTCAACTAAGTTCAGTTCTTCCATTTTTGGCAACAAAAAGTTTGTTAGCATCGAACGATAGCGATCGCCATTCACCGTAACGTTGCGTCCAACAGCATCTTTGAAAAAATACGGTCCAATGATTCCACCAGCGTACAAACCACACCAAACAGTGCATTTTTCGGGATGCATGGGCAGTTCTTGAACGGCTTCTGGTTGCTCTTCACTCCAAATGCGGCAATTTTGCCTATTTACGTAGCCATTCAACCAGAAATGAGCCTCATCGCTGAACAAAATTTGTCGATAAAAAAGCGGATTTTCTGCCAACTTTTCTAGGGCCCATTCGCGGTCAACATTTAAATGAAATTATCTTCAAAAAGTAAATGTCATGGACCAATCTAACGTTTCAAATAAAGAACCGATGAGATTTTGCAAATTTTATGCGTTTTTTTTTAAAAAAAAGTTCTCAAGCTCTTAAAAAATCACCCTTTACAAACGATCAGTACCCTTCAGTGGCGTACCTAGGGAGGGAGGGCGTGGGTGCGGTCCGCACCGGCCGGCTCATATATTGCGGCGGCATTTTTTATATTTAGTTTTAGTTGTAAAAAGCAACTTGTTCACTTCATAAGTTTACTATTTGATTTCTACGAATTATGAATTACTATATTGTAACGGTATTAAACGTTAACATTACCCTTAAAGGGTTTGTTCGGACTCGAGCAGGGAGGAAAGTAATTTTAGGCTTTTGTAGTAGGTAAAAGTAGGGTTTATTCAAGGAAAGACAGAGATACAATTTTGTGATACATAAAAAAATAAATAGAAAATTCAAATATCTAACCCTTTCTTCTGGTATTATGGCTACCACGCGCCTTACAATAAATTATTCCCGGGCACTCGAGTGCATTTATAATCGTGTACGCGGGTGATTTTAAAGAGATGTAACATTCGATTGACAATGTGCACTATGACTCGAAAAGAGAGGTTGATAAATAATATATTCCTAATGTGAGATATTCTTTAGCTAAAATTGAATTTACAACAGAAAGATAAACACCGCTTGATAATTTCTATCTATTCGCCGCGTTCCCTAGGTAAAAAGGCTTAGCATGCGTAGCGTCGGTAACTAACCGGCCGTTGCTTGCGGTATCCTGACTAGCCTCGATTTTGCCGCTGAGTTGTTCAATATCTGCTTCTAACGCTACAGGCCCGTTGGTGGGAGGCTGGTACTTTTTAAAGGCCGACTCACACGTCCACCTGACCGCCGCTGCGATCCGGCGTCAGTGGAATGCACTCTGGGTGCATGCGCAGCTACTCGATATACCAGGGCTGTACCCTGTGCATTTATCGCCTTATTATATTTTTTTCTTTGATCTACGTTTAATTGATATCCCTGTTTAATTACCCCCGCTAATATTACTTATAGGTCTTTAACGTCATGATATTTATATGCAGTATTTTAATGCGTGGAGATTATAAGCTTTCGTTCTCAAGAGCCTAGCCCGTGTATTAGGCTGTCCTCGGCTACCAGAGTGAGAGAGAGAGAGACAGAGATAGACCGCTCTGTTGTTGTTTGGGTCTGCGGTGCGTTGGCCTCGAACGCAGCATCAACTCAGCTGCTTCCCGTCAAATATGTGTGTCAGGTACCACAGCTGGGCTCTCTTGGTATCAGTGCGGCTGCACCTAGCGAGGGTTGGCTGCTCTTCCTTCCTGGACTTCTGCGTTGGCGGGACCTGTGAACAAAACTGTTCCCCGAATGCCGAAATTCTGGTATTTGTATACCAGTCTCCCCTCTAGCTGGCCCATGCTTTTGGTATAACTATAGTTGGTGGCGGTCCTGTAGCCCATCTTCCTGTAGCCCATTGGTAGCCTTGGTACTTTTTGAAATCGGTCGTTGGTTTTTAATTTTCTACCGGTGCTTTTCGAAGGAGTAACGGGACTTGGTCTTCGACGAGCCGGCCTACCTTGTGTGGGTGACGCTCGGTAGCGGCGCTTCGTGTGTGTGTGCCGCGCGTCTTGAGTTTGTCAGATATAGGCTGGTCTTACTCGGTGTGCGTAACGCGCGGTAGCGGTGACTTGGTGTGTGACCCCGCGTTATTAGATAGACAGTACGTTACATTGTCCCCCGATCCGAGGGGAACCTGTAAACCGGTGAACCGAGGATCTCTGCGATGTTGTGTCTTTCTCTTGCTGACCTTTTCTCTGCTGATATTCCCGTCTCCGTCTCTCCTATCCTCTTTTTGATGTAAAGTATCTCTAGTTTCTATTTTTTTTGCTGATAATACTATCGTTTTTCCTACTTCTGATTTCTTAATTTTTATCTACTTATTTATTGTTATTTCATTTATCAGTATTATTTCTTCTATTTCGACTATCATATTCATTTCATTGTTTCTATTCTTTTTTTCTATTTGACTTATAATTATTTCGACGCGGGTTTTATAATTAAAATAATCTAAACACCGTTATATATTTTTTTTCTTTAGAAAAGGCTTTTCCTTTTCTTTTTTTTTATTATTTTTTTTACAATATGATTTCGAATATTTTTTCCTCATCGTCAAGTTTATGTAGAGTACCTACCTGCAAATAAAAGGGTTAAATGTTCATCAATGACATATAAAACTAAATTCTTTGCCAACCCATTTCATGGAACAAAGAGATGCGCTAATACAAAACGCTGTTATAGCAGCCAAAACAATTTGTGAAGAGTTGGAGATATCGACTGAACGTCGAGGTAGAAGGAGAAAAAATATGAGTGGGAAAAATTCACGAGACGTGGGGCTATCCTTAGAACAAGAAGTACGAAGAGAAATGTGTTTATCTATGGATAGAATTATAAAGGAAACGACAGAACGCTTCGATCAGTTGCACGTCCTTTCAAGAAAATATTCGTGTATAATACCATGTAACCTACTAAATGAAGAATTTGAATGTCAAATAAATTGCTTTATTGACATTCATAAAGAACAGTTCCATATTGAAAGAAAAAGGATCCAGATATTTATGGCTGTACCTGCACTACAAGAAGAGGCAAAGTCTTATAAAAACGGGGGGAAGGCCCTCCTGATCTACTAAAATTTATTCAACAGTATAGATTGGAAAATTCTGTACCCAACATTGTAATATTGCTAAGAATTTTTTCAACAATTGCTATCAGTGTCGCTAGCTGCGAAAGGAGCTTCTCCAAATTGAAGTAGATAAAAAATTATCTTTATTCCACAATGAGTGATTTAAGAATACAAAATCTTGCAATATTCTCCATAGAACAAGAAATTACAAATAATATAAATTTTGAGAGCATTATACACGACTTTTCTACTATGAAAGTTAGAAAAGTAAATATATAAATATGTTTACATACGCATATCTGTACAATTTGTTTGTTTATCAAAAAGAAATGAAATTATTTATTTATAAATATAAAATAAAAAATATTTAATGGTAATTTTTTTTTGTAAATTAGGTATATGTTTTGTCTCATAGGTGGAGAACCTGCGACCTCCGTAAGTTTCTTGTGGCCTTCAAAAAAGTATTTTTTATTTTTATAAAAGTTGCATTTATAGGTATATTAACTTATGCGGCCTCCTTTATTACTGCCTAATTTAAATATGGCATCCAATGGTAAAAAAGTTCCCCGCCTATAGTTTGTCTCAATTACAATTATTTATTTATGTTTATTAATTTATAAAAACAACCATCTGATTGACTTAGAAAGGGCGGCAAAAGTTCTAGGTACGCCACTGGTACCCTTGAATCGTCAAAAGTAGAAAGTATTAAGAATGATAAAAATAAAGAAGCACGTTTCGAAAACCAACAGTATAATTCAAAGTGGTATAAACTCATGGACGTTTCTTTAATACAGAAACTCAGTATATCAAATATTTCTCGTAAAATTACGTCTTTTATACGCGAAAGATCGTGTTACGCGATATCTGAAGCTGTAATGCACGATCGATTTGATCGAATCAAAGAATTTTTAAGACTCAACGAATTAAGTAAAGAAGAGAGGAAAAGTATGTAAACCCTTTTAAAAGAAAGCTCCCATTTATATCAAGTACCGGGAGATATGTTAACGTGTACTACTATATTGCAACATCGAATTCCTACAATAGACGATTTTCTGATGGATACGCGAGGCTATCGATGGCCTAAGTGCCCTAAAGAGGAAATCGGGAAACAAATTGCAGATATGCTCGAAAAGAGAGTAACCATACCCTCCACCTCACCATACAATTGCCATGTGTACCTAAGAAAGCCGACTCTCAAGATAATCAAAAATGGAGAGTAGTATTCGACTACCGATCACTGAATGAAAAGACAATCGCTGATGTGTATCCCATACCAAATATTAATGACATATTAGACCAATTAGGAGGAAGTTTCAGCTGAAGATCGTCATAAAACGGCCTTCACTACACCGCGTGGTCATTATGAGTTCGTTAGAATGCCATTCGGGCTACGGAACGCCCCTCCTACATTTCAAAAATCCATGGACCTCACGTTGAGTGGGATCCTCGGGGAAGGCGTATTTGTTTATTTGGACGACATTGTTATTTATGCTCGCAGTCTTGAAGAACATGAGAATATATATCGCGAATTGATTAAACGACTAGAAACTGCGAATTTAAAATTGCAACCGAATAAATGCGAATTTTTAAAAAGGGAACTCGCGTATCTGAGACGCATAATCGGGAAAAATGGATTTCGTCCCGATCCTAAGAAATTAGAAACAGTACGTGAATATCCCGTGCTTAAAAATATCAAAAATATTCGACACTTCTGGGACTAACGGGTTATTATAGGCGGTTTATAGAAGGATACGCCAAGATCACTAAACCCCTGACATCTCTCTTACGTAAAGAAAATAAATTCGAATGGGGACTTGAACAACACGAGTCATTTGAAATATTGAAAGAAAAACTTTGTACAGCTCCAGTCTTGCAATATCCTGATTTTTCTAAGCCGTTCATTTTAACTACGGACGCGTCGGGTTATGCTATCAGTAGCATCCTCTCACAAGGAGAATTTAACAACGGCCATACATGCGCATACGCCTCTAGAGCTTTGAGTGAAGTAGAAGAAAGATACGATACGTATGGAAAGGAAGCGTTAGGTATAGTATATTCTATACTTCATTTTCGGCCGTATTTATATGGGCATTATTTTACACTAGTAACCGACCATAAACCACTGCTACGGTTCCGACGGGCAATGGACGGTAATTCAAAAATTTTGCGTTGGAGACTAAACTCGCAGAATACGAATACGATGTAGTATATAAGGCCGGGAAAACTAATGTTAATGCTGATGCACTTTCGAGAAATCCAGGTGAAGAAACAACCGCGAATGACGATATTTTCATTATTCAAATAAATCCCGTAACAGGCAATCGTACGAAGCCTAAGCTTCAACTGACGGATGCAGAGATAATTCGATTATTAGAAGAACAACCTGACAATGATAAGGATATTATGGAAAATTACCAGGATCATATATTATGCAATTATGAAATAGAGGAATGTAATTGGGATCGGGAATCTGTTGACTCTAATGAGCAGCCTACGGAACTTATTTTTCCACATGGGTGACTCGACATTTCATCCGACCACGACACGTTTCAGGCGCGTATAGAAGACGAGGTGGATTTACCTAATACTCCGGTAAATAACCCAGGTACTCTTGAGCCTATAGTATATCCTGAAATATCTACAAGTAATACCTATTCTAGCCACGAAGAGTCGACCGAGGAAATTATACTCGACGTTAATAACCCACGAAACGAAACAAGCGTGCTAGTCCAGAGGAAACGTACCTCTAAGCCTCTCAAAGTAAACGATACCGAATCCTCGAGCGACGAGGACCTCGAACTCGAAGCAACAAAAACTAGATTATCAACCGCATCTACCGCTCGTGAGCTTCCCAAAGGAAGGATTATAACCTCCAACATTGAACAATCACGCGATTTATTCCATACTCTTAGAGATAACCTGGTTGATTTTGTTTCTACCAAATGTGAACCTATCGATATAGGAACGATAGAATTCCGCGATAGTAACGATTTTTCACATTTTTTAAATTCAAAGTACGAATATTACTGGGAAAATCTAAAAGCTGACGTTCAATTATATATTCAACGATGTTTACAATGTCAATTAAGAAAACGAGTTCGCGTAAAAACTAAACAGCCAATGATCATAACGGATACTCTTGCCATCGCTTTTGATAAAATTGCTATGGCCATGTAGGTCCTTTACCGAAAACCAAGCAGGAGAATGAGTATATATTAACCATTCAAGACCAATTAACAAAATATTCGGTGGCCATTCCTATACCTAATGCAAAAGCAGTAACAATTGCGGAAATATCTTTTAAACGCTTCATTTATTACTTTGAATCACCTAAGGCAGTGCTTGCTGACCTAGGTAGCAACTTTTTAAGTAAATTTTAAGTAAATTTACAACGAAGCAAAGCGATTGAGACGAATGGGTTGAAATGGCTATTTATAATTACAATACAAATGTACACGAAGGTGCCAAGCACACACCCTACGAAATGGTGTTCGAAAAAATAGTCCGAATCCCCTGTGGGATATCAGCATCGGATATGGAAAAAATTGCTACATACGACGACTATTTGACCCAATTAGTCACGCAAATTAACGATATACAAGAAATTGGTCAACAAAATTTGATTAAACCTAAAGAAAAATCGAAACAATATCAAGATCGCAAAATAAATCCAATTGAATTTAAAATTGGCGAACCAGTATTTTTGTTGAAAGGACCTAAACCTGGAAAACTTGGTGACCACTATACTGGTCCACATGAAATAACAGCTATATTAACAAAAGGCAATGTACGTATTAAACTTCCAAAAAGAGACGTGATAGTGCATTGAAATAGATTAAGGAAATCAAAAATTCCATTGCAGACTCTATCTTTAGTGATTCTTGCTATAGAAATAAACAAGTAAATGATTAAAAATAAAATGTAATAAAAATTTTTTTTTAATAAAATAAAATAAAATAAAAAAAGAGGCTAAATTAAATTAAACTCAATTCAGGAATAATAAAGGTTCATTAAGGCATACTTAATTAATTAGTAGAGTATTAACGCCATCTGAACACAACTAAGAATAATAAAGATTTGCACCATTATGTTACTTTATAAAATTAATCAGTCACATCTATATGGTAGTATTAAGTTGTACTCAAAAGAATAATAAATTAATAAATGAAAAAGAAAACAATATATATATATATATATACATATATTTTGATCAATAACCCATATATGCTTCCCTAATAAGTAACGATAAGAATATTAATATCAAGAATGAAGTATAATTTTGGGAAATATGCTATTGTATTTCACTTACAAGGAAGTATTCGTATAGTTCGGTGTCCCCCTCCGATTTTGATGAAACTCACATATGTTGTAGAGCATCGAAAACTAAAAGACGCGTATTTTTTTTTTATCGGCGGAAAAACATTTCTAAGGGGTGAAATCACCCTTCAAAGTTAGGGGTGATTATGCAGTTTCACCCCTGCAAATGAATTTTTTTTTCAACTTCACGTGAAATTTTTATTGTTTTCAATGAGGAGTATTTTGGTTTTTGTTTCATTAAAATCGGTTGACGCCTTCTGGGTGAAACTCCATAATCACCCCTCGACATGCGTAACTTTGAAGGGCGATATCACCCCTTAGAAATTTTTTTCCGCTGATAAAAAAAATACGTGTCTTTTAGTTTTCGATGCTCTACAACATACGTGAGTTTCATCAAACGATTTTGATCGGAGGAGGACACCAAACTATCCTTCCTTGTTAGACCAACCGTGTGGAAGTAAAGGGTGATTTTTTAAGAGCTTGAGAACTTTTTTTAAAAAAAAAACGCATAAAATTTGCAAAATCTCATCGGTTCTTTATTTGAAACGTTAGATTGGTCCATGACATTTACTTTTTGAAGATAATTTCATTTAAATGTTGACCGCGGCTGCGTCTTAGGTGGTCCATTCGGAAAGTCCAATTTTGGGCAACTTTTTCGAGCATTTCGGCCGGAATAGCCCGAATTTCTTCGGAAATGTTGTCTTCCAAAACTGGAATAGTTGCTGGCTTATTTCTGTAGACTTTAGACTTGACGTAGCCCCACAAAAAATAGTCTAAAGGCGTCAAATCGCATGATCTTGGTGGCCAACTTACCGGGCCATTTCTTGAGATGAATTGTTCTCCGAAGTTTTCGCTCAAAATGGCCATAGAATCGCGAGCTGTGTGGCATGTAGCGCCATCTTGTTGAAACCACATGTCAACTAAGTTCAGTTCTTCCATTTTTGGCAACAAAAAGTTTGTTAGCATCGAACGATAGCGATCGCCATTCACCGTAACGTTGCGTCCAACAGCATCTTTGAAAAAATACGGTCCAATGATTCCACCAGCGTACAAACCACACCAAACAGTGCATTTTTCGGGATGCATGGGCAGTTCTTGAACGGCTTCTGGTTGCTCTTCACTCCAAATGCGGCAATTTTGCCTATTTACGTAGCCATTCAACCAGAAATGAGCCTCATCGCTGAACAAAATTTGTCGATAAAAAAGCGGATTTTCTGCCAACTTTTCTAGGGCCCATTCGCGGTCAACATTTAAATGAAATTATCTTCAAAAAGTAAATGTCATGGACCAATCTAACGTTTCAAATAAAGAACCGATGAGATTTTGCAAATTTTATGCGTTTTTTTTTAAAAAAAAGTTCTCAAGCTCTTAAAAAATCACCCTTTATTACTATTGAGGAAAGGCCTGGCTTTTCAGTAGATCAAACATAGACCCTAGAACGCAGTAGTATTCCAAAATAAACAAACTGGACTTTTTACTTTAAGGACGGACTGGGAAACTCTGGGAATTACCACGACCGGATTCGAAACCTTGCAACAAAATTATTAAAGGGGTAACGTACAAAGGAAAAACACAAGAAAAGTTAATAAATAGTACGTAATAATAATGCTAATAATACTTTAATAATACGATAGTAATATGATGATAGTATTGATAGTGTTGGATAATCAGCTGACGCACGTCGATCGATATTCGATGTGCGTCGACCTGTTGCTGCTGGGTAGCGTGCTGCGCTCGGCTATTACGGAGATAGCCGAAGCAGTGCCTCGCAGGCTTGCTGCTTGAAGCGAGAGGCTATCTCTTTCGCTTGACTTCGGCATCGCTCAACAGCTATCTCACTCACTTGACTTCAACGTCGTACAACGGCGCTTTTGGAAAACGCAGCCATCTTGCAAATTTTGACACTTCTGTGAAAACCCTCTTGGACGACACACATAGTCGGTACACTCGCTCGGACTTTTCACCATCTCACCGGATCTTCTCAACATTTTCGTGCTTACCAGGACTCAAATACACGGTAAGAGTACATCGTTACAATTTCTCTAAAATCAATGACGGTGAGGCGAGTAAATCTCAGCGGTCCATCAACATAAAGGTCTCACCGCGTGGCGTGCTCTGCAGTGGGGGCTGCACCACGTTTTATCTCACATTTTACACACTCAATTAATATAATTGCACGTGTACTCATTTATTCACTGTACTTTCCCCCAAGTAAACTTGCTGGGAATGTACTGTGAATATATCTTCTCATTTGTGCATCCTCAAATTCTCACAATTCTCATTCCGTGACGTGCTCTGCAGCGCTGGCTGCATCACATTTTTCCACTCCAGGAAAGACAGCACACAAGTAATAGAATTGTGTGCTTCACGTCAATTCGCGTCAATTCATTAATCAAAATTCTTTTTAAATTTATTTGTGTTTTTCTAAAAATATATTTTGTGTATTAAGATCATGAAGGTAGAATAAACCACTTTCTCTTTCCAACATCTGCTAGTCTGGTTATTTCACATCCTGCCGTGAGTTAAAACTAATTATTATCAATATATTGCATATTCCATCCAACAGCACCACATAAATTCTCAACAGATAGTGTTATAAAAATAATTTGTTATAGATAGTGCTATAATATGATGACAGTAACGATAATCCTGTCATAATAATAGTTGCGACATATGAGATACCCTAGTCTCTTGAGAATCAATAGATAATTCAATACTCATAATTGAACATCGAAAAAAAATGTATTATAGACTAATAATAACAGTTACATTTTCAGACCCCGCAGACCTAGCTGCGGCAGCGTTTTATTATCCTGGAATAGATGAAGAAGTTAGTTGCTTTGACTGTAGAATGATTATTAAAAATTGGGAAGCATGTTATATCCCTATAAAGGATCACCGTAGATGGCAAGAACAATGCCGATTTTTACAAGGTATTCCCTGCAGAAACGTATCCATCGGGACATACCTACGAAAGATTCCTTTTCCTTGCAACAAGGAACGTTTCGACTCTCGATTGGAAGTAAGAGTCAAAGCGACCCCCGACCGCCACGACGCAGACCTCCGATAAGAAGTTCATTGACCCCATCATATCCAGCTTTTGAAAATTATATAATATAAAACGATTAGAAAGTTTCACCTTTTGGCCCGAAATCTACGCGTTAGATCCTATACAATTAGCTTCCGTCGGATTTTTTTTTTCGGGAAAAGAAGACGAAGTAACGTGTTTTCATTGTGGAATAGTGATGGGAAATTGGGAAATTAAAGACGAACCTTGGGAACAGTACGCTTTTTGGTACCCAAGTTGTCGCTACCTGCACATGACTTTGGGGATCTCCGCACCCTCTCAATACCCAGGTAAGTCTCTGGCCACGTCTAGTCCGCTGCCTCGTAGTCCGATCCCCCACACAGTTAGAAAAGAAAAAGAAAAAGAATCCATTTAACTGGTCATCGTTAAAATTATGAAAAATCTTCAAAAAATCTATTCTGACACCGCTCATCCTGCATCCTATTCTCGGGCAAAAATTTTGGCCCAGGTGGATAGGAGAGTAGCGCAAAAAAATGTTTTACCATGGCTCGAGACACAGGATTCATATAACATGCATCGTCTCGTGCCACGACGATTTCCCCGTCGTACGTACAACGTGAGTAATATAGACGATGTATGAGAGGCTGATTTAGCTGATCTTTGCTCGATAGCTACGTACAACGATGGGTACGCATATCTGCTTGTTGTTATCGACGTGTTGAGCAAATAGACGTGGGTCGAGGCTTTGCGTGATAAAACGAGCACAACCGTGGCCCGCGGTCTCACACGCATACTCGCACGCAGTAACAATCGTCGGCCGCACCAATTACAAACTGATTGAGGCAAAGAATTTATCGGTACTCATTTCAGCAAATTCTCAAGAAAAAGAATATTTATTTTCGCGCTGCTCGTAACCCCGATATAAAAGACTCGATTGCCGAACGCTTTAATCGCACAATAAAAGAGCGAATGTGGCATTACTTTACATACACGAAAAATGAGCGTTACATTGATGTTTTACAAAAATTTTTATAAGCTCATAATTACACTAGACACAGCGGAACGCGTATTCCTCTCAGCGAGGTTACGCTAGAAAATGCCTCTGTAGCACGGGAAAATTTAGCACGGCGTTACGAGCGTAAAGCGAGAAGAACTAAAAAGCCTAAATACAGTGTCGGTGACTTGGTACGTATCAGTACAGCTAAAGCAGCATTCGTGAAAGGATATGAGTGTGGTTGGAATAACGAGTTATTTAAGATTCAACGAATTTTAGTGATTCGAGAACCAATCGTGTATATTCCACACGATCTGAATAATGAGACTATCGACGGTATTTTCTACGAGGCAGAATTATCGCGAGTATGAGTGCCACCGTCACCTGAGAAGACGAAGAAGAAGAAGAGGGCAGAGAGGAAGAACGCTAGGAATCACCGTCCCTGATAAATATGAGCTTCAAGGATAGCTCTTTCTTTGTCGTACTACCGAGCAACAGTAGTCTTTTCCGGATAATACGATGACGAAATTTATTACAAAACTACCGCGTCAGATACGTTTGCACGGAGAAGGGTATGGTTCTCTTGTGGAAATTGCTTATCTGATGACTCTTTTACATGTTCCTACTTTAGGAAATCTCGTATCTTTTGAGGATGGTGTTTATGATTTATCGGGTTTCAATCTTTTAACACGGAGACGCGTAGATAGAGACCAAGTTCCATCTGGTGTATATTGCTCTATAGACGCTCTTATGGAGAGTATAAATAAGTTGGCGCACGCATGCGACGATCTACAATACCACGACTTTCGCGTATCGCCCACTATCGCAAGGCTACTAGGATTCTCGGAAGAGGCCTGTAGGTCTGTAATGATAGAACCGCATTGCGAATACGCAGGGTCGAGGCTTGCATCTCGATATCTGCGAGAACTATATTACAGGCGATGTACAAACACCCCTCTTACGAGTTGTTTCCGTTGATGCTGACGACTGTGAGTATGATTCGAGAAAAATTAAATCGTTTTTGGCGCCTCGATATATACCTTTCTTGCGCAACAATTTACACACTATCGACATCGATATACGAGACGAATTTGGGGATCCTATACCATTCGAACAGGGAACGTTGACTGTGACACTACATTTCAAAAGGTCCCACGATTAATTACACCACTATGGATGATATTGACAGTGTGCAACACGGATGGGGTCGTCGCGGGTACGGTGGTATTAGCCATGTTTATATCGGAACTCCTAATCAACGAGGACACGATATCGGCAGCTTTCTCGGGGGCCTGTTTCGTTGAGTATCGCCACTTTTAGAGAAGGGTGTTAAAGCAGTTGGAAAAGAAGCATTGCGTGCTGGTGTAAACGTAGCCGGTGATATCCTCGATAGAAATATAGCTGTGAGAGACGCTATTTGCAACAGATCGCGAGAATCAGGCAGTGATCTCAAACGCAAAGCCTCTGAAAAAATTGATAGTCTCATGCGGGGTTCTGGTTCTAAAAAGCGCAAAATTCCACGAACTCCTCATTCATCGAACGAACGTAAACCACGACGTATCTCCCGTAAAAATAAAAGTGTAATAAAGAGAAAAGTAATAAAGAAGAATAAGAATAATAAGAACAATAAGAAGAAGAAGACTCGTCAACGAACAGTTGCAGATATTTTTGGATAGCTGAAACAAGATGGTTTTTCTACATGCGCACTCGTGCGAGTGTCTTAAATCGGAACTTGAATTATTTTCATTTCCACCGACAGAAACTACTATCGAAGGCTCCAATTGGGTGTATATAAGCCGATTTCTTCGCTAACTGATGATTCACCTATTGAATATGTTATTCCTGTACAGGGTGATGAGTATATCGATCTCGCGCATACTATGCTTAGTCTGAGAGTGAAAATATAATATCCTTCTACGGAAATTGCCGCGAGTGCAGCGCCGAAAGTAAGTACCAGCCCTGTAAACAATCTCTTGCATTCTATGTTTAATCAGGTGGATGTATACCTGAATCAAAAACTAGTTTCACTTCTAAATAATGCCTACGCTTATCGAGCGTAGAAAGAAACACTTTTGAATTACGGTCCAGCTGCCAAAAATTCGCATCTCACGAGCGTTCTCTGGTACGAAGATACCCTCAGAAAAATGGATGATATTACATCGGGAAATGCGGGTCTTGTAAAGAGAAAACAATGTTTAAATGTTGAAGGAACTGTAGACTTGCTCGGCGATCTGCATTGCGATATATTCAATCAGGAGCGGTTCCTATTGAACGGTGTCGAGATGCGAGTACGGCTGGTGCGGTCTAGAGATTCATTTTGTCTTGTGGGCGATACAAAGAATGGTCAATGCGGCTTAAAGATTCTCGAGGCATCGCTTCTCGTTCGTAGAACAAAAATAGCTCCTAGTGTGCTGCTCTCGCATGCTAGATCTCTGGCAAAATCTACGGCTAAATATCCTCTCCCGAGAGTCGAGGTAAAGGCCGTTTCAAGATACTTCGGTGTTCATGGAGAGACTATCGATAATATCGTGCTAGCTCAATTGACGAAGCGTATAATTAACGGTTTTGTCGATAACAAAGCGTTTAACGGCGATTTCAGTATGAATATGTACAGCATCTGTACAGATTAGACGTGAAAATGGATATCGTCGTGGATATACAGGTAAAGCCTCGAAATTTATTCCGAAAGAAATTGCCGTGGTAGCAGTGGATAAACCGTACTCTGCTCATTGGATCATCGCACCACCGTGTCACTTTGCCGAATTACCACAGCATTCGACAAGCCAGAATAATTTTCTCTCGAAATATTTTCATGGTCTTGAATGGTACAAGGGCGATGTGAGCTGTAAACAAGCATATGCAAACTTGCGTGAAATTCCACGAAAATCAAGACGTGTCTATACACGCGGTCACGAGAAAGCTATACTTCTTTGCGATATCACGAGTCGTGAAATTTCCAACCTGGATGATGAAGGGAGCGCTCCATCGTACACATTTATGCCGAAATCTTTGCGAAAATCTTCAGACACGCTATGATAAACGATACAGCGCCTTCGCAATGTGCAATGCGCCAGGCTTTCCAAATAAAAAATTGGCTTCGTGAGCACCCGTTCAAAGGAGATTCATACATGGATGTTTGGTCGGCAGACGAAGAGGAAGAGAATAAGAAAGAGGAGAAATCTTCACCATGTAGTCGTGACACGATCGACGATGCTGTGAAATAAATGTTGCATATATACGTCTATCAAAGCGTCTATGTTATCATTTAATCATTGACTATGTGTTCAGCATGAAGACTAGACAAATCTACGAGAATCTACAGTATCTACCACTTTCAACCGTTGGAGTATAACCAGCTGATAGAATTCCTTGTGTATGGTCGTTACCGGCCGGACTCGTAGTTGATTCAAAACATTCCTGTTAGCCGAAGTCAACGGGGGGCACTTCGCATGATGCTTTATTTATTATTAAGGGGGTGACCGGCTGGTACTTACAAGAAGGTCAGTTTGGTGTCCCCCTCCGATTTTGATAAAACTCACGTATGTTGTAGAGCATCGAAAACTAAAAGACACGTATTTTTTTTTATCGGCGGAAAAACATTTCTAAGGGGTGAAATCGCCCTTCAAAATTAGCATGTCGAGGGGTGATTTTGCAGTTTCACCCAGAAGGCGTCCACCGATTTTAATGAAACAAAAACCAAAATACTCCTCATTGAAGACAATCAAAATTCCACGCTAAGTTGAAGAAAAAAATTCATTTGCAGGGGTGAACAATCCCCTGATTTTTTAATTTTCCACCCTACACAAAAAACTAACCAACCAAATTGACCAGAACATATACCATTTGGATGCGCAAGTTAAAATGAAGATGACGTATTTTTACACATTCACAGGAAAATGAATTTACGGGGGTAAACTACCCCTTATCCATTAGTACGTATATTTGTGCGTACATTCTTGTTTCTCGTTATTTCCATGGTAAAGAGCTGCTTGCGTTCACTCTTTGTGCTGATTTTGTGCTTATCAATAATTTATCGTCATATGTTATCGACCTTTCGATTAGATTGTATTTCGATTCGGCGCAAATTTCGGAATAAGTCGATAATGCAACAGTCATTCCATCTATAGAACATTGTCAATTATTCCAACGAAATGAATATGATCTTATTTTTTTGAGTAATCTAATCATACGCCAATATGATAAAAATACTTTCGACGCAGTAAGAGGTGTTTTCTACATAGGCGGCTATCTAGGACTGCGTATTATCTGCCGATATCGCATGTGGTTCAACAACAAGTCTTTCAAATATAAAAACCGCGATACATACAGCGATCTTCAGTTGCTCATTTGAACGGAGTGCCAGTGCGTTACTTATAATTTCTGACAAAAAAAAATCAATAGACCATGAAAGTGAATCCAATCAACGTCATTAAACTTCTTTTGGCTACATTTGAAGCCATGAACATTCCCGAAACTCCGATTAACAATGCAGAAATCGAGGTAAAGCAGAATTTCGAAAAAGTTCTGGTCGACTGCATGGACGATTATAACGGAGTTGAAATTATCGAGGAACAATCGCTAGATTTTCAAGAGCCATTCAAGCAATATGATGTTAACCCTGTCGAGGACACTCTTTGGCAACATGATAAAGGTATAGTGGATTCTGATACTTGTTCTAAAGACGAAGAAGACATAAGCTACGTTCACAAACGCAAAGCACTGGAGATCCGGTAAGCAGAAAAATTACAGTGTCGATACCGTCAGTCAGAAATTCAAAAAAGTCAAATCTGTACGACTATTAAAACGCTGGGCAAATCAAATGAACAAAGGTGGGACCTACAAGGAGAAATTAGCTCAAATCTCTGAATATACTTTGAAAAACATACAAGCCGCAGTAGATGCTGGTTTCATTGTTCATGATATCGACCTTCAAAAGTGGGCTCTACAAGCTCAAAAAGAGATAGGTCACGAAGAAATTCGTTTTAAAGCTTCTCGTAATTGGCTTCGGAAGTTCAAGGAATCACATCGTATTGTGTCCAGGAAAATTAATAAATTCGTAACACGAAAGACTATAGAAGACGAACCAGTTTTAAGGATGAATGCAGAAAACTTCGTGAATGAAATTAAACCATATATTCAAAAATATGGACCGGAAAACATATATAATTCAGATCAGAGCGGTTTTCAACTGGAAATCCACTCTGGCAGGACTCTGACGGCTGAAGGATCTAAACAAGTGCAATGTGTAGTGCAATCCGTATCATCTACAACTCACAGCTACACTATCCAGCCAACCATAAATGCAGATGGAAAATTACTGTCACCCGTTTTTATTGTTCTGAAAGAGGGAAAGGGTGAGTTCGGCCCAATCGTGGAAAAAAATTTATTCAGGCCAGAAAACGTATTTTTAACAGCAACGAAATCCGAAAAAATTACTTCAGGTATGGACAAAAATGATTGCCAGAAAATATTGAACATATGATGAATTATACTATATCGATAACCAATATCATCCTATGTATAGAGCACTTCAAAGTTTGGTTGGAAAAAGTATTCTTCCCGAACACCGGCCGTGACAGCGTATTGTTGATAGACTCGTGGAGTGGACACTGCCCAGAAGTTGTTTAAAATGCAACACCTCGGGGCAAAAAAACAATCACAAAGATAATACCTAAAGGCACCACAGGGAAAATCCAACCACTCAACGTTTTTGGTTTCCGAATATGGAAAAATTTTGTACGACATTTTTCCGACAGTGCATTATTACTTAATTCTGATATTAATTTACACTTGAGAAACAACATAATCAAACTGCAATCGCTCGCACACAATCAACTTTCATCACCCAGATATATAAATCTTTTCAAATATGCATGGTTCAAAAGTAATTATATAACCGATAAGCCAAACGAGTTCGACAATCCAGTGAGTTTTGGTTTTGGTCAATCGTCTCAAGCACACTGTAATAATGTGGCCATCATCAGATGCTCATGGTGCAAGAAGTCTTTATGCTTGCAACATTTTTTCGAAGAGTATCATTTCTGCACGACTTACGAACCATGATTGCTGCAAATTATGACGTGCACATTGCACGTTGATGAATTGTAAAAGGAATAATACATTATATTATATACTGTGGTGTATGTAGATGCGCAAGGCGGTAAGAATAAATGTGAGAGAATGGAGAGTGGGGAGAGCGATAACACGGGACGTGAAAAGGACGACAGTCGAATAAATGCGCATGCCGAAACCGGGTATTTGTTATTTCTCGCCTATGTCCTCAGCTGATTGCCGCTGTTTCGAAATACAGCCATACATATATGCTATACAACCACTCAACCCCAGCAACATTCCCCAGTATTCTGTATTTGAACAAGCTATTTTTTTCAGTAAATAACGCGAAACTCGTGAATGGACCATTCCACTTGTAAGTAACAGCCGGTCACCCCCTTAATAATAAACAAAGCATCATCTGAAGTGCCCCCCGTTGACTTCCGCTAACAAGAATGTTTTGAATCAATTCGGACATTTAAATAACGAGAAACAAGAATGTACGCACAAATATACGTACTAATGGATAAAGGGTAGTTTACCCCCGTAAACTCATTTTCCTGTGAATGTGCAAAAATACGTCAACTTTATTTTAACTTGCCCTTCCAAATGGTACATGTTCTGTTTAATTTGGTTGGTTAGTTTTTTGTGTAGGGTGGAAAATTGAAAAATCAAGGGGTTGTTCACCCCTGCAAATGAATTTTTTTCTTCAACTTAGCGTGAAATTTTGATTGTCTTCAATGAGGAGTATTTTGGTTTTTGTTTTATTAAAATCGGTTAACGCCTTCTGGGTGAAACTGCAAAATCACCCCTCGACATGCTAATTTTGAAGGGCGATTTCACCCCTTAGAAATGTTTTTCCGCCGATAAAAAAATATACGTGTCTTTTAGTTTTCGATGCTCTACAACATACGTGAGTTTCATCAAAATCGGAGGGAGACACCAAACTGACCTTCTTGTAAGTACCAGCCGGTCACCCCCTTAATAATAAATAAAGCATCATGCAAAGTTCCCCCCGTTGACTTCGGCTAACAGGAATGTTTTGAATCAATTCGGACATTTAAATAACGAGAAACAAGAATGTACGCACAAATATACGTACTAATGGATAAGGGGTAGTTTACCCCCGTAAACTCATTTTCCTGTGAATGTGCAAAAATACGTCAACTTTATTTTAACTTGCCCTTTCAAATGGTACATGTTCTGTTTAATTTGGTTCGTTAGTTTTTTGTGTAGGGTGGAAGATTGAAAAATCAGGGGGTTGTTCAGCCCTGCAACTGAATTTTTTTCTTCAACTTAGCGTGGAATTTTCATTGTCTTTAATGAGGAGTATTTTGGTTTTTGTTTCATTAAAATCGATTGACGCCTTTTGGGTGAAACTGCAAAATCACCCCTCGACATGCTAATTTTGAAGGGCGATTTCACCCCTTAGAAATGTTTTTCCGCCGATTAGGAAAATACGTGTCTTTTAGTTTTCGATGCTCTACAACATACGTGAGTTTCAGCAAAATCGGAGGGGGACACCAAAGTATCTTTCCTTGTAAGTAGCACCAATGGATTTGGACTGCGTGTGTTTGCTGTAATTCACCATCAACACGGTTTGCCGATGACTTTGAGCAACCAGATGTGATAGATTCTCCTGTGGCACGAATACCATTTTTCTTGCATGCTTCATTATCCACGACCGCCTATTAAATTTGACAGGACGGTACCTAATATTGGGGCGAGTGAGAGCGGCAGTAACCTATCACGTTGAAGAATCTATCGGTTCTTATTCTTCCAGCAGGCTTTTTCGCGGCTAAATGTCGAAGAGCAGGAGCATGTCGACGTAGTTTTTTTCTTTCATTAGCTTTTGAGGAACATTACCACGAATAACGTTCAATGCCCACTCACATACACACAGACTGATACTTGGATATACTGTAACGTGGCAAAATATACGCCCATAAAACGCTACGTCCTCCTCACTCGACAGCTCTAAGATGATCTCGCAGGGCCCTGGCATAATCATGTAAAGCAATGCTTAATTATTTTTGTATTTTTATTTATTCTCATGATCTGATCGACCGAGAAAGGGAGAGAGAAAAGCGATGGAGGCGCACATCGCTCTCAACGATTTGATCAGCTTCGGGACCTCGGGTCGCTACATAACTCTTGAGAGAGTACAACCATCTTCCGCTTTTTACTGTCGGGATCTGGAGCAGTCCCGCTCGAGATCCCGACAATGTTGTCCGGGGTGATGCTACCAACAATCGTCTCGAGTTCCAGCCGGGGTCCTGTCCAGCGGTCACACACAAAAAATGTGAGCTCCGCGTCGTCTCGTTCGTGTCCGCAGTACTTACAGTCTGGCGTCCGTACTCTGTTCATGTTGTAAAGGTACCTTCGGTAGTAGCCGTGTCCGGTCAGGAACTGGGTAACGTAAAAGTTCACGTCCCCAAACTTCCTTCCGATCCGCGGTCTCAGGTCCTTTACAAGTCGTCTCGTCCAGTTGCCTGTACGTTCTTCTGTCCATCGGTCTTGCCAAGTCTGTATCGTCCTGTTGCGCTCCGCAGGTGCCGCATCCTCCCGTCTTATGTCCGCCCTTTTCCCGTAGATCCTGTTTCGCTCGAAGGCTAGGAGGTCTACGAGGATTACGTCGGCCACCACCAAAACTGCTTGTACAGAGACAGTTCGATAGGAGCAGGCGATCCTCAGCTCACCCTCCACCACCCGAGCCAAGTAAGCCAGAACCCCAAAGTTGCTTTGAAGCGCTTCCAGGATATCGACCCACCTGGCCGAGTTGAAGGCGTTCCTGACGTCCAAGGTCGCCAGCAGAACGATTGGTCGTGCTGCGTGGCAATGTCTGTCTAAGTCCAGGAAGGAGTCGACCACTTTTTGGATAGCTCCAATCATCGATCGACCCTTCCTGAAGCCGAACTGCAGGTCTGAAAGGCCTCCGCTGGTCTGTATCATGTCCGCCAGTCTCGGTCTCAGTATTTGTTCGTAGAGTTTACCCGTCGTGTCAAGTAAACTCAACGGCCGATAGGCTGACGGCGTATTGGGGTCGCCCTTACCTTTGGGGATAAGAACTAGCCTCGCCGCCTTCCACCGGTCGCTGAACGTCCCCGTCGTCAAGCACGTAGCGTATAGGTCGAGAAATATCTCCGGCCTCAGATTGTCCATCAGTCGGATAATCTCCGCCGGTACTCCGTCCGGTCTCGGTGCCTTACCAGTCTTCATTGCGTTGGATGCCCTAGTGAGCTCTTCCGCCGTGAAGATGGTGGCTGCCGGTGTATCCGTATCGTCTGTAACGTCCGTCCGTATCCGGTGTGTAGGAAACAAGCCGTCGACGATTCGTCGTGCGAATTTGGCGTCTTTGAGTTCTGGTGGTACCCGGGCCCCTAGTTTACCGGTCACGATTTTGTAACCAGTACTTCAGGGATCCTGATCCACGTCCTCGCAGAGCCTGTCCCAGCAACGCGTCTTGCTGTCTCGTATCGCGCTCGTCAGTGCCTTCCGTGCTGTCTTATATGCGGCTTGGTGGTTTTCCCGTTCGGGTCTTACCCCAGCCCTCGTTACTAGTCGTTGGCTTGCCAAGCAGACTCTGCGCAGTTCGGCTATTTCGTCCGTCCACCAGTATTGTGGCTGCCTGTTCTGTCGATGTCGTCGTTTCGGCAGTGTACTGGTCGTTTCGGTGCTGGTACTACCACCAGCTCCTCTGAAAATGTTTGTACGTCGAGTTTGTTGAGGTTCCACCGCGGGGGGTGCTGGGTCCTCGTCCGTCTCGTCGCCGTTTGTCCTGCCACTTCGAAGACAATGTACTCGTGGTCGCTGGCCGTATAGCCGTTGAACACCCGCCATCGCCCTATCCGTGGCGATATTCCATCCGATGTCATTGCGACGTCAGGGATGGAGTCTCCAAATCCTGATCGTCTGTACGTCGGTATGTTTCCCGTATTGGATACTACCAGGTCCCGCCTTGCAGCCATCTCCAGCAGCAACCGTCCACGTTTGTTCGTTGCTGTCATTCCCCACTCGATCGCCCGCGCGTTGATGTAGCCCCCGATAACAACGTCTCCAGGCAGATCCCTGATTCCGTCCTCAAGGAGCGCCACTTTTTTCTCGAAATCCGCCGCGGTGCAGTTGGGTGTTAGTTATTCGAGATTGGGCAGCGCCCCTTACCCAGACAGCTGCGGTCTCCGTCTCGTACGTAATGTACGTTTGTGTTGTTCTTCTCCTGTACGGTTCGCACAGGATCAGAATGTCAGCGTCATGTTCGTCAGCTATCTGTGGTTGTAGCATGTCTGCTGTCCTACTCTTGTTCAGGTTTCCCTGAACTATTCTGTCCGTCTTCCGGCCTGCTTCCTGCACTCTTCCAGCGCAGTTCGGAACACCGCGCACCTCCCGGAACCCGCGAGGTGCGTCATGTCCTTATCCTTTGCCTCGGCGCACAAAGCACAGGCCGGTTTGTTTTTACAGTCCGTTGCGTAGTGTCCTGTTTCGCCGCATTTCCTGCAATTTTTTGGCTGGTCCGTGTTCGTGCAGTTGGCCTTGACGTGTCCGTAGCCAAAATACTTGTGGCATTTCGTCACTGTCAGTCGTTTTCGGACGCGGCAATGCACCCATCCAATCCCGACCCGTCCCCGCCGAAGCAGCACCTCGGCCTCCCGTCAACATCGCAGACCGCCATGTACTGCACGGCGCGATTCGGGCCAAAGATGTGGATCCCGAAGTCCGTGTCTCGTTCTGTCTCGCGTCTCAGCGCCTGTCTGACGTCGTCCGTGGTCGCGACGCAGTCCAGGTCCATGATTTCCAATTGGACCTTGGAAGTCATGGCCCTGGCGCTGCCCGCGTCCCCAATCGCGTCTTGCAGAGCGTGTCGGAAGTCGTCTCGTCCGTCGGGTCTGTTCGCGTCTGCCTGTATCTTTAGAAGGCACAGGCTGTTTTTCGTCTTCCTCAGAGTCGTCACCTGCACGTGACTCTTCTTCGGATCGATCGTCCGTATTTTTCGTACGATGTCTGAGTACGAGTTATCAGTCCCAGGCTTTACCAGTACAACCGTCCCCCTTTGCGGGGAGCCGGTCTGTTCTTTTGAGCCTGCATGTTGTCGTTTGTATCGCGTTCTTTCTTGTCTGGCTTTTTTCTTGTCACTGTCTGCCAAGCAGCCACCGGTTCCGCCGTCGAAGGCTTTTTTTGCGCGTTCTCCGGAGTAGTTCCAGTCGCTTCCCGCTTGCGTTTTGTCCGTGACGTTTGTTGTTCGTCCGTTACTTTTTTCGTCGTTTGCGTGTCCGTAAGTTGTGGTTTCGGGGCCGCCTCTGCATGCTTATGCAGTGCTACGTCGGCGACCTCCAAAGTCGACTTTATTCCGTTTTTGACAGTCATATTCATGTTTTTCTGAATAGACGCTGCCTCGGCCATTTTCGTCGCTGTTTCGTGTATGAGCGTCAGTAGCTCAACCATGTCCAATTCTTTCTGTGTTTTTGCGTGCGTTCGTCCTGTCGTCACTTTGTCGGTGTCTGCCACGGAGATATAACTATCGCCGCTGCCGGCACTTGACAAACTGTCCGTCCTGTTGCGTCTTGGTATGTCTAGTAGCGTCTCGTCAGTCGTTTTTTCCCTGTCTTTAGTCGTCCTTTTTGCCGTCATCCTTGTCCCCTCCTTGCACAATGTGCGGCTCCCAGAATCCGTGCCGCTGCCCAAGGCCACCGGAGCTTGCATCCGGTCGGAGCCTGGTGTGGATTGCCCTTGATTAGGGGTTACCACCTGGGGTAAATCTTCGCTTTTACCGTGCATTATCCATCGTTGTTGTTCCGTTCTGCTGCAGGTCCCTCGGGGTCGTGACTCCCCGAACCGTGCTAGAACAACGCACGGCCCCTGAGGTCCCCAAACCGTTTTCTTGTGTGTAACCCTATGTGTCGTGTGCGTGAGTGTGAGTGCCCATGATTGTGCGAAACCGGTCCATTCACCCATAGTCGGGAGAGCCCGTTTATAGGGATCCCTGTCATTCGCTTTTCGACAGGCCCCGTTTATAGGGGACCCCAACCATTCGCTTTCTCAGGGGTGCCCGTTTATAGGGACCCTGATCATTCACATCACCGGTATACCACTGGGGCATGTTTATGTAGGTTTTTGCGTTGGTGCGTGTGTGTAGTGCTAGTTTTCGTCCACCCCGAGAGTTCTCGGTACCTTCCATATCTGGAAGGCGTCCCTCTATCCGCGACCTGGGGAGGCGCCCGATGTGGGACCAGCAACCCGACACAGGATTATTATTATTATTATTATTATTATTATTATTATTATTATTATTATTATTATTATTATTATTATTATTATTATTATTATTATTATTATTATTATTATTATTATTATTATTATTATTATTATTATTATTATTATTATTATTATTATTATTATTATTATTATTATTATTATTATTATTATTATTATTATTATTATTATTATTATTATTATTATTATTATTATTATTATTATTATTATTATTATTATTATTATTATTATTATTATTATTATTATTATTATTATTATTATTATTATTATTATTATTATTATTGTTATTATTATTTAACCTCTACCCCTGCAGGATAGGGGTTAGAATATTCCCGAGGTAGAGGCATGCCTGTCGTAAAAGGTGACTAAAATCCAGGGGAAGGAAAACCCCTACAACAAACTAATTATGAGTTACAGCAACTAAAAAAAAAAGTTTACGGTTCAGGGGGGGGATACCCCAGTACCGGCATCGACAGGGAGTGGCCAAGCGGGCTCCCCGGCTTCGAAAACAAGCGACCGCAGTGCTACATTGGTGGATGACTTGGCCAACGTAGCATACAAAGCAACAAGCGAGGAGAGCCGTCATCCTACGAGAACACGGGGAAACAAGGGTGAACAGAACAACAACGCACTGATGTTGAATCTCTCTCATAACGGGACGGATATCAGTACAAATGAAGACCAAGGCGGCTCTATGGAGCAACAGCGAGCAGCTCTACAGCAGAAGATCTTGGAGGCCGACCTTGTCGAGGAAGAGGAGATACGGCGCCTTCAAAACCTGGCGAAGAAGATGATCCAGGCGACCATCAAGCAGCGGAATGTCAGCATGGACATTAAACAAGGATTACAGAAACTGGAGGAATCCCTGGAGGCCATCTCAGCATCCAGAGTGGAGAGGAAGAAGATTGAGGCAGAATTGCGCAAAATACCAGCGCGAGGCAGACGATTAGCCTCACAATCTTCGAATGGAGGAATCAAAAGGTCACGACACCTAACCAGTCCAGGAGGAGGATCTCCTGTACAATGGGCAGATAAAAGACCCAAGCATGGAGAAACGGAAGGCGAGTGGAAAGAACCTCGCCGCAGGAAGGAGAAAGGAGGCGCAGACAAGCCCAACAATAGGAAAGCCAGAAGGGCAGCAACGAACGACGAAGAAACACCGGCAACGAGCATGAAAACAACCCCACCGAAACGCCAAAGAGAGCGGAACAAACGAATCCGGGATAGGCCGCGCGGTGAAGCCGTTCTTATCAGGCCGGAAACAGGGAGAACCTACGCAAAGATAATGAAGGACATCCGCGCCAAAGTAAACCCTGCAGACACAGAGACGGACATCAAGGCTATCCGGCAGACTCACAAGGGCGAAGACCTGCTGAAGCTTGGCAACAACCAGAAAAACAAGGACGTCTTCACCAAGGCCCTGAGTGATGCGCTGGGAAATACGGGCAAAGTCACCGAACTCATCCCGAAGATGACCTCCGAGATTAGGGACCTCGATGGAGCGACTGAAGAAGAAGATGTGCTCGACGCCTTGGCACGCGAATACCCGGGACAAGTAGACAATGTTAAAGTCCAAGTACCAAAGACGATTTACAGGGGCCAGAAAATCGCTCTTATCGAGATGGATGAAATAAAGGCCACGGAACTCATCCACAAGGGCAAGATCAAAGTTGGCCGGGTCAAGTGTAGAATTCGGGAACGGATAACTGTAATGCGATGCTTCAGGTGCTTAGGGTATGGGCATCAAGCCAAAAACTGTAGTGGCCCGGATAGAAGTAAGCTGTGTTATAACTGTGGTGAAACCGGTCATAAAGGCGCTAAGTGCGATAGGGAAGCGCGGCGTGTTTTGTGCGCGGACAAAGCGCTATCGTCCCACGTGCCGGGAACGAGGAAATGTGCCGCTTTTCGGAGAGCGTTCGAAAGTGCTAAAAACAGGACCCCGAGATGACAAGGGTACTTCAAAAAAATCTCAACAGGAGCAGGATGCCTGACGACTTCCTGACACAACTGGTGCGCGAAAAAACATGTGATGTGATTATTATCGGTGAACAATATCGTGATAAAGTGAATGCGAGCTGGTACGCGGACAACCTTGGCACTGCAGCCATCTGGGTCCCGAACTCCGGAAGAGGCCGAGTAGAAGATCACGGAAGAGGAAACGGCTTTGTCTGGATTAAACAGAGGGACGTTTACTACGTGAGCTGCTACTCCAAGCCCAATGAAGGCATCGGGCAATTTGAAAAGAAGCTCAACAGCCTGGAAGACTAAGTACGGGACATGGAAGGAAAAATCATCGTGGCTGGAAATTTTAATGCGCGAGCGATCGAATGGGGCATGCCGCATCCGGACGGCAGAGGCACGCGAATAATGGAAATGGTTTCACGACTAAGCCTCACAGTGCTCAACACCAGTTCGACTGCGACTTTCCGATGACCAGGCTACAAGGGAACGATACCGGACATTTCGTTTGCATCGGAACGCGCAGTGCCATGTGTGAGAAAATGGACGGTGATTGAGGACTTTACCAGCAACGACCACTAATACATCACGTTCGAATTATTTGAAGAAGCAAACGCACCAAGGATCAACAGGGACCTACCACCAAGATGGAACGTAGTCAAAATGGACGAGAGGAAACTGGGTATAGCGATACGAATCCTGATGAGGCAGCGATCATTGCGGCTCAATACAAAGGTGCCAAGAAGATCCTATAGCGTCAAATTGGCCGCAGCAAGTCGGAGCACTGGAATTCCATTATACAGAACGTGAATAATGACCCGTAGGGATTGGGCTACAGGACAGTGACGCGGAAGCTGGAAGCTTTCTCGGAAGGAGAGAGCATGGACTGGAATAGGATGAAAAACATCGTAGATACCCTATTCCCGACTCACCCACCGAGGAGCGAGTAGGACCTTGACATCAGGATTGAGGACATTACGTCATTTAATGAAGAGGAGCTGATGGACGCGGTCAAATCCCTGCAGAACAGGAAGGCCCCAGGTCCCGACGGCGTACGGGCAGAAGCGTTGAAGGCGGTGGCAGACGCACGCCCGAAACTGCTTCTCGACATGTACAACTGCTGCCTGAAGAGCGGAGTTTTTCCCAAACGCTGGAAGACGCAGCGTCTGGTGTTAATCAGCAAAGGCAAAGGAGACCCTAACTCCCTGTCAGCCTACAGGCCACTGTGCATGCTGGACACGGCCGGGAAATTGCTGGAGAGGATGATCAAGCCGCGACTACATACAGCAATACGGGAGGCAGGTGACCTGTCCGATAGACAATTCGGTTTCAGGTATCCACGGTAGACGCAGTTCAAGAGGTCATAAGAACAGTTGAGGCAACGCGAGAGAGCAATGAAGAATGCCTTTAATTCAGCAAGATGGTGCAACATGATGCGGGCGCTAAAGGTACATTTCCGGGTACCAGCGTACCTCCCCGCGATGGTGGACGATTACCTGAAGGACTGAGTACTGATCTACGAAGCACGAGAAGGCCAACAGAGAAAAGTCATCACCTCAGGCGCAGCCCAGGGATCGATCCTCGGGCCAGACCTCTGGAACATCTCTTACGATGGCATTCTACGGATGGAAATGCCAGACGACACGTACCTGATCGATACGCCGACGACGTCGCCGCGGTCATCACAGCAAGAGACCCCGAAGCGGCACAAAGGCGTCTCAACCAGGTCATGAGGCGGACGCACCAGTCGATGGGGGACCACGGCCTTAGCCTAGCCACGCAGAAGACGGAGATTGTAGTTCTCACTCGGAAAAGGATCCCGAACAACTGCGCATGGGGGTCGGTACCGACGAAGTGGAAACGAAGGAAGCAGTGAGGTATCTTGGCATCACCCTGGATACCAAACTAACCTTCTGGGAACACATCAGGGAAGCGAGAGACAAAGCAGCGACCATGGTAGCAGCGCTGGGCCGTCTCATGGCGAACGCGAGAGGACCAATGACCAGCAAACGCCGGCTGCTAATGTCGGTGACGCACTCGATTCTCCTGTACGGAGCAGAGATCTGGGCGGACGCACTGGAAGCGGAAAGCCGAAAGAAACATATAGCCGCGGTACAAAGGAGAGGAGCCCTGAGGGTGGCCTGTGCATATCGAACGATATTAGGACCGACAGCCCTGGTCATTGCTGGAGTAGTACCCATCGAGCTCCTCGCGAGAGAGAAGAAACGAGTCTACCTACGACGTGCTGAACACGATCGGCAGCAGATGAAGAAACAGGAGAGGAATTACACCATGGAGCTTTGGCAGGGCATGTGGGACAGTCACGCAAGAGGAAGATAGATAGACAGACTCATCAAACATCTGGCCCTATGGACAGAACCTAAACATGGGGAAGTGACTTACTACCTGACCCAACTATTGAGCGGGCACGGCTACTTCAGCGCATACCTTCACAAAATCCGCGATGTATCTACGGAAATTCTGAACGCGACGACGCTCATCACACCTTCTTCGAGTGTAATCGATCGAGGGATGAGAGGGAAAGGATGGAGGAGTCCCTAGGTCTTATCACCCCAGAGAACATAGTGGCATCGTTGCTGATCAGCGTGGAAAACTGGGATGCGGTGGCAATCTTTGCGGAAACAGTTTTACGCCGAAAGAAAGAAGAAGAAAACAACACAGTAATAGCCGGAGCAGAAAACAACTAGTTGGAAATCATGCGCAGAGTGAACTGTGCAGTGCGAGAAAACAGTGCAGAGTTCAGTGAACCACAGTGAAGTCGCATAGTGAAAATAATTCGGGCATTAGCGTATCAGCTAAGGGAATTGGGCAGAACATCACAGCCCTGACGAAATGCGAAATCGGTTCCGGGGTCGGTACACAACATCTGGAAAAAGAGTTGGTGGTTTTTAGTGGGTACAAATCCCACACTTTGAGGAGTGCGGTCCCTCCTCGCCGTCTTTTTGATGATTTTCCACCACCCCTCGAAAAAAAAAAAATTATTGCTGTTATTGTTGTTGTTGTGCCGGTATTGCGTAATTGGGTTATTACGGTAATCGGAATAATATCAAAAGTTACTATTTTTGGGATTGTTTCTCGATAAGGAGATAGATATCTAGTAAATAATGAACACGTGAATTTACGGTAAAAATCATAGTTGAATGTTTATTATAGACAACGACAACTTTCCGTTATCTATTAAGGGACACTAAAAGAATGATACAATAATTAGTTGTTTTCGAGCATTTGACGAGGATACTCTGCTTTGTTTATTGAAGTTCCCACCTTAGGTCCTCCTACCCACATTTATTTTGTAGCTTTTATTTAGTTTAGTGCTCTGTAAAGAGCTTCAGACGGTTTGCTTGCTCCGCATGTGTTTTCCATCCCTTCCGGACTACATAGTTGAGGGGGCCTCTTTTCTATGATCTCGTGAGATCCCGTCCACTTCGGGGTCAGCTTAGCCGACCTTCCCCTACGCACTGTCTCGTCATGCAGGAGCACTGTCTTCGTCGCCTCGCGGGTCGGCCTTGCTATGCTGCTTGCCCTCCATCCTTTTCTGTGTTGCTCGCAGTCTTACCTTCGGCTTGCTTTGCTCGGGTACATGGTCTTCTCCTTCCCCATCCGCACGACTTCGCGGTGGGGCTTTTGAGATCAGTAGAGTGACTTGCATGCATGTTGCGAGTCTTACTGTCCTCCTCCGACCCGTGTGCAGGCGTTGTCTCCGGCTCTGCCGCGTTGCTCGGTATTCGCGGGGTATCCTCGGCTCTCCGCTTTGTGCGGTTGTTCGCTGTGCTGATTTGTCCCGTCGTGCTGTCCTCTTCTGACCCACTGACTTCGATCTTGGCTCTCTCTTGGGTCCTCGTAGTAATGAGTATACGGCTTAGCGCATCAGTGTTTGTGTTACGCTTTCCTGCCTTATATTCCACGTCAAACTCATGTTTTGCCAATGTTATTTTCCAATGCATCAATCTCGAGCCATGGTCCTTCACCCCGAAAAGCCAGGTAAGTGATTGGTGGTCTGTCACGACCTTGAAGCCTGTACCATAATTATAAAGTCGGAACTGAGCAAACGTTCAAACTATGGCGAGTAGCTCTTTCTCCGTGGTAGTGTAATTCATCTTCGCCTTTGACATGGTACGACTCGCGTATCATGTGATCAAATCGTCCCCGATCTTGCGTTGCGATAGGATTGCGCCGAGAGCCTTGTCTAAGACGTCTGTTGTAACTACGAGCGGCTTCTTGAAGTCTGGATATTATAATACGAGCGCCGTGGTAAGTGCGGTCTTTAATTCCTCGAAGGCGGCATCCCTCACTGCTGTCCCTTCGAATTTAACTTTTTTTTAAATTAATTCGGTGAGTGGCTTTGCGGTCATGGAGGAATCTTTTATGCATTTCCGATAATATCCGAGAGTACAATCCGAGGAAGGATTGCACTCCTTTTACGCCCCTTAGTACCGGGAATTCTCTCATCGCTTGAAGTTTCTTGGGATCGGCCCGCACTCCCTTCTCGGAGATGATGTGGCCGAGATACTGCGTTTCCTTGCGAAGGAATTGGCACTTGCTCGGCTGCACTGCCAATTTAGCCTCTCTCAGCCGCTGCAGCACCTCCGGAGCCTGTCGTTGTGCTCCTTGAAAGTTTACTCGTGTATCACGATGTCGTCGAGGTACACGTAGCACTTGACTCCCTGTAGTCCGGCTAGAGCAGAGTTCAATGGCCGCTGGAAAGTCGGTGGCACGTTCTTGAGTCTAAAAGGCATTCGTTTAAACTCGAAATGACCCTTCAGAGTAGAAAATACCGATTTTTCCTTATCTTTCTGCGCCATCGGGATTTGGTGAAATCCTGAGGCGAGGTCCAAGGTCGTGTAGTATCGAGCTCGTTCCAGCTGGTCCAATTACCGTTATATTGGGCAGTGAATATGAGTCTCCAATGGTGGCTTCGTTCAACTTCCGAAAATCCACCACTACGTGCATTTTCCTCACTCCTGCGGTATCGGGTTTCTTGGCCACGACCAACAGCGGCGCATTCCATTAGCTCCTGCTCGGCTGGACGATTCCTTCTGCTAGCATTCCATCTGTCTGTCTTTCCACTTCTCTTTCTCGTAGCCGAGTTTAGCCTCAGGCTTCGACGAGTTACCGTGGTTGTCTTGGGTATCTTCGACTCTCCGCTTTGTGCGGCTGTTCGTATATCCGAGTGTGCTATCTTCCTCTTTATTGTGGGCCTTTCTTTCCTGTCCCACTTAGGCTCGTGTAGTCGCGTATATGCGACTGAGAGCGTCTGCTTTATTTTATTAGTATTTCTTTTTCCGGATTTATGCATTTTACCGAACCCATGCCCCGATATTACGTTCTACCCAGATAAGGGTTGTGATCCTAAGTCCTTCGATCCGACCGCCGGATTTAAATTTGCCGCCATTTTGTTAATACGAGTTGTACGGTGATTTTTTTTTACATTTGTCACGTACAGACCACGCGATTTAAGAATATGGAGAAGTATTCAAACCAACAACGTTTAATTATTGTAAAAACACATTACAAAAATGGTGAAAGTTTTGCGAAAACAGTTCGCCAATTACGTCAAGTTTTTGGTCGCAATAATGCGCCAAATGAATCGACAGTGAGGTGTTTAATTACAAAATTTGAAACCAAATTTACGCTGATGGATCAGAAGATCATTGTTCGTCGTCGTCCTTGTCGGTCACTCGAAACTATAGCCACAGTAACGGAATTTGTGGTCGAGAATCCAGGAACTTCCATTCGGCATCGTGGTCAACAATTAAACATTTCCAGTAGCACTATGCAACGAATTTTGGTAAAAGATCTGCATTTGCACGCGTACAAGGTTCAATTGGTGCAAGAAACCAAGCCAAGGGACTATGCGCAGCGCCGTGAATTTGCTGATTGGGTGTTGGAACATCATCAAATTAATGCGGATTATTGACCACGATGCGGAATGGAAGTTCCTGGATTCTCGGCCACAGATTCCGTTACTGTGGCTATATTTTCGAGTGACCGACAAGGACGACGACGAACAATGATCTTCTGATTCATCAGCGTAAATTTGGTCTCAAATTTTGCAATGAAACGCCTCACTGTCGATTCATTTGGCGCATTATTGCGACCAAAAACTTGATGTAATTGGTGAACTGTTTTTGCAAAACTTTCACCATTTTTGTAATGTGTTTTTACAATAATTAAACGTTGTTGGTTTGAATACTTCTCCATATTCTTAAATCGCGTGGTCTGTACGTGACAAATGTAAAAAAAAATCACCGTACAACTCGTATTAACAAAATGGCGGCAAATTTAAATCCGGCGCTCTTGCTGGGACACTCTTTACGTGCACTGTTGCTTGTTCTTTCGTAGATGGAACACACCCTTGTATTCGCAAACTATTTCTGCGTGAGCTGCTCGCTTTTCACTGCTAAGGGGCACCAAGTCAAACTTGCGTTGTTGCTGCTCAAGACGTTTGGCCCTCCACCCAGTGCTCTCTGAGCTTACGTGCGGTATCTTGACCTGGCGGCTTCGTACGGCCTTCGCTATCTCCGACGGCACGAGTGCCACCGTCGGCTATTGCACGTCTCCATCGTGATCAGAAACTTTTATACTCGCTACGCGGCTATTGGTATTTGACAGTGTGACACGGGATCTCGCTATGATGCCTCGGCTGATTTCGCTCCTTATAGATAGTCTAATAAATGTATTCTCCTTGGCGGCATCCATGTTAGACCCGTTTCCAGAAGATAGAGCTCCTAGAGAAAGATAAAACTCCATCTTTGTAAGCAGGCTTATGTATTTGCATGTGGCTGCAGTTCTACTGCGTGGTGACGAATATATCCTTGTTGCGCCATCCCATAGCGGCATGCAGTGCCCATACAACTTGAGCATCTCGCCATGCAGGATATCTGCTTTATGCTGCTTGATAAAGTCCATGCCAAGTAATCCATTGACCCTCGACAGCACATTGTTCGGAACGATGTAGAACCAATGCTTTACATTTAAAGCCGGTGTCTCGAGTACAATTTTAGCTATCCCGAGGGGGGTGAATTTTTCGCCCGCCACCCTCTGTAGCTCCACGGTGCAGTCGATCACCATGGTCTCCGGTTTGAGACAGCCTTCCTTTTCTTCTTCTTGCATGCAGGTCTCTGCTGGACAGTTAGCGTATTCAGCCTCAGTGCGCCCAGCGTGTTAACGCCTGCAGTGGCTGGATCTGGCCCTGCGGTTACCGTATTTCTTGCATCTTAGTAGCCTGCATTTCTTGGCTGTCGGGGCGGCTGCGTCGGTTCGCTTTTATTCTGCGACAGTCTCTTCCGGCAGTTCTTCCACATGTAGCCTTTCTTCTGGCAGTCATTGCAGGTTATTTCCACGTTGTGGATTGACTTGTTTTCACTGGGTACTGGTAGGCTTACTCGTCCCGTATCCCCGGTGCATTCTCGAGGCATGTGTCCAGTTTTTCCGCAGGTGAAACAATTTTCTCCTTGCCGGGGTGGTGCGCCTTGGGATCTTCTGGGGTGGCTTAATGCTCCACTTGCCCATCCCTTTGGCTGCACCATATTCGTGATCTCGATTGCTCCCGTAACGGATTCGTGGAGGTAGGCGTAATTGCGTGATCTCACCAGGATCTGGACCTGCCCATGCAGTCCATTCTCGAAGTTGGCCTGTGCGCTCTTCAGTGTTATCTTTTCGACGATGCGCATTTCCAACATCGTGGTGGCTTCCTCGCAAAGCTTTTCTATTATATTGACGGTGATACGCTCGGTCCTGGCGGCGTATACGGCGATGTCCTCTCCCTGGCCCTGCCGGAGGGAGTTAAATTCTACTTGTAACGCAAGCAACGACTTCGGCTTACAGTACAGAGCCTCCAGCTCGGTTTTAAGCTGTGCTACCGAGTGGATGACTTTATGCTTTATTTCTCTGGACGCCCTACCTTCGAGCTTGCTGCTGAGCACTAGTTCTAACAGGATGTCATGATCCCGGGGCGCTACTCGCTTGAAAACAGCCTCGCATGTTCGTAGGAAGGCGTCTAGTTCGTCAGCGTTGCTTCCGTCGAAATGCTTGATGTTTTTTAGCGCTAGTTCAAGGTCGAGCGTCCTACTCGGCGTTTCTGGCACCCTCCGTTGTTCCCTTTGGAACACGGGATCCGCAGGGGGATAATCTGGTTCCTCAAATCAGGTTTGCCTCGACTGCGGACGCGGTATCAGGCGTTCCGCCAACCCCGTATTGTCCAGCCTCCACGATAGTTCGGCGTTTTGCTCCCGTAGGGACCAGATGAGTTCGAACTCTTCCGCACCTACCTCGTTGAGCGTGTCCGCGAGGTTTTGCCGTGTCGACGGCGAGTTGCAGTCTTGGAGCCTAAGCTCCAGCTCGAGCTCGAGCTGAGCCCGCTCGTACTCACGGTGACTTCTTTCGACCGCTTCGCATCGTAGCCTGACTCGTTCCGGCAATGGTGCCCGAGTCGTCGTACCGGTAGCTGCCTGGAAACCTACCCGATCTAACGTTCGCAAATTTTCGATTTCCCGCTCGATCCTATCGTTGGAGACGTGTTCTGGAGTTATTTCTCCAGTTGCTCTGTTAAACACATCGTCGCTACCGACGCTACTATTATCCCGAAATGCCGCACCCCTTAATGGGTTTACGCCGAACTCGGTTGTCAGGCGGCCCGCAAGGGCCGCTAGCCTGTCAGCGGGGATTCGACCTGGCTGCGGGAGCTCTGATAGCGCCCTGTGCGCTTCGTATACGATGTCCCCCACCGCTGCAGCTAGACCCGTTGCGGGGTCCGTCTCCTCTCCGGGCATCGTAGTTTCTAAAGAATTTCCCCTACGTTTCGGTTTTGTTCCCCTGAATCCCGGCATTTTGCTAATCTCGTAGTATATTTATTTTGAAAATTTCCAAATATTTTTCCTAACTGGCTTTAGTTTATCGGCTATATGTATAAGTATAACGTAACCGCCACTTACAGAAAGATGATCTGGTAGACGGTCCTCTCCATGGTGATGTTCTCAGGTGCTGCCGACTTGGTGTCCTGCAGCTCCTTTCTGTTGATGGTCCTTGATGTCGTTCCTGACGCTGTTGACCCGTTTCTTCGTTGGTTCCTTAGCACGTCGCCAATGGCTGCACGACGGCTTCTTCTCGAGTAGCTGCTTCGCGTACTCGGTTGCACGTTTTGTGCGGTTCTCCGCGACTTGACGTGACACCGTCAAACAGGACTTTAAACGGTTGACCGATACGTCACCCCGCACCGTCGTTCACTTCGCGTCTTCGCGTTACATTCGTCGGGTTTTACGAACTACACTGGCGTCCTTTGCATGAGTCGTAGTCGTCACTTCAGAGTCACTCTTAACTTTGTCCAAAACACTTTTTGTCCGAATAAATTATGTATCACTTAACTTCGGCAGATCCCACCGCTGCTAACAAATGTTATGCTAGTACTGCGTAATTGGATTATTCGGTATTCGGTATAATATTAAAAAGTTATTATTTTTGGGATCGTTTACCGATTAGGAAATGGATCTCCAGTAATAGATGAAAACGCGAATTAATTAGGTGCGCGACTAAGTTCCCGCTGTTTTTTTTTTAATGAAAATGCAACTTTATTGTGAAAAAATGTTTACAAATGAATCATTCAAAATATTGCCTATCGCTAGCGACAACTTTTTCCCATCTTTCTGGCAGAGCTCAAATACCGTCACGGTAGAAGTGTTCATCTTTTGAGGCTATCCACGAATCAAGCCATTTTGAGATGTCTTCATATGAGCTGAACTGCTGATTAGCCAGAGCATGTGCCATCGAACGGAACAAGTAATAATCGGACGGCGCAATATCTGGGAAATATGGCGGGTGGGGTAGGACTTCCCATTTGAGCGGTTCCAAGTAGGTTTTAACGGGTTTGGCAACGTAAGGCCGAGCGTTGTCATGCTGTAGAATCACTTTTTCGTGCCTCTGCTCGTATTGTGGCCGCTTTTCGCGCAGGGCTCAATCCATCAATTGAGTTCGATACCGTTCCCCAGTGATGGTCGTTCGATTTCAACAGCTCATAATAAATAACACCGCCCTGGTCCAACCAAAAACACAGCAAAATCTTCGCAGCGTGAATATTCGGCCGAGCCGACGACGTAGAAGCATGACCGGGCAGACCCCATGATTTTGTTCTCTTTGGGTTGCTGTAATGAATCCATTTTTCATCACCCGTAACGATGCGATGAAGAAAACCCTTCTTTTTTTGCTGCTGGAGCAGTTGTTCACAGGCGAAAAAACGACGCTCAACGTCTCTTGGCTTCAAATCATAAGGAACCTAAGTTCCTTGTTTTTGAATCATTCCCAACGCATGCAATCTCTTGGAAATGGCTTGGCGGGTAACTCCTAATGCTAAAGCCAGCTCTTTTTGCGTTTGGCACGGATACTCATCGAGCAATGCCTCCAATTCAGCGTCTTCGAAGGTTTTTGGCCTTCCTTCACGCGAACGGTCGTCAACATCATAATCACCGTCTTTGAAGCGACGGAACCAATCACGGCATGTTGTTTCACTAAGAGCAGCATCTCCGTAAACTTTTTGGATTTCTCGATGCGCTTCAGCCGCCGTTTTCTTCGAATGAAAGAAGAAAAGCAACACTTCCCGCAAATGACGATTATTTGGCACGAAATCAAACATTTTCACACAACCAAAAGTATATGACGCAAAAACAAAATCACTAATGTGTCAAAGCGGTTTGTTTCCCATATGTCTACTCTTGGTTCATGACGTTTTGGTTATGTCCCAATCGACCAGCACTTACTACTGGAGCCATCTCTTAAAAAACAGCGGGAACTTAGTTGCGCACCCAATATATAAAAGGAAGTATTTATTATAAGCAACGGTAACTTTCCGTTGTCTATTTAAATGTCAATGTAAGAATGTACAATAATACGTTGTTTCGAGTATTTCACGAGGAACCAACCGTTCTCTGTTGAGTCTAATTTAATACTGATTTTAGTAAAGCAGTTAGCAACTGCGTTCGCCAAAATCCCTTAGTTGGCAGCTTCAGCTTTAGCCAATCGTAGATCGCCTAGCGAGTCGCCTCATGCTGCGTCGGCGTTTACCTCGCATGCTGTCTTGTATGACAGCCATCTTTTAGAATTCCATCTCTAGATGTGTCAGCTAAGGAATATTCCTGAGAATACGTGAAGAGGAATATTCCGCGACACAACATCATATTATACTGTACCGAGGATCGTGTAGAATTCCGTTTGAATTTTAATAGAGCTTACTATAGAGAAACGGGTCGAACGTAGATTACATATGCAAGTGTGAGAGAAGGTGCAAGTGCTGCGCTCCTTACTGCCGGAATATTAAGCTTATGAACTGTCGAAAACCCAGAGTTTTCTTTTACATTTTCTTTTTTTTTGTCAATGTGATATTTTGCCAGGGCACTAATTGATTTCATAAAATGAGTAATTTGCCACTTTGACGCATTTGTGAGTCCCGTTTTTTTCTGTGTTTATTTGATTTATTTATTACAACCTCGAAAGTCCAAACCACTCACTATACCTTGAATAGCTGTACCTAGCCTGGGCTAAGTCTGGTCATAACCACCGTTATTTTCTTCCCGACGCGTAAGCGTCTGGCGCCTATCTCGTGAGAGAAAATATAAAGGGAGGAAAAATAACTGAGATCGGATTTAGGCAACGCGTGGAAGGTTTGAATTTAAATTTACGTTACAGATTTGGTGCCCAACGTGGAGCCTGACTGTGCAATTTATTTTTGAGTGGAGTGTTTTTTCGTTCTTTCGGTTTATTCAATTAAATAGAGATCGTGATTTAACATCATGACTAAAAATAATAAAAAGTCAGAAACAAATAAGGCGTATTATGAAAAACAACGCGGAAATAAACTGCCAAAAGAGGCGCCAAAACGTGCCAGTCATCGGATGCGAAAGTACAGGGCACGAAAAAAGGCATTATTGATTGCAGCCAATGCAAGTACCTCATCAGAGAATTTCGGTATACCGACTGTCGCGTCACCACAAGAATTATTAAAACCTATGAAAATACCACTAAAAGATTAGTTACCTGATCCTACGAACACAATTTTACCATCTTACAGCCTACGGAAATGTACAAAAAGAATTCCAGAAAACATCTGGAAATAATAGTTTTGGCCATGTGTGCAATATTTGTAACAGATTATGGTTCAGAACCGATTTGAAGATCGTACTAGAACGTCATCACGGTTATTGCAAAGAAATTAACCGCAGATCGACATTACGAATTTTAAGGCATGTGAGAGTAACTTTTCTGCATTAAAACGAAACATAATTCCAATATATACTATATCAAGTCAACAATAATGTAAATACTCCAGCTACCAGGTCGGGTACAATAGTTGATGCTGTATTCTCTAGGAACTTAGAAAATATTAAATCCCAAACGTTTGTGTCGTATTTTAGCTATCATAAGCCAATTGTCACTATGATAGACACTGATAATTCTACGAATACAGATTCATAGAAATAAGGAGCGAATCACCATAATTGATTCATGACTTTGTCAAATTGAATAACGAATTTCTTGTAAAATATACTTGAAAAGATTCATTTTTAATTGGTTTTTCATTTCAGATCATACCCGCATCCTTACTATCACCAATTATTATTTCTTCTTAATTATAAAAATACTAATAATTTATGTCTATTTACAGCTAATTAGCAAGAAGTTTCACTTCTGTCGTGCGTGGACTCCATGCACCCTTTTTTGTATAATTATTAACTTTTTTTTAATTCAAGTTTTAATTTATACTATTTTATTCTCTAAATAATATCAATTTTTTTATAAAAAAATATTTTTCAGTTTATCCTATTTGAATTTTATGGATTAACAATAGTAGTTTTTTTATATACTGTAACGGTAATTTTTTATCGTTAACAATTATTTTTATTTTTCGTGGGAATTCGGGCTCAAACACAGGACTATTTAATGTTAGACTTCGAGGTGGGTGAAAGTAAGATTTATTAACAAAAAAAAAACAATTCATAAAAATGTCAATATTCAGTTTCTGGCTACTGATACCGCATTCAATGCATTTAAATTCGGTAATTCCGGTGATTATTTTTACCTTATTTTCATATATTGCGTGTACACAGATTCTCGGTATACCCGGCTTGAAGATCTGTTATTATTTCGTACGTTGGTATGGATTTGTACGCTTAATGCACACACACACACACACACCACCAGACCCGCCTGCCTCGCTCTTCGAGCCGATGTCTCGCTGGTACCTCTATCCTTTTCTATCTCTCATACAGTTCACTTTTTTTGGTTCTTTCTTTCACTCTCACTTGCTTTCACGCTTCTCGTTTCTCCTACCGGTTTAGATCCTATGTGACCTAGATTTATTTTCTTCAATATTGCTGACCTAATTCTATTTGATTTATTTTCTACACTTAGCTCTATTTGCTTAATTCTATTCTCTTAAAACTAATCACTTGATCCTATTTAATTAATTCTACGCAATTCAGTTTATTCACTTATATCCTATCTAAATCTCGATTATTATCAAATTCTATGATATCTCACTAATCATTGTTCATTTTATTTAGATAACTCGCCTGTCCTTCCTCTTTGGCCGGTCTTTGTTTTCCACTCACTTGTTGTTACTTTTCTCGTGTCATCACGGACTTTACAATATGTGAACGAGAAAATGACTCTTGACTTTTAATTGGTAATCAGAACGTTTCGATTTTTCTGTCCTTTTACACTCGTGCCAAAACGCTAAGAGCCCCTCTCTCCCCGCACAGGCTCTTTTATATCCTTCCCCTTGCCTCATTCCCCTCTTCCTCATTTTCTATCGCAATTTTCAAATGTAACGCATCTTTAGACTTTTGCGGTTTGCCGCTGCCGCGCTCCACGCCTTCCCCTCGCCACCGAGCGAGGCCAGCTGGTCGCTGACCTGCTGTTTACATCAGCGAGGGAATTCCGGAGCGGCGACAGCTCTAGTTTTTATGCTAGGTACGATGGCCTAGTGCCCACAAACCTCGGTGCTCTTGTACCGAGTCTATTACTCAGGTGTTTCCGAACATACCTTCGGCTCTTATAGCCGTTCGAAAATAATAAAGGAATCTGCTCGATTGTAACTATGTTACAATACTTTGATATTTTTCTATTTGGTGGACTCTGAAGTTATATTTAATATATTATTTTATATGTTGTAACGGTATTTAACGTTAACATTACCCTGAAAGGGTTTTAGTTCGAACTCGAGCAGGGAGGAAAGTAATATAGGCTTCAGTAGTAGGTAAAAGTAGGGTTTATTCAAGAAAACATGATGTTATTTATGCGATACATAAGTGAAAAATAAATATAAAGTTCAGTTGTACGACTTGGATCCCTTTTTCTGGTATTCTGGCTACCACGCGCCTTTCAATTGGTTATTCCCGGCCTCTTGTATGCCTCTATTATCGTGTACGCTGAGGTGAAGAATTAAAAAATGTTTTATGATGTGATTCGCTTTAGAGTGAAATTATGAGTGTCGGTCGATAATTCTTTTTACTTGCTGGGTTCGCTAGAAAATTTATTCGAGCATTCGTAGTGTCGGTAAGTGGCCGGCAGCTGCTCGTGGAGCTCTGACTATCCTCGGAACTTTGCTGAGTCGATCGATATTCGCTTCCTACGTCACGGGACCATTGGTGGGAGTAGAGCTCCCGCCTGGGATCCCCGTGACGGCCTACGCGCTCGCTCACCTGACCGCCGCTGCAGTCCGGCGTCAGCGAGATGCACTCGGAGTGCATGCGCAGATGTTGGACATATCAGGGCCAAACCTCGTTGAATTGAATATAATCTTATATTTTCACTGAGATACCGTAATTTCTATCATACTTATCATCCTTTATCCCTACGCTATCGTAGTATATTTTATGATGGTCATTTAAATGTATGATTTGCTGTAGGCTCTCGATTTTGTTGGATAACCTGCCGGATCGTCTATCCTTGGCTAGCAGAGTGAGTCCACTTTGTTGTTGTTTTGACGGCTCTGCGGTTTGGCTGGACTTGGACGCAACATAGGCTCAGCTGCAACCCGTCTAGTGTGGGTCTGACGGCACAGCTAGGTCCCGTGTATACCAGTGCGGCTGCAGCTAGCGATGGCTCATTTGGTCTTCCTTCCTGGTAGCTGGGCTTCTGCATCGGCGGGATCTACATGTTCCCCGAATGCCAAATTTCCGGTGGTTTTATACCGGCATCCCCTCCGTTCACCCCATGCTTTTGATATCACTATATCTGGTGGCAGTTTCTTGGCCAATCTCCTGTAGCCCGTCGATAGCCTTGGTCCTTTTTAAAATTCGTCGTTGGTATTTAATGTTGGTATTTAATTCTCACCGGTCTCAGATGACGCTCCCTTATTCGTGCTTTTCCAACCGAATAACGGGACTTTGCCTCCGACGTGCCGGCCTACATGGTGTGAGTGACACACGGTAGCGATGCTTCGTTGTGTGCACCGCGCATCATGAGATGATAGATATAGGCCGGTCGATTCGGTGTGAGTAACGCGCGGTAGCGGCGCCTTGATGTGTGCACCGCGCGGCATTAGATAACCAGTACGTTATAATGTGCATTTTCTTTTAAAAATTCTCCTTATCCTTACTGAGTTTGGCCATTTAATAGTTTCGATCACTTTCGAATTTTCTGTCGATTGCAACACACAAATGTTAAATATTTGTTAAGTTGTTACCATTTAATATTTCGCAGTGAATCTATCGCAGGCAATACGTCCAGTAGACCAAGTTCGCTCACACTGTGTAGTGCCGAGCTCAAGGCTGGTCGTGTTTACGTTTTTTATTGTGTGGCGCCGAGAGAGTAACAGTCTTCTGCATTGGAAACTGGTACTCCCGGCCAATGTAATATTATTTCTAGTCTATTATAGAAAATAAGCCTACTTCAAATAGAAGATCCCCTCTAATGCTAAAAATAAATATAGGAGTGAGCAGTCAGTGGTGGCGGGATCCCCTAGAAAAGAGGGGTTCTCTATTCCGTATATTGCGAATTTTAAATACGAGCGGTATGTCACACCAACTAATCTGAAGAAGTGGCGGGAAAAAAAAAGAAAAAAAAAGAAAAATAAATAAATAAACTAAATCTGATGAACTCAATAACTAAACAACGGAAAAAACAAGAACAAAATTTAATTAAATGAATGAAATAAAATGAATGAAACAAATCAATAAATGAATAAACACCAGCTCACAACCCAACAAATGAACAGAAAAGATAATCAACAAAAAAATGAATAAATATAGATGAATAAAAAAGTACAATAAAGTCAGTCAAAGAGGAGCGGCAAATCAACTCAGAACGATGTCGGAAAGCCTTATAAAAGTTTAAAGGAAAATACTCCATTCAATATTGATATAATTGTAAAATTTCCATAATAAATGGAAGGGTTGATACAAAAAGTAATAAAAAGGGGAGGGAAGAAAGAAAAATTTTTAAATAAGTAAAATAAAATAAGGTAAATAAATTGTAACATAGTTTCACCCGCTAGCCTGCTTTATTATATTTCGCTGCTATACTAGAAGAGATTACATTCGAACGCACCGAGGACTGCGAACACCAGGTTATCGAACTCGAACGAATTTAGGCAAAAACGAGCTACGTCACGCCTAAGGAATTCCCTCGCTACCGTAAACAGCAGGTCAGCGACCAGCTAGCCTCGCTTGGCGGCAAAGGGAAGACGGGTGGCGGGACAACGGCAATCCGAAAAATTAGAAAATCACGTTACATTGAAAAATTGAAGCCGATAATAATAGGAGGGGAATGAGGTAGGGGGGAAGGCTATAAAAGAGCCTGCTGGAGAGAAAACGCTCTCTTGTCATACGTGCATCTGAGCTTATGTGATTTTTACGTGCTTCTAACGTGCATCCTGCATTTTGGTCTTACGTGGTTCTGATTTTACGTGTTGACATTTCCATTTTAAAATCGACGTTTACGAAATAGCTAAGAAAAGCAAGTCAGTGTATTATCGAAAGAATTATATTTCTTAAAAATATTAAGCTCAGTGAAAAACGAACACAGAGGAAGGAGAAAAAACAGGCGAGTGGTCTAATTAATAAGAAAAATAACAGGTGTTATCTCAGAAACAATTGATAAAAATACTAGATTGAGTAGTAATTAAGTGAATAGTATTTAAGCGAATAGTATTTGAGCGTGTAGTATTTAAGCAAATAGAATTTAAGCGAGTTGTGTGTAAGCGAGTAGTTTTAAAGCATATAGGAAGGAAGCAAAACAACCGATATTATTTGATTCTTGACCGAGCACTCAGTCCTATCGGACCATTGTGCTCGGGCCCTTTTACGGTTGGGCTTCCTTATTGCAGCGTGTCGAGTAGATAGGTCTCCCTCGCAAAGCGTAGCAGCCCTCCCACCCCGACAGATCTATCTTATATGATTCCAGGGCAGGGGCTCCGAGGATCTCCCTACGGAGATCCTCCAGCACACCGCACCTCGTGATCACATGAAGAGGGATTTCCTCCTCCTCCTTGCACCTCCAACATAGTCGGTCCTCTATAAGGCCCATCCGCTTGAGGTGTTTCCCCGTTAGCCAGTATCCAGTGACCAGGCCCACTACCGCCCTAAGCTGGTATCTGTCCAGGCCCAGCAGAGCCGAGCCCACACGTCTCGAGGGTCCTTCAAAAAGTGCTCTCGAGTGTTCCATTCCTCCATAGCACCCATATCAGTTTTAGTTTGTTGTCGCAGGCAATTCACTCCAACAGACCATAGCAGTCGTTGACCAGCTGGGAGGTCACCTCCACATGTTGGAGGGATCTGATTGCCGCCCAGCTATCGCTGCATATGTATATGTGTTTGCCTCTGCGGCCTTTGCCCACAATGATCCTTGCGCAAGCCCCAATAGCAAACACCTCCGCTTGAAGGACCGATGCGGACGTTCCCAGTGTCAGGGAAACCCTAGTCCTGGGTCCGCCACACCATATGCCCGCTCCGACCCCTGTCCTTGTTTTGGACCCGTCCGTAAACCAGACGAGCCCACCAGGTGACAGGAGGCAGTCTCTGTTCTCCGCCCACTCCTGCCTGCTGGGGAAGAGTACTTGAAAGCAGTGCCTGAAATGGTAAATCCGGATGCAGCAGTCCCCGCTCCGTGATAGGATCTCGTCGAGATCCCTGTCGCGTTAAAGCAGGGATGCGTGTTCCGTCGATGACCTTTTCCAATTCCTTTTGAAGAAGAGGCGCAACGCAGCATTTCTGGCGTTAGCCTCCGTAGTAATGTGGGGGGCACCAGGTTTAGCAGCGCCCCCAAAGCCAGGGTCGGGGTCGTTCTCATCGCCCCCGTTATAACTAGCCCTATAAGACGGTAGATCCCGTCCAGTTTCTTCCTGTTGGTTTCCCGACTGAGTGCGGGCCACCATACCAAGGAAGCATATGATAATTGGGGTACCAGGATAGCCGTGTATATCCACTTGACCATGCCCGGCCTCAGTCTCTATGTTTGACCAAACATTCGTCTGCAGGTCCAGAAGGTGGCAGTCGCCTTCGAGGCCTGCTTGGCAATGTGGCTTTTCCATTTCAGCTTAGTATCCAGGGTTGCGCCGAGATAGCGCACCTCCGAGGAGTACGTAAGTATCGCCCATTCAATTCTGTCCGGTGAGACAACCCTAGCCACAGTTTCCCAGTCACCTTGTCTGGTAGCCGCCAGCGCTTCCTCCCAAGGTCGATCCTCCTGGTCTGTTGGTACCGAGCCCGGAAAATGTACCTCAAAAAGGTACGCCAGCACTTCTTCGTGGGATTCCGTGGTTCTCCCGTTGGGAAGAGTGAGTCCCTCGAGCTTGTTCGGTGGTCCGGAAGCAAAGACCTTGCGGAGCCTGGCCACCAGTGGCAGCGACTCGGTCTCCTCGCAGAATCTTTTCCAGGCCTCGTCTTTGGATTTCTTTACGAGCTTTTTGTAGGCTCTCTGGGCCTCCTTGTAGGCTGCGCAGTCGGTATCCTGTTTCGACCTTAAGGCCCTATTTAGTAGCCTGCGGGAGCACTTGCGGTGCTTGTTCAGCTCCGCGCTCCACCAGGCAACCCTCTTACCTGCCCTACGCTCTCTAAGCGGGCACGCAGCCTCGAAGGCACGGATCAAAGCGGTCTGCAGTTCACCCGCCTCTCGCTCGATCCCACCTCCCGTCCCCGGCCAATTGAGCAGGTCCCCGATCAGGCCCTCCAGCCCTTCCTTGAAGGTAGGCCAGTGTGCCTTCCTGGGGTTACTGCGGAACTCTGCCGGGGCCTGACAGCTGCTGCCCAGCAGCTCAAAAGTTATCAGGCGATGGTCAGAGAGGGTGTCTTCCTCACTGACCCTCCAGTTTGCTGTCGCTCGGCACACCCGCGTGGAGCCCAGCGTTAAATCAATTACCTCCTGCCTGCGCGGGGTAACAAACGTAGGCTTGGATCCTCTGTTCAGGATCTCCAGGTTAGTTGAGCAGAGGTACTCCAGTAAAGCAGTACCTCTTTCATTTATATCGGAGCTGGCCCATACCGTGTGGTGCGAGTTTGCGTCGCACCACACTAGCAGGTCCAGCCCTTTGTTGCTGCAGTAGCCCACCAGCTCTCTGAGTTCCCTCGTAGGAGGAGGTCCTTCAGAGTCGTAAGGAAGGTAGGCCGACGCTATAACTAGCTCGGTTGTCCCACCCTCCACACACAGCTTAATGGTGGCTGCTGCCAAGTCTCTTGTGCAGAATTGATTAAGTTTGAGGGCGCTGTGTCTTCTGCTTACAAAGACACAAGCCCTCGGGCAAAGTTCCGCGTTGGCATGGATCAGAGATCCCAAATCCAAACTTATCCCTTTTACCTGAACCCTGACTACCCAGGGTTCCTGTATCAGGACTATGTCTGTTAGCAGCTTCGCTAGGTCTCTGCTCAGGAGAGAAGAAGCCGCTTTGCAATGCTGCAGATTAATCCGCGAAAACTTGGTGAGGTCTGCAGCTATTGGAACTGCGGGTTCCTCCCTGTTCGCTTTTAATGCGGGGGGGGGGAAGGATAGTGGGTATGGGAAGAGGGGTCGTTGGAATCAGGTGAGAGGTCCCGGTGAGCCATGGCTTACTGAGCCCTCTCCTCTGGTGGAGCTGCCGCGGTGTTGGCCCAGTCAGCCATACTGAGTGGCGAGGGTTGGCGCTGTGGGGTCAGTGCGAGCGTCTTCTGGACGCCCGCCCCGGTCCCCTCAACGCCCTCCCTCGACACCGTTAGCGCAGCCTGAGGCCTACCCCTAGGCGCTCTGGCGCCCCGACTCGAGGGCTGGCCCCCTCGCCCGCGACTCTTGGTGGACTTCTCTACCTGTGTCCCGAGCGCAGACCGCCGCCCCCCGAGCCAGTGCGTCTTGGGGTGGCTGCCGGCGCTGGGCATGTGCGCCTTCGCAGGCATTACACGTCCCACACCGCCAGCTCCCTGCGTCCCGCCCGAAGGTGGCGGCACGTTGGAGGGCCTCATGACGGGTCTGTCCGTCAGCGGCTCCCTCCCCTGTGCAGCCGGGGGCAAACCGCTCGCCTTCTTCGCAGCAATGTCGAGCCGGCTCGCGGGTGCTTCCGTCCCGGGGTCCCCGGTCACCCGAGCCCCCCCAGAGAGAGCCCCGACCACCCGGGGTTCCCCATCCGAAGCCCCCGCGACCGGCTCCGACCCGGCAACCTCGCTGGCACCCCCCTTCCTCCCCGTCGCGGCCTTCGTCTGGGCAACTCGAAAGTGAGCCCTACCTAGGCCATAGTGCGGCGAGAAGATGAGGGCCTCGTCAACTGCCAAAACCAGGTGCACGTTGTTGTCGGCCACCCTCCTATCCTACACCCTCCAGGTGTTGGTAGGAAGGTCCTGGTTCTGACGGTGAAACCGCTTTAGGGTCGTTTCTAACGAGTCCCCCTTAGCGTTGTGGAACACCGCCGTAACCTTCGTCAGCCTGGGCAACTCATCCCTCTCTAGAGTGAGAAGAGATGCGCCGTCCCAGGGTCTCAGGTTAGGGACAGTGGTCCTCAACCACGCCTTGGCCGTGTCGTCCGCGCAGGTCACCCACAAAGCTCCCCGGTCGTGCCGATAGACATCGAAGCACGGCATCGCCTGTTCAGGAACAGCGTTCAGCGCTCCGAGTAGCGTTTGCACGACCAGCTCGCTTTCCGCCTGGTCGAGTGCGGCCTGGGGGTAGTTAGGTGGCACGATGGCCACCCTTCTCTCCGCCGTTGCCGCATCCCTGTATCCAGTCGGTGTCGGGAGCGTCCTGGCCTTCTTCCGGCCCTTGTGCGCCTCAGGTGAGGTAGAGTCCGACGCCCTGGATTTTTTCGGACCCCCGTTGCCGCCCTCCGCTTCATCCGAAACGCCCGGCATCCCTTTGGGGAGTAAGCCTGCGGCCCTGCTCCCTTCTGCAGTGTCGGTTGATGGAGGCAAAGAGGGTGCCTCGCTGGGCAGTTGCGGAGTCGGAGTCAGCGCCACCGATTTGGCGTTGCGTCTCCTCTTCTTCTCCGCCCCACAAGGCCTCCTCTTTTTCCCCTTGATAGGCGGTTCTGAGGTGCTGGCTTGCGCCTGCACTCCTTCCCCTCCCCTGTTTTCTGCGGTGCGGTGGTCTCGGCTCTCCATTAGGGGTGCAGTAGCCAAGGCCTCCGCCCCCCCATGGGTCGCCGCACCCACCACCATCGCTGTAGCGGTGGAAGTTTCGCAGCCATCCGTCTTGGGTGTAGTGGCCAAGGCCTCCGCCCCCTCGAGGATCACCGCTTCCACCTCCATCGCCTCGATAGGCAGCAGGGCCTCTGACGAGGCCCCGCTGCCGGATGTAATTATAAAGTTTTTATTTTCCATAAAATTCCCACGAAATAGCTGGGAAATAAACTGTCCGCCACCGCAGAGCCTGCATACGGTGGTAAGGCATTGATTACAGATGGAGGGCGCCCGGTATCCAAACGGCATCGTTCAGGGCACATTTAACCCGTGTGCCAATTACAAGTCCCCTCGGCACGAATAGCTTCCACCTTGGGATTCGGGGAGGTGGTCCGCGGCAGGGCCTTTGGGTCTCTGGATCGGCTTTTACCCCGACCGAGCCCCTTATAGCGCCCGCAGGCCAGTTTCCAACGTTACCCCCCGCTTTAGCTTCCAGACATCTCCCGACGTCTAGTCACCTCGGCCGCAGAGGCACCCGAGCCCTGGTCCCGTCCTATCCGCCACCCGGAGACGCGCTCGGTTGGCACTCAACCCCGCCACCCGCTCTCCATTACGGAGATGAGGCAGCCCGAGAGTGTGTATACTGGGTGACAGGCCCGCTACCGACGAATATAACAAATCGAGGAGTTACGTGTAACGAGAAACACGAAAGAATCGTAGAATAATCGCAGGAATTAACGGATTGAAAATGCAATGTACTGGCAAAAGGTGCCAATAAACCGAACACCTATATTCACCAGATTGACATGTTAAATAAACCCTACTTTTATCTACCCAAAAGTCGAAATTAATTATCTCTGTGTTTGACCCCGAATTTTTCCCCTCGGAAGTCAAAAACTAATGTTAACGATAAAAATTACCGTTACAAAATAAATAACTCAATTAAGTAGATGAAAATTGACAATAGTTAAAACTGTCAAATGATTCGATTAACCAATGTATAGTCCACCGGTAAAGTCAAATGCAAAGAAAAACAAATGAAGGAATTAAATTACCAAATGTTTGCGTTACGATAGTTAAATAATAAAATCAAATAAAATCAAATAAAACATCAAAATAAATTTAGATAGTAGTTTTTCGGAGTAGGCGGCTATGTATCGGCCAATTTTCTTCAGTTTTGGAAAATGAAGTTCAACTTTTTAACGTTTCGGTCAATGATGCAGACCATCTTCACAATTTTTATTGACTGCAAAGCATAACATGACAGTAACATAACTAGTGTGTGTAAAATTAATATGTATAATAATGTAACTAAACTAACAATTCATTATCTGATGTATTGTTAAACAAGGATAAGAGTTAAAATGATCTCGAGATAAACTAACCTGTGAATCAAGTATATGTAAAATAATCATCCGATCCGTTCAAATCACTTTTCTGACAGTTCATTCTCACTCAAGACATCAGAAAACAAGAGGAAGGAGAATGCAGGTGCCAACTTTTCACATAAGTAAATTATATGGCGTCAATGCACTTTAATTACAATTTTATCAATTAAACCAAATTACTTCACAGTGCTTTCGTCACATTATTGGTAAATAAGCGTTAAACCTATTCATAAAATATCATAGATTAAAATTTAAAATTAGTCAATTGTAAAACATTTTTATAACTTATTAAAGTGTCATTTACTAATCACCGATGTTTGGTTATTGATAAAACTGAAGTTAAATTAATCATGAAGATTTTTGTTGTTATAATCTTGTGTCATCACTGTGATTTTAATTTAGCGGACTTGGCTATATCAGCAGCTACATGTTTACAGCTGTCTGTATGAAACACGACTGAGAAGACACCTTGAAGACTAATCGCTATGGATATGTACGAGAATATTGTATTTAATGATGTTCGTTATTTCAAGCCTATTGTATGTGTGAAGAAATTAGTATGTATTATTCAAATATATTTCTTCAAGCCTCATATTCGTTGAGACATATTAAATTTACCTACAATACCGAATTATAAATGACACTTAATTTATCAATGTCTGTCCTATAATTTATAGCATTCCTATGTTTTTTTATTTGTATCATCTCTAATAATAATCTTTTAAATAAATTTTGTTCTTTGTTTAGAATTTTCACTTCTTTAAATTTAAAATTGTGGTTAAAATCCATTACATGAGAGGCTAAAGCTGTGTGATGTGAGTCAAGATGTTTTAAACTATTTTTGTGTTCGTAAATCCTTGTCTTCAAGTATCTTTTGGTTTGTCCTATGTAAAATACATCACAATTTTCACAATCTATCGAGTATACTAAATTTTATTTTTTATCCATTGGAATTTTGTCTTTGTTTGAGCCCGTAATAGAAAAGATATTGTGTATATTATTTGTCACTAATGAAAATTTTAACTCTTTACATAATTTTTTAACTCTAAAATAAATAGATTGAATGTATGGAAAATTTACTAGTCTGGATGTGTCAAAAGGAACTTTTTCAATTTGGTTATTATTTGGATACGCAATATGTGATACTCGATTACGTATGAGTTTTTCCGTTAGATATATGGGATAACAATTCATCATCATGGTTTCTTTGATTAATTCTAAATTTTGCTTAAGAAAAGATCTAGGTGATAGTTTTATAGCTCTGTCAACCAACATCTCAACAATTGCTTTTTTTTGGTGTAATCGATGATGTGAGAAAAAATTGGTAAACCGTCCAGACCAAGTCGGTTTTCTATACCAATTAGTGAGTATCGACTCATTGTTTCGGATCAATAAAATATCTAAAAAAGGAATGGAACCATTCTTTTCTATTTCTAAGGTGAATTGTAGTTTATTATGATAGTTGTTAAAAATGTCTAATGTTGATTGAATTGATGTGATCGGTAAAGCCATAATTATGTCATCAACATATCTTTTATATAGCGGAACATTGAAAATCAACCTGCTCAAGCAAGCTTCTTCTAAGTCAGTCATGACTAAGTTGGATAATATCGGTGCCAAGGGGGAACCCATAGGTAATCCACATCATTGCTGATAAATTTTATTTTCAAAAGTGAAGTAAGTCGAATCCATTATAAATTTTATTATTTCTGTAACTTCAGTCACAGGAAAATGTTCAGTAAAAAAACGTGTCCTACTTTGTAAACTGTTTATAACTAATTGTAGTGGAACATTTGTATATAAGGCCACTACATCAAAAGAAGCTAAACAATAATTCTTTGGTAACTTTATGCTAGACAAAATATCTTTGAGCGAAAAGCTATCTTTAATGTACGATTTGCTCGGAGGTATAAGTTTAGATAAATGAGATTGAATAAAATCAGCTAATCTGTGAGTCGGACTATTATCAGATTCCACTATAGGGCGAACAGGGTAATTTTGCTTACGAATTTTCGATAGAGTATATAATCTTGCAAGATTACAATTACTACTTTTTAGATATTTAAATATAAGTTCATTCATTAAGCCTTTATTTTTCCATCTAATTAACAGAGAATTAACTTTACTTTGTAATTTGGTGATTGGATTCTTTAGAATTAACTTATATGTGTTTTCATCATTTAATAGCATTTTTGTTTTCATTAAGTAATCACTTTTAGTCATTACTACAGTAGAATTACTTTTGTCTGCTCTAGTTATTATTATATCTGTCTTATGTTTCAAGAATAATTTAGTATCATCAATTAATTTTTGTAGTTTACAATTTATTGTTGGAAGTTTCAAATTGTGTAAAATTTGTGTGAATTTTCCTCTTAACATGTCACGTTTTGGATCCTCTACTAACTCTCCAGTTTTCAACTCCGTTTCACTAATGTAATCATGAATAACTTTCGTGACTTTCTTTGTATTTGAATATGGAAAACAAAATTTTGGACCTAAGGACAAGAAATTTTTTATGTGTGGTGGGATTAAAGTACTTGTGAGATTTATCAGCCAATTTTTGTATTTTGTAGGTTCCGTGTTATCATCAATCATCTCAGATCTACCTAATTCATTATTATTGTCACTTATTATTTGATTTTTAGGATACTGAATTTTTAATATATTGTTCCGATTTTGCATTAATGATGCGTGAAAATTCTTAGGATGAAACATGTAAGTGTTATGCAGATTCTCTTGTGAAGAGACAGCCGTTAAGAACTCACTTGGATTAAATATGTGGTCATGTGGTTGATCATTTCTCAACATTCTGAGATATTGTAATTTTAGTCTATATTTGTTGTAAAGGTGTTCTGAAATCTTATTTTGTTTTATTAATTCTTGAAGACAAGGATTTACGAACACAAAAATAGTTTAAAACATCTTGACTCACATCACACGGCTTTAGCCTCTCATGTAATGGATTTTAACCACAATTTTAAATTTGAAGAAGTGAAAATTCTAAACAAGGAACAAAATTTATTCAAAAGATTAATTGTAACGGTATTAAGCGTTAACATTACCCTTAAAGGGCTTGTTCGGACTCGAGCAGGAAGGAAAGTAATTTTAGGCTTTTGTAGTATGTAAAAGTAGGGTTTATTCAAACAAAAACAGGTAGAATTTTGTGATACATAAAAAAATTAATAGAAAATTCAATTATCTAACCCTTTTCTCTTGGTATTATGGCTACCACGCGCCTTACAATCAATTATTCCCGGGCACTTGAGTGCATTTATAATCGTGTCCGCGGGTGAATTTAAAGAATGTATGAGAATAGAGATGTAACATTTAATTAACAATATGCACTAGGGCTCGAAAAGAGAGGTTGGTAAATAATATATTCCTAATGTGAAGCTATTCTTTAACTAGAATTGAATTTACAACAAAAAGATAAACGCTGCTTGATGATTTTTATCTATTCGTCGCGTTCCCGAGGTAAAAGGCTTAGCATGTGTACCGTCGGTAACTAACCGGCCGTTGCTCGATTTTACCGCTGAGTTGTTCAATTTCTAACGCTACAGGCCCGTTGGTGGGAGGCTGGTGCTTTTTAAAGGCCGACTCACGCGTCCACCTGACCGCCGCTGCGGTCTGGCGTCAGTGGTATGCACTCTGGGTGCATCCGAGCTACTCGATATAGCAGGACCGTACCCTGTGCAGTTATCGCCTTTTTATATTTTTTTATCTGATCTACGTTTAATTGCAGTATCTTAATGATCTTAATGAGCGGAGTTTATTAGTTTTGGTTCTCAAAAGCCTAGCCCGTGTATTAGGCTATCCTCGGCTACCAGAGTGAGAGAGAAAGAGAGACAGAGATAGGCCGCTCTATTGTTGTTTGGGTCTGCGGTGCGTTGGCCTCGAACGTAGCACCGACTCAGCTGCTTCCCGTTTAAATGTACGTCAGGTACCACAGCTGGGCTCTCTTGGTACCAGTGCGGCTGCACCTAGCGAGGGTTGGCTGCTCTTCCTTTCTGGTAGCTGGACTTCTGCGTTGACGGGACCTGTGAATAGAACTATTCCCCGAGTGCCGAAATTCTGGTCTTTTTATACCAGTCACCCCTCCAGCTGGCCCATGCTTTTTGTATAACTATAGCTGGTGGTCGTCCTTTAGTCCATGTTTTGTAGCCCACTGGTCCTTCTTTTAAAAATCGTCGTTGGTCTTTTAATATTCCGTTGCTTGTATTTTTCGGACGGAATAACGGGACTTGGTCACCGATATGTCGGCCTAGCTTGTTTGAGTGACGCTCGGTAGCGGCGCCTTGTTGTGTGTGTACCGAGCGTCATGAGTTGCCGAGTATAGGCCGGTCTTACTTGGTGTACGTAACGCGCGGTAGCGGTGACTTGGTGTGTGCACCGCGCGTTATTAGATAGACAGTACGTTACATAATATTAGAGATGGTACAAATAAAAAAACATAGGAATGCTATAAATTATAGGACCGATATTGATAAATTAAGTGTCATTTATAATTCGGTATTGTAGGTAAATTTAATATGTCTTAACGAATATGAGGTTTGAAGAAATATATTTGAATAATACATACTAATTTCTTCACACATACAATAGGCTTGAAATATCGAACATCATTAAATACAATATTCTCGTACATATCCATAGCGATTAGTCTTCAAGGTGTCTTCTCAGTCGTGTTTCATACAGACAGCTGTAAATATGTAGCTGCTGATATAGCAAAGTCCGTTAAATTAAAATCACAGTGATGACACAAGATTATAACAACAAAAATCTTCATGATTAATTTAATTTCAGTTTTATCAATAACCAAACATTGGTGGTTAGTAAATGACACTTTAATAAGTTATAAAAATGTTTTACAATTGACTAATTTTAAATTTTAATCTAAGATATTTTATTAATAGGTTTAACGCTTATTTACCAATAATGCGACGAAAGCACTGTGAAGTAATTTGGTTTAATTGATAAAATTGTAATTAAAGTGCATTGACGCCATATAATTTACTTATGTGAAAAGTTGGCACCTGCATTCTCCTTCCTCCTGTTTTCTGATGTCTTGAGTGAGAATGAACTGTCAGAAAAGTGATTTGAACGGATCGGATGATTATTTTACATATACTTGATTCACAGGTTAGTTTATCTCAAGATCATTTTAACTTTTATCCTTGTTTAACAATACATCAGTTAATGAATTGTTAGTTTAGTTACATTATTATACATATTAATTTTACACACACTAGTTATGTTACTGTCATGTTATGCTTTGCAGTCAATAAAAATTCTGAAGATGGTCTGCATCACTGACCGAAACGTTAAAAAGTTGAACTTCATTTTCCAAAACTGAAGAAAATTGGCCGATACATAACCGCATCTCCGAAAAACTACTGAATAATTAAAACGGCCATCTACGCAACATATATCGATAAATTTAGATAATCAGGTCAACTGGAATAAAATGTTAAATGTGTAAATATATAAGTAGATCAACAGATTCAGACCATGAGAACGAAACCAAATTAAATTTCCCTTTTATTTCTTTTTAAATCGAAACGTTAAATAATAACATTAAGAATAAATAAATGAAACGTCGTTGAACCTTCAGCAATAATAAGGTCTCCTCGTTATGATCTGTTAATATAAAAAAGAGAATAAATTAAGTATATATTAATAAAGAATAAATATATAATAATGGTTAAAAGTAAAAACTGTTCATAAAATCAATAAATCAAACAAAAAAAATGAAATAAACCAGTATATACATGTTAAGTGTAAAGGAAAAGTTGTCCTGAGCATTGTCTTCCGTCTATAGCGATATGGCCTTGCAGTCGATGTCGATAGTTCGCCTGGAGTTACCCATGATCTTTTACGCTTAGAATTCTCAAAATATATCCACTTTTCATCGCCAGTCACAATTCGATGGAGAAATGACTTTCTTTTGTACCTGGCGAGCAGCATTTCGCAAGTGGTTTTTCGGTTTTCCTGCTGTCTTTCTTTCAGTTCATGTGGAACCCATTTTCCCATCTTCTGGATCTTTCCCATGGCTTTCAAACGTATGGAAAGGGCTTCTTGTGTCACATTTAATTGATCCACGAGTGGTTGTTACCTTTGGAGCGTCATCCTCATCCAACAATGCTTGCAATTCGCTGTCGTCAAACTTTCTCGGTGGTTCTCCACGTTCTTCGTTTTTCACTTAAAAATCGCCACTTTTGAATTTTTTAAACCACTCAAAGCACTGTGATTTACCAAGAGCATGCTCACCGTAAGCTTCGACAAGCATTCGATGCGATTCTGCAGCAGTTTTCTTCAATTGGTAACAGAAAATCAATGCTGTCCGCAAATCGTAGTTTCCAGGCACAAAATTCGACATGTTCAACGCTATTGCAAACTATGCTGTTGTATGAAACTTGTATTGTTGTGAGTTGAAAATCTTCGTCAGAAATGTCAACAAGGAAATGGCGCCAATGACGCTGTTTGACGGTAACTATATTGACAGCTAGGGCCATCTCTGAGCAAATTCCGGTTTTATATTTATAGACCTGGTAAATGAAAATTACTCCGATTGTCCAGCTCTTATGGGACTTGTGAAGAGATGAGACATCGCGTCAAATAACGGAGCTTGGTCATACAGGCTCGCCGCAACGAACCATATACTAGTATATATGTATATCATGTATATTTATATATTGGGTCTGGGAAAAAGTTCGTGGCGTTTTTCCCGATAAATGGTATCAATTGCAAATAAGTCAGGAAACACGGATCGCAGTGACACCACTAAATGCTCGTTGGAAACGTGACACTTCGGGCGTGACTTTAAGTGTATAAACATCGAAATTGGTGCAGTGGTTGGAAAGTCGTTTACGTTTGAAAATGGAGAAAAGTAATGAAAAATTGCGCTATATTTTGCAATATTATTACGACAAAGGAAAGAACGCTGCGCAGGCTTCTGAATAAATTTGTGCTGTGTACAGTGAAGGTACTTTATCAAAATCTGCTGCGTGGAAACGATTCGCTCGCTTTCGTTCTGGTAATTTTTATATGAAAGATGAATCACGCTCTGGTCGTCCAATCACTGAAAAAGCTGATGAAATTCTTGAAAAAGTCCAGCAAGATAAGCGTATCAACAGTGTCGATATTGATATGGAGCTAGGCATTGACCACAAAACTGTTTTGAACCGTTTACACAAAGCTGGCTACAAAAAGGAGCTCGATGTATGGGTTTCTCATGAGTTGAGCGCGAAAAACATGATAAACCGAATTAACACCTGCGATGCGCTGCTGAATCGCAATGAAATCAAGCCATTTCTAAAACGTGTCATAACAAGTGATGAAAAATGGATCACGTGCGACAATCGGAAGCATCAAAGATCGTGGACAATGGATAGTGAGCCGTCACAAGTGTTCGCGAAGCCAGGATTGACGGCGAAAAAGGTAATGCTGTGTGTGTGGTGGGACTGGAAGGCGATCGTCCACCATGAGCTACTTCCAGTTGGTCAGACGATTGATTCTTAACTCTACTGTGGACAACTAGAAACATTACGCCGAGCAATTGAAAGAAAATGGCCCGAATTGATTAATAGGAAAGGTGTCGTCTTCCATCCTGACAACGACCGACCACACTCTTCTTCGATGACCCGTCAACAATTGCGAGAATTTGGTTGGGAAGTTTTGATGCATCCACCGTATAGTGCAGACATAGCAGCCTCTGAATATCACTTATTCCGATCTTTGCAGAAGTCTCTCAATGGAATTAAGCTACTTTCAAAAGAAGCCTGTGAAAACCACTTGATTCAGTTTGTCAACCAGAAACCACAGAAGTTCTTCACCGATGGCATCATGGCTCTACTCGAAAAATGGCGAAACGTTGTCGATAATAATGGAGCATATTTGGTCTAAATAAATTCATTTTCACACTATAAGAAAACCAGTTGAATTTTACTAAAAAAAAACGCTACGAAATTTTTCCCAGACCGAATGTCGGATACCGACAGATAATTTGTGTAATACTAGGTGTACAAGTATAAAATGCGGATTTTTTTCTAAAAAAACATGTTTGATGAGATTTCCTTCCCGGTGTTGGGAAACGAATCTGTATCATATTGAAAGTGATGAGTTTTCACTCACGGCAGGGTATGAAATAACCAGACTTTTACAGACTAGACAATTATATTAATTGTGTGCTGTCTTTTTGATTGTGTAGTGGACGTGATGCAGCCAGCGCTGCAGAGCACGCCACGGAATGAGAAATGTGAGAGCGTAGAATGTGTCACTTATTCCCAATAAATTCTCAGTATGTTTATATGAAAAAAAATACAGAGAACGAGTAAGAGCAATTGCAAATATATTGCTTGAGCGCTGCAAGTGTGATGTGAAAGTACGTGATGCAGTCAGCGCTGCAGAGCACGGTACAGTGATATCCTGCGGATGCACAAATGAGTGGAATAAATTCACAGTATTTTCCCATTCACAGTAATTTTCTAAGCAATCTTAGTTGGGGGAAAGTATAGTCAATTAATACGAACACACGCAATTATATTAATCGAGTGTGCAACAAGCGATGTGAAAACGTGGTGCAGCCCGCGCTGCAGAGCACGCCACAGTGTGAGACCTTTATGTTGATGTGCCGATGAGTTTTCTACTCTTCACCGTCATTGAATTACGATGAATTGTAACAGTGTACTCTTACCTGAGTTTTGAGTCCTGGTGAGCACGAATATGTTGAGTGGATCAGGTGACAAGCGGTGAAAATTCCGAGATGTACAGAGGATGTGTGCGCTGTCTGAGCGAGTTTTCACAAAAATGTTGAAATGAGCAATATGGCTGCGCTGTACAAAAGTGTCGTTGTCAAACGAGCGAGAGACGGTGAGCGATGCCGAAGTCAAACGAGAGAGAAATCCTCTCGCTTCAAGCAGCATGCTTGCGAGGCAGTGCCTCAGCTATCTCCGGCATAGCCGAGCGCAGCACGCTACCCAACAGCAATAGGTCGACACACGGCGAATATCGATCGTCGTGCGCCAGCTGATTATCCAACATTTCCGCCCCAAATCAGCAGCGGGGTTGATGATTAATTCTCTGATGTTATGCGTTGGATGAGACGGACAGAACGGCTAATTTTGAGATTGGTCTGGTGAGTGTAGTGGTTGCAGTCCGGAGCGTCACCACCCTTGTGAGCCTATCTTTGCCTGGATGCAACGCTGTGACTCTTGCGAGTGGCCATTTGCACGATGGAAAGCGCTTATCCGTGAGCAGAACCAAAGAGCCGATTTTTACGATATTGTTGGGGTTATGCCACTTTGAGATAGACTGCTGCCCTTGTAGGTAATGAGCAGACCATTGCCGCCAAAACTGTTGGATCTTCTGCTGCAACAATTGCCATCTTGAGAGCCGTGAGATTGCTAAAACTTCTAGAGTAGGCTCTGGGACAGTTGTGAGTGCTTCACCAATGAGAAAATGTCCAGGTGTGAGAGCTGATAAATCATCAGGATCAGCGCTGAGCGGTTCCAGCGGCCTTGAGTTGAGTATAGCCTCGAGTTAAGCCAGCAGTGTGGTGAGCTCTTCGAACGTGAGTGCTGTATCACCCACCGTTCGACGCAGATGGAATTTCACAGACTTTACTGCTGCTGCTTCCGATTTTCTACCCATGTGTGGAGCAGCAGGTGGATTAAACTTCCATGCAATTTGGTGATTTGCAAGTGAAGAAGACATGTGAGGAAGGCCGCGCCGAGATGAAAAGCGCCTGAACATTGAGAGGAAGCCGTCAGCTGAGTAGTCGCTGAATACCTCGAGATAAAGAGCTGAAGTGGCGACACACAAAGACGCAGATCCAGCCTTCGTGTGTTTTGTTTCCTCGCCCCTTCCAAGTTTTGAGTGTCGGAGGGCCGGCGTAGTCAACTCCTGTGTGAGTGAATGCGCGCGTTGGTGTGACTCGTGACAGCGGAAGCTGGCCCATCAATTGTTGAGCCCGATTTCTTCTCTGCCGAGCACACACAACGCAATGTGAAATGTGAGATTTCACAGGAGCTCTTCCGCCGACGATCCAATGAGTTAGCCGTATTTGGGCTAATGTGAGCTGAGTGCCTCCGTGAAGAGTCCGCACGTGAGCTTGATCAATAATGAGAGTTGAGCATCGAGAGTGACGAGGTAGAATAGCAGGATGACTTCCTCTATACGTGAGTGCTGATTGAGCAAGTCGACCTCCTAGTCTGAGTACACTCTTCTGATCGATGAAAGCTGTTAGTCGACTGAAGGGGTGAGAGAATGGAAGAAAAGAGTCTGACTACAGCACCCGTAACGCGTGTTTAAAAAACACAGCTTGTGTTGCTTTTGTCCAAAAGACATTTGCTGCAGCCATCGCGTTTGCTGTGCGTGGAGCGGCTACTGCCGACTCTAACCTCCTCCTCATTCTGGCCACTGCCCTGACACAAAATGAGGTAAAATGACACAAATTTGTGAGTGATGAATAGCGCTGAATGAGATCCCAATGGTACTCAGGCGTCAGAGTTGCCGCGAGGAGAGCTACCCCCGGTCGGGCTTCCATAATGCTCATATCTTCAGAATCAGTTGAGGTTATCGGCCAAAATTCAACAGTTTTCACCATCCACAGTAGACCTGACCACCACAACTGATGAGAAGACAATTGAGACGTTGAGATACCCCGCGAGGCGCAATCAGCTGGAATGCTTGTGCCTGACACGTGACGCCATTGAGCATTGGGTGTGAGTTCTTGTATTTGAAATACTCTGTTTCGGACAAAGTCTTTCCACCGATCTGGGTGAGCTTTGATCCAGGTGAGACTTACCGACGAGTCCGTCCACAGGTGAGTAGATAAGATTTCGACCTTGAGTGTGGCTTGAACGTATGCAACCAATTTTGCTAGCAACAGCGCTGCAATCAGTTCAATCCATGGTATGGTGAGCTTCTAGAGTGGTGCTACGCGCGTTTTTGAACAGACAAGTGAAGCCACCTTTCCTGTGGAAGTTGAGTTGACAGTGATGTAAATCACTGCAGCCATGGCTAGTTAAGATGCATCAGAGAAACGATGTAATTCCACCGTTGAGTTGATTCATGTATTGAACCAACAAGGAATTGAGAGTCTGGCCAGACATTTGAGATCTTCGCTGATTGCAGTCCATCGTGTTGAGGCCTGGGATGGCAGTGGATCATCCCAATTGAGCTTGGGAAGCCAAAGCTCTTGTAAAAGTATTTTGGCTCTTATCACAACTGGTGAGACGAAACCAAGTGGATCAAAGAGCTGAGCCACCTCGGAAAGTACGAGGCATTTTGTGAAAATTTCCTGAGTTGATTTGAACCGAGATGCGAATGTGAACTTGTCTTCGTTAGGAAGGCAAGACAGACCAAGAATCTTCGTCTTGCAGTCGTCCATTCAGATAGCTGAGCTTGAAGGTGATGATGAAATTTTAGCAAGGGCCTTGAGGTCCGACGAGTGCTACTTGGCGAGTGGAAAACCGCCCGCCATGCACAAGTCCTTGAGTTGATGAGCTATTTCAATGAGTTGATGAGTTGAATCCGCCCCTCCGAAGATGTCATCCACGTACCTGCCAAACGTGATAGCTGGCACAGCAAGAGGAAAACGATGGCATTCATCTTCGGTACGCTGCATGAGAGTTCTGACTGCTAAAAATGGAGCAGCCTTTGTACCATATGTCACGGTTGTTAGTTGATATGGCACAGGGTTGAGTTCATCATCTTTCCACAGAATTCGCTGAAGAGTCCAATCTTCCTGAGGAATGCGAATTTGACGATACATTTTTGTAACGTCAGTGGCAAAGATGTGTCTATGTTGACGGATCCAAATGCGTACGTCAAAAATATTGAGCAACAAATTAGGTCCAGTATGCATGATGTTATTAAGAGACTTTCCCGAAGATGTTGAGCTAGAGCCATTGAGAACCACCCGTAATTTGGTGGTGCTGCTGTCTGGCCTGAGAACACCATGGTGAGGCAGATAATATTGTATTTCACTTGAAGATGATCTTGAAGCCTTCACCATATGGCCAAGTTGCTCGTATTCGTCCATGAATTGTGAGTAGAGCTGACCGTATTCAGCATTCTTCAAGATTTTCCATATAATGTGCTGCAGACACCGATGTGCTTTTGAGTATGAGTTTTCCAGATTTACAGGCGAAGATATGAGAGGCAGCCGAACAATGTTTCGGCCTGTAGAATCACGCTGATGCGTGTTGCGAAAATGATCCTCGCATGCCTGCTCCTCTGGTGTAAGTTGATCGACTTTGTCCTTCGGTGGCTCTTCTTGAACCCAGCATTTTGTGAGCACGTTCTGTAATTCCTGATCATAGTGTTACACGGCAGCACGATGAACAGTGAGTGCTTCAGGTTGGCAAGAGTTAGTTGGTCCAATGATAAGCCATCCAAATATTGATAATTGTGAAATAGGCGATGATGGTGTCCCTTTGATAATGCTAAGCTTAATAACCTGTCCATAAATATCCGCTCCAATTATAATGTCGATCGATTCTGGTGTGAGAAAGTCCGGATCCGCCAGCTTCAGCTTCCCTATGTGAGGCCATGTACGAGCTGGTCACTCAAAAGATGGCAAGTGAGTGGTAATTGTGTTGACAATGTGAGCCAATACCGTGACTTTCTCTTTGGTGCGTGTGGAGCACATGGTGAGTTGAACCGAGCCATGTGTCTGCGTTGAGTGTCTTCCACCGATCCCTGTGACCGAAATTGATGAGTGCTTGCGTGATGTGTTGAGTTTCCGGAAAGCTCTTCCGAAATAAAAGTCCATTCCGATCCAGGATCAATGAGAAGACGTGCCTGGTGAGTCAATGTCGACGAGTGAATGTGTGCGAGTGCGGTTGCTAATAATGTCGAGCATTTCCATGTGAGCTGTACCGATGAGAGGACGACTGCGTCAACACCCTATTGTGTTGACGACTGTGTCTGAAGCGGTTGTGCGTCGGAAGACGTTGCAGGGGGCGCTGCAGGATGCAGCATGGTGTGGTGCCGCCCTGAACACTCCTTGCACGTCCTGGTGGATCGACAAGATGTGGCGTTATGCCGTCCCAAGCAGTTATAGTACAGCCGTGACTTCTCCGCCATCTTGCGCCGCGCAGCCACTGTGAGCTGACGGAACTCTAGACACATTACAATAAAATGCCCTAGAGTCCTACAGCAATCGCAGGGATACGCGGACGCGTTGGTGTGTAAGGACGGAGCGCCACGGACTGCGCTACCTGCGTGATGTGCCGATGCACTGCGCGTCCCGGCCTGTGCCGGAGGAGGGTTCGCCGATGACGGTCGGTGAGAGCTGGGACCAGGTTGCGGAGTGGCCTTCGTCATCTCCAGGACTCTGACCTTGGTCTCGGCAAACTCCTCGATCTCAGCAATGGTCGGAAAGCTGGATGAGCGGCCCTACGTCATCCTCCAGGCCTCGGGTGTGGTTTGGTCAAGCTACTCACTCAGATGCCTCATCATCACGCAATCCCAAAGCTCTTCCTTCGTTGCCAGCGACGAAAGAACTTTGTAGGCCTTAGAGAACGACGTTTCGAGAGTTCCGAGCAAACCCGCATCCCTGGTCGATTTGAGCACGAAGAGCTCGTCCAAGCACTCCTGCACCAGTAGCCGCTTATTCTCGAAGCGAGACACGAGAGTCTCCCAAGCCAAGTTAAACGATTCGTCAGTGAGGGCGACCCCCGAGATAAATTTCGCTGCCGAGTCCGTAACGCAACCGCGAAGATACATTAGCCGCTCAACGTCGGCTAGCCTCGTGTTCCAAATTACCAGCGTTGAGAAGTCCTGAAACGCCGGCCATCCGGAATAGGCGCCCTTGAAGGTCGGCAGCTTAATATCCGGCAGCTTCGTCTGAGACCTCGGCAGCGTTCAACCGGTGCAGGAGGTTGTGCTTGAGTTAGCCTCTCCATGGCCTCCCTTGCAGCCATCTTGCCGTGGAGAACCAATTTGACCTCGATGGTTTGAGTATCGTTGGTGAAATACTCATGGTCCATGTAAGCAGGAGACCGAGAAGCTTCCAACAGCACGTGTTGCTTGCCAAAGTCGCTGTGGAGCTCCTCGATCTGCTCAACCATGGTATTGAGCGAGGCCATGGAGAAGGTTTGCAGACTCTCGTCAAGATTAGTCCAAATGAAGCGCAGCGCATTGATGTGATATTGCTGCGATTGGATTTTCAACACCAGCTCGGTTGCCAGGCGATCTGGTGATCAGGGCTTCTTCGCAACCACGCCCACCTCAGGGACCAGTAACGCAATTTTATTTTCAGACGTACCAGGCCACCCCGGTGTCTGAAAAGTTGAGCTCAGACATTACTGGCCTGAATGCACCGATAGAATTTAGAAAGGAAACGAAGATGCTCCGCAGAGCGCTACTTTACAAAAATTGCCTGACGAGAGTCAATGAGCCGATGAGGATACTGCGGTGGGCTTCGCAGAGTCCTACTCCGTGATGAGCCGAGATGCGATGCGAGCGGAAGGTAATTAAACCCTGGCATTACACGTGCGCGTGAGTCGAAATCCGGCTCGAAGGACCAAAATGATGAGATTTCCTTCCTGGTGTTGGGGAACGAATCTGTAATATATTGAAAGTGATGAGTTTTCACTCACGACAGGGTATGAAATAACCAGACTGACAGATGTTAGTTAGAGAAAGTGGTTTTTATTCTACCATCTGCTTGTAATTTACAAAAATATATCAGAAAATGCAAATAAATATGAAAATATGAATTTAATCAATAACTTGGAGAAGCACACAATTAATATAATTGTGTGCTTCTCCTTAATTAATACAATTATATTAATTGTGTGCTGTCTTTTTAATTGTGTAGTGGACGTGGTGCAGCCAGCACTGCAGAGCACGTGCCTCGGCACAGCAACAGGTCAACGCACGGCGAATATCTATCGCCGTGCGCCAGCTGATTATCCAACAATGTTAAATTCGGAAGAATGATAAAAAGTGATTTATACAAAGTATGCTCCATCGCTTGTTATACATTTTTCCCATCTTTCGGGCAATTTGTGAATACCACGCCAGTAAAAATCTTCCCCTTCTGCTGCGAACCATTTATCGAGCCATTTTTTCACATCTTCGTACGAATCGAAGCGCTGCTCAGCAAGTCCGTGACCCATCGATGCAAACAAGTAGTAATCGGAAGGAGCTAAGTCTGGTGAGTAAGCCGCATGGCATAGAAATTCCCAGCTGAGTGCTTCCGACGTGTCGCGAACCGGTTGTGCCGTATGTGATGGAGCATTGTCATGAAGAAAAATGACTTTGTGTTGCCTCCTTCGGTAATCTGGCATTTTTTTGAGCAGCGAACGGTTAAAATCGGTCAATTGTTGTTGCTAACATTTAGTATTAACCGTTTCCCCAGGTTTTAACAGCTGATAATAGACCACGTCCCTGTGGTCCCACCAAACACAGAGCATCGTCTTTCTGCCAAAGCGATTCAGTCTTACGGTCGATGTGGATGGTGCGTCTGGGTCTACCCATGATTTTTTACGGTTGGGTTTCTCAAAATGAATCCACTTTTCATCCCCAGTAACTATACGATGCAAAAACGACTTCCTTTTGTACCGAGCGAGTAAAATGTCACATGTGTTTTAGCGCTTTTCCATTTGCCTGTCGTTCAACTCATGTGGTACCCATCTACCGATCTTCTGAATCTTTCCCATCTCTCGTAGCCGATTGGAAACAGCTTGTTGACTAACGCCCAATTGCTTGGCAAGTTGTTTTTGTGTTTGCGAATCATCTTCGTCCAACAATGCTTGCAATTCCACATCTTCGTATTTTTTTGGCGGCTTTCCACGGTCCTTGTCTTCAACATCGAAGTCACCACTTTCGAAACGCTGAAACTATCGTTCACACGTATCTTGCGATGGAGCATATTCACCATAAGCTTCTCGAAGTAAGCGGTATGATTCAGCAGCAGTTTTCTTCAAATGAAAACAAAAAATTAATGCTGTCCGCGAATGCTCTTTGTTCGGTATAAATTTCGACATATTGAACATAACAAGACAACACTATGCACACACTTTTTCAATTTATCACTCGTGCGCGTCTGACACTTGTTGATGACACAACAAAATGGCGCAGTGTCAAATCTTCATAGCACAAACTACATTCGTACGCCATATGTTGTCTGAAATTCGCATTTTATACTTGTACACCTGGTTTACTACACGTGACTACCAGCATACTGCACTAGTAGACGACAAAAGTTCTCCGTTGTGCTGAAACACGAGAGCTGTACGTTCCTCGAGTTGCTTCGCTGGCGTATTAATTCGTACCTTTTTCCATTAGGCTGCAGTCTTGAACGAGAGTTCTGCCGTTCATAAACGTTTTGTTAAGCTGGGACTGCTAGTCCCGATTTTAAGAAAATGCTTGATGTTTTCAAAAATGTCAGTTAAGTTTTGCACGATCGCAATTTTTCTTGACGAGTGCAGTGCATCACTTGTTTGTTTGGTCAGGATTCATATCCCCTTCCATTCATACCTAAAGCATTAAGCTATTGGGCTTAATTTTTTTAGACAATTTTTAAATATTCTTCACTATTGAGTTTAAAGACATTACACCGAGACCCTTAAGTTTTATAAATCTATGGTCACCCTGTATAACGACTTAACTTTAAGGTAAAAAAGTAGGTAGTCTTTTTTACCATTAAGTTAATGTTGAAGGATGATATCTACTACAGGGTGCTCCATCTTTTATGTCGGTATGTAAACATTGAATAACTTTAAAATAAACAACCGATTTTCATATATGAGGTATTTTTATTTAATTTGGTCCTTTACAATTTATTTGGACTAGTTTTTGAATACAACATCAATCAAGTAGCCGCCTTTATTGGCCAAAGCCAAATGTACCCTTTTTGCTACGTTTTCCATCACTTTTTCGAGCATCTCGGGTGGTCTAGTGATGATTTCTGCACGAATGTTTGCCTTGAGCTCGTCAATGGTCTGAGGCTTGTTTGTTGGCGTACATACAACAGGACTATTGCAACATTCATATAAACGTCAACGGCGTGGTTCGTCTTTGGCAGCAGAGACGCCATTCTGCCTCGCACCGTTCGTTGGCGTTAGCTCACTCACCAGCCTGCCGTGTGGCTTCACTAGAGCTCTACAATCAGACCATATCACCAGGATCAACCACTAGGGGTCAACAAGTCAACTCAGAGGCCTGAGAACCCGCTCACCGCCAGTACATCAACACACAGGCCAGACAAATCACAGTATATATTTGTTGTATTCACCAGGTATTTTTTTTATGCAATCACTGTTACTTAATTAAAATAAACATTGAATTTATTATTGTTAATTACTGAGTGCATTTAATTATTTATACTTGTCACCAGGATCCTTAATCTTACTATTCGCATCTGTCACTCGACATGCTACGTGTGAATGCATCGACTTGCTACCTGTCGACAGATTAAAAATATTTCAAACGCAGGCTCAATCATTTGCATACATGGTTTGGACTTTCGAGCTAATTCCAACTCACTCACACTCATTATCATACATTGAGTATGATCTTTTCGGTGTGTAAGCAAGTGTATTCACTATAAGCGGGTGTTATTGCTCCCCACGTTTGGCATGGTTTCGCGTCTTCGAACCTCTGTATTTTTCTGATAAGCGAACTCCTGTTAGAGGCATCGTCTTTATCCGTGATGCCGTGACTCAATGTCGTCAAAATCTGAATTTGGTTCCTCAATTTATTGAATTTTTGATTGATAGGACTAACCATTTCTTCAGGTCGGTTCGGCAACGCTTTATACTGGCTGACCTGTCGTTTGATTTCCGCGTAAGCTTTGTGAATACTCTTAAGGTCTATGATTATTGTGAATTTCATCTCTTCACTGTAGGTCAATACGTATGATTGATATTCTTCGATAAATGAAGTGTTCCCAAGGGTTACCAGTTCAATGGTAAAAGCGCTGTTAATTGAGCCCAATGCGATCGTTGCCATCAACAACATTTTCATTATGTTCGTCATCTGAAACGAATGCCTTTACTCGATTGAAATGAAATATTTTAGTCTTATTATTAATTTTTATCCTAACGTTAGATTTGTCCGGGTATAACTCTGTAACTTCGTATGGTCCTAGCCATTCGAGGTCGAGCTTATGTTTTTTACTTTCGTTGTGAAGCCAAACTGTCTGTCCTATTTTAATGTGGTCGAAGTCTGTTCGATTTTTATGTTTGTTGAGTCTTCTGGCTGTTTGCTCTTGTCTCAGGCGCAATCGTTCGCGTGCTTCTGAGAGCATCATGTGAAGTGTCCATTTTTTCAGTAAATCATCGTATGTTAATGATTTCTTATGAGGTAGGCTCGATGGTTTTCTGAATTTTCTATTGAATGCTAATTCGTCAGGTCGATATCCAGTTGCACTATGCTTGGAACTGTTATAAGCGAAAGCTATTAATTTGGGTATATCTTTCCAATTATCGATGTATCCTTCGCACATAGTTTTGATTGACTCCTTCAACAAGACATGCATTCTTTCGATGCTTCCGTTACTTTGAGGGTGGAATGCCGTGGTTTTGATATGAGATATACCGTGTAATTGTTCGAAATCTTGCATTAATTTTGAATTAAACTCCTGTCCTTGATCTGTGAGAAAAACATCGGGGATTCCATGGATCAACACGAAGTCATCGTTGAGTGCTTGAATAATCTCCGAGCTTGACTTTGTCTCGAGCGGGCACAACACGAGATATTTAGTTAAACAATTCTGTATGCTGAGTATATACTCGTGACCTGATCGTGCTTTTTGCAGTGGGCCAAATATGTCTAATGCAATTTTTTCAAAAGGTTTGTCTGGCCCTTCGGGTACGATAACCGAAGCTATGTCCCGGTTTCTTACAGCTTTGAATTTCTGGCAAATTTTACAATTTCTTATGTAATCCATCACGTCCTCCTTGAGATGTGCCCATTCCCTGTGTTCTTTTACTCTTTGTATCGTTTTATATTCTCCAAAATGCGAGCTCAAATTAGTTCCATGGATTTCAGATATAATTTTCTTTTTATCAGTGTACTCAGGTTCCTGGAACATCGAAAAATAATATTCGTACTGCGTTTCAGGATCTTTGATACTGAAAAATCTTAATATTGACAAAATTTCTTCCTTGTCTGCTTTCGTCATTGAATTGTCGGTGCAAATCTTGATGTGTTTGGTACCTTTGATTTTATTGATAGTCAATCTAGTTCTTACTTTATTGAGTATCTGATAATATGGGCTTTGGGGTCTATTATCGGTCGGTGAATTAATTTTTATCCAATTCTTTCCCTTGACATTAGGTTTCTCTTTCAAGAGATCTCCAAGGTTGTTTGGGTTGTATAGCCTGTATGTTGAATATTGATAGAAGTCGAATGGTAACTCGATCTCGGGATCTGGTTCCGGTTCCGCTTCTGGTTGTTTCGAAATTTTGTCTTCATCGACGTCTGTATCGCTGGAAATTTCCGAATTTTTCTCAACGATAGTGCTTTTTGATCGTAAATTATAATTGACTTGGTTATTACTTTTGAATTAAACTCCTGTCCTTGATCTGTGAGGAAAACATCGGGGATTCCATGAATCAACACGAAGTCATCGTTGAGTGCTTGAATAATCTCCGAGCTTGACTTAGTCTAGTGCTTTCCCTTGACGTACTCGATCTCGAACTCATACTCTTCAATTTTGAGTCTCCAACGCAATAATCTGGATGCAGGGTCTGGTTTATTGGCTAACCACTTCAAGGCTTGGTGATCAGTTTTTATCGTAAATTTTCTTCCGAGTAGGTATTGTCTGAATCGTTTGATTGCCCAAATTATAGCAAGCAACTCTTTTTCTGTTGTCGTATTGTTTGCTTCAACTTTATTCAATGTTCTTGATATATAAGAACGAGGATGTCCTTCTTGTGATAAGACGGCTCCTAATCCTTGATTAGACGCGTCTGTCGTCAACACGAATTTCTTTGTATAATCCGGATATTTTAATACAGGGTCGTTGATCAACATTTTTTTGAGTGTGTCAAACGCCGTTTGGTATTTGTCCGTCCATACTACGGGTTTGGTTTTATCCATCTGATAATTTTTTGTGAGATCGGTCAACGGCTTAGCGATTGCTGAAAATTTTGGTATAAACTTCCGATAGTACCCTGCGAGGCCTAAAAATGATTTGATCTGCTTCGGTGTTTTGGGTGTTGGAAACTCTTTTATGGCTTTACATTTTACGGGATTCGGTTTCACTCCGTCAGGCGTGATGATGTGTCCCAAATATTCGAGTTCTGGCTTTATGTATTCGCACTTATCTGGTTTGAGTTTCAGATTGATAGTGTCTCTCAATCGATTGAAGAGGATTGTCAGATTCATATTATGTTCTTCCATCGTTTTCCCGAAAACTATTACTATATCGTCGAGATATACGAAACAAATTTTTCCTATCAACCCTCCCAATGCAGTGTTCATCATTTGCTGAAATGTCGCGGGTGCATTTTTTAATCCGAAGGGCATTTATACGTGCTCGAAATGTCCTTGGTGAGTGCTAAAAGCAGTGTATTTTCTCGATTTTTCTTCCATCGGTATTTGGTGGAATCCCGCGCTCAAATCCAATGCAGAAAAAACTAATGTTTTTCCTAAGTCATCCAAAATGTCTTCGATAACTGGGAGAGGATACGAATCCTGAGCCGTTTTTTCGTCCAATTTTCTATAATCAATAACCTTCCTCCACTTCGCTTTCCCTGATGCATCCTTCTTCTTCGGTACAATCCAAATAGGTGTATTGAATTGATCTCTTTTTGAGTAGTTTTTGCACTTGTTTGTCAACCTCATCTTGGTGGACTTTGTGTGGTCTGTAAGACTTAATATTAATCGGTTTTGTCGATTGGTCGATGACGATCACGTGTTCCGCGAGCTTAGTACTTCGTGGCTCGTCGTCGTCGAGTTGGAACAGATCGGCGTAATTTTGTAAAATTGTCCAAACTTAATTTTTTTCTTCGGCGCTTCGCATGTGATCTAATCTTGGCTTTCAGTTCTTCGATTCTTTTCCTACTCTAGTTAATTTTGTTTATGGTCAGTCTTGGCTTTACTTCGAAAATTTGAATATTTCTTGTCTGAAAAGTTAAATTGTTTTTTCCTTCGTTGGCTAACGGAATGTTTACGATTCCGTCTTTTATGTAGTGAATGCTCTCTCTTTGAGGCGTTTCCACTAATACGGTTCCCTTCTGTTTTTCTACTTCGACTAGTGATGAATTGTCCCGCGTGGACGGTGAATTGAGACGATTCTATTCGTTGGAATTTATTAATGACTCTTACCCTCTCCCCAGGTAGGTCAATCATCATATCATTGTTTAAGATAAACGGCGTTTCTATCAAAGCATCCTCTCGTATCGGATAGTCGGACGGAACTATGTGGAACTTATCGCGTCTGTCGTTCAAATTACCTTTGCATTTGTTGAATGTATATCCGAGCGTTTTGTTCGTCTTTTTTCCGCTTTTGAAGATAATCGGCTTTTTGATGATATTTTTCGCTTTCACAAGGTGCTCTTTAACAATGTTAATAGATGCTCCTGTGTCTATTAGAGTTGTTAAATGTTTGAATGTCGTTTGGTCGAAGTCGAATTTTGCCGCGAATAGATGTCCTTTATCTATTGTTGAAATACACTCTCGTCGCAAATGCTCTCGTCGTCGCTTGTGTTTTCTTGTTCTTCGTTCGTCACGTTCACTTTCTGTTGAGGAGGTCTCTTTTGATTCGGAGTCTTCTGAAAATTTTGATTCTCCTTCTGAAACTTCTTCTTTTTCTGTCCGTGCTTTTTGTTGAATGGGCTTGGTATACCTGTATCTTTCTTCTTCTGGCTGCAGTACATCTCAGTGTGTCCGCGCCGATAGCAGTAAGCGCACTCTCTGTCCAGGTGATTTATCACCATGAGGCACTCAAGCGCCTTCCTTATTTCATCCATAGTGTTTATTGAATCGAGGTTGAATTGTCGGATATCAGTCTGGTACTGTTGTTGTTCTTCTGTCATCTACACCTGCTCCTCTTCCTCTTCATCAGAAGATGCACACTTGGTGTAGTAAACGTTCGGTTTGTTCATAGAGAAGAAGCTCTTTTTCTCGTGCTTATTATTGGATCTCGGTTTCTCGTGCGAGGATCTCGACTGTTCCGGTCTCCGTTGATGGTGAAACTCGTGAAACATTCCTCGTTGTCTTTGAATACTTCTTTTGAAATCTTCGTGTTCCTGAGCAGTCGTTTCTGCTTGCGCGAGCGAATAGATATCTTTCGTTCGGAGATATGCTCGTGTGTCTTCCTTGAGATTCTGTAGATAAGTCTGAATAACTTCTTTGTCAGATATCTGCAAGTAGATGGTGATTGCTTCATCGGTTTGATGAGCTTGTTTTAATTCGAGTCGTTTCGCGTTTAGCCAAGATGTATAAATTTTACGAAATCTGGTGTTGTGTTCGTGGATCGTCCCTTGAGTGTGGACGCATGCTGTCATCTCATTCATAAGCAGTAAGGATGACTTCATCGGGTTGACTCGTTTCACTAATACATCTTTCAATTGGTCGTACGTGCTGATGTCCACGTTCGATATGCAGCTTTGTGCTCTTCGTTTGATTTTCATTGTTAATATTTTTTCCAAAAGAAGTCCATGTTGGCCTGGAAATGTCCAGTGTCGTGCTCGGTTGACTTTCGATACCCATTCCGAAATGTTTACCGCTCCTTCTCCTGTGTCCCCAGTGAAGATAGGTAGTATATCTATAGTTTCCTTTGCTGGTGCATTTTCGTTCGGGAGTAGGTCCCGAGGTGGAAATTCTCTTCGTCGTCTGAATGGATCGTTTCTTTTGTTATTAAATTCACTCCCATCATAATCACCGAAGTCATCAGGATCCTCGTATCCTGGATCTCCTCCCGGTGGTGGATTATTTTGGTTGTGATCCCCTGGATTCGATGGTCTTCTGTTGTGGTCACGTTGACCTTCGTTATGTTGAGATTCTTGTGTCCGTAGTATTCTCTCCATCGTAGCCTCCATTTTTCTCATTTGGTTTCGCGTTTGGTGCAATCCTTCTTGAAGCTGAGCATTTTCCTTCCTCAGTGTTTCCATTTCGTAATCGTTCATTCGGGCCTCGGTTATTGTGCGAGTAGCCATTTCTTGTCGATGTATTTGTTTCAGATTGTTTATCTCAGAATGCAGATCTGTAATTTGCTGATCTTTTTGTTTAATCGCAATTTGCGAGTCTGCTGTAGATTTTTGTAGCAGCTCCTTTTCTCGTAGAAAACTCTGCTGAAATTCGTATGTAAATTTATCTTCCGTTCTCTTGAGTTCCTGTACCTTTTCTTCAAATTGTTGATCAAATTGAGTGTCGTAATTCTTTTTTATGTCGATAATTAGTTGCCTTTGCGTCTCGGCGTTTTGTTCTTGAAGCGTTTTAAAGTGATCTTGGGTTTCAGTGGATTCTTTATCGAGGTACTCTTGTTGAGTTATTATCTGGGATCGTAGCGAAAAATATGTATTTTCGAGAGTTCCGATTTTTTCCTGACAGGTTTGGATTTGGATATTAGTAGCGTTCAATTGGTCTCTCAAGTATTTTAGCTCGATTGCTTGTTTTGAGGTTTCACTGTCTGATACTTGCTTTTCGGTCTGACTGTGTTGTAAAATCTGTCCAAGTTCGTATATTTCGTCGTGTTTTTTCGTGATTTCTACGTTCTTCTCTTGCAAAACTTTTGTGATTTGACTCTCGAGATGTGAATTTCGGTTTTCAAGCGTATGTATGAAGCTGTTCTGTTCTGTACTCGCTTGGCTTATTTGTTTCGGAAGTGCGAGGTTAAGATCGTATTTTTTCTGTAAATTGCTTACTTCGATTTTTAATCAGCATATCGTCGGCGTTGAAGTTATTTTCTGAAGGCGTGTTTCCCCCAGTTTTAGTTTAATCCTTCCCGTGCTCGTGTTCCTGCAGCGAAGTCTTATAGATGCGCGGTACGTATAAGTCTTTTAATGCACAATCGTTCGTGGTTCACTTCCGGAAAATTCCGCGTAGCAATGTCTCTTCCGTCAACACAAAATCAACTAAGTTGAATGTCTGTTCAACGTTCACTCGTGCACAGGTTTCGTAGTTTTACACCCTCCGTCGTGGAGTTTTGGTAACCGAGTTTTATTTTCGCTTTTAGGTTTTACGATTTTTTGTTATCCTGGCAAGATCGCCAATTTTATGTTACGCATATGGCTCAGAGAATGACTCGAATCTAACTAGTGTTCGTTACTAACTCTGTCCTTGTGCAAAATACACATCACAAGGGAACCCGTCATAATAAAGAACTTAAGGTTTTCGAATCGCCAGGTTAAGTTTTTTTGGTGAAGCCTTTCCAAGGCTGTATTACGTCTTCAGATGATAATACGCGTAACAATAGGTCTGTAGCCCAACAGTGTCTTTATCGACGGCGCAGTCTTCTTTCGATTGTCAGAGTCAGGATCAATATGAGAAGCGAGTCGAACGCCGTGCGTATGAATATACTTATCTAAATGTTGATCAAAGGTCTCGTTTTCTTGGACTTCCGTTACAGCAAACAGACGATGTCTTCGGAGAGCAAGTAACGAACCTTGACGATTACGATGCAAAGCAGGCGAAAAATCAGAGCTTTCTAGGAATCAGGAAGATGTCTTCGGGCTTTACGCAAAGGAGAGGATCACGATTTATAAGCGAATGGTGATATTTATTCACGTCGATTATCACTTGCTATCGGATACAAATAACAGTTTCTCGGAATAAACGCTTTGTAGAACATTGTAGCACATGCACCGCATTATTAGTTAGAGTCTCTATTATTCCGTTATTAATATTAGCACAGCAGCTAATTGCGGCAGAGAGGACCTCCGCACTCTATCGCATCACAACGACTTCTGTCGATCATTCCTCGCCTCGCGATGCATCTCGCTGCAGCATGCAGGGGGAGAGAGGCGGGCGTGGCATCTCACGAGACAAAGAATAAAACTCGGCCCTTTCTCTACGAGGTGGTGTCTCACCGCGAGCCGATAATTCGCGGCGTATGCATACTGGATGCAGCGAGAGATATTATATGTCCTATGAAATAAATCTGTGGCAGAGGAGCACGACACCAGAGCACCGGCAGACAAAACTTTCCGAATCGCGTTCGCCGAAGAAAATCTTATCCTATGATATAATACGAAAGCAAAGTCTTGTCGTTTAAACGCGAGGCTTAACAAAGAGTTCGAGATAGTCTTCGTGAAACTGGCAAATGACTGGCAAACTGGTTAACCACGGCAAATCGCTGCCGAAATCTGAGAAATTATACAAATTGTTGAAATATTACGGAAATACTAGAAAATTATTGATACGATTGTAAAAAAATATTGAAATAGTCTGGAATCAGTGAGAATTTTGGTGAAACATTAGAACTGTCATAAATTATAGAAAGTATCGTGAAATAGTGGAGGTATTGCGATGAAATATTAAATTATTAAGAGTTTTCACGAGGTAACAGAAATTATTGTAAACGATTAGAGACTCGTTGAATTATAAAAACTATAAGACAATAAATCGCGAAGCGCCACGCCCTAGTCGACTGCCGTAATACAGGTCAGCGTAGCTACGAACGAAACTACTAAATACCTCGAGAGCTCAGCCCAAACGTGAGATAAAACTCGATATTTTCAGCGAGATCGATTTCATCAAGGATATTGATCTAACCAATCTTGTTTCAGAAGAAAAAGATATCAGGGGTGGAGTACTGCATTGTACATCTTCTGGTACCATCAAAAGTAGAATTCTTATACGCAAAGCCTAGAAAACAGCAATTTAAGAATTGTATTTGCCAAGCGGCATAACCTGACTCTATGGGGGGCCGCGGTCGACCGGAGATTGCCGAAACAGCAACCGAGCGGGCCACGGCCGGTCAATATACGAGGGTCGATCAATAAATAGTCAGCTTGGTAAAGAAAATCGCGTTTTTTTGGACGAAAATCTTTTTATTTCTCAACATAATCTCCTTTTAGCTCGATACACTTATTCCAACGATTTTCCAATTTTTTGATGCCCTCCGAATAATACGATTTCGGAAGTCCCTCAAAATAGGACTCTGTTTCGGCGATGAGGTCATCTCTGAAACCAAATCTCTTTCTTCCAAGCCATTTTTTCAGGTTTGGAAACAGAAAGTAGTCGGAGGGGGCCAAATCTGGAGAATACGGTGGATCCGAAAGCAATTCGTATTTAAATTCATGAATTTTGGCAATCAGTTACACGTTCTCTTCTATGGTCGACAGTGAGCAAACGCGGCACCCATCTTGCGGATAACTTTTTCATACCCAACTGATCACTCAGGATTGAAATCACTGAGCCATATGATATGCCTGTGGCCTCAGCAATCTCACGCACTTTTAGTCTCCGATCATTTAACACCATATCGTGGACTTTTTCAATTGTTTCTGGTATGACGACCTCATTTGGACGACCTGGACGTCCATCGTCAACAACGCTCGTACGACCGCATTTAAATTCAGCTGTCCAATATTTAATCGTCGATAACGAAGGTGCAAGGTCCATATAAACTTCGTCTAGCTCCGCTTTGATTTCATTGTTCGTTTTCTTTTTCAAAAACAAAAATCAAATCACTGCACGATACTCAATTTTTTCCATTTTTGTAAAAACACAAAAGTTGTTTGTCTTTCGACGCTGTCAAACGCGAACTAAACATCACAGCAAGCTGAAACTTTGACAACAGTCATGCGAAGGATCGCACAACTAAACGTCGCTATTGATTTCTTTCCTCGACCAACAGATGACGCAAGGCTGACTATTTATTGATCGACCCTCGTAGATCGAGCGGTAGTAGAGGGGAGAGACGCATCAGTGAAGGAAGTTCTCCGCGCTTCGTAAACGATTATAAAGGCGTGCAAGAGCCCGGAATGAAACTTGTAAAAACGATTTATGAATTTTAGAAGATAACTGTTCATGCTATATGTACCTGATTCAGAAATTACTATGTGTTTATGAGTAAATTCTACTTCTACCTCCTACAGAAAGCCTAAATTAATTTCGTCGCTGTTTGAATCCCAATTCTAGACCCCTAGAAAAATAAAATTAATGCTAACGAGTTAATACCAATACAAGCTATAAAGTAATCTGGCCAGAATTGAACTAAACAGAAACAATGACATGGACACAGAGGCAAAGCAGGAATGATGAAAGGAAGAGGGGAAAAGAAATGAGAATGGAAATTTGAAAATGATTCAAAGCATTAACGGCTTAAGTGATGTTAGTGATACAGGGTTTACGTTACTGGAAGCAGAAGAAAAGGTAATGAAGAAGGCGAGAAATAGTAAAAAGGATATAGATTATCGAAAAGAGCAATGATGACAACGATAAGCTACAGAAAAAATCCAGGAAAATTATCAATGGAAGAATTGAAAGAAAGAAGAAGACAAAAAAAGTGTTATTATCAGAGAAATAAAGTTATCAGGTAGAAGAATTGTGAATGACACAAGACGAATGCTGCAAGCATAAACCCGGGTACCGATACTTATAAATACCTTACAATCGAAAAGTACCCGGAATTTGTCAATAAAACGAAAACGGTTCATTTATTCAACGATATTTATCTTATTCCCTTCAAAGTAATCTCCATCGTAAGTAATACACATATTCCAACGCTCCTTCCAATCTTTAAAACACTTTTCATAGGCCGATTTTGGAATTGCCTTCAACTCCTTCTGCGAACTCTCCTTTATCGCCTCAATCGTCTCAAAACTCTTTCCGCGAAGTGGTAACTTGAGTCGTGAGAACAGGAAAAAGTCACACGGGTCCATGTCAGGTGAATGCCGAGCTTGCGAAACGGTTTAACGTTGTTTTTGGTCAAATAGTCGCGTACAAGATGAGATCTGTGAGCAGGTGCATTGTCGTAGTGAAGAACCCACGAGTTATTTCTCGCGCTGGAACTCGTCTCATGCCCAAAACATCGTGCACAACGCTCTGCACCGATCCGAACGAGACATTAAGATCGGTTGCTATCTCTCTGATGCTCACACGACGATCTTCGTGATCTTGAATCTTGTGATTTTGACATTGTCGAGTCCCCGTAGGCTACCATTAACATTTTCAACGCTTCCGCACACGATATTTTGTTAGAAACCCAAAAATTCAGGCACACTCTTTGCTCAACTCAATTCGACATAGCGAAATTCGCAGAGTACGCCAAACAATGACTTGTTTACAAAGCTATAATGCACAAACTATTTGACACCTTGCGCTTAAAAGTGACATGTAAACAACTAACAGATGTACCAACCTAGAAAGAAAATGATTTTGACAATATCTCAAGGGTGGTTCGTTTTATTGACAAATTCCGGGTACTTTTTGATCGTAAGGTAGATGAAAATGGATGGGCAACATCTTTTAATGGAACTAGGCTCGACGTGGATGAAAGTGGCCATTATGAAAAAAAATGTTTAAAGGCGTGATGGCGAAAACCAAATCATAGATGACTGGATGACCAGAGGTGTGGTCATCCTCTGAGAGAAGGAATAGATCGAAGTTTAGGCTGATGAGATGAGAAGGAAAGGCGAGGAAGTTCAAACGGGGCACCAGAAAATACAGATCAAAGGAAAATGGAAAGAGGTACAGAGAGTATCGGCTAGGGGTTTCGTAGATTTCGGAACAGAAGATGAAGCAAAAAAGGATAAGACTAGCGACGAAGTGGTCAAAGTAGTGACGTGGAACGTTGACGGGGCGAGGAAGATAAGCGAAGTATGAGAGTGGTTAAGAAACGATCATTTAATTGCGTTACAAGTGACGTGGACAGAGAAGGACTTCATCACGGACTAATTTTGTCTGTATGTATACTTGATAGAGACCTTAAGTGGTAGACGAAGCCGGCAGTTAGAAGAAATAAGAAAGGTAGGCCGTTGGGGGGGGGGGGTCGAACCGAGACGTTTAGGAAGAGCTCGAAGGAATCCTGGTGGGGAGAAGATTTAATTACAGGAATTCGCATGAACCGGGAGGAAATTAGATAATAGACAACACTTGTTGAATGATCCGTATAGATTGCACGATGCAAAGATTTAATCGCTGTTTAAATACAAAATAAATCAAGTATATAAATAAAAGAATAAGGGAACAAAGTTGGTGAATAATAATCGAAATCTTTAGTCACATCCCTCTGAAACGGCACTCTCTCCATTTTTCCCTCTCTCTTTCTACCCAATACCACCAGGCTCCGTTTACTCATATTTTCATATACCCCAAACTAGTAATTTTCCCCGACCGCTTCATCCTCTCCGCTTCTATTTTCATCCATTCCGTCACTTCCGTCTCTCGCGCGGTTAAGTCATCCCCTATCCAAATTCCTACGCCTCTGAACTCCCCCCTTTTTCTCATGATGTTAATTTTGTTCTCCCGCGAGTCAAGCGTAACTACCGTGTCGCCCCCTGGACTCATCACCCTCGTCATTTTGGGTACAATCCCCATTTTTGCTCGCATAATTTGGCTAATTTCTTGCGCTATTCTCCTTTCATTCCCGGCTGTATTAACCTCTCTTATGACTATATTTCGCTTCCTCCTGTTCCTCTCCTCCTAGTGGCACTCGTCATCGCTTAGAGCGCCAGGCTTGCGCTGCGCATCTCTGATGTTCCGTCGTCCGCTTAGCTGTGTCCAATCTCCCTCGGCAACCGGTCCCTCCACCCTGTTGCTCGTATGGCTTAGCTCGCTGCCTCATGCCTCGCGGCCATCACAAGGCATCTTGCATCTTGTCGTCCATTCGCCAATTTCCCCTCCGCCTCCCATCACGACCACTTTCGTTATAGCCTGCCCTTTCTCCTCTTTATACCGTTGTCCTCTCCCGTCTGCGTGACTGCATCGGTGCAGTAGGCACGCTTCCACATCCCTGTATTTCTCTCGTGACCTCTCTCCTTCCTCCCCGCTGTCCTCTCTGGGCGCCGATCCCGAAACCGAACCAGCTACCTCCGTGCTCTCATCTTTTTATTCGCACTCTCCGCTTTTCACCTTTTGTCTTAATTATTTCACTACGATCAGCCATTGTTCTTTCTCCTCTTCCCATATCTCTTTATATTTATACCTCAACCATCTCCCTGCCTTCATTTTCGCCCTCAGCCCCTTAATGATTTTGTTCATCCTTTCACACCTGCACTGTAACGTACTGTCTATCTGATAACGCGCGGTGCACACACCAAGTCACCGCTACCGCGCGTTACGCACACCGAGTAAGACCGGCCTGTATCTGATAAACTCAAGACACGCAGCACACACACACGAAGCGCCGCTACCGAGCGTCACCCACACAAGGTAGGCCGGCTCGTCAAAGACCAAGTCCCGTTACTCTTTCGAAAAGCACCGGTAGAAAATTAAAAACCAACGACCGATTTCAAAAGGTACCAAGGCTACTAGTGGGCTACAGAAAGATGGGCTACAGGACCGCCACCAGCTATAGTTATACCAGAAGCATGGGCCAGCCGGAGGAGAGACTGGTATAAAAAGACCAGAATTTCGGCATTCGGGGAACAGTTCTATTCACAGGTCCCGCTAACGCAGAAGTCCAGCTACCAGGAAGGAAGAACGAGCCCAGCTGTGGTACCGAACACGCATCTTTGACGGAAAGCAGCTGAGTTGGTGCTGCGTTCGAGGCTGACGCACCGGAGACTCAAACATAAACAAAGCAGGTTTCTCTCTCTGGTAGCCGAGGATCGAGCAAACTAGCAGTTTACTCTCTCTGACACGAAATACTCTTCGCAATATTTTAAAGAACGCAAATATAATGTCTCCATATTAAAAACCACGAGATTATGATAGCATCGTCAGTTAGGAATAGAATTTACAAATTACTCAGGGAAAATATACAGGGCGAGAAGTCAACCGGGTACGAACCTGACATAGCTGCGCAAGCATTAAAAATGCATTTCACTGACGCCCGGTCGTAGCGGCGGTCAGGTGGAGGAGCAAGTCGGCCTCACAGAACACCAGGCGGGAACTCCACTCCCACCAACGAACCTGTGACATAAGAGGCAAGCAACGACCAACTCAATAGAAATTCGAGGCGAGGCTAGCGACCGGTCATTTACCGACGGTACGCATGCAGAATAGGTTACCCAGGGAACACGAAGTATAGACAAATTTATCGACCGACGCTCGACTTTACTATTATTAATTATACTAGTTATCAACGAATACATTTGCATTATATAATTATCAACGTCTTTTCACACATTATGGAGCATATTATAACTATCTTATAAAATCTATGACCAACTAAAAACATACTACAGAGTATCTTCACAAATACTCTAGATTCTTCCGCGTACACGATTGTAATTGCACTCGAGTGCCCGGGAATAATCTATTGTAAGGCGCGTGGTAGCCATAATACCAGGAAAAAGGGTCCAATAGTTAAGTTTCATGTTCAATTTCTTTTCTGTATCACACATTTTCTACTTGTTTTTCTTTGAATAAACCCTACTTTTACCTACTACAAAAGCCTAAAATTACTTTCCTTCCTGCTCGAGTCCGAACAAGCCCTTTAAGGGTAATGTTAACGCTTAATACCGTTACAGCACGGCAGGGGTATGATTTCCTTTGGTATTGTTCCGGCCAAAATTCCCAATGATCCTTCATTTTCCTCTTCGAGTCCCGAATGGCCCGCATTATTTTCTCTATCGCTAGTTTTTGTCCGTACGAATTCGCTTCCATTTCGCTTCCGTCCCCACCTGCCCCTGCGATTTGCATACCCGCATCCAGCGTCCCTTCCACCCCCATCGTGTCCTCTACATTCGCTTGTTTTACCTTTTGTTCGTCCGAGGTATTCCATTCGTCTTTCTCCTTCTCCTTTCCGTCGTCACTATCATTTGTATTTCCTTTCTCCCCGTTGTCTTTATATCAATCATCCGTATCCTCTTCCTCCATTCTCCTTCCTGCCCTCCCGCGATAACTATTCTTCGTCATTTGTGGGGGTGATGGTGGCGTGGCGACGTGTGTAGAACCTTCGTTCCCACTGCTGCCGGCCGACGTCGAAAAACTCCCTCACGTCTCTATTTCCCTCGTCCTTTCTCTTTGAATGGTACCCTCTCTTTTTCTTTTCCGCCGTTTAGGTACCCAGCCCTGCTGTACCGACCACTTTCACCCCCAGTTTCCACGCCTCACAACGGTGCTGCCGCTTCTCACCGTTTCCGTTCTCGTCCCTCTCTTCACTTTCTCTCCACGTAACCTCCTTTTCACGTGTCTCCAATTCTCCACCTTTTTCGCTTCCCACCCTACACACCACCCTCCTGATCATCTCAAAACGATTCCCGCTATTCACTTTCTTTCCCCACAGTTTTTCTCCTCTTCCTCACCCCCGTACCAACTATGATTGCCACAAAATACATCCGACTGCCCGCCAAATAAATAAATAAATAAATAAATAAATTTCTGTTTTCGTCTTAGGTTAATAGAATGCATTATGACAAGTTTATAAAAACGAAGTTACATAATTGGAAAAAAAAATTGCTATATATTATATAATCAACGGTATTATATTATTCTTTTATAAATCAATAAAGAAATAAAGAAATAAATACATAAATATATTTCTCTTTTTTCTTAGGTTTATGGAATACGTTATATACAATATCATTCATTTTTATTCCCATTCATTTTTAAGTAACGCGTTCGATTTACTTTATTTGCAGCTTCTTAATGTACCCATCACGTTATTTATTTATTTTTATTTTTATATCGTTTATTTATTTCGTGACCGATTTATTCTCGAATAACTATTTCATCATAAAATCGCAAAGGAACTATTTAGTCGTTATATCACACGTTATTTCGCGTGGAAACGATGATATTTTAGTTTAAGCAATCAATCTTTTTATTTGATTCACTCATTTATCCTACATTTCGTGGAATTAGAAACTTTTATCAGTCGCAAGTTGGAAATTAAAAAAAACTTGTTTATTTGACGTTCGTCTGTCCAGTCGGATATAAATTATTACTGGAGTAAGGCTTGAGGTGTGGAGAATCTACTTGAAAAATTTGACAAGTAAGATTTGCATTTCCAAAAGCTGATCTAAGTTAACATATAGCATTCAGGCACTTTTGGCCTATTTTATTACGTTTTTTTGTCGTGACATCGGTGACGATAGAAACGATACGTTCGACCTCGGCTTTCGAATGGAGAAGCGACAATACTACTTGCACTCATTTTTCTAAAGTCTGAAACATTTGTTCCTCCAACACATTTTTAGTTTTCACAACCTCTTTTCAAAATGAATCTACTTCGAGAGTGAGAAAACTCTATTTTGCTTCTTCCACATTGATTACAAGTGATAGAGCATTATAGCACTGGAATTGTATTGAAGTTCTATCCTGATGTCGGAAAACTCACATGATTAGTGATATCAATGTCAGCACGGATAAGCGATATTAATAGTGCAATACTTAATCTCAAAGAAGCTCCGTAACACAGTGTTAACGCTCTCGAGCTGATCAATTTTTTTTGTCGCGATAATTTACATTTTAATAGTACATTGTCGTGACAAAAAGCCCAAGGTCTATAAAACGACAGGCTACACTACCACAAAGCAGTTATACGCTGTGTAGGAAGATGCACATGATTAACGATATTAACATCAGCACGGATATGCGATATGTATACTGCAACTTGTACTTTTTTTTGCCTGTTGATTGGTCTAAAAGTCAAAATCGACAAATTTCGTAATGTGACCTACTAGGCATCCATGTCTTTGACATTACAAGATTTTTATTTTCTCGGCTATTACAGAAAAACCGCTACAACGTCATGAATTTCTTACAAATACGAATGGAAAACAAAAAAAGAAAAAAGATCAACAATTTCAATAATTAATTAAAGCAAACATCTTATTGATCTATTAAGAGTACGCGCGCGGTAGGTGGTCCGTAAGACTGGTGGGGGGCTATACCAGCGGTGGTGAAGTGTGCACATCAAATTCTTGATGTGGGAATAATACCCTCAATCTGGCATCACTAATCAGGACCGTCGAGGGTGCATGAAGGATCCCGAAGTAGAAGCGCTCCGTTACAAGACCGACGTAATAGCGTACGTGTCAAAGACCGTGCTACGAGTATCAGAAGTGTTCCATGTGAAGACCGGAAACGAAGTGATTTTTTGAGAAAAAGACGGAAGAGACAGGTGCGAAGAGGGCGGAAGCCGGAAGTGTAACCAAACGCCTAGAAAGATCCGCTAGAAATTTGCCTATCAACTGAGGGCCTATCGAAAAAACTCAGAAAACTATAGACTTTTCTGAACAAGTGGGAATACGTATAAGGGATTCTAAAGCCGTGACGGTGGAAAGAAGGAAAGAAATGCGGCTGCTAAGTATATGAGAGACAGAGAGAGAGAGAGAGAGATTTGTTTATTAGCTTTCTCAGTACATACTCTTTTGAGCACTTCTTGTTCGCGTAAATTGTATTATAATATTTCCAGGTTGCCGTTTTGTTCTACCACTCCTGGTTCCTACTATTTGCAGTCTATTTTTTCATTCATCCGGTAGTTGATTTTTTACGGCTTTAAAAATAAATATACACACATTATAGTGCAGTCTCTGTCTTGCAGACATAAACTGCATCGCTTGCAGCATATTTTCCACCTTCGTGTACCGGCTGCATTGCAATATGACCCTCGTTGCTCTGTTTTACGCTATTTGCAATTTATTCAACACTGTCCCACATCCACTAACAGTGTTGCACAATACTCAAAGTAAGGTGCTATGTTTGATTTATATATGACACGTCGTTCCATACTGCCCTACTCTGTTTAGGAAGCTCGTTTTCTTACCTTTTTTTTAAATATAGTATACTCGCAGTGGTTTTCAATCATAGCTTATCGTCAATAATTATGTCTAAGCATTTCATTACTTTCATTCCCTCTAATGCCGTTCTACCCAGACACTTGAGTTTAATGTTTCCTCTCATTTCTTTTCTTGCCCTTCTTACAATCATATATTTTGTTTTTCAGCATTCATTTTTAATTTATTCCTGCTCATCCACTCTTCCATTGTACTCAATGACATATTCATTTTTATCTCCAGTTCCGCGCTACTTTCTCCAGTTACATATATTACCGTATCATCAACAAACATTTTTATTACACATACATCCGGAGACACGTTGACTATATCATTTATGTATACAATAAATATCAAGGGATTCAGTACAGGCCCTTGTATTTTGTAGTAATAATTTTAGACCATCATTGAATCGAACTTGTTGGAACGAAGTTCCTTATCGCACGGTAAACGCTTGGCAAGATGGGGGCTCGACCAAAAAAAAGTGTAACATTTGGACT